>CAMTDV010000009.1:68750807-69950807 GCA_947069175.1 Scalesia atractyloides | reverse complement strand
TTTTACCAGAGGGGTAATATGGTAATTTTACCCCATTGTCTCTCTCTCCTCTGTCAAGTGTCAGACTGTCATCCACCTTATATCTCTCCTTAATGCATCTCCCCATTCAAATTCTCAAGAACACCACATCTTGTTGTAAGCCACACAAATCTCTCCACTACAAATCTTTCAACTACAAATCTCCGGCGACATCATCTGTCTCTACAAAGCTCCGTGTTTTGAATGGGTAGACGGAGTTCCTAGTGACAGTTTGGCATCATTAAACTCTCAAGCACCTGTGTTGTTTGAGCTTCTGGCCGGTTTATTTGAGATTCTGGCCACACGACAACGCATCAGCTGCTCCGTTTTTACATTTGATGTTGTGGCTAGGTACCATTTAAGGGTTCACATATCAGACGCCAAAGCCCTAAATCGGACACGACATCTCAAACGACGACGAAGACTAGGGTTCCGACGATGACAAGGTGGTTGGTGGTTTAGATGGTGATGGGTTTGTCTAGGGTTGAAGATGGTGACGAGTTTGTCTGGGTTGAAGATGGGTTTGTGTTTTGGTGATCGATTTGAAGGATGGTCGTTCTAGCAGGTATTTTTCTCTTATGTTGAAAATTTTAGGGTTGTTGATATGTATCTTTTCACAGTGTTTTTGAAAGGTATAGTTTTTGTTGAAATTTTGGGTTTGACGGATATTTAGGTTCAGTGTGTTGTGCAAAATATCAAGGATTCATCTGGATATCTGTCAACGAATCATCTGGATTTTGTTTAATTTATAAGGTATAAACTCGTTTAATAATTTCAGAGTGCTTATTTGCCTAAAATAAACAGACATATACGCGTATACCATCCACCCAATTAGAAATTGTTTTTACAAAACAATAGGCAGATAGGCAATCCCAAACACCCCTTAACATGCCATGATGATGGATAAAAGGGACACGAGATCGTCAGTTTATAACAATAATTTTTCTTAGTGCTTATGGAGGTAACGAGTACCGAATATGATGAACACAAAGGAAAAATAGCTATCGGACGTTTAACACGCCGGTGTTTTAAGTAGAGGAATGGGTGTTCGTGTAAGTGGAAGCACATTTTAATACTAATTTCTACAGTAGTTTATATTACTAGTAGATATATTCCTAACAAGTTTTCGATCCATAGGAAATCATCTTACTTATTTCTTTTGTTTATTTGGCAATATTTCAGATATGCACATCAGATGGCGCCTGTAGATTTGGAAAAGTCACGAATTATTGTGTTTGAGAAAGTTTTTAGAGCTCCTGCATAAAGTGTTGATGGTGGTGATAATTATGCAGCCTGTGATATTGGTGATATTCAGGTAACAACAACTCTTACTAATAAAAAAACAAATATATAATATTCTGAAATGTTTAATTTGCATTCATGATTGGCTCAGCTCATTCGAGCCGAGCCTTAACAAGCCCGAGCATGATATACAAAGCTCGTTTAGGCTCACGGGCCTAAAGGAGCCCAAACAAAGTTTAAGTTTTTATATATATAATATAATAATAATGATGATAACATTGGCGAGTCGAGCATTAGCCGAGCTTTGACTCGTTCAAACGATATTGAAGCGAGCTCGAGCCAAGCTTTTAACTTGTTTGAGGTTATTCTTAACATGGCTTGAGCTGAGCTGAGCCTAGCTCGAGCTTTTAGATTTATTCACCATCCGAGCTCGAGCTCAAATATGTAGCCTCCAACCGAAAACATCCCACTTTAGTTATAGGCGTAAAAGCGACACCCTTCAACGAAACCAACCCGCCTTTTTAAGCGTAACATTTTTTTACGTTTGATTTTTTTACCTAACACCCTATGAAATTGGAATTGTCCCCCCCCCCTAAAAAATTGGGTGTAAAATGGGGTTTACACTTTTGTAAAAAATATTACATATGTGTGTCGAATGTGATTTTTTTTTGCATACGGTGGAGAATTTTTGAGTCGGGTAACGCATTTTGTGGCAATGCTAGTTTTCGAAGAGTTATGTGTGTGTAAATAAAATTTACAAACGGGGCGTAAAAAAAGTTTACAACCGAGGGCGTAAAAAAAGTTTACAACTGGGCGTAAAAAAGGTTTAAAATGTTTTAACAGGGACGTAAAATTAGTTTACAACTAGTTTTCGACTAGTTACAATTGAGATTCGACACCATATGTTAAAAACTTTTACTTGTTTATACTTTTGTAAAAAAAAATTTACGTACGGGTGTCGAATGTGAATTTCTTTTGCATACGGTGGAGAATTTTCGGGTCGGGTAACATATTTTGTGGCAATGATAGTTTTCGATGAGTTACGTTTTTGTAAATAAAATTTACAACCGGGGCGTAAAAAAGTTTACAACCAGGGTGTAAAAAAGTTTATATCCGTAAAAGTTCACACGTGACACTGTGCATAAATTTTTTTTGGATGGTTTTGACGTACGTAAAAACTGTGTATTCAAAGTTAAAATAAGCCCGAAAAAACTCCACGTAAAAACTTTTTATACTCAATCGCACGCGTAAATTTGTTGCAAACCTTTACACACCCCGTAAAATCTATACGTTAAACCTTTTTATACCCAACCGCATGCGTAAATTTGTTTTCAAACCTTTACGCACCCCTTAAAACTTTGTAAAACTCTACATAAAAACTTTACGCTACCCGTAAAAACTCCATGTAAAATGATATTGAAGCGAGCTCGGGCCGATCTTCTAGCTCGTTTGCGGTTATTCTCAACATAGCTTGAGCCGAGTGGAGCCAAGGTCGAGCGTAAAAACCGTGTATACAATGTACGGGTGTAAAATGATTTTTTTTAATGCACACGTAAAATGATTTTTTAACGCACGGCGTCGAGTGTAAAATGTTTTTTAACATACGGGTGTCGAATGCACACCTTTGTGTTTGGGAATGTCGAATCTAAACTCACACGTAAATGATTTTTTTAGCGCACGGCATCGAGTGTAAAAATGTTTTTTAACGTACGGGTGTCGAATGCACACCTTTGTGTTTGGGAATGTCGAATCTAAACTCACATGTAAATGATTTTTTTAGCGCACGGTGTCGAGTGTAAAAATGTTTTTTTACGTTGAATGTAAACTCACACGTAAATGTTTTTTAACGTACGGGTGTTGAATGGATACCTTTTTGTTTGGGAATGTTGAATGTAAACTCACACGTAATTATTTTTTTACGCACGTTATCGAGTGTAAAAATGTTTTTTACGTCCAATGTAAACTCAAACGTAAAATGTTTTTTAACGCACGAGTGTCGAATTCACACATTTTTGTTTGGGAATGTCGAACGTTTTTTACGTACGGTGTCGAATGTCAAAGTTTTTTATGGTCATGTAAATATTACAACTTTGTAAAAATTTACAACCGGGGCGTAAAAAAAGTTCACAACTGTGGCGTAAAAAAGTTTACAGCTGAGGCGTAAAAAGATTTCCTTTTTTAAACAGGGGCGTAAAAAACGGGGGTGGGGGTAAAAAACCGTACTTTATTGTTTTTGACATTTTTACAACAGACGTAAAAAAAATTACGCCTTTGATCGTCGGCGGCGTAAAATACATCGGCGTACTTTATTGTTTTTGACACTAAAAATGTTTTTGTTGTGTTCATAGTTGTTGGAGGGTGGAGAACGAGACCGTAATTGAGAAAAGGTCAACGAGGATACCCGATGGAAGATCAAGAAGAAATGGAGGGTGGTGAGCAATTGTTTGTAATTGTAAAACTGGTTAATTTTTGTGTTTATACTTACAAATTTTGTAGTTTTTTTTGTTTTTTATGTTTTTGTGTTGGTGTTGGTGGTTCGAGGCCAATTTAGATCCCGGTAACCCAAATAGATTTGGGTTTTCGGTGGTGACTTATCACCGATGGTGTTGGTGGGGGGGGGGGTGGTGAAAGGTGGTGGTCGCGGGCGGTGGTGAGTGGTGGGTGAGGGGGGGAGGGGGAGAGAAGAGTGACGGTGGTTGGTCGACGATAAAAAAAACGAGACGTAAAAATGGGGCGTAAAAAACGGGGTGTAAAAATGGGTCGTAAAAAACGGAGCGTAAAAACATGTCGTAAAAAAACGGGTCGTAAAAAAAGGGCGTAAAAAAACTGGGCGTAAAAACGGGTCGTAAAAAACGGGGCGTAAATACGACGCGTAAATAACGGGGCGTATAAACGCGCGTAAAAATGGGGCGTAAATACGGGGAGTAAATAACGGCACGTAATAACGGGGCGTATAGCCGCAACGGCGTGAAAAACGGGCCTTTAAAAAACGGCGCGTAAACCTGGGCGTAAATAAACGCTTCGTAAAAACGTTTTTTTATAAAAAAAATCTTGTAAAAATTTTATTTATTAAAAAATTTTGATTTTAGACTTTTGTTTAATTAAATAATCAGATTTTTAATAATAAATAATAAATATAATAAAACAACATATGTAATAAAAAACAATAAGTATAATAAGATAAAAAAAAAAACAAATTTACTTAAAACCCTTTTGACATTAAAATATTAAAAACATAATAGACAAAAAAAATTTTATAATGATTTAATTACTTTTAATCTCATCCATCCATCTTAAAGATCTAACGGTTTGAAAGTGGTTCTTACGGTTCTCACAACTGTAGTTGGTTTTCATTTTATCCAATCTTTATATATATATGTGTGTGTGTGTGTGTATGTGTGTGTTTGTGTGTGTGAGAGAGAGAGAAAGAGAGAGAGAGAGAAATCCAAAACAATAACTCCGCCATCACCATCACGCCCACCCATAAGCCCCCAGCATAACCCCCCATAACGCCCTAGAGGGTGGTGTTTTGGATGCTATGGGGGCTTTATAGCGCCTCTTCACCTCTCCCTTATAGCGCCCATTCACCTCTCCACTACGCATCGCTTAAAACTATCCTGACATTATATTCTTAATAATCCACTCAACATCAGAAGTATGGCCCATATCAACCTAGCTCGTTTTAATTTCACATGGTCAGCGTATTCGGACCTTTTGACGGCTACGTAATTTTGAATATCTAGCATATGACTACGTGATTTTGAATATCCATTACGTTGTCATCTAAAAACGGTATGCTTTCCCAGTCGCTCTTCTCTCGATGATAAGTAAAGTTCGAGCTCATCTATTAAATGAGCTTATTTTTAGACCTGGACTTAAACTCATTTTTGCCCATCTGGATTCAACCTTTCGATCTCGAGTAATTCACACATGGTTTGGCTCTTATACACACCAATATCCATATCCATAGAAAGGAATAAAGTAAAAAAGAAATAAATCACTGAAAATTCAACTTCAGCCCATACAAATTTGGGCCCCAAGTTAGGCCGAACCATCAAAGGTTGTTTGCTTGCATGTCAGGCCCATCATAAGCTCTCTAGGTCCTAGCCTATCCATTTTTCCTTCATCACCAATAGTGGCTGGCTGATCACACACAAATAGCACAAAATCCCACTAAAACAGTACAACACGCATGAAAATGTGAAACAAGACAGGATATACGTACTTCCACTTCCGCCGATGAAGATTCAATTGGTGATTAAAGTTAGCTTTTCTTTTTATTTCTTTTTGAACGAAAACTTTTGTTAGAAACAACCCCACTAGCTAGACACTAGCGTTGAACGACAACTTTTATTAGAAACAACCCCATTAGCTAGACACTAGCGAAGGAGAATAAACAAACAGCCAACGAGAAACGAAAAACACAACGAAAATTTCACATCTAAAGCTTTCGACATGTCCCACTAAAAAATTAGTAGTTGATTGTTTGGTTCCTGTTTAATATATATTTTTTATTACCTTTGACATACTTTTTTGCTTTTTCCAAATATTTTTAGTGGGAATTGAATTCGTCCTAAATTCAGAGATATGTATTTAAAAGATATTCATGATATTTGTTAAGTTTGAAATAAGAGGTAACTAGTGAAATTCCTCGCGCGTTGCGACGAAAAATCAATCGGTATCGGTTTAGTTTGTTACGATCTTGGCAGCCAGTATAGCAACTGAAAAGAAAACCCAAAAAGTATATAGATGTGATATGTCTAAAAAAATATTGACACGTATTTAAAATCAATCTAAAATTATAAAATCGAATACTGATGTCATTAGTACAGACATTGTTCATTGGTTATCGGTCCACTCCAATTCGTTTCATAACCTGTACGATACTGAAAATAAGTATAGTTTAGGAATAAATGATAAAACAATCCTTCATCACACGAAAGTTTTCTAATTTAATAATATGAGTGTGATAAAATAATTCTTTTTCATGCTTTCCACCACAATTGATTAACAAAGGTAACAATCACTCACTTTGTTATATTCATTTCATTACGTTAAAACAAAAATATTAAAAAACAAAGTCACTATTCATTAGAGAGAGGAAGGCACTCAAGGGTAATAGTGGAATACTCTTTCCTCAATCAATCAAATTCCTTCATGACAATTTTTTTTCGAAGCACTTATTAGTCATAAAACACTACTATTAATAAAGTCAAATGCCCCAACCAATCACATGGTCAACACTCACCTCGAACAACAACATTGCCATGCGAGGGATTGCTTGCTTTATAATATAATAATAATAATTAATAAAAGCCAAATGCCCTAACTATCACAAGGTAACATTTAACACCCACCTCAACAACAACATTGCCATGCAGGTAACCTTTAAGACAAACCCGACTCGCCTTGCCTACTCTTAAGGGTGGCGGTGTTATTCTGACATGGGTTCAAAACCCGGAGGGGCTTGCCCGCATTATAATACTAATAATAATAATAACAATAATAATAATAATAATAATAATAATAAAATAATAATAATAATAATAATGGGGTATTCAAAGAAGTTGAATTAGTTTTCTGTTTAGTTCACAACAGCTATCTGTTCTTTCCACTGATTAATTAAAATAATATATTTGGTCAAAAGAGTAAATGCTTTGCTTATATAATTTGATTCCAATGTCCTCCACTTCAAATGCTGGATGCTACTTGAATGAACCTACTCACTTGCTTGCCATTTTTACATGTTGCTTTTCCATAATATCAAAATTAAGAATGGGAATTTAGTCAATCTAATCTTAATTAATTAAGCCCATATAGCCAAAAAAGACATACACCCAGCCCCTAAAAGAAGTGACACATTTGCCCCTAACTGAAGCCTCAAATTACTCTGCATCCTTGGGTTCATGAAGTCTGCAGCCAGCAGATCAACAAGTGCCATGTAAACCAGTATCCCAGCTGAACAAGAATTCAAGACTCCTTCCACTATCAGAGATGTTGTGCTCTCTTCCCTGTAAATTTTCGATATTCCGATGCCTATCGCAATTCCTACAGGCGTCGTCAGCGAGAAAAATATCGCCATGATTGCCGTTGCCAAAGATTTATACTTTGCCTACGTATAAGGCAAACGGTTGATTAGCTTTATCATTATCCTTTTCATTGTTTCCAGTTATTTAATACACATAAAATATTATTCAGCAATACAGTTTTTCAGTTCTTTTGAATTCTTGCAAGGTATTTAATACACATAAAATATTATTCAGCAATACAGTTTTCCAGTTCTTTTGAATTCTTTCGTTACCTGAGAGATGCATCCACCAAGTCCCATGCCTTCAAAAAACTGATGAAATGACAAGGCTGCAAGTAGAGACTTTATGGTGGGGATATGTTGCGAAGCGCCCAATGAGAGTCCGATTATCACCGAGTGAACGATGATTCCAAGTTCCAAAACCTGATTACACAAAAAAGTGTTAACATGTTGCTACTTTTTTTTAACAGCAAAAGATTCTATGATATACAGAACAGGGCCAGCGAAGCTGTAAAACCCAACAACAACATACAGGAAAAGCGAAAAGAACAGAAAATAAACTACAAAGAGAAGATAAACTACAAAGTTACAAAACAATAAATGATAAAAAAAAAATTACTTGTGATATGATACGATGCCTCATGAGTTGATATTCATGAGATGATAAAACGGAGCCATGAGCATGGCCATCGGTGGAATGTGCATGGACATGAACATGACCAGCATGATCATCAACAACATGATCACTATGACTCTCCACATCCATACCTTGTTTGGCCTTTTGCTTGTTGAAGTGCATCTTTGTATAAAAGCTAGTTGCAAAGGTGTCCAACATAAGGGCCCCGATGGCGCAGCTCATGGCGATAAATCCAGCGAACGGGAACTTACCCCACGGGGTGTTAGGAAGACAAGGGGACGACAAATGGTCAAAAGCATCCGGTAATATGTGGATAAAACCGGTTCCTAGGATCACGCCTGCCGCGAATGCTTTGATCATGAAAAAGATGTCGTTGTCCGGGTTTAGAGCTTCTAGTTTCTTGCCTAGTTGAGGGATGCTTACGCCGATTCCTCCGGCTACAAGGATGGTTAGGATTGCGGTTATTTTGTATTTTAGGGACTCGTGTGTGTTGGTGTTGTTATAACTATTGTCTTCCATGTTGCATTGTGGTGTTACCATGGTGGGAAGTAGTGCAAGGAGAAGGAATAGTAGGTTGATGGATGTTTTGTTGGAAGAGATGGTCATGGTGATTGAATGGGTATGTTTGTTTTTGTTTGTGAGTGTTGGATTACAACTTCTAGTTGTTTTCACGGAGAAGGTTGTGTGTGTTTATCATCTATATATATGTTCTAATATATGTATATATGTGTGTGTGTGTATATATGTATAGAGAGAGAGAGATGGGTGGGGTGGGAGGAGAATATAAAAGGGGTGGTGTGAGTGGGAAGAATCCATGAAGAAGAAAGATGGAGGGACAGAAACGAAAGAGAGGCTGGTGTTAGGAATTAGGATTAGCATAGTACTTGTCCCTTCTATTTCTTATATTTCTATAAACAAAAGTTATAAGGCTAATATACTTTTTGATTTAATTTGAAAACATAGTATGCCGGTTTGTTTAACATAGAAATATTTGTAGTATCAATCCCAAACTATGGCTACTATCAATTTCTATACGTGTTAAAAGAGGGGTGTTATATAGGTATCACTGACAATATAGTCTTACACTGTTTTTAAACGGCTATTTAAGGTTGTACTGAACAAAAGTTTGAAGGTTAAGGCTTGTGCCATAGTCACCTACTTTTAAACAGTTGTTTGAGGATTCATCGAACGGTCATTTGAAAGTTAGGGCTACGTCATAGTCCAATGGCCGTTTGGGCTTAAAGGTGGGATAGGATTAGTAGGACCCTTTATAGACTATACAGATGAATTTTATCAATGTAATTAACATAGATTCTTTTGCTTATGTGATACTACCTTAATAATTTTTTTGCTTTAAATAAAAATCTATAGTATCATTACAACTAGAAATCAATAAAAATCTATACCATCACTATAACTAGAAATCGTCTAGCGCGTGTAGAAAAGTGTCTGTATATATCTCATTGAGGGTTCAAGTCAGTGTCAGACTATAATTTTTTTTCATGGGAGCGGAAGTTTATACTATCGCTCTATGATAACTCTTTTTGGTTTGGTTCAATCGGATAAGACTGAGACCGAGTCATATAAAAGGAATATAACTAAACTAAATATTATATAATCAACAAAATAAGTCATACATCATTACATATGCATAATGAAATTTTTGAAATCTAATATGTCTTAAGTCGTTTTGTACTGGATTTTATGACTTAATCATAACTTATAAGCATTTAATGTTCTAATCCACATTAACTATTCACCTACTCGTACAAACGATGTTATTTTTCTTTGCAATTGTCGCTAGTTTTTTTTATTCTATTTTATAAGGTCTAAACTTTGTAAATAATGGGCTAATGCCTAAAAGGGTAGGTTACAATGGTTTTAACATTTTGATATTGGTAATTATATAATTAAATTGATAATTAGTGTGTATATTCTATTTATATATAAAAATTTTAAAAATTCTAATTTGGTTTTTCTTTGGGTCCATTTCGAAATTTAATGAGGGTTGGTTTCAAAAGTTTAAAGTTATAGGGCATTCAGGATTTTTGTATATCTATATATAACAAGATATTTTTTTAAAAGGGGTTGTCCCCCTCCCCCTACTTTTAGACAGTTGTTTGAAAGTTAGGATTTACGTCATAGCCCCTACCTTTAGATGGTTTTAGATTAAGTCGTATGGTGAAGAAATGTTTAGATATATGATTAGCAGATGTGTGAGTTGGTCTTTCTGACATTTAAGCACACTAACATTTTTATACACTTGGAACGTCATTGTATCAAATTTTAACCAATATTAAATGTAACAGCTTCTTTTTTTATAATACGTCAAGAGACTTTAACATACCCGAACTGAATCAATATTAAATGTAAAAAACTTCTTTTTTTAGAATGCATCAAGAGACTTTTAACATACCTGAATTCATGAGTATGTAAAAACAAAAACTCCAATACCACAACTTTTCAGTTTCTAAAAGTGTAGATATTTGTATGTAAAGTTTTATTTTGATTCATTTGTTGTAGTGAAGTGAATCCGTCTTGAAAGACCAAAAAAGAACATGCATTAGTCGACACCATGAATCTTGCTACTATTCCAAATGTCGTGATTATTTTAATACATATTTTCTAACATAAAATAATACCGTAATAGACTAATAGTAATCGTATAGGATTCAAAATCCATAGCTCGTGTTACATGTAAAAACTTGTTTACCAATGAAAGTCCTATGAATAGATTTTTAAAGTGAATATAAAAAAAATTGACATGTCCACTTTAAAATATCAATTTTATCTTGAAACAATTTGTTCTAAAAGAGTGGTTCTTGGACCGGTCATGAACTTTAAAATTGTTTTTCCTGAGATTCTTGGCTCTAAAGATGGGTTAAGTTCCATCCTTTCATTTTGACTATACTGCCACTATTCTTTGCTCTCTCTCTCTCTCTATCTATAAATCAGATTTTTCTATTACCAAAAAGCAACTTTTTAAATAAAAGGGAATGAAGACTTTTGTCACACTTTTTTTATAAAATCCTAAAAGCATTGACATGTTTATGGAGTCACCTTTTAGTTTTTACTAGCATCATACATGATCAATTAAGTGATTCAGGAGATGTATGGTTGAGAGTCATAGATGAAATGAAATATTATATAAATTGCTTGAGTATGTGGTGAACATGATATGATTTATTATTGTAAACTCAATTTTAACTCTAAATGTTTTGATAAAAAAAATTACCGGAATAATTTAGTGATTGAATTAGAACGTGAGGTTGTGTGCTTGATGGATGTTTGCCAAGAACAAAGTAACGAAAGCTGTAAAATGACACAAGGTGTTACGAGGAAAGCCCTTAATTCGTGGGATCTTCGACATAAAACCTCGGAAGGTGACATTTGTCACTCTGCCTCTAGTGTCCCTTATTGATTGTTGAATGTAATACAACTCGAGAACAGTCGACGATCGTGCTAATTGTTACAATGAGAGTGTTGTAGTGTTTGAGTGAGAGTGCTGATAGCAATGTTGTGCTCTACTACGATCATCAATGCCTCATTATAAACAAGAACCGATTAACCGGGGGAATATGTCATATTCTTTCTTGACCATTGAGGACTTTTCCACATGTGTTTGATAACCACATTTACGAGACTTCAGTAATGACTAAATCGTAATACATCTCCTGCAAATATAAGTCAAGAACAAAACATAATATATTAGTTAATATCGCAAGTAAATTCAGGATACTAAACCTACCCGGGATCTGGATTCCGGACCACGAAATTGACCCATAACAGTAAAAAACTTTGATTTTATAAATACGTAACGTATGGCCTTCTATATAAAATTTAGTGTTGAAGTGACCTGTGCCATCTTCTTATTAAAACCATTTTCTTTGGACATCTTCTCGGAGACTACTTACTTCATTCACTTTCTCCAATAAAACTATATTATCATATCCAAAGAGTTTAACACTAAAAGTTGAATAGAAATTTAGTGTATGCTTTACTTTAGAAAGCAAGTACACACCTTGACAATTTAAGTTTTAGCCTAAACTTAATTTGTGTGTCTTTTGAACACAATCATATGGACAACCGAAGTGGCCAATTTCACAAATCATATGATTATTTATTTGTCTTTATATCAGCTATAAGCATCTAATTAGGTATCAAAGCTCTACTTTTCCCAAGGTATCAAGGGGGTAATGTTGATGAGCTATGTGTGTATCTTAGACCAGTTGACCAAGAGTCAAAGAGTCAGATCTCATATTTAAATGGTAGAAGAAGTTAACTACCAGGTGAGTTCTAGATGACCTCTTTTTAACATTCTGGGCGAATATGCATTCTACCTTAATGGTATCAGCTATAGAAGTACTTGATCGCTATTATGTGAGTTCGACGACGTAGCAGGCATGGAGCCTTAAGCAGGGATAAACTTGTCTGGCGTAGTATCGAACGGTTGATGGTGAAGATCGCGTCACAAGTTGATGTTTACTTACGATTGAAGTTGATGGGTATGTTTGATGTTAAAATTGTTTTGATGAAATGACTAAAGATTTTATATAAATTGTGAACTCCTTGTTTTTGTTTAATATAAGGCTCACTTAGGGTAGCTTACCTTTTTTTCAGCATGCATGTTAGGTTAAACAAGTTGATGCTAGATAGGAAGTCTACGGAATTGATAGAAGGCTCCCCTACTTTGTGGAATGTCATTGTATCTACCTTAGATGACCATTTACGCTATTTAAATGTTTTGTTTGAACGTGACAAATTGATGTAACAAATACTTGACATTTTGACGTACTTTCCACTGCAATATGATGACTATTATCGGTTTAAAAATTATGTTTTGATATAATGATCCAACTGTGAGGATCCTCGGGTTTGGGGCCTTACAACTCACCCATCAACTTTTGATCATCGAATATGACTACCTTAGTTGACATTTATCAACATCTTAGTTTAATTTTCATAATAATTTATCTGGTTCCATGTAACACTTAATAATTTGGAATTCATCAATATTTTTATAAAATAACTTATTCCCAAAATATAACATCAAGAAATTGACAATATTGAAAACAATATTGTTAGCATAAAGCCTAACATTTAGCATAGAATTAGTCATAAAACCTACCCTCATTTTTGTTTTTTTAAGATCCATACAATGCATTAGAAGAGTAGCAAGAAACTGTCATACTTAGAACACGACAATGCATTAGACCGAGATCGCCCCCCCCCCCCCCCCCGGCTTCGCTTCGTCCCGCATGTCCCACACTGCCCCCATGGGCTCGTCGCGTCTCAAACGTTAGAATTTGGACGTTGGCGTCGGGGTGAAGAGGTCAAATGTGGGCCCCCCTCAACGGTAACTTTCTAATTTAAAAAAAAATATATACCCAATATCACTTTATATTTAACCTTAACCTCCATTTTTTACACTCAATCTCAAGAGATGGAGGACTGGAGGATATTGACTACCGACATTAGCGCATATCCTGAGGAAGACGTAACATCTTACAAAAACTGAAGGAAAAAATCAAAAATAAATGGAGTGGGTAGTGTAGTTTTTTTTAAATGTAACTTTAGGTTTTTTTTAATTGTGGTGTATTTTTTTATTTTTTTTATGTTTGGTTTCTATTAAATGTTTAGGTTTTTTTAAATGTAACTTTAAAAATTTATTTACTTTGTTTTAATTATTTACTAAATAAAAATAATAATAATATAAAATAAGAGGGAGACTATCCTCCAAACCCTTGAGTAGTCCCCAAAAAGATGGTCCTCTACCTAGCTGACGTGGAGCCTACGTAACGGATGTCCCAAAGAGACTAACCAACCACACCCCGTAGACGATGCATTAGAAGAGTAGCAAGAAGCTACATCCTCACTATTGGTGGAAACCATCATACTAGCAAATGGAGAAGATTCCCTTTCATGTTTACCTTTTTCTATGCCATGGACCCAAGCATTCCATCAAATATCAATTACATGTTGATCTTTCTTCAATCTAATATTACCTTTTTATCAGTTTAGTCTTAAAGTTATGGCTTTAGGTTGCCCTCGAACCGATTCCACAACGCTTTCAAATGATATCTAAACTTTGTTTTATCTCATGTGTTAGGGTGAGTATCGTGTGTTTTTAGTTCTAGTACATGATTGAGTTATATGCTAGGAGTATGCAATCGAATTTAATAATTGAAGGATTATTCCTCTTACTTACAACCACCATCACACTAAGTTTCTATTTATGACACGTTGTTATAATAAATTTCTAAGATTATTAACAAAATAATATCTTACCTAATTGGTAAGGCTTATGTCTCTTAAAATGGGAGATCTCATATTCAAACTAGGTAATGATGTAAAGTTGTATTTGTTGGTGTATATATGTAGTAGGGATAACATTTGCCATTCAAAAAAATCTAGTTAATTCACCTAATTATCTTTTTTTCCTTCTTCTTTATTTACAATTACAATATGTGTCAATTTTCATGTTTTTATGTGGATTGTTGTGCAACAAAGCTTAAAAGTAAAATAATTAACAGCACAAATTAATTCTAAAAGTTTTCATCCACATAAAAGTTAAGATGTCCCTAATTGGCCCCTACTAGTATAATAATATGTTAAGTTCCAATGTTTCGCTTTTGCAATTTAGTAAATAAACACCAAGAAGTGTCTTGGGAGGGTTTTATCACTTTTGACATGTAAAGAAGATGTTCAACAAGAATATATAATTGTTATTAGAATTTAACATTATGACGACATTGTGTGCACATCTAACACACTTTAACCACCTTTTCTTGGATATGCCACACTCCCTTGTGATTATGTCCTCATACCCTTTTTAGTTACATGTCATCATGGAATGGCACTTTATTTTGTCATTAACTATCAATTTGTTTATTTGGCATCATCATTTACCGATAATATCAAGTGTTTACAATAAATAATTACCTTTGTTTTAACTATTTTATCGGTAATTATATGAAAAAGTCACCCTACAAAAAAACAATGGCGTAGTATATTAAAATCACTACCAACAAAAAAAATATCGGTCAAGTGTCATCACACTCTATCTGGTTCCGCGCATTCTCATGTATCATGTTAATTAATCACCTTTCAACGTCAAAACATCATATCGCTTGTTATATATTAATAATAAATATATTAAGTCGTAACGCTTTACACAAAGTAATTCTAATCAATCATAAAAGTGTGTAGGGTTGTGTATATGAATAATTCGAGTTCGATTAAAATTGTTCTTTCTGTCTTAGGTTTTGATTTACATTTTTTAGTGGATGCGCATGATTCTTTTAAACAAGGTTTCATGTTTTGAAAGTGATTATCAGTTTTGTAGTTTTGAAAACACATTTTTCTCTTTCCATATTAGCCGTTGGCCCCTTGCAACCAGAGGGTATGCATTCTTAATGATTTATTTGAAAAAAAAAAAGTAAAAAACAAGTAACATTGTTCTACCTTGTTCACCTCTGGTTATTGATTAAATAGACTACTTTATTAATTTACTAGTTTATTGACCTGTGTATTATACGGGTTTTGTACAATATAAATGATATAGTTATATAATCTTTAAAAAACTTTATATTACAACGAACCATGTTAATTAGTAACAAATTTTATATAAACAACTTTTTATTACCATATAATAGTTTACACAACTAACTTGAATTTATCACAAAAACTGACCCATCTTAATTAGTAATACTGAAAATACCATAATAATAATAGTCGTCTATTACAAAGGTTGTATACTGAAAAGCATGTAATAAACAAATTTAGATATTATTAATATGAATGAAATTATGTATTACGTTACATATAACAATGTATAGATAATAACAATTTTGTTATTATTGTGTATCTTTTAAATATAACTTTTATTAAAATAAATTTTAAGTCCTCAATTCGTTTACAAAATACACTATTTAAGTTGTTTATTTTCTCTTTATTGGTTAAAAAACCAATTTTATTGGTATGAAATATATTAGATTTGTTATTCTTACTAATAATTGTTATGCAAATTTAATTAATAAATAGTATTTGTAAAGTTATGATATAAGTTAAAAGTTTATATATGCTGAATTTCATTGTTAAAGGTAAATTATTATGTCACAAATGGGTATACAATGAAATTTATATATTTCTTAGCTCTATTAAATTGAAAACGCATCATAAATCAATATAGCTATAAGCCTTAATATTATCTCATCTATAAGACTTCAAAATGCTAAGTTCTTTCCATCTATCATTTTAAAACTGAGTTCTTTAAAAAAATTTAGTCTTTTTGCGAGATAGTTCTCTGGTTAGTTACTCTTTTTTAGCTTTTAATTATATGTTAGAAAAAATCATATATTGATTTTATAGATAATCTCATATATGGATAACATTTTTTTTTTGTAATTTAAACTCTATTATTTTAAGAAGTACTAATATCATAGTTTAAAAATTTATAGATCATTTATGTATATTTTTTAATTAAAAATTAGAATTAGATATTTATTATTATATATTATTATTAATTAATTATTATAAATTAGAATTAGATATTAGTTATTATATATTATTATTATTATTAATGAATTAAAGATTAAATGCCATGTAGTATTAGAAGTATTCTTTTGTTAGTATTAGATTCTTCGATCTTTACAGATTTTTGGTTGCACACTGGTTTAGGCAGGCAAATAATGGAATCAAATGACATCTCATTAATTTGGTTATTGTTCCATACTTGTATGTGTATGATTGTGATAGACGGAAGCAAATAAATAAGAGTTAACATTCCTACAGAAAGTAGTTATTTATTTACTATATTACATTTATAAGTTTGGGGATAGTGCCAGGCAGCTAGTCTGGCACTCCCCTGTTGGACCAAACAGTTTAATATTTTTATACACTTTAAGATTACATTCTTGTCCCCAGTTTAAAATTACGTTTTTGTCCTCCGGTAAAAATAAAATTACGCTTTCGCACTCAATTCAGAATTACGATTTGACACTCAGATCAAAATTACGTTTTCGCCCCAGTTCAAAAGAAATTTACGTTTTTGCCCCCAGCTAAAAATTACGACTTTGCCCTCTCTTTAAAAATAGATTTTTCCCCGTTTAAAAAATTATGATTTCGTCCTCAGCTCAAAATTATGTTTCTTCTCATGTTGAAAATAAAATTATGCTTTTGGCTCCAACTCAAAGTTACGATTTTGCCCTCGGTTGCAAATAAAATTATGGTTTTGCCTCCATCCTAAAATTAATATTGTGCCTTTAGTTCAAATTTATATTACTGTGTTAACCCAAGTTCAAAATTACGAATTTGCCCCTGCGCAAAGCTACCATTTTGCCTCTGATTCCAATTTACAGTACTGCCCTCACTTGAGCTTTTGGCAAATTACGATTTTACCCAAGTAAAAAATAAAATTTTCCTTAGTTAAAAATAACAATATTGCCATTGTTTTAGTTTTTGTAGCTAAACTATAAAAATGTTTGTTTTAATTGGTTGACTCGATTTAATTGTTTTCCGTGTCAAGGAGCTGCTTAACACTCGCTCATTATTCGGTCATCACCCCGCAACGCGGACGGGGCATCAACTAGTTAGCTACAAAAAAGAAAGTCTAGAAAATTGACTAAGTTGAGGGAAATTCTTGTTTGAGAGTCATAAATAAAAAAATTCAGCTCGTCGAGACCTTTTATCACCTACATGTGGGTAGGGATGAGCTCGGTATCGACCGGTACCGGAACCGAAAGTACCGGTACCGAAAATCCCTAAAAGTGGGTACCGGTACCGGTACCGAATATGCCCGGTTCGGTTCGGTACCGGTACCGGTATTTGAGGGTAAAAACTGATAAATACCGGTACCGTACAGGACTGGTATAGAACCGGTACCGAAAATGTCAATAGTCGGTACCCCGGTTTGGTAATTTCGGTACCGGTACCGGGTCCATTTTGCTCATCCCTACATGTGGGCGCTATAACTTAAATGTAACCCAAGTTACGTGCATTTAAAGTTTAGGTCTTTTCTACTTTGTTCCCCTTTATAGGAAGTCTAGATAAGAATGTGTTAGCTCTTTGACCCGCTTCTCATCAATAAATAATCAAACTAACCAAAATAACTATCATCAAAAACTCAAAACCATTAACCAACCTTTTTACTTTTTAAATTTTGAAAATAATATATTATATAAAGTTTAAGTTTTGTTATAACTTTTATATAAATAATAATATGTCTCTTGTCTGTCGTTCTCCTTTAATAAAGAGTAAATTGCACAAAACATCCTTTAAGTTTCACCAATCTTGCTGGTTACAGCCTTAATCTTTAAAAGTTGCCAAAACCAGCCTTTAAGATTAATTTTGTTGCATGTTTCATCCTTTATCACTAACCCAGTTACTAATCCATGTTAAATGCCCTCACATGGGAAGCCTCTAGCATCACCTTTCCATGTCTCAAACAATTATTCTTGGTGGACTGCATACACCTTGAACGGATTCCCCTGAAATGAGGTACATCCCAACACTCGAGCATATCCAAATTAGCTGTTGTAGCAACTTTGTTACAGAATCAGTTTACGAAATACAAGAAGAGCAACATGCCGATGGAAATTATAACCTAAAGATTACTTCTGAAATAGGGCCAATATTAACATTACTGCTCGGTGTGTGATTTTCGGTAGAAGATTTTGAAAGACTGCAAATTCGGCTGCAAACCCCAACAGAATGCGGTGGTGATTCCATCAACACCCCCCAATTCGACTGCAAATTCCAATAATTATCCCCAAAATTTCGCCTCTGCATCTCCATATCCTCCAACAAACATCATCGGTCCATAATCTCAAACCGAAACCCTAACCCTACAGTGGTGATGTATCAGGTGGCGGTGGTGGTGGTGGCAGTTGAAGATGATGGTGACGGAGTTATTTGGGGATTTTGAGGGTTTTGTCGAAGGTGGAGGTGGTGGCAGAGGAGGTGGTGGCAGAGGAGGTGGTGTCGAAGGTGGTGGCAGAGGAGGTGGTGTCGAAGGTGGAGGTGGTGGCAGAGGAGGTGGTGTCGGTGGAGGAGGTGATGTGTTTTTTTGGAGGTGATGTGTTTTTTGAGGGTGTCGGTGGAGGAGGTGGTGTCGGTGGGGATTCGTCTCTCTCTCTATCTTCTCTCAAATTGGGGAAAAGAGATCTTCACCGCCACAAACGGTTTTCTATCCGCAAAATACTCATCGTCGTCGTCCTCCGCCGCGTGGCGGTGCGTCATCCGCGGCGATGATGTCATCGTCTTCCAACGGAAATTCAGGCGTCCGATTGATGAACAGGAGCTTCTTCACCGCCACAAACGGTTTTCTATCCGCAAAATACTCATCGTCGTCGTCCTACGCCGCGTGGCGGTGCGTCATCCGCGGCGATGATGTCATCGTCTTCCAACGGAAATTCAGGCGTCCGATTGATGAACAGGAGCTTCTTCAACGACTTCTCGTGATATGTAAAAGTCATCACTCGAGTTTGATTAAGCTTCGAGGAGCTTCGATGTCTGGTAGTTATATATATATGGTTTATGATTATGTTAACGGCGTTAGTCTCTCTGATTGCTTGAAGAACAGTAGAAACCCTAGCTTTACGATACTTTCCGATTGGATGTCTCGGATTCAGATAGCTGCTGATCTTGCTCACGGTGTTGATTACATTCATAATTCTACAGGTGTGAAACAGTTTGTGAATTTGTGAGAAGATAGAGAGAGAGATGAAAAGACGGTTTTACCCTCACATGCTATGCATGTGGGGCCATTTAACATGGACTAGTAACTGGGTTAGTGATAAAGGATGAAACCTGCAATAAAATTAATCTTAAAGGCTGATTTTGGCAACTTTTAAAGATTAAGGCTGAAACCAGCAAGATTGGTGAAACTTAAAGGACGTTTTGTGCAATTTACTCTTTAAAAAATAACATGTTTGTTTATTTTTTATTTAAATAAAAATATGGTTTTTTTTTACATATTTCTCCTTCCTAAACTAGCTTATTACATATTTACCCAATCATAAAATTCAATTACATATTTCCCCTCCTAACTAATATATATTACATATTTTCTCTTTTCATTAAAATTACTCTTCTTGAATGAGTATTTCAATTAAATGATTATTTACATATTTGTAAGATATTTTCTCACTTATTCAACTTTTCTTCTTAGTTGCTAGTACAACTCAGACCCAAGAAAAACTAATGAAGATTAAAAAAATACATTAATACAAAATTATCATAAAACTAGCAAATGTAATGAAGTGATAGAATTACTTCTTGGGTAATCAGACGAAGTGGTATAAAGCAAATATTAAACTTCAAAGCCACGTCATCATGACTGCCACATCTTCACGAATGAGAACTTTGGATTATTCCAACATTACTGCACACTCAATTTGGTAGTATTCAAAAGGAATTCTTAGGGTGAAGGGAGTGGGCGGCAAACCCACTCGGCAAAACGGTTTACCGCGCGGTAACACCGCTGTCGGTGGGTTTTGCCGCTTGGTAAACTCAAGAGGGCGGTAAACCTTTGCCGATTCGGTGAAGGTGTGTTGTTGTTTGCTGCTGCAATAAAAAAAAGCGTTTTTTATAAAACCTAAATATAAAAGTTTACCCATTCATCAAGTGTCTAACCATTACCAATACTTTTGACCAAAAGTTTAAATACTTTAGGTGGATTGACATAGCACACTCTCATTGGTTGATTTTGAAGTTTAGACACTTTACGTGTTTAACCACTCCCTTCCCCTTATGACAAGCAACATTACTGCACATTGATCTTGAGCCACACATTGTGAAGAAAATTATAGTAAATACCAGTGTTGTAAAAATCGCGACTAGACGACGATTAGTTGGCGATTAATCGCTAGTCGTCCAGTTACTGAATAATTTTTCTTAAATCGGTTCATTAACCGACTAGCCCCGACTAGGTCCGACTAGGCCAGCCAAAAATCGACGATTCCAGCAAAAAACCTGTATATTCAGGCCAAAACCTCTAAATTTCAGTCAGTTTCCAACCAAATCATATGAATTCCAACAATTAATCATGCATACTTAAATAAATGAGTTGAGTAAGATTTAAAACCTAGCTACTTAAAATATTTACCTATAAAAATGTATATATTTATACATAAAACTGAAAATTACATATAAAAAACCCCGATCCGATTAATCCTGATTAATCCTGAGTAGTCGCTAGTCCCCACTTCATCGGCCGACTAGCGACTAGCGAGTTCTCCAACCTTGGTAAATACTTCTCCATACTATGTTGGCAATAAGAGGAGCAACCACAGTCCAGAAGCCAATCATAAATCCAAGCACAGTGCTAATGATAAATCCCCAATTCTGGTCATCTGATTCATCATCAGTTTGTTCTTTTGATTCACCTCCTGCACTTGCATTAGGTGGGATCCCTTTCTTTTTGCAAAGCGCTGCAGGTAGGGACCCACAAGCGATTACATAAGACCCGCGATTCGCCATAAGATTTAATAAGAATGTATGGTGTCGTGAGTTTGGTGTCTAGGGTTTGGCTGTGTCATGAGTACACGAGGGGAAGAGGAAATGAATTGATGGGTTTTTACAAGGGTAATTCAGTAATCTCTAAAAAAAGAGAAATATGTAATTGAATTTTTTGTTTAGTAAAATATGTTATAAACTCTTTTAGGAGGGGGAATATGTAAAAAAAAACCCATAAAAAATAAATTGGGTTCATCAACTGGAATGAACTTGAATCCATCCATGTCCATAATTGATAGTTAACCGAATTAACTTAACTGAACTATCTTTTATTAGTAATTGAATCGTTTAGCCGAAACGAGTGGTTATGATATTTAAAAACCAAAACATCGGCTAGTTTTCAAATTATCTCATAAGGCTACTCGGTGTGGGGGTCAACCTGACTCGGTCCGGTCCGGCGACGCCCTCCAACACCATTTCCGTAAGGGCAGTGGCGTCCTTCACGTCGGCTTGGAGACGTTGAAGACGGAGCATGTGAGACAAAATTCGCGGCCTTTGACACAACGGCTATAATTTAAAAAAAATCAATTTTCCTTAAAAAACAGTAACTTTACCTATAAATATACCAAAATCACCCCAATTTTTTACACACTTCAACCAATTCTCTCTCTCAACTTTATACAATTCTTCTACTTTTTATAAAATTCTTCTACTTTTTCCATGTATCCATACAACCCGAAAAATGAAAGAAAAGATCGCGAAAAATTGAAGTTCTTAGGATTTTTATTTTTTTAGTTTTTTGTTTTTTTAACTTATGTAATGTTTGGTTTTTAATATTAATGATTTTATTTTATATCTTATTAAATGTTAAAAAAACTAGATGAATTTAAAAAAATAAATAAATTAACTAGGTGAGATAGGGCCATCACCCATTTCCTTGCTTGATATGGCCATCACTCATTTCCTTGCTTCCATCTTTGGAAGGGCATCCTCTAAGGACTATGACCTGGCGCTGAGATGGAGGGTCATCTTCCAAGGACTCCTCTCCTCCCATACCGAGTAGCCTAACAAAACCAAAAACATGCCCTTGGAAGATTAAATTTATATAAAGGGTTGGATCTTCATTTTGTGTAGGGTAAGCACCAAATTTCCACAGGTTATGCACTCTTATATATCATAGAATGTCCACATCTACAGTAGCTCTATTTTTAATTTTATTTTTAAGTTATTGTAGTACTTAACCGATATGTTAAAAGGTTTGGGGGCTTTGGCTCATGGGTGGAGCTGTATTAGAAGAGGTAGCATGGACTACCTCTCAATTCTGTCTCTGTATCGTTTTGTAGTATAAAAACAAATAAAAAATTATGGTTTTACATAAAGGATACACCTGATCCTTAAAAAAATTAAATTGGAATGCCCCTAAATTTTTGGACTAGCTTCGCGACTGCCAGTGTTAGAAACACCTGTTTTAAACAAAGAAGTTGCGGTCGTAAGTTCTATTCCCACATACAAGTATGCAACGATAACTTTATGTAGAAAGTGACAAAGGCTATGTGAATAGAAGTTAGAAACCCATGCCCTCCATTTGGTAAAATTCTTTAACTTTATGTAGAAGTGACATCGATTGTGAATAAAAGTTACATAGCCAACCATTGTCCTCTAAAAAATGACACAACTGTGTGTGTAGGGGAGTTAAACGGTTCGTGTTTACGGGTTAGCAGATTCAACCCGAAACGAACCTGAGGTTTTGACATGAATCCGAAAATCGTGTCAGGGGGTTAACCCGAACATGACATGAATATTCACGCATTGACAAGAACACAGCCCATTTAATCCGAACTTTTGTAGATTTTGATTTTTCGTTTTAAATTTTTCCGCATATTAATTATTAAAAGTTACAATTTTACAAAACAAAAATGCACACAGAATAGATACATTTTAATTATAAAATATTATTTCAATTTCCCATTTTAGTTTTAAACTTTGACATAAAATGTCCTATCCAGTGGCGAAGCTTGCCGTCGAAAACCGGGGGGCGAAAACGTATATACCCAAAAATTTCTATACGAAAACTACATATATAACACTACTGAGCGAAAAATTCGACGGGGAGGCGGGCGCCCCTCCCCGCCCCTACAATCCTGCACCCCTGTTCCTATCAATTTAATTTAGAACATTAAAACGTTTTAGTAAGATAAAATTAAAAATAAAGGGGTCAAACCTTCAACCTACCGGGTTGACACAAATACAACCCGTTTAGCTAAGATTGTTTGCGGGTTTAGCCTGAAACAAACCTGAATGCGTTTATATTAAACCCAAACTCATGAATTTCATGTGCTCAAATATCCCTAAAATTTGTGAGAATGCTTGTAGCTATGTACAATATTTTTCACATATTCTAGTTTTGCTCGAAAAATAACACATTTATGTGAAAATAAATAGCACAGTCGCGTCATAGGCTTTTCATATGGCATGGTAATGTCAGTAGAAATAACATATATGTCTTACATTCTCAATTTGTCAACTTTTTATGAAAACTAATTTTCATGTTCCTTTGTTTACTAAACTCGTTTTTTCTGGTTCACTTCATTTCAAACACATAATTGATTAATTTCCACTTGGTAAAACACTTCATGAAACCCAAGTCTGATTAGGATTGCTACTTTATACACATTCAACATTTGAACTTACAAGTGTATCTACCATCGACTAAAATTGTTCACGCGACCTAAGGTAAATGGGGTGGACTCACTACTTTACGAATATTTTAGCATCCCATATCTCCACCCCTAACAGCTAAACAATGAAATTGACGACAACCGTATGTTGCCAAATATATATCGGTTATTTCTCACCTTTTGTCGGCGATGCATTTGACTACTTTTTTTCGAACGGGAAATCTCTTTTAATCGTTGTCGTCTGTGGGACTTGAATCCAATACCTCCTCCAAACTCAGGTGTTTAAAAACTTTGGCTTTGCCAATGGACCACCATCCATTGGTATGCATTAGACCACTTGATCAGCTTATGTAGAATGAGCATTTATAATAAATGATTATAAAGGAAGTTTCATCAATCACAACATCAAATTGTTAGTTACATAGTCATGTCATTGCACATATTATACATACCAGAATGGATAGCTTATTAATCAATTTACAATATGTTGCAACTTGACTAAATAAATTACTTCCAAAATCATTTCACATATAAACAGATCATTTATTACAAATTTATTTTCATGCACTAGACGACTTTTAGAAAACTTTATGAACTAACCTTGCTAAATCATAGCTTAACTAAAGTCTTTGTCAAATATTAAATTAGGCCGATCTTTTGTAATTGTCCTTAACGATGCCATCTTATTTCATGAGTAACCAACATATTCATATGTTGTTGGTTTTATTATTTCCATATTAACGAGCCAATGTCCAATTGACTAATTGTTTGGTTTTCCAATCACTTGATCCGTTTCTACCATTTTAAGGCTATGCGTAGCGAATTAACGCCCATCGGCGTTACCACACCCGCGTCGAAGTCACTTCGGCCAAAACCCCCACCTCCCCTTCACGCCCCACCCCTCAGCCCCTTCAAGCATTACAAGGTAATGCCCAGCCTTCTTCACACAAATCACGGCCCACCAGCATGGTCACAAGCCTCAGAAACACCCCATCGCTGGCAAAAGCAGTGCCACGTCGACTATAATGTGGCCGTGAGCGTGGATGAGGCTAAATGGACACTACACTCGATCTAAACTAATATACCAAATTCTCCGTCTATAGTTTCTAAATCATTACAATAAACATTTTAGGCTAAGGGTTGTTTGGCAACTTGGTGCAGAGCTATTAAGAGGTTAGATGACCGATCAAGAGATAGTCTCTGAATCGGTCAGCATGTTTCTAACAAATACTCACTAAGAGACTCTATGAACCATTAAGATGTGTCTTTTAAGTAAACTGAACAGACTCTATTGGGCGGAACTAAAGGGATAGGAGCCGTAATAGCACGGGCTACGGCTCAAGCCCGTATTCGTAGTGTTTTTTTTTCGGTTTTATACAAAGGATACCTCGAAAACATACGAGGATACCCATAACCAAAAAGTAGGATTCTTTGATTTTACTAAAATCCCTTTTTTATAAGCTCAAACATTGTGCAACCCGAAAATTTGTAGAATTATTAAGCCCGAATGATAAAATAAGCCTAAATTAACAATAATAAAATTGAAAGTAGACCCTAAATATAATTGATAAAGTTAGCCCAGGATCCAAAATAATATTATAACTGAAAGAGGCCCATTTTGATTTGTGATTATGGGCGGCAATGGAAACCAAAGATCGATTATACAGAACAGAAGCCAGCGACCATTGAACAATGTTATGGTTTGTGTGGTTAAAGGACGACGATGTGATGGAACGATTTAAGCTATGAAAAAAAAAGTTAAATCTATTAGGTATTTGTTTTACGTTATTTATTATTTTTTTTAATTATTGTATATTACACGGTAAAAAAAATCGGGATACCCCTAAATTAAGGTTGAACGTAGTGGGGCGCCATCTCTCACTATAAAGCCCCATAGCGTCCCTGAACACCATTACGGGGGCATTATGGGGGTTGAAATCTTGTCAGCGCTATGTTCATCGTGGAGTGAAGGATTTGCAAACCTTTCCCTCCACTCACACACATACACATATATACGTACATATGTATGTGTAATTGAAGGGGTTATTAATTAATTGGGTAATGATGAGGTAGGGCTTTTTGACTACAGGCTCTAGTGATGTAACACCCCTTAAAGCCCATATGTGACATGGAACGGCACGTGTCGCATAACGCCCACAAAGAGGTTTATGACTACACATGGCCTAATGGGCTTGCTCGCCACTGAGACTCTACCTTTGATAGGTTCAAAGATAGTCTCTTAATAGAAATTTAAGAGGCTACCAAACAGCCCCTGAATAGAATCACAATATGTTAAATTGACCATTTTAATTAGTCATAAACTAACATTAGTTAAAAGTGACCACTGTCACCAATTTCTAAACGGTCATGTGTATTCACACACCCACTTTGTCTATTCACACATTACCCGTGTCGAGCTGTGGCCAAAGCGCTGCGTTTTGGTCCGGTCAACCAGACAAAAATTGACGGGTGTCTGGTGGGTCTGTTGACCGGACCAAAACGCCGAGCTTTGGCCGCATTTTGGTCCTGTCAACCAGATAAAAGACTGACACATGGCCTAATGGGCTTGCTGTCCACTGAGACTCTACCTTTGATAGGTTCAAAAATAGTCTCTTATAAAAATTTAAGAGGCTACCAAACAGCCCCTAATAGAATCACAATATGTAAATTGACCATTTTAATTAGTCATAGACTAACATTAGTTAAAAGTGACCACTGTCTGGGGATGTGTGAATAAACAAGTGGTAGTTGAGAGTGTGTGAATAGCAAGACCCTTTCTAAACTCTTCAAATTCCATTTATGTGATTTAATCTTTCGTAACATTTCCAACAATATTATTAAACATGTCCAATCCATGATTTGATGGCTTACATGACATTTAACTAAAATGTTGTTTTTGGTCGACAAATTTCTAGCAATGTTACCAACTCACGAAACCAAATTTTGTTTTATTTCAAACTTATTATATCATTACGATTTTTCAAATTATATTTGTTACACGTGATTACCACATAATCTTTGAGGGACAAACTTCATCTCACTAGACTACTAGGTCATAGGTTTCACTAAATACATATCAACATGTTTCTGATTAATCTTTGGCCCAATAATCACCTTAATTGATGTTTGAGTTAAATGTCAAAATCGTCCAAAAGGTTTGGGCATATTTGTTTGTTCCATCTAAAATGATTTTTTGTGCATGCTACTTTACTTCACCTTTGGGTTTTTTTTTATTTACCATTTTCCTTCTTAAGGTTTAACAATTCATTGCGACTTTCATTCCTCAAATTTGGCCTTCAGGGATGCGAATGGCAAGAATTTCAAACTTTTTAAACGAAAAACAAACCGAAAGTCATAAAAGTGCCAAATCGGATAGACAAAAATGGCATTTTACTTCCAAAAATTGAATTACTCTCTTGGATGTTTCTCTGGGATATATATAAAGAATAAATAAGTCTCTACTCTCTTAAACATAATTGGCCGCTCAACTAATAATTCATTAACAAGTGCACAACTCCATTTCTCTCTTTTGGGCTATATAACTTATAAGGAAAAGAATTAAATAGGAAGTTTATTTTAGCTAGAAATGATAGGAAGCAATGATAGAGTGATACGTGTCAAAGATAAAAAAAATATTGGAAGGGCATTTTAATCAAACAACCATAAGATAAAAAACTCAGTTCTATAACAAAAACCCAGTTTGTCATTTTCTTTCATGATACATCTCACCCCACCACCACCACCACCACCACCGTCGTCACTCCATCGCCCAACACCACCAGAATCGTCTCCCCAACCTCACCACTTCTGTCAAATTTAACATAATGCGATGAGACACGAGATTTCTGTTAAAAAATGTACTCTTCTTCTCAAATTTCTTAAACATTTTGTATTCACAGGTGAAGATATCTTTGATTCTACTCTTTCTCTTGATTTATTCATGCGTATGGGCAACATCATTAGTTCCAATTTCATTGAGAAATCATTAATAAAAAGTTGCACACCAGGTGTTTCACAAAATGTCTCAAAAAAAAATTACAAAACACCTTTCAGTTTAAACTTTCATTTAAAATTGTGTTTTACAAAAAAATGAAAAAACACACCTTTTTGTTGTTTTTTGTCCATTGCGTTTTACAAAATAATGAAAAAAATACTGTTTTTTATCCATTGCGTATTTTCAAAGAATAAAAAACACATTTTTTGGTGTTTTTTATCCATTGCGTTTTGTAAAATAATGAAAAAACACACTTTTTGTGTGTTTTTGTCCATTGCGTCTTACAAAATAATGAAAAAACACAGTTTTATCTATTGCGTTTTACAAAAGAATGAAAAAACACTTTTGGTTGTTTTTTGGTCTATTGCGTTTTACATAAATAATGAAAAAACACAGTTTTTTATCCATTGCGTTTTACAAAAGAATGAAAAAACACTTTTTAGATGTTTTTTATCAATTGCGTTTTACAAAAGAATGAAAAAACACTTTTTAGATGTTTTTTATCAATTGCGTTTTACAAATAAAATGAAAAACACTGTTTTTTATCCATTGCATTTTACAAAAGAATGTAAAAACACATTTTTTTGTGTTTTTTGTCTATTGCGTTTTACAAAATAATGAAAAAACACAGTTTTTTGTCCATTGCGTTTTACAAAAGACACTTTTCTTTTGTGATTTTTTAGTCCATTGCGTTTTAGAAAGTACATTTTTTTATATTTTTAGTCAATTACGTTTTAGAAATAAACTTTGTTTTGTGTTTTAATTCATTGCTTTTTTGATAAAAAAAAACATTTTCTTTTGTGTTTTTTGTCCGTTGCCTTTTAGAAAAAACACTTTATTTTGTGTTTTTTAGTCCATTGTGTTTTACAAAAATGAAAAAAAATTGTGTTTTTTTTTTCATTGCGTTTTACGCATCTGGGTTATCGAAAACTTTTTTCAAAAGTATAGCAATAGTGTGCTCGTTTTAAAGATAAAAAAAACGCTCGTTTTTATGGTGCAATTTTTATAAAAAAATAATGTCGTATGAATGAGTTATTAACGTTTAAAAAATGAGGGGAATTGGAGGAGAGAAAAACTATTACCTTGGATTGACTATAATGCCTCTCAACAAACTCACGCGATTCCTTTCTTTCTTCAGTTCCACTCATTTAATCTTAGCCCTTGATTACTAAATAGATAGTCAAGATTACTTCCTATCATTTCTATCTATAGAAACTTTCTAGTATATTCTAACCCTAATTTATAAATACACTTTCACATTTAGAGTACGAAAAAAAATCAATAACATACACCGGACACATATGAATTCTCTTACTAATTTTATCCATTATATTTTACTAAATAATAACTTAGCATAGAGTTAATTACTCTTTTCGTCCCTGTGGTTTGTTAAAAATCACTATTTCATTCCATTAGTTTAAAAATTGCGATTTCAGTATTTGTGGTTTCACTTTCCTAACCGTTTCAGTTCACCTCGTAACTATTTCAGTCCCTGTACTTACAGAATAAATGGATTGAAGTGGTTATGAAAGTGAAACCACAGGGACTGAAATGGTTACGAAAATAAAACCACAGGGACTGAAATCATAATTTTTAAACTAATGGACTGAAATAGTAATTTTTGACAAATCAAAGGGACGAAAACAATAATTAACTCCTTAATATGTCGTTTTTGGAGTGTTAGAAATAATCACCTCTTTTGACTTCCAAAAATGTTCGATAACAAATATAGATATAACAACACACACTTAGACATAATCATACAACTCTGAATCCGAATTAATACTCCATGTAAAATTACTGTTCTCAACCACTGAAAAGAATATAATCATTTACCACTATGGTAGGGAATTCCTACCCAATTTTATACCCCTTAGGGAAATTACATCCACTAATCATTTTAGGAGATTACCATCACTAATATGCTTAGATGTTGAAGTGCATAAAGTAACAAATTTCGCAACAATTTGTGTCAAGTTTCACTAGGTCTGAGATCAAAAACTCCACACAAAATATGTTGGAAATTTTAGTTAAAATGAGTTTTTTCACTAAATATTTTAGACATCAATAATAATATTTATATATGTGTTGTATAAATAATTATTTGTAGATTTGTGTTCTACGTTTTGAAAGCTTCATAACGAACCAAACTATGTCCAAAATGGAGCTAAGATGAATGAGATATCGAAGCTTAAAGTTGTATGTTAGGAACAAACAGAAATGAGAAAAATGGATTAAGCTTTGTCAACTTGTCCCACATAGGTGGATGACAAAACTTAAAGTGGTTTATAAGGAGGAGCACTCCTTGTATATTGTTACCTTATAGGAAACACTAGTGGGGACCCTAAAGGGCGCATAACACTTTAACACGTGCACGCCTTTGTATTTTTTGTCCATGAGCGCGTGGACGGAAACATGGCGGAGTCCGCTTATGGCGCACCATTCGGTCGCGTTGGCGGATGCCATGGCATGGCGCACGCCATTGGCTAGGGCGGTCGCACGAGTATGGATGGCGCATGACCAGGTAGCGTCCTGGTATGCGTAGTGGCATCAGTGTGACGCGCGGCTCCATATGGCGTGGCATGAGATCCCTGAAGCGTGGCGCGTGGACTGGCGGAGCGGTTCATGCGTGTACGCAGGTTTGGCAGCAGTAACAAAGAATGGTTGGACCTAGTCAAACTAGTTGTTTCAAACCGTTTAATTCGTGTCATGATGAATATGACCGTTTTTTGACTAACCTCTTAAGTCCATTTAATTAGAGATTAAAGCCATATTCATTATCTTGTTTATTACAAGATTAATGTTTTAGTAATGACAAGATTAATGTCTTGTTTATTACTAGTTTTAATGAGGTTAAAACTATGGGTGTATATATATGAACTTGGTGTTTCATACTAAAAGACACAAGGAAATTGGCACTCTCTTTAGTCTCTAAATATCCATAAGATTGAGAGGAGTACTCTCAAATAGATGCAACTTCCTATTTCCTAATTTTAATAAACACTAAATTATACCTGGTGGAATCTCGGGCGGAGAGCCATCTCCGGCAGTACAACTACTGCTTTGGTTGTTGTATCCTGGAAACAGACCGTCTGAGAGGAGGCGTGGAATCTGTTTTAAGGGTCCCGTGTCTAACACGATCCTCAACCAAAATTGTCAATGATTTTTGCTCGTCTTGCAGCGAAGGTTTCGAACAAGAAGGTGCGATCGAAGTTTTCCAAGGACGTCAACTTGAATCAAGATTGGTACAATTAAATTGTAGTTTACACTAATTTACTTAGTTCATGTAACGGTATTGTACTAGTATAATTTCCCATGAATAACGAGAGTCTCGTTATTATTTATTATATATTTTTGTAATATATTTTATTAAAAAGTGAACCTAATTCCTACAAAATAGACTTTAGCTAAGTTAAAATCACAAGATAGCATGTATGGAAATAGCGTGACACAAAATACATGGGTTCGAATAAATTCTAAGGCTTTATGTAATCACCCGGTAATAATAGCTTCTATTAACACATGAATTGTCGGTTTCTACTTGAACATCTATGTTCATACAAAAACTTGTCAATGTGCTAAATGAATACAACGCGGACATGACATAAAATACATGGGTTTGAATTATTCTACGACAAATTCACCATCATTTAGCTAAACAAGTTGATCTTGTGTCATCCAATTCCAAACAGGTTTACAAGTTGTCTCGTATAGTTTTATAATTTTTCAAGGAATGTTTCTATCAAAACTTAGACGATAATTGAGTTAACCGACTAAATTAAAATCATCCCAACAATATGTAAGAAGTGTTTCAATTCGTATTTGACACTATAATTTTTCTTTTCTATTGTAAAATATTGAATTTTTTAAAAGTCCGACCCTAACTTGGATATTTGGATTTTTTAAGAACATTTTACATTCTACCTTGATAATTCTCTTTACATTCTAGCTTGACAATTCTAGTTCTAGCAAATCAATGGGCCAAACCGGCCTAGTGGCCGACATTTGCAAATCGTTGGGCCAACATTTCTGAACACATGACTTTAAAATTTTATGTGGTCCAATTTTTGGAAAACAAGGGACCAATATAGAAGTTAAGGGTTGTTTGTTTACCTTTTTTAATGGTTCAGATTTCTTATTGGTTTCGTACTTAATAATTCAGATGGTTTGTTTCATGAGCAAATGTCTGAACGGTTTAGACATTTGCTTCTAAATGGTTAAGCATTATACATAGTCAGAATGGTTAAGACATCTAATCTGAATTGATCAAACATTTGCCTCTGAACGCTTAAGCATTATACTAGCTTTTAGTGGTTCAGACATCTTACTGGTTCGGCACTTAAACATTCAGAAGTTGCCAAACAGCCCCTACTTCATTCACCAAAGGACCCACCAAAACCGATTTAACATATTAGATTCTTATCATTTGTTTTAAATTTGAACACCTCAAAATTAATCTGATTCGCTTATAACCCAATAACCGACCCCTAACACTCCTGCTTTGCACAAGCAACAAACTAATCTTTAGCTAGAAAGTTGCAAAAAGAATTTTGAACGTGCAAGTATACCTATTCCCAAAAAACAATGAAACAACACGTTGAGTTTTCTTTTAACAAAATTTTGTTGTGGGAAAATATTTACTAATGGTATTGTTCTAAAACTGGGGGGGGGGGGGGGGGGGGGGGGGGGTGTTGATTCGGGAGCGACGGTTAATTTTTATTTTAGAAGAGCTGTTGGGGGGGGGGGGGGGGGGGAAGGGGTGGCTCTTGGAAGTGCTAGCAATCAATTAAAATTAATTATAGAAAACACACACACACATGGATTTCCCATTGTGACACAATTATGACACCGATGGACACAGATGGATTTCCCATTGTAATGGAGGAGATGGGTAATGGCCATTGTTACTACCACTCGGGCGTCGATTTTAGTTAAAGAGTCCCTACACAGGAATTTTCATGTTAAAGGGATTTGAGACATGGAGATCCCCTATCTCCATTTTTGCTCTTAATTGTCATGGAGGGTTTATCCAGGGTGTTAAAGAAGGCGTGTTTGATTGGGTTATATAATATGATTTAACGTGAACATCAACGGGCGATTCTTTCTCACTTATATGTGAATGATGCAGTGTTCATGAAGAGACGCCAAAGGGGCTTCTTACTCCCTAAACAAATCCTCCTACATCTCTATATAAACGCTGGTTTTTCAAGAAGACGCATGAAAAGCACTACGCATTGTTGATTAATCACTAGAGATGGCTAGGAGAGCGGTCTTTTTCTAACGGACCTAACTTTAAAACTTTGCTTCGTTGCTTCTATTTGGCACTAGGCCTTCGACTTAATTTAGGAAACAGTAGCTTGTAAGGTGTTGGTGTTGATGACACCCAAATCCAGCTAAAAAGAAGATATCCTAAGGCGAAGAATTCGTTTCTTTCCTTTTAAACATTTGGGATTTCATGTAAGAGCAAATATTAATCTAGTGAAGCAATGTAGACCAGTGGAGGATGTGTTCAAGAAAAGGTTGTCGGTGTGGAAGGCAAGCACATTGTCTTTTGGTGAAAGAATCACGTTATTTAAATTGATGCATAATTATGTTCTCTATCTATTATCAATAGAGACTTCGAAGAGAATTTATAGAGGATTTATTCGGAGTTGTCTAGATTAGTTGGGTGGCATGGTAAAATGTTATGACTACGAAAGAAGAGGGTGGAATGGGCATTAGCAAAAGGGTTTGTGGTGGTGGTGGTGAGATCATAGTAATAGCCTTTGGACAAAGTTGATACGGAGCGTTCATAGCTCCAAAACACGAAACTTCTTCCCAGTCAATATAACGATTGTTGGGAATAAGGCATAATGCAAAGACTGGATCACCAGCTTCAAACAAGAAGATTTAAATAGATTTTTAACATGTTCCGAACGAACGAAGTTTTAAGAAGTCTCATTTCAGATTTAAATATAATAGAGATTCAGATTTTATAAGTTATTTGGAAGAACCAGATTAGTGATTAAAGTGTCTCCAGACATGGAGGCTTGTGGTATTAACCTGGCTGCTCTTATCCATCGGTGGCGGATAAGATGACCTTAACCGATGGAGTTTAAATGATTAAGGTGGTTGTTTGGTTACCACTACTAAATATACCTGGTACCGGTTAATCAGTACCACTTACCGGAGGGTAAAAAAAGTACTGAAAACATAAAAACTCGGTATCATAATATTTTAGTTTAAGAAATTTGGTAACAGGACCCAGTACATTTTTCTGTCCCTAGTTTGCATCCCAGATTGAAAGGCTGGCCAGATCCATCCAACCAACAAAATCAGATTAAAAATTTTATTATCTGCTATCGTATACCATGTTCATGTAACACCAAGTCAACAACAATAATCGATTTTTTTTTCTGTTAAAAAAATTAATCAGCCGTGCATCTTTTATATACGTGTTTGAGTGTTTCTCACAATTTGATTAACATAATTTACTAGTTCAAGGGTTTACAAATTGTCCCCATTAATTCTTCAAATTGGAAAAAAGTATTTCAAGCTTTAAAAAACATCATTTACCAATTTAGTACCCAGCTCATACTTTTAAGATTCAGTTTAATTTTAGGCATAATCTATCATATTTTTCTTCTTCAATAGACACTAAAAAATACTAAATCTAGAAAAATCAACTTAAAAAAAAACTTTTAAACCCTACTTGTAAGCTAAAACTCATAAATTCAAAGCCTAAACCAAAAAAATTAAAAAGCATTAAAAAAGTGTAGGAACCTCAGAATGCATTAACAGAAAGTGAATCCTGCAATCCAGAATATTAGCACCAGTTCATATAGGCAACGTACAGCACTCAATGCACCACCAATCAAGTGAACAAGCGACTCTAAATTGTTGCCCATCAAACAAAAACATTTAAATAAATTTAAAAAAAAAAGATTGCCTCAGAAATTGGATTGGATTGGATTGAATGCGAGTACTAATCAAAGAAAGATCTCAGATGGTACGGACAATACATCATTCATCATAGGCAATAAAACGATTCCTATCTATTGTATGCAATGAATATGATTCCAGTAAGCAAACTGGTAGGAGGTTGTGGCGTCGGCTGGAATGATGAAAATGCGATGGAGATGTTGCGTTTTTATAGAGATGAGGGAAAACCCTAGTTTGGTTGAAGTTACCATAATACCCTTCGTGTTTCTCTTCCATTTTTGAGATGATTTTACTTTTAAGATTAAAACTAGTAAATTAGACCTGCGCGCGTTGCGGCGCAGGTACATTGTAAATATCAAACGAACGTGTTCAAGCGTTATGTGATGTATATACCACATGAAAACGCTGCGTTTTAACATATCCGATTTAACTTAACAGCGTCGCGCTTGGATCAAAATGTAAAGTGATCAACTTTTATACTGTACAATCATAACAAATTTAAATATGACCGACTCATGCATAAGAAAAGTACAAAAAACATAAAACGTGTATAAAGGGAAACTGACACGTGTAATCAAATGACATATTCACATCAAGGGTTGAAATTTTGCCCTAGCGCGTTGCGGAGGGCCAAAATGTAGAGTAACTCAAATTTATACCGTCGAATGATAACATATTATATATGACCACATTCGATACAGAACTAAATTTACGGCGAAACCTAGACTAACCGAAAACGTAAGCACGAAAACGTATTTCATTTGACCTGACTTTCTTTAAAAAAAAAAGTTTACGTCAACACGTAAACCAACTTAAATTTATACCGACACATAAATAAAATTACGCACGTAAAAATACTTTTTTTGGGTAAAGGAACGAAAGGGTTAAATTCGAAATTTTAGGAAAACTTGAGTGGGTCAAAAAATATTTTATAAAGTTCTGAAATACAATAGCAATTTAGTTGTTTAAAAAGGAAATTAGCGAACGAAATAGGAAATATGTAGGAATTAGATTAATTTAAATAAAAATTACAATTTTCAAAAGTTGATGTGGTTGTAAAATGAAGTAATAGTGTAGGGTTAAACTGTAATTTATAAAAGTTGAAAGGTTGTATCGTAGGTTGGAAAAAGGAGGTACCATTTTTTAAATACCATAGATTGAGGGGTTTCAAAATAAACTAAATAAGGGTCAAAATTGCTATTAGCAAAAGTTGAGGGGTTAAAAAAGCAAAGGACTTAAAGTGCATTTTGTCAAAATTTGGAGGTTGCTGGTGAAAGTAATTGTCACCGACTTTTGATTTTAAGAAAGTATGAAATGTCCGGACATAATATTATTTTGTACAAGAGTGTTTTATCATTTTCCGCTAACTTAGTCGGAAAAACTAACGTTCATCCGTTATGGGAATTATTCGAGTAACAAGTTGTCAAAACACAAGAACAACCATGTAATTTAAGAAAGGTGAGGAGTGATAACTAAAAGTGAAATAGGGGTAAACAAATGGATAATCAGGACATTTTATATATTTTTAATTAATTATTAAGAAAGACTCGTTGAATATCGAAACAAGTAGTTTTTTATCAAATATACTAATTATGCTTTTATAATATTTTCTTTTAAATAATATTAAACGAGAGTGTTAACAAGAGGGATGAAGAATTTACAATGGTATTAATTGCTTTTAGTGATTATTATTGGTACACTATAGTGTCGACCCAATGGGTCTCTGACCCTACACGCTACGGACCCAAATCATTACGTATATATCCAGAACCATGGCTTCGCAAAATTGTAGAATTAAAAAAAAACTTTGAGGTCTAACCCTCACTACATTCTTAAGGATCTATGGACACTCACAGCCAGAATGTTACATACACTTGTTACCTGAGCTACGACATCGACATAATTATCTATGTACATAACATAACATATTAAGAAGGTGGGATATATGTGTGAGTCGGCAACGGACTCATGGTCCTCGTTAATGTCCATGATGACCACCTAAATGTTGCATGGTGGTCACTTAATGGTGAAAAACATGACCCATGACAAGAGGCTCTCAGTGGATACATGGTCTGACGATTACATAGTCAACGTCGAGAATGTCACATAACCCTAAGAGATTAGTGTGTGTACGCAATTGAAAAATTATATAGATTGCAAGCTCTACCTTTACATACTCTTGAATAAATCAATATTTATTGTTGAGCTCAGTTCTAGAGAGAAATCTCCTCAGTTCAACAAGCATGATGGTTTGTTAGTCTTGAAGAACGCTCTTCATTACTTTGGTTGGGTGTATCACCTGATCTCTATGGATCATCAATCCTAAACCCCAAAATTCCCTATGTTTTTATTCAAAGTTGTTCATAATTCGTAGTGTTATGTTTGACATTTTTTATCGTTTTTTTGTGATTATAATAATTTTTTTTTCAATTTAGGGTATGTTTGGCAAGGAGCTTTTAGGAGTTTCTAGCTTTAAGCTTTTAAGAAAAAGGTCCTAATCAATAAAAAACCTTGTTTGGTTGAAGGAGCTTGAAGCTTTTGGGTAGAAACTTGAAGCTTTTGGTTAAACGCTCCCACTAGTAGCGTTTAGAAGGAGCTACAAGCTTTTAGGGAAAAAATAATCATTTTAACCTCTATCCTTTTGCTCCCTGTGTTTTGGTCATTTTAACGGTTCTTGTCACAATCCTTTAAAAATACCATTTTACTCCTGGGGTTTTGTCGCCAGTTGCTCCACAGCCTTAACTTCATCCATATTATATGTTATATGTTAACTGAAAGGGTATTTTGGTAATTTTAGTTATAAAATAAGGTTACTTTGGTAATTAATATTTAAATTAAAGCATTAATTAATATATATATATATATACACATACATAGTTTAGTCTTAACTCTCTCTCTCTACAAACACACTCTCTCTCCTTTCTTTTCTCTCCTTCTCTCTACATACATACACTCTCTTCACCATCATCATAAACCACCACCCACCAACTCACTGCCACCTACCCCCTCACCACCAACAACCACCGCCTCACCAACCACCTGCCACCATTACACCGTCGAATCGCCACCACCTGTCAGATTTTAAACCATCAGAAACAAACTAATGAATCTGTGAATTGATCTCTTCATCTTCAAGACCATCAGAAGAAGATGCCCACTCAAGAAACAAAAACTAAAAACAAAAGAGGTTTTTTTTCATTAGTTACACCCAACCCCTCTCTTGGTTTGTTTCTCTGTCTAGAGTGTAAGAGATGTGAGGATCACTGTTGGATGTTTGGTTTTAAGGATTAAGATGGTGGTGATGGCTGGATGGTAGCGGCTGGATGGTGGCGGTCGGGCAGTGTAATGGTGGCAGGTGGTTGGTGAGGCGGTGGCAGTTGGTGGTGAGGGGGTGGGTGGCAGTGTTTGGTGATGGAGGAGACAAATCGAATAACAGACAAACAAAACCCCAAATCGGAACACACCAAAATTGAAACCCTCCTTTTGTTTGCAGATCTGAATAAGAAATCCATGAAAACATATCTAGAAAAACCCTCGTTTCGTCTACTCGTATTATCAACGGTGGTGGCAGTCGGTGAGCGCTGGTGGTCGGTGTCATGTGTTCTGTTGGCGGTCGACGTCATGTGTTCAGGTGGTGGTTGGCGATGGTGTTCTGATGCTTTGGAGAGAGAGAGAGAGAGAGATATTTGAGGGGTGTGAGTTAAAAATCTGATACATATACATACATATATTTAATGAATTAATTAAGAGGATATAATGTTTGGTTTGCCCCCCATGTGAGGGGCACGTGACCAAGATTTAACAGTGTAAATGAACGTCGTTTAAGGCGGAGAGCGAAATGAAGATAAGTTAAATAGCGCGAAATAAAGATAAGTTAAATAGATCAGGGAGTAAAATGGATATTTTTAAAGGATTGGGGAAAAAAGCGTTAAATCGACCAAACTATAGGGAGCAAAACAGAAGTTTACTTTAAACCTTTCAATGTACTAACTTTTTATGTCCATTTTGGTCATTTTTAACATTTTGTTAAAAGCTTCAGCTACTGCGTCAAACACTTAAATATTCTAAAAAGCTATAGCTACGAAGTACCAGCTACAGATACCAGCTTTCAGCCTCCAGCTTCCAATCACCAGCCACCAACTACTTTGGCCAGAAATACCCTTAATAATAATATTTTTTTTTCAATTTAACTAGTGAAGTAGTTATCTCCAACTCAACAATAGATAAAAATGATAATAATTTCTTTTCATTTCAACTAGTGAAGTAGTTATCACCAATTAAAAACACATAAAAATGCTATACATTAACAATCACAAATAATCATTTTCAACTTATATTAAAAAACTTACATGTTTTATCATAATACACTACTACCCATTTATTTATAACTTACAATCATTTTAAGTTGTTAAAATAGCTTATTGTAACTTACTATATTAAAAAAATTACGTGTCTTATCATAGTACACTACTATCTATCTAGTTATAACTTATAGTCGCCTTGAGTTGTATAGAATGGCTTATTGTATATTAAAAAAATACTTGTTTTATCATACATAGTATATTACTGCTCATCTACTTATAACTTACGGTCACTTTGAGTTGTATAGAATGGCTTGTTGTATGTTAAAATATTACATGTTTTATCATAGTACACTACTACCCATCTACTTATAACTTATAGTCATTTTCAGTTGTATAAAATGGCTAATTGTATAAAGCTACAATCTCAAGTGACAACATTAGCAGGCATGGCAGTCTGCTATTGGTCAGCTTTTTTTCTTTATAATAAGTTTTTGCTTATTTTAGCTTTTAACTTTCAATATTTAATATTTGCACTTCTAACCATTTAACTTTCTAAAATCTATATAGTCATTTTTTACGTGCTTATTTTTATGTATGCGTCAAATTCAAGTTGATTATGGTTTTTTTCCTTTTCCTACGTTTTTTTTTTATTTTAGCATTTACCCTTCAACAATTAGTATTGGTAGTTATGCGTTATTATTATTTTTTACGTGTTTATATTTATGTACGTGTCGGTACAAATTCAGGTTGATTACGCATTTTGAAAATGGGTAGGCTCAGATATATATTTTTTTTTTGCTTTTTGGTAAGTTTTCAGTCAATCTACGTTTTGGCATAAATTTATTTTTAAAACAAGTCGGGTCAAATATACTATGTTTTCATTAGACTTTATAAATTCGGTTTACTTTACGTTTCGATCCCACCACAACACACAATACCATTTTAACTTAGAAACATATAATTTTTTTACTTATTTTTATGTACGTATTGGTATAAGATCGGATTAGTGTTCGACGTAAATTTCTTTTGCAAAAAGTCGAGCTATATGTTTCCCTGCTTATTTTTATGTACATATTCACTTTATCTACGTTTTGGCGTAACTTTTGTTTAGAAACAGTTCAGATCTTTATTGCACAAATGCGAGTTACTTTACATTTGGACCCGCCGGATCGCGCGCGGAGATTTACTAGTTGTTAACATTCTTTAGCCGTTATCATAGTCGCGAGGTTGAACTCACGAAAATGGCAAATATTATAAAACCAAAGAATAACAGTGAACATCAACAAAAAATCAATCAATAGAAAGAAAACTTAATTCACATCACCACAATAATTTCACTCAAATTCAATCTATCTGCCAATCCTAAACCAATACAACTAGACAACAAATTACAATCCTCAAAATGATCATATAATAATTGATCACAAAACTTGCTTGTTTATTTTAGCTGCAACTGAAAAAAAAGTGTTTAATGATAAAAGGTTAGACCTTGGCTTTGTGTTCAGGTCTATGACTAAACTCAAAGTCGACATGAACAAAGGCTCGCTCGACTTCAGCCAGTTGTTCAAGCTTTTCTTGTAGCATTTCACCGATATTATGAGCTTGGCTGAGTGGCATATCTTCTGGCAACACAATATCTACCTCCACAAAATATTGAGAACCAAATGTGTATGCTCTCACTGTGTCAATATGCTTTATTTCCTCATGGTGGTTCCATACCAAATAAGTAAGTTTCGCTAGGAAATCTGGTGGGGCGGATCTCCCTATTAACGACCTCACGTTCTCCATAACCGTCCTAGCCCATGTGCTGATTGTATAAAGCGCAATCTGCAAATAAATGTGATAATTAAAGCAGTTAAAGAGTTAAGTTGATAACTACTTGTGTGTTTTTATTATACTAACCACAATAGCTCCCACAGGGTCAATCCACCACTTGTAGCGAACAGCTAAGACGGTCGAAGCTAATCCTATGGAATTGGTGATAACATCAAAGAAATGATCTTGAGCATACGCCCTCACGATTTCATTTTTGAATCTCCTACAATACACCATCAGTATAAACTTCACCACGGTCACGCTCACCATGATGCCAATCACCCATTCTTCATTATATTTATTCGTGTCAGGGTGAGTCTGAAACAATTCAAAGTTTATATCAAACAAAAATCAAGCTTGATTAAAAAAACAAAACCCTTCAAGAGGTGGCACAGTGATAAGCGCCTGATCCCCTGTTGCTAGAGATCTTGGGTTATAATCTAGCTTTCACTCGTTTCCTTTATTAACCCCATTAAAAAATCACACCGTCCACTATTTAACAGGATATTGGTGGGGCCCATGAGTTTCCTTCCTTAACCCCTTGAAGACCACACCAGTCTCAATGTTTAACAGGGTATTGGTGGGGCCCATGAGTTTTCCCTAACATGCTTTCATGGTTAATAAAATAATGATATACACGTTTTAATCGAGGGCATACCTTGGCAATAAGTTGTCTACCGGACTCTAGCAATATCTGGAATCCAAGAGTTCCCATTACTGATGCAAAAACAACAATGCCCTGCAATCCAACATAATTAGTTTCTACATATGCACTTTTTTTATTGAAACATGATGATGAACAGAGTGATTTGAAATATTGAAGAGCTTACAACAGGCTGCATCCGGTTCTTCCCGATTGGATAATGAAACTGATTCGGGTATCTCATGGCATATGAAGTAAACCATAAAATAAACCCTGATAACAAGTCCAAAAGTGAATCCAAAGTTGAAGCAATGACAGCTAATGATCTGCTCTCTAAAGAAGCATATACTTTTGCTATAAAAAGAACCAAGTTAGCCACATTCGACACTGTAATCGCCATTCTCTCATTCTTAGCCAGATTCTCCATTTCATCCTGCAACAAAACAAAAGTTAGAAAGATGATAAATCGATTCACGAACAACTACTACGACTATACAAGTAGCACCCCCACCTCAGTTAAGCTTTCAGGTAAACATCCGGATTCATTGATTGTTTCCATCTCGTTGAATCCTTCTAACAATCTTTCCTGTTTCTTGTAGTACTCTCGAACCTTTCCACGCTTCCCTGGAACACGTCGGAATGTTATTTGACTCTTGCCATGAAATATACATGTCTCTGATTTGGGGATTTAAGTAATAAACGAAACAACTCGGCTATACCAACGACAATAAGCACACTACTAAATAAATGAGTATCATTGACCGAATTACGATGAAAACCAAAAAAAAAGTTAACTATTTGTTAAAAATAGTTATGCATTTACAAAGGGTTGATCTAAATACGCCCCCTCTTTTGTGACGGAAAAGGTGAAGGCGCCACCCGTAAGTATGTGAGGGGTGCATTTTGTAGCACCCAAGAAAATACGTTGGTTTGGTCAGAAAGCTGGTCCGTCTGTACTATTGGATCAGATTTCCGATAAGATTCCCAACCAATCTGTTCAGGAAATTATTAGTGTGGGCCCAAATCTAGGATAGGCTCTCCAATAAGATTACCACTCGGGCTTTTCAGGTTGTCAGCTAAAATTCAGGTGAATATCTGGGGATTAGTGAAAATCTAGGGATTGCGACGGATTCTCGTCAGTAACCACTTTCACCAATGGATTTCCGATAATTGTCCGTCCGTGATACTCATGTTTACTAGTGACATGCATTGATCATATACTGTCTACTTCTAGTGTGATATTTTTATATGAATAAATAAGTAGAGATAAATGAAGTAATATTACTTGGAAAAGGGCGGAAGAGACGACCGAAACCAGAAAACCGATAGGTAGAACCAGAATTAGAAGGTTCTGGAAGACGAAAGCGGTCGATGTTGAGCCTCCATGAAGAGGACTGCTGCGGAGGAGATAGCATAGTTTTAGGAGCAGTGCCACCGTTGTCAGCAGCTCCGGTAACACCTTCCATGAGTATAAAAGTCAGGGGGGGGGGGGGGGGGTACGGTGGGACTCAAACTACCTGCAGGGAAGACGGGGCAGTGGTTAAGTAGAGCAAGAGAACAAGAGCATTATTTATAAAAATAATATATGGTTATACGTATATAAATAAAAAAGTCAACTTTTAAAAAGATCCAAGTTAGTTGCTGTGAGCTTATCATGCCTCACTACAACTAGAAGCATGCAACGTGCCTCAACTCAACCAATGTTTTTACAGCTTATACAACTTCTTGGAAATTTCTTAAATTTTTTTGAAAGATTCTTATGTGACATGGAACCCTCCTTACCTTAGTAAAGAAGAGATAATATTCTCACTTATTAAAGCATGTCCACATTGTGTCAAAGAGAACTTATAGAAGAAGATACGTGACATTTATGTTTGAAAAGTAAGGGTGTGTATGGGTCGGTGTTAGTCTAAAATCATAATCATAATCATAATCAAGATGTCCGTTAATGGATAACCATAATGGTTATGGCGGTTTCAAGTTTCAACCTCTCACGTTTAGGGGAATGATATATAGTGTTGGATATTATATTGAATATTTGATGATTTTTTGCATAAAAAAGAAAGAGCAATCGAATTGCAGAGGCGTAATCTCTCATGAGCTGCAGTCGAATTCTTTATCAATAACCAGAGGTTCCTGTAAAAATGACATTTTTGTAAGAAGTGTGAGAAGACATAGGAATTAACATGTAGGCATTATATTTTGGACTTGGACATGATGTTTTGGGTTGTTTTAGCAAGAAAAACACCAAGCATAACATTTTAAAACACAGTGCAATGTATTAGGGGAGTCGGGGCACCCCTGTTATACCAATTCCACCACGCGTGGAACACGTTATACACGACCGCCACCGAGTTTGATAACGCGTCAAACATAAAACGCGTTGTCGTGAGCACGCGTTTTCGTTCTATCGTTGTGGATGCTTGTTGAGCATTGCTTGTTGAAGATGGAGGTAGTTGACAGATGGAGGGTGGTTGACGGAGATGGAGGGTGGTTGACAGAGGGTGGTTGACAGAGATGGAGGGTGGTTGCCGGAGAAGATGATCGGAGATTGTGATGAAGATGGCCGGAGAGTGTGATGATGATCGGAGAGTGTGATGAAGATGGCCGGAGAGTGTGATGATGATCATAGATTGTGATCAAGATGGTCGGAGAGTGTGATGATGTTCGGAGAGTGTGATGAAGATGGCCAGAGATTGTAACCCATCACTAGTGACGGGCACCCCCACTAAAATCCATCACTAGTGATGGAATTTGGCTCGATGACGTGGCGTTTTATGATTGGTTGTGGTGAGTGATGGGTGGGTGGTGAGTGATGGGCGCCCTACCACCCTTATAGACATGAAATTTAAAATACAATTAAAAACACTGCTTAACATTTAAAATACACTAGTTAATGTTTTTGGAATGGTATTTTAAAATTTAAGCCCATAATTGTATTATCTGTTCTTAGTATTAGTCAACAAAATTTATTTGATTGATTAAAAATGATTTCAATTAGGCATTTGTCAAAATGTATCAGGGATATATTTTGTTAGGATTAAAGGTGACTTTATAGTTGTATGTGGAATGTCATCTTATTCGTAATGTCATGTTCATCTCTCCGTTGTAGTCCTTTCTATTATTGTAGTTTATTTTTATAGTTAAATATCAATGGGATTAAAAAAAATGATATTGCACGTTCTGATTTTGGATGTTCCATATACCTACCAGGCTAGATCCTTTCTTTATATGATTTAGACAAGAAGCATTTCAAGATGTACACACGTTTAGTTGGTTTTTAAACGGACTTATGATATTTTTATTAGGATTCTAAAGGTTTTCTTTTAAATATGTTTGCTAGATTTTATATCACCCGTCGGCTAATTAACTTTAAAAGCATCTCCAATGCTTTCACTTTCAAACACATCCAAACGCGTCATATCAGTTGCAAACACCCTTTTATGTGGGTGTGACAAAGACGGGTCCACCCACCAATCTGTTCCTCGTCTAGGATACCAAACACCCATCCGGATGCCACCAACAAACACAGATCACCTCCAATGATGATGTCCATTTTCAAACACCACCTAGAAACCATGTAACTGTCTGTTTTCAAGCATTGGAGGTGCTCTTAGTGGTTGATTAGTATTACATGGTGGACTCTATAATCATAGAGATTAGGTTGCGTATGATGATCATAATTACATTTAATTCTAGTATCCTTGATAATGATTTATTATTTAGATTCGTCACTAAACAATAATTGGTATTGTTTTGCTTCCTTCTACTTTTAGGACTTTAAATGTATTATCCATTGATACGAACATGGTGCAAGAATCACAACTTATAAAAAAAATCAATGCAGGGGTCCATGGTGTTTTTTTAACGATTTTACCATCAAAGGGGAACTGAGTGGCGAAGGAAGATACTTCAACTTTTCTATAGGAAGATTGTCCAACAAATTCACATATCTTAGAAGTTGAAGATTCAAGTCCTTCAACTTTTACCGCTCTATATTTATGATTTGAACTCTAAAATACACATTAGCACACAAATTTCACACATCTATTCTATAAATTTAAGTCTATAACTATAAAATTATTATTTTAATCATAAAACAAAAGACCCAATTTTTTTTTTAGTTTCCAAACAATATATATATATATATATATATATATATATATATATATATGGATCGGTTCAAGAGAGAACCAAACCGAGTTGCGAGAACCGCGAGAATCACTATCCACCAATAAGATAATAACAACCAAATGGTTATTATAGTCATTTAATCAAAACCATCAAATCATCTCACTCTCCTCATTAAAGTCACTTTTTAAAGTCTTTGCAATTTCTCTCTCTTCAATTTTCTCTCTCTTAACATTTCTCTCTCCTCTTTTTATTATTTTGTAAAAAAAACTTGTAAAAAACATTTTGTAAAAAAAAGTTTACAAACGGGGCGAAAAAACGGGTGATAAAACGGGCGTAAAAACCGGCGTAAAAAGTTTTAAAATGCACGCGTAAAAACCGCGTAAAAAAGTTTTAAAACTGGCGCGTAAAAAAAGTATATAACCTGCGCGTAAATAAAGTTTAAAATGCACGCGTAAAAAATGTTTTATACCGACAAGTAAAAAAAATTTAAAATTGCTCGTAAAAAAGTTTAAACCCGTGCGTAAAAAAAGTTTCAAACCGGCGCGTAAAAAAAGTTTTAAACCGCGCGTAAAAAAAGGTTTAAACCAGCGCGTAAAAAAATTGTAAACCGGCGCGTAAAAAAAGTTTTAAAACCGGCGCGTAATAAAAGTTTTAAAACGGCGCGTAAAAAAAGTTTAAACCCGCGCGTAAAAAAAGTTTTAAACCGGGCGTAAAAAAGGTTATAACCGGCGCGTAAAAAAAGTTTTTTGAACCGGCGCGTAAAAAAAATTTTTAAACCGGCGCGTAAAAAAAGTTTAAAACCGCGCGTAAAAAAACGGCGTGAAAAAACGAGACGTAAAAAACGAGGCGTAAAAAACGGCGTGTAAAAAATGGGCGTAAGAAACGGCGCGTAAACAAACGGCTCGTAAAAAATGTTTTTTTTTGTTTTTCAAAATGTTTTTTTAATAAAAAATCTGATTTTAATAAAAAACAATAAATATAATAAAACAAAAAAGTAATAAAAAACAATAAATATAATAAAAAAACAAATTTACCAAACTATCCTTTTGGTATTAAAATATAAAAAACATAATAAGACAAAAGAATTTAAAATTACTATTAATTACTTTTAATCTTATTTATAAATTATCAATTATATAAGATCCAATGGTTAGAAAGTGGTTCTCACGTTCTCGCAACTGGAGGTGGTTCTCATTTTACCCATCCCCTATATATATATATATATATATATATATAGAGGAAAATGAATAAGGCGCTATTGCGCATCTAACTTAGATGCGAAACCCATCAAAACGACATAGTTTTTATTAAAATCAATCTCCAGTCTGAAACCATAGTTCCCCAATTCCATCCGATGCCAATTCTCTGTTGATCTTGGCGCTTGTTGTTCTCCATCCCCCAAATCAAAATCTAATTTTAATCCCAACTGTTCTAGTAGTCTCGAATCTCGATCAATCTTCTATCCCCAAATCTCACCAATTAAATATATTTTTTAATTTCTGTTTCATGTCTTCATTTGTTTTTCACTAATCATCATCATAATTGACCAGCAAGGGATTTCTAAATAGAGCTCACATAATTCTTCATCTATTTCACATATGTAATTGTTTTTCATTAATCATTTTTAGTAGTATAAATAATCAAGAACACTTACATATTAGAGAAAGTCATTATTGATTTTGATAAAGCACCCTCTGGTGTAAGAAAGATATAAAGCAATTTGTGGGTAATCTTCCTCATGTTAGCATCCATTATTTCAGAGCTTTAGAAAAAAAAATACATGAGGAAAAGGAGCAGCAGAGGTTCGGTGAAGATGGTGCTGCCATTTCATTATCTTATTTTAGAAAACTGATATGGGAATATCAATTCATTCGTACACATAAATATTTCATAAATTGATGATCAACAAAGGAAAATAATGATTCAATGATTGGAAACAAATAACCAAATATAAATGATTAATAAAAACATGAACGAAATACATGTATCACTTTGAGAAGGATGAAGGGAGATGCGAATTTGATGGCGATGAAGAGAAAAATTAGGATTAGAATTATTTTTTTGTTAGATTACATCAAAACTACATTTTTGGTGGTTTCACATATAACTTATATATGAAACAGCCTCATATTCACTTTCCCATATATATATATATATATATATTAAATGAGCATTGAAAGTGAATAAAGGAATATAAGCATACCTGCTCCGGCGAAGAAGAGGTAGCGTCCGGCTCCAGCATGGTGGAGACCGGAGAGTGACGTCTGGCGAGGTTGATAGTGTGAAGCTCCTTCTACGAGACTTACTGACTACGTCGATTCTTTCCTATTTCCCTTCAGTAGTTTATTTGTTACGTTTTTTAATTTAGATTTAAATAATTTAGGGGCTTATGTGGTGGGTTTAAGCTTTAGTGAGTTATTTTTTTAATTGAATGTTGGCTAAATGAGTTAATGAGTTATTTTTTTTAACCAGAACGTTGACTTAACAAGTTATTCTATTTTAATTGAAATGTTGTTTAAGATTTGACTCAAATTTTACGACTTTAAATGTATTGTCCACGGATATGATGAACATGGCGCAAGAAGCACAACTTATGGAAAAAATATAATAGAGTAAATTGCTATTTTGGTCCCTAAGGTTTGGACAGTTTTGTCACTTTAGTCCAAATCTCAAATCTTTTGCATCTGGGTCCCTGTGGTTTCAGTTTTATTGTCATTTTAGTCCAAAGTGATATTTGTCTTCTAAAATCCTGCTATTTTGTCATTTTTCTCATGGGCAAAATGGTCATTTTAAACAGAGTTTGAGATTGATTTATATATAATATATATTAATGCTTAAAATGACCATTTTGTCTCTTAGAAATAGGACAAAATAGTAGGATTTTAGAAGACAAATATCACTTTTGGACCAAAATGGCAAAAAAACTAAAACCACAGGGACCCAGATGCAAAAGTTTTGAAATTTGGACTAAAGTGGCAAAACTGCCCAAACCTCAGAGACCAAATACTCAATTCAATACAAAGGTCCATGTCGTTTTTCTTAACGATTTCTAAAAAAAATGGAACTGATTAATGGCAAAGCTTGACATTAGTTAGTTTTATACAAACCCAAAATAATGAAATTAAACTACTAAAAAAAAGGTTGACCAGCCATTAGTGTCACGTGCTTTTATAGAATTAGATTATTCGCCCTTAGATTATGTGTTATGTGCCTCTGATGCCACGTGACGTCATGTAGTTGGGCTTTAAAGGGAGTGTTGTGAGGCTTTATTAAAAAAATGGTATTAGTTTAAGGTGACTAGATATGATTGGTTGTATATTAAAATAAAAAAAAATAAAAAAGTTGTAGGACATGGGTCACAGTTATAATAAAAATTATACAAATAAATATAAAATGTAAAGATACTCTCTTTACATAATTTTAGGAAATTGTAGTAAATATGTATCGTGTACAAATCCTAACGTATAATACAACATATGTAAATAAATTTATTCAAACTATGGTCTTTAACAAGAGCTTTAACCGCATCTTCTTGTATAGTTGGTTGTATTTTAATTCCGTCATATAGGCTTCAACGATGTCTTCATGAACCACGTCTTCTTGTACAATAATTTCCTATAAAAAGAACAAACAAATGTTGGCGGTTGTGGCGGAGGCACGTGTTCAACACGCTTCTCTTAAAACAGATTTCGCGCCTCTACTAAAGACGACGCGTCTGTCACCCAGAGTACAACAGCCGAAGCAGTCTGTACTGCCGGAGAAGGCCACGCGCCCGAGGTTACACCGGGTAAAATCATAGTGTTAGAACTTTTACTAAGAATAGAAATGTAGTTGAATCGTGTAGAGAAACTTATCTCTATATGTTCCCAACATATGGGTTATCAAGTACTTCTTCTCCAAGGACTCTTTATGCATACATATCTCTTTCTTGTATCTTTTACTTATATTTTTTCTTTTTTCTTACCACATTAAAAGAGACACATAGCCTACTAAGTATGCAAGAGTCATGGGTGGTAAAAAGTTCAAATAATTAGAGACTTAATTTGCCATAAAATCTCTAATCAATTGTCATAAAAGAAACTCTACTCAAGAGTTGTCATCAATACAACCACATAAAAAGTTTATTATTTTAATAAAAAATTAAACAAGTGACATAAATAACTCTACTCAAGAGTTTGTCACTATATGTAGAATTTAATATTAATAATCTCACTAAATTTCCATTCATCACATTTAAAAAATTTCCAACAATCCACCACATGAATGGAGATTGATCAAAACACATAAAATTTCCAATGCAACCTCGACAGTTGCGTATTGCCGGATAAGTAGGTGTTCCCTTTGAACTTTCCGTTGTGAAGCATACTTAGCCTCCTAGCGATTTGTAGACGCTATGTCCTTGAACAAACCCCTATTTGTGTAGACGACAATACACTTCACACAATACTCTCCTTAGCCGGGTCATCCCATCATAGTCGTTTCCAATAGTGGGCGTGGAACACTTTCCTGGTTCTGCGAGAGCTCTAGGAATTGTGCCCCCAATTCCATTCGAAGCGACCCCACTTCTCTCTAACATAGGTGATTCTCCTTAAATCATTAAAAGCACCGTGGTTACCATGATTACGCAAAACATTTACCACATAATATGCTTAGCCTCACAATTTGTCACTGAATTTCATAGGAATCAACTAGGACGTATTTAAACACCATTTTATCGTTTAGGGGGTATATAACCATATATACTAGCTTATGCATATCAGTTATACCCCCACAGTGATCACCCTTAGGCATATGAATTCGTTGTCCTATTGACCTTAGATCTTGGGATCTCCAGTCAACTAAGTTAGGTTTCCTCCACACACCCTTTTTCCATGGCTTTAGTCTCATTCCACAACTTGATCTCTAATAAACCCCCAGGTTGTTAGATCATAACATTATCTTTGACTTTGTCTAGTCACTACAAATAACTTTACGTATTGAGATCAGTTGTCATGAAGTGTTCTTAACTCGCAAGTTAATTTTTGCCAATTGCCAACTTCTAAGACTATAACCTCAGTGTCCATCTGTATCTGGTTATAATATATGTCTTTGTAAGATACACGTATCATTTAAGGCAAACACATCTCCATTATCTACTACGACCTTTGTATCCTCCACTTAGTCGCATGTTTGTAATGTTAGCTTGGATTACAAAATCCTTATTGCCAAAATTTTATGATACAAATGCAAGACACCCCCACATTTAAGTGTTATTGGATAACATCCATATGAGGTAAAGAAAAAACCATTTCTACACACCCTTAGAGGGTTGTTTCTTAAATGGCTCTTCCCCCCACATTTCTTGTCATTTGATCAACACTTTCGTAACTTCACTTATGACGGCATTTATACAAATGATTGAACAAGACCAACTTCATTGTATGAGTGAATTCAACTCATATTGAATTAGCTTACATAAGCTTCCAAGCTGACCAAAGCAACACATGCCATTGTCATAAGTTTGTCATCAACTTAGAATAATTCTTATTTAACATCTAGAACAAGCCAAGACAGTGAATTGTTCTTATTATCTTTTCGAACAAACTCTTCATAAGTTACATGTCTTTTCCTTATAATGAATGAATAATTATCCCTCAACTTTGTCTATACACAAATTCTTTTTGTGTTCATACACATTTGAATGTTTAGAGTTAATTAGTCTCCGTTAAGACCCTTAATTAACCAAGTACTAGTCTAGCATGCTTTAGACTACAATACTTTAGCATGTGAACAGAAGATGCATCATTCTGATTCTTCACAGCCCCAAGGATATCATGATATCACTTTGCAACATTCATCCTTTGTTAAGACAAAATAATGAGACTTATTCATAATCCTAAAACATCAATATTTAGGAAGGTCTCACAAATTATTGTATATAGCATATAGCTAAATTTTATCATTCAATTAAGGAACATAACTTGTTTACCTTTGATCTCCAACGCTTTACCATTGACTCATAAGGACTTAAACATAAGTCTTAGTCCAAGTCACTTGGTGAACATACTCATCGCCAACAAGATGAATGTTCCTCGTCTACAATCACTATTATGTGAAAGATAGAGTCAACTAGATCCACACTAAAAAATATGGCAATCATAATTTTTCCATAAGTGATTTGCACACATCTATTGTTATTCATTAGGAGATATGTATATTTAGGATGTTCTTCCAAACAAAGGTAAAATTTCCATATTCAAGTGGTAGACGCATCTGCGTATAAATCTCCCACGATTTATTAAAGGTATACAGTAACATATATAGTACTTTTACTTTCATATGTTAGAATTCACACTTGTGAATTTTCCAATGACTTCTAACGAAGTATTTCGACTTTAATCTCGTTTATGTATTTCATCTCAATACACTCACTACTCACTCGTGATGTGGTTACACATTTGACATCTCGTCTTTGACTTTTAGTCAATGCAACAACTCTTAAGTTGTTTATGTCCAAGTATTTTCATGTACTATTCATTTAAAACCATATTCTTTTAAATAATGTATAATTGACGTTATAATTTTTTCTACAAAAATAATTTATACGTCACAAATATTAATGATTTATTTATTTGTAAAAAATTGCATGTGTTATCTGAAGATATTGAACACAAAACAATAAGATACATTGGAAACTAAATCATAAGTGCCAAACACTTTTGAAATTTAACCGGAAGCATAGACGATATGTAGATATCAAATACCAAAGTGCTTTTATCTTTAACACTTTATAATCTGATCGAAATCTTTTCAACGATATCGTCCAATGGCATGTCTTGAGGTACTCCCTCAATAAGACTCCATGCACTTGTTAGTACAAGTTTCCCAATTCATCTTGAAACTTTAAACTTGGAGAATTCTTCTCAAAACGACATCAAGTTGTTACAAAAGCTACGTTTAAGTAGTAAACTTAAACAACTGAATTTGTACACCACAACACCAAGTCGTTTTCCACCAAATAATATCCATAAGATTATTACTTTGTTCAACAAATGCTACTTCTAGCAAGAGTAGCAAACCATTTGAATTCTCAAAACTATGCAAAACTTTGTTTTAAAAATCATTTTAAAATATTTTCTTAGTTTTGCAATGTACAATGTTAATGATATCAATTAGAGTTTATGATAACATAAATCAAACCCAAAATATCAAATGGGTTTATATTGTTTAGTCTTACTAAGCATAATGTTTTCTAACATGCATGTTAGGAAAAAAAATGTTATAACAGGCACATCATAGAATCGAACGTTTACATAAAACGTTTTCCAATAATAAAGTTTATAAAATAAACCATTCCTCATCATTTTTAATGTGCACATAGGTAATTAAATGTTTACATAAAACATTTCCGTTCATTACGACTCATAAAATGAACAATCTCTAACCTTATATTTGTGATACATATTTTCTAACACACATGTTAGAAAATTCAAGTCATTCCATTAGGATTTAGAAATCACAAATTAAAGTTAGTGACAAATCACACACAACTACACCATCACTTTATGGTAAGTTAATTCTTGAAGCCAATCAAACATCAACTTCAATGTATGACCTTTTATTTCTAAACCATACAAAACATAATATAAAGTGTTTGTATTCATTAAAACCAATGTTACAACAAATTACATATATAAAATGTTTACATAAAACATTTCAAAGCATTTGTAATTTAACCTTTTTCAACAATCATGTTAAAATGAAAGAAATTCTAACGCGCACGTTAGAAATGTTAACATTTCCACAAAATGTTAATTCAACTTATTATAAACACATATATGGTTCATATAAATAAGTCACTTCTTATACACATGTTAGAAAATAAACAACTAAAATTGCTTCCAAACTAACACTTTTCATAAACCGTTTCTAACACGCATGTTAGAAGACAAATTCTTACAAAAATCATTTGCGTTTTTTTATAAACTGTTTCTAACACATTTATTAGAAGTAAACAATTACAAAAATTGTTATAAAGCTTATCACTAAATATGTTCTAACATACTTGTTAGAACATATGATTATAAAAATCATTATCATACCAATAGGTTCTAACAAGCTCGTTAGAAATAAACGATTACAGAAATCGTTATAAACAAATCAGTTTATATATAAAACCCAATTCTAACACGCTCATTTAGAAATATATGATTATAAAAATCATTATAAGGCTTATTATTTTATATCAAATATATATAAACAGTCTCGTGTTAGAATCACTAAAAGTTTGTGCTATAAATCCATGGGTGGATGAAGAGTCCACTTTAAATAAAGACTTAATTAGAGACATAAAACTCTAATCAAGTAATATAAACTCTTATTTAAATACATTAAAACTCTACTAAAGAAAATTTAACGTTTACAAAAAACGTATGGTTTACACCCATAATTCCGGTCTAACACACATGTTAGAGAATTTATCGTTTACAAAAAACGTATGGTTTACACTAATAAACCCGATCTAACACAAAAGTTAGAAAACTAACGATTCCCAAAATCATTACAAAAACCAAACGTTTGAACCATAAGTCATTCGTTTTTGTATCACGGTGTAGGATTTAATATTGTACCACAATCTCAATAAATCCAAACACAACAAGTTGTACTACATACATATTTCTCAAAAAATATTTATAAGATCATAATCTCTAAAAAATATTTTATTTTATTATAAATCCTTTCGTGAACCCAAAATCCTTATAAATAAGGTTTTAAGATTGTAGCAACAATCTCACGGAATCTGTTTTAAGTTTGTAGGACATGAGTCACAATTATAATAAAAATTATACAAATAAATATAAAAAATATAAAGATACTCTCTTTACATAATTTTGGGAAATTGTAGTAAATATGTACCGTGTACAAATCCTAACGAATATAACGTATAATACAACATATGTAAATAAATTTATTCAAACTATGGTCTTCAACAAGAGCTTTAACCGCGTCTTCTTGTATAGTTGGTTGTATTTTTAGTCCGTCATATAGGCTTCAACGATGTCTTCATGAACCACGTCTTCTTGTACAATAATTTCCTACAAAAAGAACAAACAAATGTTGACGGTTGTGGCTGAGGCACGTGTTCAACACGCTTCCCTTAAAACAGATTTCGCGCCTCTACTAAAGACGACGCGTCTGTCTCCCAGGGTACAACAGCCGAAACAGTCTGTACTGCCGGAGAAGGCCACGGCCCGAGGTTACACCGGGTAAAATCATAGTATTAGAACTTTTGGAAACTAAGAATAGAAATGTAGTTGAATCTTGTAGAGAAACTTATCTCTATATGTTCCAACATATGGGTCATCAAGTACTTCTTCTCCAAGGACTCTTCATGCATACATATCTCTTTCTTGTATCTTTTACTTATATTTTTTCTTTTCTCTTACCACATCAAAAGAGGCACATAGCCTACTAAGTATGCAAGAGTCATGGGTGGTAAAAAGTTCAACATAATTTGAGACTTAATTTGCCAAAAAATCTTAATCAATTGTCATAAAAGAAACTCTACTCAAGAGTTGTCATTAATACACCACATGAAAAAGTTTATTATTTTAATAAAAAATTAAACAAGTGACATAAATAATTCTACTCAAGAGTTTGTCACTATATGTAGAATTTAATATTAATAATCTCACTAAATTTCTATTCATCAAATTTAAAAAATTTACAACAAAAGTGCCCCACAACCCTTCTGAGCCCTCCGATAATGGTGTTCATGCCGTAGGCGCGATGATGTGGAAGGTGGGCATGGCTGATGCCAAACCCACAACACATAGCCTTACACCACCATCTGTGACTATTTTCATCGTCATCGACACCACATACACAACCACTACCAACGTTGCCACCATTGCTGTTACCCTTGTCATTGTTGCGTGCCGCGCCTACAACACCCATCATCACCACACTAAGGGGTTGATTGTTTAGCTTTTAATGAGGCTCTTTCAGACGTCTTACTGTCCAGCACTTAATGATTTAGAGTGTTTGTTTCGTGAGTATATGTCTGAATGGTTCAGACATTTGCCTCTGAATAGTTAAGCATTATACTAAGTCTGAATGGTTAAGACCTCTAATCTGAATTAGTCAGACATTTGTCTCTGTACGGTTAAACATTATACTGGATCTTAATGATTCAGACCATTATGTCTGTCATTTCTTAGTAGTCATTTTCTGACATTTATTGTCTGTCATTTGACAAGTAGACCCTCTAGAATCAAGATTTCTCATGATCTATCGACACAAATGCTGATTACATTGATTAATGACTGGTGCTGGTTCTTTCTGATAATAATAATCTTATTTTGCAATGTGAATTACCGATCTAGACATTAAAAATGGCACTGTTCTTGATTTCAGCAAAGCATTATAAAGCAATAACACGAGTAAAAATAAAAAAATGCATTTACGAATATGTTCCTATAGATTAAAATGAAAAAAAAGGGACAATCAATTGATCATACAGCATTCAGTTAATCATGTTGTGAATCTGCTTAAGAATGTCATCCTCATCAATCTGCAACTGTTGCATATACTTATCAAAAGCAGCCACCAGCTCTACTAGACTTTCCTCCTCCTCTTGCATACCATTCTTAACCAAACCAGAATTCTCTTCCGGTCCCCGCATACTCTTACTATTACTTTCATAAAAACTAAAACTCGCTTTCAAAGCCGTGTAATCCATAGCAGCAGCATCCGCATCTCCACCACCAGGAGCATTAAGCCACTGTCGCAAACTAGCCACCGTTTGAAACTCCATATCTTGTTTCTTATCATCCCTTGTCTCAATGTCGCCATCATTCTCACATGCCGAATCTGTCGTGTCAGCATCATTGTGATTGGTGATTCTTTGAAGCAACTCGTCGTATTCCTCGACTGTGTGGAAGCTCGAACATCGTTCCAATGCGTCATCGGCTTTAAGGTTGTTGTTGGTGTGAATGGTCAAAGTGTCATGATCATGTTTTGGTGGTGTGAGTTCATGAGTTGTGTGGTTGGTGTTTGGGACAAGTGTAAGCAAGTGATGATTGGGAATGATTACTTGGTGATGAGTGAATGGTTTGGAGGATATGCAGCCCATTTCACTAGTTTTGGTTTTAAGGAAAGAAGGAAGAAGAATAAAGCAGATGGATGATAATGTATGTTGAAAGGGGGCGCATTGGTTTTTTGACTTTTCTAACAACACACCCCACTTACCAACCCCCTGTTTTCTTTACTTTTCTTTTCAGTATGGAATGGCATTCCTATACCTGGCCTCATTTGGGTTTGATACAAGCCTGAAATTTGTGAGTTTTACTCTTAGTTTTGACCAAGCTTGGAGAACTCGCTAGTCGGTCGGTGAGGTGGGGACTAGCGACTACTCGAGATTAATCGGATCGGATATTTTATACGTAATTTTCAGTTTTATGTTATTTTAAACAACTAGGTTTTACTTCTTACTCGACTCATTTTTTAAGTATACAAGATTAGTTGTTGGAATTCACATGGTTTGGTTGAAAATTGGCCAGAATTTAAATGTTTTGGGTGGAATATACAAGTTTTTTGCCGAAATCTGGCCGGAATCGCCATTTTTTGCTGGCCGACTAGGCCCGACTAATTAACGAAATATTACTCAGTTACTCCCTCATTCTTATACCCTTTAACCAAACACCCTTAAAACGTTTTCTTTTTGTTAAAACAGGGATGGTAATTGATTGTGTTTTTTTTTTTTTTTTTGGGGGGGGGGGGGGGGGGGGGGGGTTGGGCACATATATGATTATAAAATTGTGTCTTGTACTTGTTGGTATCTTTTACTTAATATCTATTTGGTTCACGATATACTTGTTTGTGATCTTGTGTGGTCAAAGTCACCTAAGCGACAATCGGCCTTAAACTCACCTAGAAAGCTGACTTGAAATATAAAGATACTAAATTATATCTTTTAAGAGTTATGTAATTTTAATAGCTTAAAGTTTCTCACAACGCTAATTACTTTACTATTTATGATGATTTATATAATATAGTAATGTATTGGATGTGTGTAAATGGGTTTGTAATCGAGTCTGTATAACCTAATTCTGTATTATCATACCCCTCTCAAACCAAACCTGTGACAATCTTTTAAACTAATTTGATATCCAGTTTGGTACCAAAATGCCTTGTACATTATCCGAACAATTGTTTAAGGTTTCCTATTGGATTTGTTATTTTTTCTTTTCTCTTTTTCATATTGTATGGTCTAAAAATTGTTAAATGGAGTGATATGATAGGCATGTCGGCTCCATTATCTGCTGCTTTAGCTTACACCATCAAAAACACATTTCTAGAAATCCGGATGACATTTTTAATGTGATAAACCCAATTATTTATTCCCTCTTTTATAATCTAGATTAAGAATTATAATAGCCGACAACATTAACATTTATAATAGCCGCCAACATTAACTATATTATTTATAATCCTAATTAATTTTCTTCATAACTTTACACTAAGAAAATAATTCATTTTAGTTTGATTAAGTGACAAATGTATAAGGTTTTTTAAATATTTTCTGTGTTCTAGCGCTTGTACCCCTTTGCCCCGTTCACCTATTTACCAACAATCACTAATATTATTTTCTAATATGATAAAATAAAATCTCATAATCAATGAATTATATGTTAAGTGTACTATATTAACTTTTCAGAATTTATCCTAATCAACCACAACCTTATTAACATCTATGAACTTTGTTCCAACCCTTGTTTGACTAATTTACAAAATTTCTTCCTTAGTCGTTTGCTTTAAAATTTACCAAAGATCTTATTTAACTATCCAGTTGTTTGTAATTTGTTGTCCGTTTACCTGCCACTTGTTTGTAATTTGTTACTTTGGTATTTTATTGAAAAAGTTATTTAAATGAAAAAAAATAATAATAAGAGAAAAAAAAAAACCCATCTAAATCCTTGATTCATTATTCATAACACTTTCGTTGGTGATATGAATCAATTTATCTTTATCTATAACTAAAAGAATCTATTTAGGTTTACTTCTTGGAATTGCACACTACACTACGTTAATTTTCTTGTTTTTGAACCATATACATTTCGAACCAGTTAGTGATATTTTAAAAGAAAACAAATAAGACTGACGTGCCATTTTAACAAAAAAGAAACAACTCAATTGGATATGATTTTATACGGCTTTTGCATAAGATGTCAGCTTTTGTGAAAAGACTTGATGAATATATATGTGCTATTCCCCAATTTAGTAGACCCATAACATTTACATACAACCAATTTATTTGACGGGTTTTCATCTCAACAACATTTTAACCTCATAAACATCATTCAATGAATGCAACAATTAAACTTCCCACATGAAATTTAGATCCTATGGTTCATATGCTCATGAAAAAGTATGGAGTTGGGAGGATATTGGCTTACCAAGCACTTAATCTTCACTTTTGATCACCATAGACTTGTTGAATCTTGGTCTAGAAACATACCTCTAGCTTAAGCTCAAATGTCCTTGACCTTTCTCCTTATGGCAAACACTAATTGCACAAACTTAGTTCTTTGAAAGAAGGCACACTTTTCACTTTTTTTACTTTATATGTTATCAACCTCATTAAGGTCTTTGATTTTGAAGCATGAAGTTAGAAACATATATGAATAATGATGTCATCAACATATAATATAGAATCCTTAGTGAACTTGGAATGAATGCATCTTTTAATGAAGCTAAATATTTGTGAACTTAGATATAGAATAAAAGTAGCATCTATTGTAAATGACCCTTTTCATGCAAAATAAACCATTGTAGATGAAGCTAAAGTGTTAGTAATTGAATTGCATCACATTTTTTTAGCTCCAAAATCCGATAAGCGATGCTAATCACGTATAATCTTAAGAGAGGTGCACATGATAATAGTTTCATTAGAACCATCAATAGTTGTGTCCGATATTTTCTTGCTTTATTGATTAATCATTTAGTTAAAAAGGAATGGTCCAACATTGTTGTTGTTGACCGACAACCATGCGTTGATTAAACATGTTGATATTTTCGATTTATTTCTTGTAACATGATCCTAAAATGTTAAAATATGTGTTTACTCAAGTGCAAGGATAATAAGAAAACACTTATGAGTTCAAGAAACTCAATCTTCATCATCCATTTAGAAATCTTATGGTTAAAATTGCATGTTAAATAAATAACTTTTCAAAAACATGTTACAGATTGACAAAGGTACGTGTAACAACTTTTTACTTTTCTGTCTGACACATTTGAAAAACCCGACCCGCAGCGGAAAAGGTGATCGGGGCATGATTGGGTTATCATCAAAGCTCATGACATTTATTATGCGTTTCATATTCATTAAATACAATTTAATGGAAATTTACAATAAATGATACAACATGTTCTAGCTATCAATCTAAGCATCTTTGTTCTCTTCTAAGGCATTTCCTATGTTTTCTTTGCTTCAACCTGTTCACCTGTATCATGTGTAAAAAGGTTTTGGATCAACATAAAGTTGGCGAGTGAATCCTATGGAAAACATTTGAACAAGATTATTTAAATTGATTATGAAATATGTGCACAACCAATCATGAGTAAAAAAAAATAGATGTAATCTTATTCAACAATCATTGGATATTAAATAAAGCACACATGAACAATAATGGAACATTTAGAGGCACGCGTTGCTCTACTCGTCTCTCACGAGGAACTGATGGGCCTAATGAATGAATTGCATAAACATGATAATATGAATGACACAACCACAAACAATATAAACTCAATGATACACACATGAACAATAATGAATTGGTTTTGAGGCACGCGTTGTTCTACTCGTCTCCCACGAGGAACTGATGGGCTTAATGAATGAATTCCATATACTTTGACAAAATGAAATAAGTAATCACAACAATATAAACAATCTAAATTTAGATCACGATATGGTATGGCACAAGTTTAAATAAACTAGTTAATTATTTTTGTGACACATGACACACCCCAAAACGTGTAATTTAAAAGGGGGAGTTGTAAGATTCACTCACAGTGGGTGCGTTCGGTTGATGATGTTGAATGCACGCGAAGTGGTTTTAACCACGAGTGAGATTAACCGACTGTCTTCCTCTGTTTTCCGGCAGAACTCCGGCGACAGCAATAGGCTCCGGCGACGAGTGTCTTGCAGCAGCGAGTCTCCAGAAAGCTTGAAAAAGGTATGGGTGACTTCGGTATAAGCTTAGGGGGTTCAATAAGGCTCGGAAATGGAGAACCCGGTTTTCCGGCGACAAACAGAAAAAATTCCGGCGAGAGAGTTTTCGCCAAGAAAGGGTGTGGTTTTGAGCGAAAGTGTTTGCAGAGGTTCGAGGTGGTTTTTATAGGGCAAATCGTCGATGTATTTGGCCCGATTTCCAACTGGATTCATTGGTTTAAATTTCTCCGGCGGTTATAACTTTGGTCGCGGACTCAGACGTCGGTTATAACCGATGTCTTAGTAAATGTATACCTTATAACGGAAGTTCTCGTTAAAACTCGCGAGATTGCCGGGATTTCCGACGACTGAACTTTTGGGCGCCGGTTTTGAATTCAGAAAGTCATGATATGAATTAAATGATTTCAATATTTCACAAGGAACATTAGTGGCGCAGTGGTTTGTGCGCGTGTGTTAAGTTTGTTTGTGAACCGGTTACTGACCCGGGTTCGAAACCCGGCAGAACCAAAATATTTTTATTTTGCGATTTTTAACAGTTTTTCAAAAACTAATTATATATTCCCGTATAATAATTGATTATGTATCGTTTAAAATTATTTTGGGCATTTAATTCGCAACTAAAATTTTAACTGACTGATCGGTTGGTAAACGGAGCGGGTTTGGTAAATCCGTTTTTTAACGGATGTTACAGTATCCCCTGCTTTTTTAGAAATTTCGTCCCGAAATTTAAATAGTTATATATTTGACTAAAAGAATGATGGTGTTTAGTTTGACTGTTACTTGCTTAGAAAAAGTAAGGGTTTAAGTTTTTTGTTTGAGGCGGTAACGTTCCTTGTAAGGGTTAAGTACCCTATTATAGGAATCGCTTTTTGTTGCCTACTGTAAAAGTATTGATAGTCAGATTTGATTCGCTAACTATGATATCATGCATAAGAGGTTGGATATGTTTGGAAAGGTAATGTTATATCCTAAGGCAAAACTTCTAATACTACAACCTACATGGAACACAAATAAACACAACAGCTAATATTTAAACATAAATAAACACAACAGCTAATATTTGAACATAAATAAACACAACAGCTAATATTTGACTCCACATTCTGATAGCATATATGTTTGAATGGTGGAAGTTCCTCTCTCGTTTGTTAAGATGGAGATGTTAGTTTATGTAGAAATGGAACACAAATCCAATTTCTCTAAATAGCAAGATGATATAAATGTAAAACAATTTCAACCAAGGCAATACTAAATCCTACATGGAACTTCTCATAATCGCCTGATAATGCCTCTGATCCTTTGGCAAGAATACTTATATATAGGAAGTACCAGCGGCGTATCCACCATATTCTTGCCAAATTTTCATTGGTTTTATCCACAAGTTATGATTAGTTACCAAGAAACTAATAAATCCTACATAGAACTTCTCATAACCGTCTGACAATGCCTCTGATCCTTTGACAAGAATACTTATATATAGGAAGTACCAGCGGCGTATCCACCATATTCTTGTCAAATTTTCATTGGTTTTATCAGTGAATTATGATTAGTCCTATAACTCTACAACCAATACAACAAACATAAAATACTGAAATGAAATATATCTGTGCGATCAAGGCTCAATCAAACGGAGCCGATCGTATTGCATGTACTGAAAATGAAATATCTGTGCGCTCAAGGCTCAATCAAACGGAGCCGAACATATTGAATGTACTGAAAATGAAATTGTCTGTGTGCTCAAGGCTCAATCAAACGGAGCCGAGCGTATTGCATGTACTGAAAATGAACAACTTAATCTAAACAACAATCACACAAACAGCCTATGCATGGAACCTCTCATAACCGCCTGATAATGCCTCCGATCATTTGACAAGAATACTTATATATAGGAAGTACCAGCGGCGTATCCACCATATTCTTGTCAAATTCTCATTGACTTTATCCGCAAGTTATGATTAGTTCTATGCGACTCTACAACAAACACAACAACCACAAGATACTGGTAATGAAATTGTCTGTGCGCTCAAGGCTCAATCAAACGGAGCCGAACGTATTGTATGTACTGAAAATGAAATTGTCTGTGCGCTCAAGGCTCAATCAAACGGAGCCGAACGTATTGAATGTACTGAAAATGAACAACTTAATCTAAACAACAATCACACAAACAGCCTATGCATGGAACCTCTCATAACCGCCTGATAATGCCTCCGATCATTTGACAAGAATACTTATATATAGGAAGTACCAGCGGCGTATCCACCATATTCTTGTCAAATTTTCATTGACTTTATCCGCAAGTTATAGTTAGTTCTATGCGACTCTACTACAAACACCACAACCACAAGATACTGATCATGAAAATGTCTGTGCGCTCAAGGCTCAATCAAACGGAGCCGAACGTATTGCATGAACTGGAAATGTAAATTGAACTGTGCGATCAAGGCTCAATCAAACGGAGCCGATCGTGCGGGCACGCCACAGTTCAACCGCATAATAAAATGGGGAACAAGCTCAACCTCATGGATGGGGAGCTGCGGCCTCGGCAAATGCATATACTGAAAACAATAAACAATAATTACTCTAACAGTCTACACATGGAACCTCTCATAACCGCCAGATAATGCTTCTGATCCTTTGACAAGAATACTTATATATAGGAAGTACCAGCGGCGTATCCACCGTATTCTCGTCAAAGTTTCATTAGCTTTATCCTTAAGTTATGTTTGGTTCTATGTGATAAAGAAAACATAAAACTAAACGATAGGAGTTGAATCTGGATCTTCGGCGAAGAGGACTAGTTGGGTATCTTCGTTTGGGCCGTCATTATCTTCGACAGGATTGGCGTTGATATTGAAGACTCTTCCTCTTGCTGGTGGCATAGTGGTTGGGTTTTCTTGGTTTACTTGGTTAACTGGGTTTGATTGGGCTTGAGTGTTGATGACGTTAACCAATTGAGGGCATGTGTTTCTAAAGTGGGTAGGGTCGCCACAATTGAAACAAGCTCGAGCATATGGGAACATGGGGTATTGGGGTTGATGATAAGTTTGGGCCATGTTTTGAGTAGGGGAAGAGGTTTGGTTTTGGAAGGTGCGACAAACCTTGCTCAAATGACCATAGCGTCCACAAGTTGTACATAGTCGACAAGGTAAGGTAAGGGGATGGTGATAAAAACAGTTGTTGCATCGAGGGTGAGGTCCAAGATAGGGTTTCTTATTTGGGTAAGTTGAGTTGGATGCCACTTGGGTGATTGGGATAGCTTGGATGGGTATGGCGTGTGAAATTGGTTGATTTCGTTGGATAGCAGCGAAAAGTTGCCCGTCTCTTTTTCTCTTAGGATTGGGTTGAGAAGGGGATTCGGTTTGGGTGTAGTCGGAGGTCTCAGTCGGTTCTTTATCCTTCTTCTTCTCCTCCTTGAAGTCTTCGTTTTGGATTCGGTTCTCGGTAAGCTCTGTTGCTAACTCCATTGCTGCTTCCAAAGTTGCAGGCTTGGTACTTATTACAGGGTCTTGAATCTTTGACGGAAGACCACGAATGTAGTGCTCGATCAAACGGTAGAGGGGAGTGAACATGTTGGGAACCATTTGATGTAACTCGAGGAATCTTTTGTTGTATGTGGTGTGGTCTCCTTCCTTTTGCTTCAATGAGTAAAATTCATCTTCTAATTTCTTGATTTCGCTCCTTGGGCAAAATCGTCTGGTCATGACTTCCTTCAATTCGTTCCAAGTTAAGGACATAGCATCTTCAACACCTCGTTTGGCCTTCTCTGTATTCCACCAAGTAAGTGCTATCCCATATAATCGACCGGTAGCATAACGCACTTTGCGATCGTCAGGGCAATCGCAATTTAGAAAAGTGTTCTCCATTTCTTCAAACAAATGGAGGAGAGCGGTGACACCTTCAGTCCCTTTGTATTTCGGAGGGTCGCATGATTTGAAATGCTTGTAGGTGCATTTAGTGGTATTTGGGGAAAAGTTGATAATGTTTTGGTTTTCTTGATTGACAGGATTAGCGGTAAGTGCTTGTTGAACTTGGATTACAATGTTGGGTATTACGGCAGCCATTTGTTGAGCGATTAAGGCAGCCATGCGTTCGCGAGCTTTTCTTGCTCTCGTCTTCCTACGGGCGAGGTTAGAAGACATCTACAAGGGATACATGACAAGAGTATGAGTTGGATGTTTTTGGGTTCATGGGTCGCATTAGGAATGAACATTCATAAAATAATTATAGAAAATAAATCTACTACATCCATAGGATGTCTTGGGTTTTGCTCGCCATTAGGCCCTACATGCCGCCATACTTTACCTGTGTAATCATGTGGGCCCCCATGAATACCGGTTTTTCATATGGTTCGCACGGGTTTGCCAGGTTGCGTACACAAAAACCCGGAGAAAATCGAGAAATATGAATACAACGTGTGATATTCGGAATGTGTCCAGGTGTAGACACGGTGACACCTCAAAGTGGGTTAGTTCGAACGACGTTTGGTGTGGCATGCTTTGGCCTAATAGGTCCTTCGTACTCTCATCGTTGGTCCCCAGGTAGGCAAACTGATCCGTTATATTGGATTTATACGAATGCCAACCTAGACAGGACGTCCCGACTACCGGTACTTGTACCCTTCCAGTTACTACATGCCCGTCGCAGAACTTACTTTGATGAGATTTAAAAATTGCAACAAAATCTTTGGATAATGAGAGTATGAAAATAAATTGAATACATGAACATCGATATATGTATAATGAATATGTATATAAGCATGTATGTTTGACTGTAAATGTAAACAAATATGAAACAAATAAATATCACAAGTTTGTATGTAACCACCTAATCAATTAAAATTTAGGCAGACTATAGTATAGGCTCTAAGGGTCTAATAACCTATCCTATATCCCTATAGTCATGGCTCTGATACCAATCTATCACACCCCGACCCGCAGCGGAAAAGGTGATCGAGGCATGATTGGGTTATCATCAAAGCTCATGACATTTATTATGCGTTTCATATTAATTAAATACAATTTAATGGAAATTTACAATAAATGATACAACATGTTCTAGCTATCAATCTAAGCATCTTTGTTCTCTTCTAAGGCATTTCCTATGTTTTCTTTGCTTCAACCTGTTCACCTGTATCATGTGTAAAAAGGTTTTGGATCAACATAAAGTTGGCGAGTGAATCCTATGGAAAACATTTGAACAAGATTATTTAAATTGATTATGAAATATGTGCACAACCAATCATGAGTAAAAAAAATAGATGTAATCTTATTCAACAATCATTGGATATTAAATAAAGCACACATGAACAATAATGGAACATTTAGAGGCACGCGTTGCTCTACTCGTCTCTCACGAGGAACTGATGGGCCTAATGAATGAATTGCATAAACATGATAATATGAATGACACAACCACAAACAATATAAACTCAATGATACACACATGAACAATAATGAATTGGTTTTGAGGCACGCGTTGTTCTACTCGTCTCCCACGAGGAACTGATGGGCTTAATGAATGAATTCCATATACTTTGACAAAATGAAATAAGTAATCACAACAATATAAACAATCTAAATTTAGATCACGATATGGTATGGCACAAGTTTAAATAAACTAGTTAATTATTTTTATGACACATGACACACCCCAAAACGTGTAATTTAAAAGGGGGAGTTGTAAGATTCACTCACAGTGGGTGCGTTCGGTTGATGATGTTGAATGCACGCGAAGTGGTTTTAACCACGAGTGGGATTAACCGACTGTCTTCCTCTGTTTTCCGGCAGAACTCCGGCGACAGCAATAGGCTCCGGCGACGAGTGTCTTGCAGCAGCGAGTCTCCAGAAAGCTTGAAAAAGGTATGGGTGACTTCGGTATAAGCTTAGGGGGTTCAATAAGGCTCGGAAATGGAGAACCCGGTTTTCCGACGACAAACAGAAAAAATTCCGGCGAGAGAGTTTTCGCCAAGAAAGGGTGTGGTTTTGAGCGAAAGTGTTTGCAGAGGTTCGAGGTGGTTTTTATAGGGCAAATCGTCGATGTATTTGGCCCGATTTCCATCTGGATTCATTGGTTTAAATTTCTCCGGCGGTTATAACTTTGGTCGCGGACTCAGACGTCGGTTATAACCGATGTCTTAGTAAATGTATACGTTATAACGGAAGTTCTCGTTAAAACTTGCGAGATTGCCGGGATTTCCGACGACTGAACTTTTGGGCGCCGGTTTTGAATTCAGAAAGTCATGATATGAATTAAATGATTTCAATATTTCACAAGGAACATTAGTGGCGCAGTGGTTTGTGCGCGTGTGTTAAGTTTGTTTGTGAACCGGTTACTGACCGGGTTCGAAACCCGGCAGAACCAAAATATTTTTATTTTGCGATTTTTAACAGTTTTTCAAAAACTAATTATATATTCCCGTATAATAATTGATTATGTATCGTTTAAAATTATTTTGGGCATTTAATTCGCAACTAAAATTTTAACTGACTGATCGGTTGGTAAACGGAGCGGGTTTGGTAAATCCGTTTTTTGACGGATGTTACAACATTGACATGTAACAAGTTTGTTTGTTACACTATTTTTTCTACAAAAACATGTAACATGTTTTTTTACATGCACTACACATTGAATACTCATAAATTTTAAGTAAAAAAATGTTATACTTCGTAAAACCTGTAAAATTTGTTGTTGAAAAAAAAGTGTAATATGTAATATTACATCTACGTAGTGAAAAAGGTGTAACATATTAACTTTCTTTTTCCGGACAAAAGTTGTTACATGCCAACATTCTGAAAAAGATTGTAACACGTGGCAACATTGATTCATCCATTGAGTTTTTGAACTCAAAGGAGTTTTTCCTTTATAATTGCCCTTTTACCCAGTTCATTATTATAGCATCTCTCACTTCTCAAAAACCTCCTATGTGGATCGAAGAGAGATATATGAGGTGAAGGAGAGAGGAGAAAGGAAAGTTGTTAGAAGCACCAGTCGATGAAGGATGTGTGAAGGGAGGAGAGAGCTTGGTACATTTGAAGTATGTGAGATCGTCAATATTTAGACGGAAAACTCTACTTAACGGTTCTTGAGCTCCAAGATATGCTGGTGCTCTTATGACAACAACATAATAATCAAGTGTTTTTTCATATATGTTCTTTTGATTTTTTAAAACGTGATATTCGAAATATTTGCTATAAAGATGTTTAATCAATGATGTGAAGCTAAACATTAAAAAAAAGATTGAAACTTAATAGAACCAAGAAAAAGAAAGATGTTACTTAAAATATATTTAAAAAAATAAAAACCGAAGCTTCTCAATCTAATATATTATTATGCGAGAATCATATTATTTAGATAGGGACGTAATAATAGTTTAATACTATAATGACCAAGTGTTCATAAAAATATTTTTAATTGAGGTCAAGGGACAACATTGTGGTGTCCAAACGACTTTAAACACAAGTTCAGGGACCTTAACTGCACAACCAACATTCTTCAGGGATCTATTTCAAAAAAATAAAACTGTTGAAGTTGCAACCAAAGGCTTTGAATGTCTTGAACAGAAAGAGAACCTCATCTGACTTGGATAGATAATCAACACTTTAGTTTTGCTAATAATAATATTCATCATCATATCACCTCAAACAACACTAAACCAGATAACCTTAAACCCACCAAACACTTTGGTGTTTGTCGGTTGATTGAACAAGTGTCTGTGCACGAACTTCTATGCCGTTGGATTTAATCAAGAAATCGGAAGCAAAGATTGATGTGTTTTGAAGGTATTGTGTTTTTAACTTTAATTTATTGTTGCTGTTGATATAGTTTTTTATTTTTTTATTATATATGATGATTAGGGTTTTGATGAGGTATCTTAATTTGTTAAAAGTATTGAATTTGATTTTAACCCTGGTCAAGTTAGTTATTTAGTACACTAATTGGATGCTTGGATGTACTTTAATGCTGCTGTTCTGATTAGATTATTGGTTTGTTTAATTTACTGTTAGTTTGAGCAGTTAGTTACTGATGTGGGTTGGTTTTGGAAATTGGGTAGTTTGGTTTTTGTAATAGTGAAAAAAGAATCTAGACGGATAGATTTCCGGCTTTTAGGGGCGTTTGGTTCGTTGAAATTTAATGGAATTGCAATCTGAGTTTCGTTCTTGACGAGTTGTGGTTGGTAGAGTTAGTTGGAATTTGGATACGGATTTCGTGGATAACATGTTTGGTTGCGGAATGAATGGAATCGCAATAAGTTCCCAAATTCCCGCGTGTAAAAGAATTCAATATTCTTCTGGATCCCACATCAAATATCCAAAAGAAAAAAAATCGGTTTTTGTAACGTGTTATATGTAATTAATATATGATCATTTTTGGTAAGATATAACAGGGAATGTCAATCATAATAGTATCTATAATTATGGAATGATAATAGTCATAACGTCATATTATTATTTCAAAGTACAGAATAATTTAGGGAAAAATAAACGGACAGCATAAGCAGATGACCAAGGGAGAAGACAACTAGACAAGATAACATGTAACCTCCATTTCATCAGTAGATGCCACATCAGCAAAGTTATAACCGTATATTAGAAGCCGTTAGCTAGTAACTGCATACATCTATCATAGAGGTCGTTTAATTTAAAACCAATTTTAAGTAGAGATTTGTGAGAATCAAATTAACACTTGTACTTATTGCGTTAACTGAGATACACAAGGCGGCACTGTAGTCTGTACATACAATTGGTTCTATATTGAACACGTATATGTACACTTATGTAAATACATGCATATATGGCATTTAGCGGAGCTTTTTGTTTGTCAAATTGTAGGTTTGAGATCGAGGTGTGCCCAAATGGCTTCGTCACAGTTTTCATGGTATTTCGGAACTGATTTTTGTCACCACTAATACTACATTTGAGCGACATTAAGTTTACATAATCCTTTTGAATAATGGAACCTTCAAAAGGCCACAACAACCATGTCCAATACCGCCATCCCGTTCAATCCAACAACACTGAATCAGCATCATCTTCATCTCAGGGTTTCTTAAATCCCACCAATGTACGACCAACCGAGATGAAACCCGCACTAAATTATTCCATCCAAACAGGTGAAGAATTTTCTCTCGAGTTCATGTGGGACCGTGTGAATCCTAGAACACCCTTCGTTCCATACTCTGCAGGCGATCCTAGCCATACACCAGGCTACTTGGAACCAAAAGCCGTGTTAGGCGTCAGTGGCTCTCAAATTCCGATGGTCAACATGGTCCAAAGAGGGTCAAATGATAATTCTTTATCTATGTCATCAATGCACCGACACAATAGTAGTCGCGCATCGGAAAATTCTATATCCAAAATCAAGATCTTATGCAGTTTTGGCGGGAAAATCTTACCGCATCCACGTGACGGTAAACTTAGATATGTCGGTGGAGATACACGAATTATTCGTGTAAAACGGGATATTGCGTGGCAAGAGTTATGGCAGAAAGCGATCGAACTTTATCACGAAACGTCTTCAATCAAATACCAGCTTCCGGGGGAGGATCTTGATGCGTTAGTATCCGTTTCTTGCGATGAAGATTTACAGAATATGATGGAGGAATGTAACGTTCTTGGTGCCGGTGAAGCGTCAAAGAAGCTTAGAATGTTCTTATTTTCTTTAAGTGATTTAGACGATGCTCAATTTGGTTTGGTCAACTCTGGTGCGGATTCTGAGGTTCAGTTTGTGGTTGCGGTCAACGGTTTGGACTTGGGTTCAAGACGGGAGTCAAGTTTGCATGGTCTCGGGATCACTTCACTAAATAATTCAAACCAGCTTGATGTGGTTAATACTGACATGGATATAAGTAAAACAACCGACAAACTTCCTGTTGAAAATGAAAATTCTGTTCAACTGAACACCGAAGGGCAGAAACGTAATAACACTACGGACGTGAAAAATCACGAGTCACCGGTAAAGAAGCCAAGTCAGCAAGAGATTGAAGGTGAAGGGGATGAAAAACCGGTTGATGCTGCCAACATGGAAAAAGCTTCTAAAAATATTGAAAATAAAACTTATGCTGATAACGATGGATCTGGGTCGGATCTCATTGATTTGAGCTACCTTGAGCCGCCTGTGGCCCCACCACGGGTTTATCATTCCGAAAGAATTCCACGCGGGCAGGTTGAAAAGAACAGACTAACAAAGTCCGATGATTCTTCTCAGTTCATTTTAACTCACTCACGTTCGGATGTGGGCCCACAAAATCCAATTTCGGAAGAAATTCCTTCTCAAAACGATCTCCGTCCCATCTCAACTTTTGATAAACCAGCGGAAACTAGTGATTTGACTGCTAATGATGATCAATCCTGTGACCCTAATGAGCAAGGAGATATAATAATTGATGTTAATGATCGGTTTCCACGTGATTTTTTGTCGGGTATATTTACACGAGCGCAAATGTCTGAAGATTTACATAGTACAGGCGTCTTACCGCAAGATGGAGCGGGGCTGAGCATGAACATACCGAATCATGAACCGCAACGTTGGTCTTTTTTCCAGAAATTGGCAAGAGACGAGTTCCCACAAAAAGACGTTTCTCTTATCGATCAAGATCAGCATGCCTTTTCATCTAAATTTCCAAAAGTTGAAGAAGATGATAGAAGCCAGTTGGATTCCGAAAATGCACTGTTGACGTTGAAGAAAAAGACGCACCTCAATCACAACATGATCCATCACAGGTTAAAGTCAGTGAAAGCATGCAGTTTGTCGATATGGTGGAAAACATTAGGAAGCCAAACTCAGAGCATGAGGTAAATTTACGTCAATGTCCCTACACGGTTTCTTGAAATCTGATCGATTATGTGACACATTGTTTGCTCGATATAACTTTTGTAGGTTGATACTGCAAATGTTGGGCTGCCTTCCCTAGATAATCTTGATATCAGTCCTTTGCAGGTATGATGACACGTGTCAACCTTTCAATGGTTCATATTATTATAATAGATAACTCATCAAACTGTGTGCATATTAAGAATCTTGAAATGTAGGTCTGTAAACTAACCAAACGAACACGAATGCGGTCATGTGCGTGTTCGTTCATTTAACTTTAACCAAACACGAACACCAACGTATAAGCGAACACATTTTTTGTTCATGTTTGTTCATTAAGAAAATGAGCATGTTTGTGTCCGTTCGTTTAGAACCTAAACGAATAGTTCGTGAACATAAACAAACAAACTTACATAAATATTGTTTAATAAACATAGAATAGAACACAATACAAATTAACATAAATGAACATAATTAGTGACTAATTACGTCAAGTTCAATTCGAAAGCCCATTTTTATATAAGTAGCTAGAAATCTCGTTTAACGTTTACATTTATATCAGTATAACTACTTATGTTAATGTATCTATTAAAATTTAAACGAGCCTAAATGAACGTTCACGAACATAAATGAACGAACAAAACGTGTGTTCGTGTTCGTTCGGTTAGTTAAACGAACAAAGAAATTTGTTCATGTTCGTTCGTTTATTTAAATAAACGAACTTCTCGGCGAATAGTTCATGAACGTTCAGTTTGTTAAATGCATTGTTAAAATACTGCTATTGCAGATCATAAGAAACGATGATCTTGAGGAGTTAAAGGAGCTCGGTTCTGGTACATTTGGGACGGTTTACCATGGAAAATGGAGGGGAACTGATGTGGCAATTAAGCGAATAAAAAAGAGTTGTTTTGCAGGTCGATCATCTGAGCAAGAGAGATTGGTTAGTTAGTCATTTATATTTTTCTTTCATTAATATATTTAGTTTTTGTAACTTAGGGTTTGTATTCTCCGTTCGGTTCATTAGTTTCATGTTTATGATTTGATCCCAGACAAACGAGTTTTGGCGAGAAGCTGATATTCTCTCAAAGCTTCATCATCCAAATGTGGTGGCGTTTTATGGTGTAGTACAAGATGGACCTGGTGGGACGTTAGCTACTGTCACTGAGTTCATGGTTGATGGTTCACTAAGGCGTGTTTTACTTCGCAAAGATAGGTATTTTAATTATTGCTATTATTATTTTCTTTTTAAGACTTGCGGATTACATTTTTTAATAGCTAATCCTTTGTTATGTGATCTGCAGGCATTTGGATCATCGTAAGAAACTTATAATTGCAATGGATGCAGCCTTTGGGATGGAATATTTACATTCTAAGAACATTGTGCATTTTGATATCAAATGTGACAATTTATTGGTCAATATGAAGGATCCTTCTCGCCCTATATGCAAGGTTAACATGTCTATTATACAACATGCAAAATAAACCCAAACACCCAATTTTGGATTGTTAGGGGTGTAAACGAGCCGGGCCGAACCTGAGCCTTCCACTAGAGCTCGGCTCATCCTATTTTTATGAAGCTCGAGCTTGTCTCTAGTCTACTTATTTGAGCCCGAGCTCAGCTCGCGAAAAAATTCAAAGCTCGAGCTATTTTGAGAACAATCTCAAACGAGCTAAAAGCTCAACTCGAGCTTCGATATCACTTAAACGTGCCAAAGCTCAGCTTGAGCTTGGGCTCACCAATGTTATTAGTTTAAATCATATGGTCCTAAGTTGAAACTGACTTCGGCCTTTTAGGATTGGGTTATAATCATCATTATCATTATAGTATATATATAAAAAAAGTAACATTTGTTTGGGCTCGTTTAGGCCGGTGAGCCTAAACGAGCTTTGTATTTCAGACTCGACTGGCTGGGCTCGATAAGCAAACGAGCTGTATTTCAGGCTCAGGCTCGTTAAGGCTTGGCTCGTTCAACCTTTAACCGAGTAGCTCTTGAGCCTCTGGGCTTGTTTACACCCCTAGGGGCGCCTACAAATATAGCGGGTGAAAACGTTTTAATACACATTCTTTTCTAAAACGGCCCGTTTCAACCCGATCCTGTTTCGGTTAAAACCCGTTTTGACTCAAACCAATTTGTTATTTTCCAAGAACAACCCATTTGACATGTTAACCCGACCCACCTGTTTTGCCAGGCGCCCAGACCTACTTACTAGCATTGTATTCACTGTTTTTTTTAGTTTCTAATTATTCATGTTATGCAGGTCGGTGATTTTGGGCTATCAAAGATCAAACGAAACACTTTAGTTTCAGGTGGAGTTCGAGGAACTTTGCCTTGGATGGCCCCCGAGCTACTTAATGGCAGCAGTAATAAAGTTTCTGAAAAGGTATATATATATAATCTAAATTCTATAGTTACAGATAAAAAAATTTATTCATATATTGTGATTTTTTGTTACAGGTTGATGTGTTCTCTTTCGGAATTGTGTTATGGGAGATCCTGACTGGTGAGGAGCCATATGCAAATATGCACTATGGTGCCATTATAGGTGGGGTTTGTTAACCTAACAGTCCTATTAAATTTGAGTATAAATGTGGTATTATTTATTTATTTTTTATTTTGACGCACGTATCTGCAGGAGGCATTGTTAACAACACTTTGAGACCCCCAATACCGAAGGGCTGCGACGGTGAATGGAGAAGGCTGATGGAGCAATGTTGGGCACCTAACCCAATGCTTAGGCCATCTTTCACTGAAATAACGGGCCGGTTACGCGTTATGTCACACACCAAACCGAAGGTGGCCGTGGCCGCAAGGCATCTTAGCTAAAATCATAAGTACATGGTAGATGTAAAATTTTGGCACAAGGGAAAATCAGACATGTGATAGATATTTCAATTGTGTGATTTTAATACATGTTTTTAAGATTTGTGTAATGGTGAAAAACTGTTGCATGATGGTATACATGTGAAGATGATTTTGTTTGTTTGGTGTATATATGGAGAGGGGATTTGTGTTTGTGCAAAGTGGAACATATGATTTAATATTTGTTGGGTGATTGCTTTTTGCCTTTTAGTGTGGTAACAAAATAATGTTAATGGTAATGGTAGCATGCTTCACATTAATGATTTCTTTACAACTACACCAACTCACTTCAAAAGTCATTTAACATCAATGATCTCTTGGCCTAGTGATTAAGGGGAGGTGGGAAGCTTTGCTTTTTTGGAGGTCTGAGTTCAAATCCAGGCAATAAGGATTTTGATACTAACTACTAACTCGGTTAGCACATCCTAACCGTACGTCGTTCAAAAAAAATAGTCAGTTGAACATTTACATTTAAACCTTTTTAGATCTGTTCTATGCTAAACGACCTTTTTAGGAATACTTCACGGAACAATGTCCCCCTTATAATAATCCTTGACCACAAGGATATGCTATAGCTTAAAGTCTGAAAACCACGATTAAAACTCATCACGAAACCCCTACATTGCATCACCAATTTAGTTGTTTTGCCAATGCGCTATAACTTGGTCGAAAACTTTATTACCTTGATGAACTTCCCTCCCTAGTCCTTATGCTACACAAACACGGGTTGTAAAGAAAATCTAAGAGCATATGGAATAGGAATAACTCGAGTATAGGAATAACTCGAGTGTGTATAAGTTACTAATAAAAAAGTTCTATGAAGTAGTGTATCATAGATTTAGTAAAAGGTGTTATCGTGCAATACACTTGAAGGATAATTTAGCAATTTAAATACATTGGTATGTAAGTTACATGGATCCAACAAATAATTTTGCATCACCATCATAAAGATTTGGCGCAAGTGACAAATAAACAAATATATATAATAAAACAATCTGTAAAAACATATATATTATTCATTTACATCACATGAACCATGCTTAAATTACTAAAATAATAATAACAAGAAAATCATGAAAATGACGAATTTTTAGTACATTTGTGGGACAAAATTACACATCTGTTTAACTATTATAATGAAATATATTCACGTGTGAAATGAAATATATTGATTGGTAGCAGCCAACACTTACTTAACAGGACTGATTCTTTTCCTTAGGCCATGTGTAGTCAAAAAGTCCCTGAAGGGGCGTTGTCAGACATGTGGCGTGCCATGTCAGCATAGGGCGTTTTGAGGCGTTTTGACATTAGATGCCGTAGTCAAAACGCCCCTACCTCATCATTACCAAATTAATTAATAACCCCTTATATTATAAATATATATGTATGTATATATATGTGTGTGAGTGGAGGGAATCTACAAGCAAATAAAAACGCCGTGCTATATATAGCGCCTGGAAGAATTCACCCCCAAAATGCCCCTCGTAGTAGTAGTGTTGGGGGCGTTTTGGGGCGCCTTCGAGCTCCTCCCCCACCACAAAGCGCCCCAATACACAAGGCCTTATACTTAAGATTTGCATTTGCTATCTTGAGGGACACAACACATTTGTATATATCTTATAGGCTTCCATTTTATATAAAGAACCGTACACGTCAGTACATTTCTCTTTAGTTAATTATGTCATTTTCACCCACACGTATAGTTTATAAGTTTCGTTCAGTTTTGTTTGTGAACGCTTGGTGATTTTTCAGTTTATGTTGGTTTAATTACATCACACGAACCCTGCTGTAATTATTGTAACAATAATAACAAGAAAATCATGAAAATGACAATTTTTTAGTAGAGTTGTAGGACTAAATTAAATGGTGACTCGTGTCTCTCAAGATATCAAATGCCTACGATCTCAGGCGTGGGTGACCATTTTTGCCGATAGGTTTGCCTGGTGGTCGGGTTTTGTTGGACTTTAAGAAAAAAGAACCAGTCCCTATTGAGTGTTGGATGCTACCAATGAATGATACCGTGTAAATTTTTACGTAAAACGTTCTAAAACAGAGAAAATCATGGAAATAGACAATTTACTTAGAAAATTAAGAAAACAGACATTGACTTTTACAGTTGTTAAAACAGGCAAACATGTGTTGGCTATGGAAACGTTTGCTTAGCTGGAGTGTGGTCTATTTGAGGTGCCAACTTATTTAAGTGTGGGTTATCGGGATCGGAGTGTGAACTATATTTGCTTTATTTGTCATGCTTTGATTGGTTGGATTGTTTATTTTAAAGTCTACTCAATGTTTATTATGTCAATTTAATTAATTTCTTAGTCAATTGGTAGCAGCCACTACAGTAACTGGTTCTATTCTATATATTAAGATTTTCATTTGATTTCTTGACGGACAAGACAATGGAGTCGCCATTCAAACCGGAGATTCTAAAAGGCAAGGTAGCCCTTCTGACCGGAGGAGCTTCCGGCATCGGCTTCGAAATCTCCACACAGTTCGGCAACATGGCGCTTCATCGCTGTCATGGGTCGATCGTAAAACCGTCGTTGACTCTGCCATCTCGTCCCTCCAGTCACTCGGTATTCTGGTACTAACTTTCTGCCGCTTTTGGTCTTCATTCTACTGGCTTCGAGAGTTCCGATCAGCTTGTTTTACAGTTTTAACCATTATTAATTCATTCATCACACGCAAATTGTATATCCTTGCGATCACTCCATTAATCTATTTCCGATATAAATGGAACAAACGATTATGTTTCTTACATGTTAGAAATAGGTTATAAATCCGTGTAGATCACTAGTTGAATAAGAAATATTAAATAGTGATCAATATTTCTGTCCTTATTTTATTTTGTGTTCAGTTTCTTGCTGGACGTTTGTATATTTATATAGAAGTTTGGTCGTTCAAAATAAAGTTATAGTGAAGACTTTAAAAATTATAAAACAATATTAGGGAATGTTCATTTAGAGGAAATTTTTATTGATAAGAAAAAGAACAAAAGGGTACAATGGTAAAACAATAAATAGTTTTTTTTTCTCATCTCATTTATTATTATTTTGACTAATTAATTAGTCATAAAGACTATCATCCTCCACACTAATTTTTTTTCCTACACACATAAAAAGTTATCCTACACATTTACACATATTGAAATTATTTACACAACTCGTAATTTATACTACACACATCGTATTTATCCTACACTACAAATGAATTTATATTTTTATTTTTTGAGAAAATATATATCTTAAAAATAAGTTACAAATTTAATAAAATTAGTTATTAAAGATGAAACTACCAATTAATGATGTATGTAAGTTTACGAATATAGCCTTATAGTTGCATTAACTACAAATAATAAATGAAGTCTAAAGAAACATTCCTATTGGTTGAGATTTCTTTTTTTTTTCTTCTTACAAAGAATTTCTTCTCATTTGAACCCTCCACTATTCTAAGATGGGATATAATTGAAATTAGTATGTATAAAGTATAATACTTTAAATAATAAATCAATATTATGAAAGGGGTGAAATAAGACATTTTGAGATAAATATAAGTTTTATTAGCATTGCTTTTTTTTTTTAAATAACGTTTTTAAATTAAGAAATAGAACATGAGGGTGAACAAGAGAAGGGGAAAAAAATCTTGGGAAATGTGACACGTGATGCAACCAGTTTTTAGTTATTAGGTATAGACGAGGTTAATATATATCACGTGATGATACTTGTACAGGCTGTTGGTTTTGCGGGGGATGTTCGCAAGCAGGAAGACGCAAAGAGAGTAGTAGAATCAACCATCAAACACTTCGGAAAGCTGGATATTCTTGTGAACGCTGCAGCCAGGAATTTTCTGGTTTCACCAGAAGATCTATCTCCAAATGGCTTTAAAACAGGTACTGCTTCATAGTTCATACTAAACTTATATCAAGGACATCGACTCGGTTGGTACGTTTACCATGTGCCATGAAGCAATCAGTTATCTGAAGAAAGGAGGACCCGGAAGAAGCTCAGACGATAGCAGTGGGATAATATTGAATATCAGTGCCACCCTGCACTACACAGCTACTTGGTACCAAATTCATGTAGCTGCTGCTAAGGTTACACATAAACATTCTTAAGTTATTGTTAGCGGTTAGATTATGTCATTATGTGTATAGGTTTATATACATTCATGTATGTATAATTGTATACTAGGCTGCAGTGGATGCTATTACAAGGAATCTGGCACTGGAATGGGGAACGGATTATGATATACGCGTCAATGGGATTGCACCTGGACCGATAGGTGACACTGCTGGCGTGAGGAAACTTGGGCCAGCTGAGATAAAAAGCGGGACAAGGGAGATAATGCCGATTTTAAACTTGGAGAAAAGTGGGATATTGCGGTTGCAGCCCTCTATCTTGCATCAGATGCGGGTAAATTTGTGAATGGGACGACGCTTGTTGTTGATGGAGGACAGTGGTTAAGTGGTCCGCATCATATGCCGAAGGAGGAAGTGAAAACGCTTTCTAGGGTAGTAGAAAAACGCGCTCGAGTTGCGCCTACTGGGGTACCTTCTAGCAAACTCTAGCCTAATGGAATTATGATAACAACTATTGATATTGATGTAATTTTGTGGAACAGATTGTAATCATTCTGGTTGTTTATCAGCTAAATAAATTATGAATTTGAAATACATAAGTTTTAAATTTGATGAGAAAAAAAAAAACTCTGTTGCATCATGGTATAACATGTGAAAATGATTTTGTTTGGTATATGTTTTGGTCAAAAATCTGATTAAGGATAATGTAATCAAACTTTGAATGTGAGGTTGAGTGCTAGGTTAAATGACTAAGTGTGTGAACAAATATTGAAAGCAAATGACAATGAAGAAAATGATTTGTACGAGGAAAAAGCCCTTGATCAATGAATGATCTCCGGCATAAAAAACCCCGGGTGATGGAAACTACCGATAACCAACTATATTGAACTACAAAGATTACAACTTTGGAAATATTGAGCTTATTACAATGAGAGTTCTAATGTGTGCTCGAGAGAGAGAGTAACAATAGTGTGTATGCGAGTGCGTGTTCAATCAGATCGTGCGTGTCTATCAAGCTCAATACCCCTAATAACCAGTCAAGAATTATCCTTAACTAAGTATCCGAAAAATATGGCAATATCCCACGTTCTCCATCAACAGCAGAGCCGGCTTTGGGCCTACGCAGGAAGTGCAATCGCACAGGGCCCAAAGCTGTTTATAAAATATATATTAAATATATAAATAAATTGTAGAAAAAGAAATGTACAGAACGTATCTCTGGTTCAATTGGCGCAACGCTTGCTTTTGGGACCAACTAATCCGGTTTCGAATCCCACAATTGTTGTTTTAGTTTAATTTTACCTACTTTCTTGGGTTCCTCCGAATAATGGGCCTCAGGGGAAATTTTTTTAGTTTTCTAATAATGGGGAATTTCAAGGATGTTTTAGTCTATAACTATGATTTTCCACAATTAAAATTTGAGGACCATGAATTTGTAAGTTTTTTTTTTCTACCATTTACGTAATAGAGAACTCTACATAAATTTCAAGCGGATGTTTTATTCTTTAATTTTGATTTTTCACATTTAAATTTAGCGACCATGAATTTGTAAGTTTTTCTACATTTAACTATTTACATAATAAAAAACTTTATATGTTTCCTTTTTTATTTCTCACTTAACCATTTACAATATAAAGTTAACTGAACTCAATTTCTAGTTCTATTTAGTTTATTCGTATGAAAAGATTCGTGTTGCCAAACTAGTTTGAATACGTTTACACGTGTTAGAGTTCTTTTGTTTAAATAATTTAAAAGTGTTTATTCTTTTTGTTTGTCCGATGGATGTTAAAATTAATGTTAGAGGTATTAATTTATTTGTAACATAAAGCTTGGACTTATTGTTTTTAATCGATGCTAAATTTGAGTTGTGTATTCACTCTATGAACATGGATAATTATGATAATTGTAAATTTTCTTAACAATCCTAAAACTAATTGTATTGATTTTCATACCGATTTCTTTAGATAATACTCAAACCCTATATTTTGATTGAAACATGTGATGTGTATATTAAAAACTATGTTGCTGATTGTGGACTTAAAGATATAGAAAATGTTGTCAGATCCTATAAACTTATTCATTGGTCAAACACAAATGGAGAACCTCAGGACTCGTTTAACTATTTAGCATAGGTCATTTACAACTATTACAACTATAATATAATTTTTTTTGTTTATTCTTATTACAACTATCATTCTATTACTGATTATATAAAAATTTAGGGGCCAATTTTTTTTACTCGCACAGGGCCCTAAAATTTTTATGGATTTTCAGGGACGGCCCTGATCAACGGTCATGGACTCCCTACACGTGCTGGAATAAGAGCATATTCCCCTTGATTCTCGGTGACTTAGTCTAAGATTACCTGCAAGCGTAAACTGAATGCACATAGAACAATTGTTAAAAACATAAACATTAGTAAGGATCCTTGATCCTCAGACTCCCTCATTATCCGTTAAGGATCCGTGATCCAGGTTCAGTCTCAGGATGGATGATCCTTGACATAAAATCCATGCCCTAATATATATATATATATATATATATATATATATATATATTTGTGTTTTGTAAAAATGGAACATATTATTTAATATTCGTTGAGTTGTTATTTTTTGCCTTTTATTGTGGTTACAAAACACGACATCTTAATATTCTATAAGCGTACACCAATTATAATTATTTTTAGACTAAATAAAAAAATAGCAATAAATCTAACTAAAGTTAAAATCTCATATGCCATCACTTATTAAATAGATACCACATTAACAATGTTGTTTATCATTATGCTTTTGCCAATGTAGTAGATGAGTGCAACTGTGCAAGTACAAAACAAGAGTATAATACAAAGGTGGTTCTAATGATAAGTTGATAACATTATATTATGGCTTTAGTTATTTAGGGTTTTATTTCTTTATTTATTTTTGTAATTTATCGTCTTCTCTAGCAACCACTTAACATTGACGCCTGTAACTATGTTTCCGTATGGTATTTTCATAGGTTTCAACACTATCAGCAAATCGAAAAGCAAGACCACAACAAAACGAAGAACAAGAAATGCATATACGAGTGAATATCCAAAATAGCCCATTTGAAATTTGAAATTTGAAATTTGAAATTTTTGAATGTTCATTGGTCTGTAGGGGCAAACTATAAAAATACTCGGTTCTTTGGTTTCATTTGTTACATAATCAAATTCAGGCGTTTGCTCGTTTCCATAAGGTTTGCAGGAGTATGAGGAAGATGCGTTTTTAGATAACATAGGTACAACCAGGGTTATGGTAGATGGGCTTAAGTAAATGCAGCTCCAAAGCAGCATGAAAACAACATCAAAACAAATAAGAAAATATCGTCAAAAGCAACATAAAAAATGCAGCCCCTAAACAGGACCAAATCAGCATCAAAACAACATCCAAAAAGCATCCAAACAAACATGAAAACAGCATCAAAACGACAGCCCCAAAACAGCATAAAAAACATTAAAAAAGCATACAAAAATGATCGTCATCGAAAAATCACATGATGCTTATCTGGTGATTTAGTTGGCCATTCAATTTTTATTTTCCTTTTATTTTTATATAACAGATTAACAGGTATAAATCATCATCATCATCATCATCATCATACTTAGTAAATCTCAACAATAGCAAAGCTAAGGTAAGGTTTGAGGAGGGTAAGATGTAGACAGCCTTACCTTTACCCCGTAGGAATAGAGAGGCTGCTTCTAGTGAGACCTCCGGCTCGATAGTGGTTTTGCATCAAGCCTTGGACATAAGGCACATAACACTCAACAATTGAGACAAATGTCGATTAGTGCATGTACAACATTGTCTTTCGGCTATCAACGCCACCACATGATGCATGAGTAACCATCCCTCTCTTTTAACGTTATTTTTACGAAATTAGTAAAATAACGTTAAAATTAGTAAACTTTCACTTTTGCCCCCAAACGTCCACGTATATTATACATTATATGCAATAGCGGGGTTAAAAAAACTTGATTGACTTTAGACCCTAGAAAAGAAAGATAATGAAATGACTTTAATGAAAGATCGGCTGATTTAATAAAAAATTAGCAAAAAAATAACACAATTTTGGTGAAGACGTGTATTAAATACAGTGGTTTGGTTGATTGGTGAACAGTGACTACTTTGCATCAACATTTTCCTTGATTGACAATCCAAACAATCCAATCCAGTCCAACACGACAATGAGTCGCCATTCAAGCCGGACATTCTCAAAGGCAAAGTAGCCCTCTTAACCGGAGGAGCCTCCGGCATCGGCTTCGAAATCTCCACACACTTCGGCAACCATGGCGCCTCAATCGCCGTCATGGGCCGTCGCAAAACCGTCGTTGACTCCGCCGTCTCTTCCCTCCAGTCACTCGGTATTCCGGTACCCTTCTCCACCCACTTTTCAATTTTCAAGATTTGCTTCTTTCTAGTGTCCTTTCCCTTATTCCAATCTAGGGTTTCAACAAAGTCACAAACTTTACCATTTGTTCAATTGGGTTGACATGTAATATGTGATTATGTTTTTGTTTAGGCTGTCGGTTTCGCAGGTGATGTTCGCAAGCAGGAAGATGCAAAGAGAGTGATAGAATCAACTGTTAAACACTTTGGAAAGCTGGATATTCTTGTGAATGCTGCAGCTGGGAATTTTCTGGTTTCGCCTGAAGATCTGTCTCCGAATGGCTTTCGAACAGGTTTTGTTCGTTTTTCGCGCTATTTTATCTTGAATATGTAGTCGAAAAGCTTCATTAATCAGATGTTTCTGCTGTGGTTAGTGATGGATATCGATTCGGTTGGTACGTTTACAATGTGCCATGAAGCACTTAACTATCTGAAGAAAGGAGGGCCTGGAAGAAGCTCAGATGATAGTGGTGGAATGATATTGAATATCAGTGCCACCCTGCACTACACTGCTTCTTGGTATCAAATTCATGTAGCTGCTGCTAAGGTCATATGCATAAAGATTCGAAATTTGTGAGATTATCTTTATATGTTCTCAACGTAGGAAGTGTAGGAAACCGGGTTGAACGATATCCGGTTGTCTTCATTCCATTGGAACTGTCTCGTCGAATACTATTCAAATATATATAGGGTTTAGCTTTTAGGGTTTAGAGTTTAACTTTTAGGGTTTAGCGTTAGATTTTAGCTTTAGGGTTTAGCATTAGTATTTAAGGTTTAGCTTTTAGGGTATATAATTTAGATTTTAGGGTTTAGCTTTAGGATTAAGGGGTTAGGGTTTAGCTTTAGGGTTAAGGGGTTAGGGTTTTTGCTTAGGTTTCGACGAGCCGGTTTCAACGCTGCTAAAATGAGTTCAATCGGAGTTCGTTTGATCCGGTTTTCTACACTAACTTGGTTAAGGACATTTTGTACTGGATCTTTACCCTCTATGCATGTATGTTTCTTTAATCTGTGATATAGGCTGCAGTGGATGCTCTTACAAGAAATCTGGCACTGGAATGGGGAACGGATTACGATATACGCGTCAATGGGATTGCACCTGGACCGATAGGTGACACTCCTGGCATGAGGAAGCTCGGGCCAGACGAGATAAAAAGCAAGAGCAGGGAGATGATACCGCTTTTCAAACTCGGAGAAAAATGGGATATTGCGGTTGCTGCTCTCTATCTTGCATCAAGTGCGGGTAAATACGTGAACGGGATGACCCTTATTGTTGATGGAGGATTGTGGTTGAGTCGTCCACGTCATCCACAGAAGGAGGAAGTGAAAGCGCTTTCTAGGGTTGTAGAAAAACGGGCCCGATCTGCACCTATCGGGGTACCTAAAAGCAAACTCTAGAAAATTGAAGTGTGATGATAACAACTATTGGTATTGATGTAATTTCCCGAAACCGATTGTAATCACTCTAGCTGTTTTATCAGTTAAATAAATTATGAATTTGAAGGTATACAAAAAACACTGTTCCTATGGTGATACAAAGTTGACTTTTGTTGGTCAACATCTGTGAAGAGGTGCCGCGTAAACATCCAGTGGTTGGTATCTCAAACGGTCATTGTGAGGCAGTGGTCCATCCTGTAAAAACAAACAAACCAAACTTAAAAACGGCATTACACGACTGGTGAATTAAAATATCGATACGTTAGCTAAATAATGTATGATACGTACGTCGTCTGCGTTCACTTGGAAAGGCTTAACAAAATCTTCGAACATCTGTGGGGACAATTGCGCTATTTTTTCTTTAACTTCCTGAAATCATCAAATCAAACTCACTTTGAGATGTAAACCTAACGTAATTTCAACTAATTGTTAAACGACATGTAAAACATACCAGCCCGGTGATTCTTGAGTTCTCCAGTAGTTCATTTGAAATCAAATCCAGTATGTGCCTATTGTCCGTCAATCCTTTCATTGCAAGTTCTTCTGTCTCTTCGATATACTGCAACCCAAATCAGAAAATTATTAGGTAACGATAACAAGTTGCGTATAATCATATATTAATGAATGATATAGGAGAAAAGCTATCGTACTCTTGTCAATTCACGAGTGAAGAGCTCTGAAACTTCAACTGTCATATCAGCAGGAATTACGTGCGGGTCATCCCACTGAATCAAAATGGCGAGCAAATCACTTAATGAACTTACAAAAATACGAGTCGAACGATACAGGATGAATTAAAAGGGATGATAAATCTTAAATACCGTGTATTTTATAAGTTCTCCATCGGTACTATCTGCCCTATTGGCCAATCCCACTCTGTTCGTCAATGTAGCATACCCTAACCTTGAATTTCTAGGGCTTATAACCATTTCTCGAGCAATCTAACAAATAATCACATGTTAAGTAGGAAACATTTAAAAAAATAATACAAAGTGAAAACATATACACCACCTTTGTGATCTTTTCTAGATCATCAACTCCACCATCGGTTATATCATCGCCAAAAACAATACGTTCGGCACAACGGCCACCATGAGCAACCACCATTTGCATCATCATGTAACCAAATGTTGTGTAACCTTGGTCCACCATGTCTTCTCTAGGGTAAAAAACAGATATCGCAGTTTCCTGCTCAAATGTGTTAGTTACTTGATGCCGTAAAAAAATAAATTTAAACATCAAACACTTCGTAAAACTAATTCTAAGATCATACCTTACCACCAGGTAATAACTGAGAAAACGCGTGCCAATCATATTTAGGAAATAAATGCGCCAATAAAATATGACCAGCTTCATGTACTGCCAACAGCCTCTTCTTTTCAATAGATACCTGTCACATTTTAAGAACATGATTAATGACCAAATTACCCTTCCAAAGATGCAAGATTTTCTTAGGCCAAGAGGGAAAACCGATGCGTACTCTTTCTTCACATTTTTGTTGCTCTTCCTCGGTCAAAAGCACACCCATTCCCTCAAGCAGTTGCTTATCTAATACGTCAACAATATCTTTTTGGTATATTTTATTATGTCCTTTTCTCACCTGCATACAATTAATCATTTTATCTTGTATAAATATTTTTGGATTTCATATGATGAAATTAAATTAATGTTGAAAGAGTAGCTCTCACAGCCATAATTCCAGCTTCATTGACGAGATTTCTTATATCGGCCCCAGAGTACCCAACAGTGCGGAAGACCAGCTGTACGGTTTTGTAACGGTAAAATAATCTCATAAAACCAAAACCACCACATAAAAAGAGTAAAATGCCATTTTTATCCGTGAGGTTTGGCCAGTTTTGCGACTTTCGTCCAAATGTTTGTTTTTCCGCATATGGATCCAAAAGGTTTGAAATCTTGCCATTTTCAACCGGCTCGTTAACTCCGTCCATTTTTCTCCGTTAAGTCGAAGGTATTTCCGTTAACTTAAAGAGCAATTCGGCCATTTTTACTTTATGTACAAGCATTTAGCATAATGTACAAGTAGTCAAAAGCCTTAGCTGCCCTTTAAGTTAACAAAAAAGACGTAAACACCCCAGACTTAACAGAGAAAAATGGATGGACTTAACGAAAGCCGGATGAAAATGGCAAGATTTCAAACCTTTTGGATCCATATGCGGAAAAACAAACATTTTGACGAAAGTCGCAAAACTGGCCAAACCTCATGGACGAAAATCGCATTTTGCTCTTTAAATAAAATATAAATCCATGAACATGAAATTCCTAAAATTACCTTTCCGAAATCAACATCTTCAGCAAGTTGCTTCCCAGTACTATGAACACCAAAAATTTGCACTCTTTGCTTTGCATCGGGTAAACCGATGTACAACCGGCGATCGATACGTCCAGCACGAACGAATTCTAGATCTAATTCATCTGGTCTATTTGTAGCACAGATGAATATAACAGCTTGTCTCAATGAAAATCTATCAACCCCGGTTTTCTCTTTTCTGAAATTCATACAAAATAATATGTATCAAAATCCTTCTACTCTAATAAGGGATTCCAATTAATGCCACGTGTCACTTTCTCCTTTAATTAATTATTAATATTAATATTAATACATTAGATTAATATATATTAGATTATATCTAACTAATACTTTTGATATATAATCTTTATCTTTGTTTTATTTTATTTTTCGCTTTTCTCTATTTATTATTATTATTTTTATTTCTTAACTATTTCTTTTTTTTCTGCTCATTAATAACTATTTTATCTTTCATTGATCCAACTACATGTAACACGCAAGTTTCTAACGTATTAACAAATAAAAAGAAAAACAAAGTAAAATGTTATATAACTTGTGTAATACACAAGTTTCTAACCTAATAATAAATAACACATCAAAGTTCATTTTTTCAAAAACATATCTTGACGACTGTGTGTGTTAACTGATTACATTATATTTATTCAAGCCGTGTAATACACGTGTTTATTCAACCCGTGCAATACACGGTTTTTTAAAGATTAATTTTTCTATTAATTAGTATATAAAATTATATTTAATTGATCCGTGTAATATGCGGGGTTTTAACCTAGTAAACAAACAAACAAATCCAAAAGAATAGTGCTCAAGATGTTTTAGATACTAACTCTCCATCAAGCTGTGTTATCAATGCGTCAAATGTGGATCGCCTTCTTGGATCGTTTCTTGCATGTCTTCCGGCAATAGCATCAATCTCATCTACAAATATAAAAGCAGGAGCCTGCAGAATAAAAAAAAAACCTACGTTATTACAAGCTTCATATACCAATTATTAAAATTAAAAATCTAGAAAAACATTTTACATTTCGCCTTGCAACCGAGAACATTTGATTTATTCGCGCAGCACCACTTTTTTCGCTATCTGTGAACTCTGCGCCAGAAGCAAAAACAAACGGCATCCCGCTCTCCTTTGCTAGCGTTCTTGCGAATAGCGTTTTCCCTGTTCCCGGAGGTCCTGATAAAAGTACTCCCTGCCACATGTAATTAAAACTTTATAATATAACACGCTTGTACATTTACAGCTACGCTTTCAGATGTTCAATCGTATAAAAGAAATAAAAATTACCCGAACAAACTTCACTTCTTTTTCATAATATTGCATAGGATTCCGCATGTAAATCATTAATTCATCCAAAAGATCCCACACATCTCCCCCTAGCACGACATCCTTATGCATCGACTTTGTGTCATCAACTTCTCTAACTGGCTGCGGTTGTAATTTAGATTTTGACGTAAAAAGATTAGCCGTGAAATAGGGTAAGAAAGTAAGTTTCATATAAAGATTAAAACTTTACTTTACCAAGATAAAGTTCTCAGCATAAGCCATATCAAAAAGCTGATTGTACTTCTTATACAGGAATCTTTTTGAAGTAATGTGTAAAAGCATTAACGATTCCCGTAAAAACCACAAAACCAAAATTCCAGGAAGTAATGCGATTATAAATTTTAATAAGTAATAGCTTTGCTTCCTTTGAAGTAGATCAACTTCCGCTCCCGAATTTGTGATCATTTCAAACAGGTATGGATCAAGTGGCATATCAACCTACCAAAAAAAAAAAAAACAAACCAAATCATTCCAATTCGAAATACTAAATCCTTAACGAGTTGAAATACGAAGCTTACAATATATTCTAGAGGGAACCCTTCATTCATTGTTACGTATAATGTTTTCAAGTCCTCAGTAAACACAACAGCAGCCACCTGCACAAAGCTTTATATCATCAAGATTTGAGTATTAGAAAAGAGAAATCTAAGAAAAAGGTCAAATGTTTGACCTCGGAATTTTGAAGCTTTTCAAGAAAATAAGTGTAAGGCAGTTTAGGGCGGTAACGCCACCATCTTTTCGATATCCAAAGTGCTCTAACGCCTTGTGTGCCTTCGGCTTTCGCCTTTGCATCTTCACGAAAGCTTTTCTCAACCTCTTTCATGTCAAATTCGATTGCGTATTTCGCATGAGATTGATCAAACTGTTCAGCTAATTGCTCCTTTTTAAGTATATCTTTCCATATTTGCAGCCTTTCTTGCCACGTTCCTATACTTTCTTGATTACCATCTGACAACATAAAACGGTCAGATATCTTCGTAAGCATTAGATATAATAAAGTTATACACAGACTAACTTGAAAGCGCTAGTTCTTCTTGAAGTTCCTTCTTATCTTGTGTGTTCAATTTCACATCATGGTCAATGATTTCTTTCACTTTGTTCTTATAAGCTGCGGCATCGTCGTCGTCATCCCATGCTTTTTCTCCAACGTAAGAAGTATCTTGAAAAAGTGTTCCTTTGGGTCCTTCGATGAATTTCTTCATTTTAAGTCCTTTCGGCATTGACTTCCTCCATAAACCTTTTTTATACCTTTGACAACCAGCATGACCAAAGTCAAACACACAAGTTCAAGTACCATTATCGGCTCAAACAAACAAACAAACCCAATAAAGTTGCACTTATAGCTTTTCTTGACATGCGAAATATAGTATCTAGGGCTGCAAACGAACACGAACAAGTCCTTTTTCGTGTTCGTTTGTTAAGAAATATAGGTGTTCACAAACTATTCATGAACGCTTACCGAACGAGATTTTATGTTCGTGTTTGTTTGTTAAGGAAATGAACTTGTTCGTGTTCGTTTGTGTTTGTTTGTTAATTTTAGGCAATGAATGAAAACGAACGATGATGAACACAAATGAGCACAAATTAATGTTCATGAACACAAAAGGTAACAAACGTTCATGAACAATATATATAATACATTGACACTTATTAAATATTTTATTTGTCGGAATTTTGAAGTATTTAAATAAAATATAGAAGCTAAAAATACTAATGAACAATCGAACACAAACGAACACGTTACCGAACGTTCACGAACAAAAATGAACGAACGCGCCCTCTGTTCATGTTTGTTCATTTAACTAAACGAAGGAATTTCTTGTTTGTGTTCGTTTGTTTAATAAACGAACTTCCCGCCGAACGGTTCACGGACTGTTCGCCGAATGTTTGGTGTGCAGCCCTAAGTTAGTGTCTAGATAACCAAATAGCAAAAAGAGTGGCACCGAAAATCAAAACAACAACAAAACAAAATGTACTTTAAATAATAACGATAAACTACCGACGACACAAAATGGCAAAAAAACTGTAGTAGTAACACATAAAGTAGCAAATAGACATGAACAAGGTAGCTACCCCCCCCCCACACACACACACACAAAAGTACCTATACACTCCCCTAACAACTCTATACACATACACCAAGACCGCGCGAAGGCAAAACTAAGGCTAAGGCAACCAAAATGTAGCTAAGGCTCAAATCAAATAACTACTCCCTAAATTATGCCATAATATACAGAAATTGAAAACACATCACATACCTCTTAATATTAGCCGGAGACGGTTCAGGGATCAAGGCTTCCATATATGCCTCAGACACTTCCTTTATTTGACGATTACGAAACGGAGCCCGAACAGCCATAAATATCCTTTGGCATGAAACAAGCATCACCAACACATAGATTGCCAACACACCTACTCTTGTGGTATCCCAATTATTAACATCCTACAAAAAACATCATTTTTCCCAAATCTCGGTTAACCGAAACACCAATGAACTCAATTAATCACAATTCAGGTTAAAAAATATACCTTCCAAAGCTCCCACTCATTCCAATTCTTGAATTCAGTTTGAGCTTTCAAGAAAGAATCTTTAAACTCACCCACAACTTCAGAAGCCTTAACATTTACATCTTGCAAATCAACCCCAGTTTCTTTCTTCAAAGAATCCCCTAAATAGTTTAACAAAGCCTCCGAATTTCGACGAATTGACTGCGAGAATCGGGTCCAAGTCGACCCGTTTTCCGACCCATCTGGATTAACGGAAGCATAAACGCGGAAAACGGGTTTTCTTGTTTTGATTCGATTGTAACGATGAAGTGGTAAGAAGACAAGATTTGGGTGGGTTTGATTTAGCAAAATGAACCCTTTTCTTGAACAAGAAGAGGGGTGTGGGATAAAGAATTTGATGGGTCTGAGCTCTAATTTAAGATCCATTTTGGGTTTTTTGTTTAGTTGTTGGTGGGATGAAGAAGAACCCTAGTGGGAGGTGGTAGCCATTGTCGGCTCCGGCGTTAAGACCGGCGGTGGTGGGATTGAGGGTAAGGGGTTTTAGAGGTTTATCTTTGTTGTTGTTGTTGTTGCTTCACTAGCGCCAAAAGGGATAAGTCGGAAAATCGAAACTTAACAACAAAAATGTTTCTTGTGTGTTTCATTGGTTACCACTGGTACGTTAATTATATGAAAACATGTGTTATGACGTATCTAATTTAATTTGGTGTAAATTATATAGGCGTTGTGGTTACAAAAGAAATGGAATCGAACCTAGATTGGTTTGTTTAGTGAGGGTTTCACCTGACATTTATATCACCCTTACCTTTGCATCAAGACTTAGCAATGTCGAATGAAAACGTATTATATTTGACTCAACTCGTTTTCAAACATAGTTTACGTCAAAATGTAGACCAACCGAAAACGTACGCAAAAATAAGCATGAAAATGTATTACATATTACCATACTCGTTTTCGAAAAAAATATGTCGAAACATGAATTTATATCGTTTACGTTGAAACATGTGGGAAAATATTGTTTTTTTGTTTACGTCAAAACGTAGACCAACTGAAAATGTACGTAAAAATAAGCATGATAAACATTATATTTGATCCGACTCCTTTTCGAAAAACTTTACTTTATACTGATACGTACATAAGTAACCACGTGATAAAGCAGTTTTTCCCTTTTAAGCTAAAGAATGAAAATAGGGGGTAAATTTAAGAAGTTAGAACTCAAGGGGGTGAAAATGACATCTTATAAAGTTTTTAGAAAGTGTAAGGGAGTATGAGTGACAATTGTGAAAGTTTGGGGGTTGTTTTTTAGCTGTAAAGGTTTATGTAACATCCGTCGAAAAACGGGTTTCCAAACCTGCTTCGGTTATTAATCGAATAATCAGTTATCAAATTTCATTGCGTATTTATGATCAATATTAATTTTAAACAATACATAATTAATAAACATTTTAGAATTTAAAAACTATAATTATTAAAAAGTAAAAATAAATTAAATAAAAAAGAAAAGAGGCTGCCGGGTTTCGAACCCGGGTCAGCCGGAAGAAACAAGCAACACCCAACCACTCCGCCACTTAATTCATTTGTGATATCTATTAAAACAAATAACATTTATAATAAAACTCGAAATCGAATTCAGTCATCAGCGCGCCCAATCCGCAGTCGCCGGAATTACCGACGATTTCGCCAATTATCGACGGTTTCCTTTGACTGAACGCGTGTATTAACCTCGACATCGGTTATAACCGATGTCTAATCCCGCGATCTCAGTCATAACCGCCGGAGAAAACCTTGACCATGAATCAAGACCAAATTCGGACTCAATTCATCCTGATTCTTCCCTATAAATACACACCCAAGTCTCTGGTAATCTTTTCGCTCAAAATCGCACAATTTCTCGAAGCAATTACACTCGCCGGAGATATTCTGTATTGCCGGACATTCGCCGGAAACCAAGACTTACATCAAATCGGTAAATTTCTCAACTCTTTCGTTTTCAATCCATTGTTAGACTTATACTAACTTCAATCCTTCAACCAGAATCGGTCCCAGACGACGTTGCCGGATAATCTGCACTCGCCGGAAAATCTCTGGAAATTTCCGAAATCACGCTGTGAATCGGTACAAACATCTAAACCCTCTGATAATCCTTGTTTAGTAACTCAATTTCACAACTCATCGATCAAAACTGTTAATTGATTCAATCAGACGGAATTCACAAATCAGAGCCGACGACCATTGCCGGAATTATGAGGAAAGCGTTCTGTTCAGTACATTCGATTCCGTAGCTCTATTTATTCATTACATTTCAATCACTTATATGATCGACGAACGATTTAAACCAGAACAGTTGGATATCGTTTGTCTGTGTCTTGAACGAAGAAGACGAAGTCAAACGTTGTGTATAAGTGTAATTAAAACAAGATATTAAACCGGGTTAGACACACAGTCCAGCGGTGGACTGTGTGCAAACACATAGCGCACGTCACGAGTTCGAACCTTACAAACGCACCGACTTTCCGAATTAAAATCATTTTTTTTTAAAACTGAATCAGATCAGGTCCCAGTATGTTTATAAGATTAATATAAACCGTAAGTTAAACAGATAAGACACACAGCCCAACTGGTTGGGCTGTGCGCTTACAAACCAAAGGACCCGAGTTCGATCCGGCTTCCCTGCAACCGGTTCAACCAGTTTAAATCCTTTTAATATAAACCAAATAAATTAACATTTAATTAGTATATATATATATATAATTAAAACATAGAATATTTAGGGTTAGACACGTAGCTCAGTTGGTAGAGCTGCGTGCACGCGTACGAGAGGTAATAAACATAGTCCGACCGGTCAACGGCCGGTCAACGGTCAACAAAAAGTCAACAAAAAATTTATTTTATTTATTTATTTATTTATTTTAAAAATCAATTAAAAATAATATTTTTAAAGTTAGAAAATGACCTTAAACTCACAAAAATAAATCTAAAAATCCTATTAAAATTATTAATAAAATCCACTTATTTACCGAATCATTTCGTTATTATTTTAGGTTAGTTATTCCTCATTGATCAAATCCCAAAACTCGTGCACATTCAACATCATCAAAAGAACGCACCCAATGTGAGTGAATCTCTACCAATTCCCCGTTTTAATCACATTTTAGGGTGTATCATGTGTCGCTTAATTATTTATTATATTTAAACACTTGTGCATCCATCATATCCATGATCAAATGTGTATCCAATATGTATCAGTTGTTGTGTGGATTATGTTTAGTTTAAAGTTATCATTTTCAGTACATACACTTCATCAGGCCCAACAGCTCCCCGTGGGAGACGGGTTGAGTACAGGTGCCTCATTTCGATCGGCTCCGTTTGATTGAGCCTTGATCTCACATACATCATCATAGGCTTGTCCGTTCCCCATTACCTATGAGCAGAACGTGACGTTGCCAACATATACATTATCATTCATGTCATATACTCATTCAAGGTGGTTTGTGTTTGGTTGTTTATATACGTTTGCTCACATATGATTATTGCACCATTTTTCCATATTAAATACAACAAGAAATCAATAACAAATGTTTTTAACAAGGTTCACTCGCCAACTTTTGTTGACCCAAAATCCCCCATTTTTACACATGATACAGGTGATCCAGTTGAAGCAAGAAACATATAGGACGGCCTAGAAGAATAAATCAGTTTAGGCTTTGGATTGTTTACTTAGTTTCTTTTTCCTTGTAATTGTATGAACTTGTTTTGAATATTGAAGTTGTAATTCGAATTTAATAAATATGAAACATTTTAGTAAACATCATGAGCTTTGGTGATAACCCAATTATGCCCCGACTCTTATTCCGCTGCGGGTCGGGGTGTGACAGTTTAGGGGTTGTTTGTGTCGTTGGCATAGGCCAACGGCCTTTGTTTTTTAAAATAGAACATAAATGTGGCTCTATAAGACTAGATAGTATAGGTGAATTGGTATTAACTAGGATTTTATCTTCCACGCGTTACAATGATGTAATGCATCTTAAAAAGGTTGTTAAGAGGTAAAGAAAATCAATATGAATTGTTTTAAGAACGTCGATGCAAACATCCAATAAATATTCCAACTTATCACATGTTACGTCGAAAAGTGGTAAAAGGATAAAGTAAATCTGATACATAACGTATGTATTATATTGCCAAAGTCTTACATAATTTAAGAGACAAACAAAAGATAAACAAATTATAACATATCACACCGTATGAATAGTGACAAATCCTTAACCCTAAACACATTATGCGTTACAAAAGGTTAAATACGTTTAAGTTTTCTATTACATAAATTGTAAACGTCTTGTGCTGTATGATATTCGTCTCCATTAATTATCCATGCAAGCCAACTGTAAAATCTATTTTTGGACTTCCACTTGAAGTTGAAAAATAGGATTCTTGAGGTGGGGTACCTCCTCATTGTAAGTTTCTTTTGACTTTGCATTGTGAGCTGGTGATCTTATTGTGTTTCCTTGCATAGACATTGACCTCCACTAGTGATTTCATCATCATCCATGCAAGCCAGCTGTCAAATTCATTTCTTGGACATCCAATGAAGTTGAAAAATATGAATATTGCAAACGAGTAAATTTAGTTGTCAGATTCCAATATAATATCCATCACACATTAGTGAATGTGTCACACCCCAACCGATGGCGGAATCATCGAGGCGGGACGAAATAGATTGCTCATTGCTCATAAAACTAAATGTGACAATAATTAATTAAATCCAAATTTCATTTCATAGCAAAAGTCATTACAATACAAGGGAAATTCAGATAACAACATTAATATGGCAAAATTTTGATACAACAATATTAAACCTAAACGTCTAAATGCGTATCTATCGTCATTGCTACTTTGATTTCATGGCGTCATCTTCATCAACCTGTAACATGTTTTAAAATAACAATTCAATGCAAAAGCAAAGGCGAATACACAAGTTTAAGCATAGCATACGTATACGAATAGAGTTTAAACAATTCCTCATGGCAACTATGATTTTACAAGAGCATATACAAGGCATGCAATACTACAAGTCAAACCCTTAACGCAAACACGATATTTTAACATGGCCTCTAGATTTCATGAGGAGGGGGATGCGTTACTTCCTATAGCGCTATACATGTCAAACGAAGGCTTAAAAATAAGTTAATGACTATGGTATCGTATAAAGAATGTCCAAGATATAAGCATCAAGTAACGTATCAGGTATTCACGAATATAGGATTGTTTGTGCATTTCATAAAGTTTAAGTGTTGTGTTTTTGTATATGGAAAACATGTTACATCCAAAAGTGTTATAAACGAAAAGTGGGTCGAGTGTACTCACAAAATTGCTAAGTCTTCTTTTAGAAATTTCACGAGGAGTTAAGGAGTTGGAGGATGAGACAACGAGGTCACTTTATAAGACAAACGAAAGTGTATGAGTGATCAGAATTATGACAGAAGATTCGAATTGGAGTTGGATGTACGTGTAAATATATATATATATATATATATATATATATATATATATATATAGACATGGGTTGTGTAATAATTTCCACTTTAAGTTTATAAAAAGGGTTATAAAATTGTTGTAAAAAATTAACAAGTAAATATATAAATTTTTGTATTTATTGTGAAATAAAATTTATTTGAATTCAATGCGTTACCTTAGTTCTCGACTATAAAGTATGTATATCTATTTATATATTTTACGAAAAGCGTAATAGTTATATGTATTTATCGAAAAGATTTATATATATGTATATATATGGTCGCTAGATAAGTACGTTTTGTTGAAACTTGAAAGGTACAATATATATATCTTTCGTCGTTAAATAAATTTATTTTGCCGAAAAGTATAACTTATATATATTTTTGTCGAAAAAGGTGTAATATTTATATATATGTTGAAAAGTGTAGTATTTATGTATATTTCGTCGGAAAGTGTAAAATAAATATATGTTTTGTTAAAAGGTATAATATATATATATATATATATATATATATATAATATATATTATATATATTGACGAAAAACGGGCAGACTTTCCTCTATTTTTTGACGATCCCGACAATACAAATTGTCGATAAAATTGCCAAAACACAACAATAAGTGATCCCGCAACTAAAATAATGTCAACATAACTTGTATAATGAACATCGACCGCTATAACATTAATATCAACTGATATAACATTACATGATTAATAATAGAGTCGGTTCCTCGATTATAATAATTTTAACATAAATAATATAATAACTCCTCGATATTAGAATTTTATCGAATCCCGAACACGAATCTGAACCGAGTCGCACCAACTAAACCGAGACCCGAATCTTGAAATGAGCTAACCCGTGTAGACAGTTTTACCGACGTTGACTGTGGTTGACCCGAAGCTTTGGCCAGATTTGACCGGGTTTGACCCGAGCTTGACAAGTCTGAGAACGAAACCCGAACCTGAATCAGAACGATTAACCTAACTGGAATCTGACCCGAAACCGCTGAATCGAGAGCCGAACAAGCTGAGCAGAAATCATGACTCACCCAAACAAAGCCACCACAGCTGCTGCCGCTGCGAGGGCCGCCGCCGCCGCTGAAGCGGAGTCCCGTCACCGCTGTACCAGTGTCCCGCCTGTAACAACGCGCTTCCTCGCAAGCTCGTCACTCTCGTCACACCTAGCACCAGAGATTCGGATCATAATGTAAACTAAATCGCTTACTACGCTATATCGCATATTTTCGCACCACAGCGCACCTCACAACGCTCACGCTCACACCGCACTCGCTAAATACTATAAACTTTGCGTGAAGTTTCCAAGGCTATCTGCTCGCTTAAATTACAAGCGACTCTCGCGAGACTTGGGAACAAAGTCGCATGTTGTCTCGCTCTTTTATCTAATTTAAATTAAATTAACCGATTAATACGCTTAACGCTTTGCTAAAACGCTTAATATAACTATCTAATACGAACCGAATCATCAAACGAGCATCTAACACGGAATTAACGAACAAAACTTCGCCATTAGGCCAAGTTCGGCCGAACTTGTGCATCACAAGTTCGCCCGAACTTGATCAATGGTGATCAACGCATAAAATCCTCAACATCAAGCAAGTTCGCTCGAACTTGCACAAAGTTCAAGCAACCTGGCCAAGTTCGCCGAACTTGGGCCAAGTTCGCCCGAACTTGGTGCCAAGTTCGCTTGAATTTGTGCCAAGTTTGGCAGAACTTGGTCTATTCCAGCCCATTCTCTCCTCACCTATAAATACCCAGCACCTCCATTCATGCATCTCTTGCTGCAAGTTCGCCCCAGATCTCCCAAAACTGAAAACCCTTGATTTCCAAGTAAGAATCAACCCGTTTTATGCAAACTACAACATCTTTACAACGATTTTGCACAAGGTTTTACCTTCGATTTCATCAAAACTCTTTTGTTTACGAAAATCTTCATCTTTTTCTACAAAACTTCTCATTTTCACTTAGATCTTCACATAGATCTAAGTAAAACCTTTTAAACATCGGTTTTTTACACAAAATTCGGACTAAATGATGTATTGTTTCGTTCACTATTAAGTGGAACGAGGCGTTGTCAAGCAAGATCTCAAAATCCGGAAGCACAAGGACGATGTCGTCACCTTGCACGAGCTGGACTAACCTGTACGAACCATCAAGTTCGTCCGGATTAGCCCTAGTTCCTGTAAAGTGGCTAAAACTCGCTCCAAAAGACCTCTCCACCCTAGGTTTTGCTCAGTAGCTTAAGGTTGGAGGGATGGACACTCGATTTCCTCAGCAAACGACGCGAAAACGCACGATTTGGTGACCAAAACAGCCAAGTTCGCTCCAAAATGATAAAGTTCGCTCTAAGTTGTCACCAGATGGTGACCAACTTCGGCCGAACTTGGCAAATTTCCAAGAAATTCAACCAAGTTCGCTCTAACTTGCATGGTTTCCAAGAAACCAGACAAGTTCACCCGAACTTGTCCAGGTTTCTCAGGAAACCAGACAAGTTCGCCCGAACTTGTACTTTCAGTAAGCCAAACAGTCAAGTTCGCCCGAACTTGTACCACATCTCTTAGATCTGGTACAACTTCGCCCGAACTTGTCCTCTGTTCCTTCTCGTTTCGACCGTTTCGGCACTTCGGAAGACTGATGCACTTCTGTTCGTTTACAGGCTGATCCGGCACTCCTATCAATCTACATCAGATCTCCTCTCTCTCTTAACGCATCAACTGTGAGTATACTTGACCCATTTTCGCTTTAACGCACTTTTTGGGTGTAACATACGTTCCTATCAAAGTACACGATACACGCTATACTGATTTATCACACGCGAATATCTGTTATACATATTTATACGTGATGCTAGAAACATGTGAACTAGGACACTTTTTCGTTAACTCCACCTTAGCTAGTATGGTACTATAGTTTTGCTAACACCCGACGGGGTCTAGTTAGGAAGGACACATCGCGCTTCGCAGCCTTTTCGAGAGCTTAACATGTGAAATTTGTCTTGTGAGTTTATATGTTATGTGGATCATGTTTATGTATGTGGAAATTCGCGACACTTTCATCTACTATGCTATTATATCAAAACCTATATGCTCGCCAATACATTTTTGTATTGACAATTATTTTAATGTATGTTGCAGGTTGATGATTTTCGCAGCAAACAGACTTAGGGTTTTTGCTTTAGAAACGCACAATAAATTGTATCGAATTTGATATTGTTTGAGAATGTTTGAATTCGTGATGATTATGAAATGATTGTATGTTGATTGTATGGGAAATTGACGCTTAAATATTTTCATTTAAAAATAGTCTTTGTGGATTCTCTCGAGCAATCTGAACCGCTTAGTGCCGCGCCCCGATGATTCCGCCATCGGTTGGGGTGTGACACCGCCGCTGCTGCGGCCTTCATCTCTTCGCGCCGCCACCCGAATGGTGGCCGGCGACACCATTGCAGGGAGAGAGAGGGAGAAGAGCGAGGAGGTGCGAGGGTGTCTCGCCAGCGTCGGAAAACCGGGGAGAGAGAGCCGAAAGGGGTAGTGGGTGGGTTTGGTGCGGTGACTCCCGACGGAGGATGGAGGCGGTTAGTATGGGTGGTGTGAGGCGGAGAGAGAGGGGTGGCGGTGTTGTGGAGGTTAGCCGGAGAAGGAGGGCAGCGCCGGAGGTGAAGGGCGGCGCCGGAGGCCGGCTTGTCCCTGGCTCCGGTGGCCGAAAAATGCAGGGAATGGGGCGACGGCGGCTGGAGAGCTTGAGGGTGTTAGGGTTTTGTCATAAGATGAAGAAGAATGTTAGGTTTATAGGCTAGGGCTTGAGTGGGTTGGGCCTAAAGCCCGTTAGTGGCCCAATTACATGTCCGAAACCCGACTTTGAACCCAAGCATTGCGAAACGTAGTAGATTATTATTATTATTTTTTTTCAAGCATTATTAACGCGAGGCGTTACAGTCTCCCTCCTTAGGAAATTTCGTACCGAAATTTATTCAAAAGGAATACTTGAAGGAATTGGCTAAAGAATGAGAGTTAACGATCAGTACTTGGAGCTCTGGATACGTGAGGGAAAACATGAAGTTTAGAGCAATGAAGAGTTAGATTTGCAACAGAAGTTGCTTGACTAGAATGACTAGAGGCATCAAACATAAGTAAAAACGTGTAAGTATGCGTATAGACATGTGGTTTAAACGAGTTTGAATAACTCAAGGGATATGCCTTCTAAGCAAAAAAGTTTTCGTAGGAAACGGTATGTAGTTTGATGAAAAGTAGGTTGCTCCGTATGTTGTAAGAAAGTCTTATTGGTTTTGAAGGGCATTGACAAATCTCGGTTTCTGTAGAAATTGTCTATTGGTGGATAAATGAGAATGTTAGGTATTTTAAATAAAACAGTTTCCGAAGTAGCGGTCAACTAAGTGTGTTTGCACCACGGCATGTATGAATGTAAGACCCAATTACGTTTTAATCAAAAGGACGCAGCGGAGATGCGTAACATAAAACTTTCTTTTATTAAAAACATTCCTTCATGATTAAAAGTCCTTTCTATGATAAGTCTTTTTTGATAATTACATTATTCATTTCATTTGATACATAAACATATCATATAATTAGTAACCGCAAGGCCACACATTCCCGTACAATCCGTATTATAACTCGATCTTCATTTGCTCACATCTCTTGATGGTTATGACCCTTAAAATCTACACAACCTGCATTCACCACATACATTCACATCATTAGTACTTGAAGCATTATACAATGTAAGTATAAAACTAATGGATCACATCGCGTTTTATCCTCCTGCACGTTCCATTAAGATATCCTTCTGAATTCGAGCATTTCTTTCCAAGGTTTATCCTTTGAGGAGTATACATTGATATACCTGCGCTTCATTTCATTCTCAAACAATTCAGTTAACATTATAAATCCTTACATATTAACACCATGAACTTCTTCATACGAGTCTCATGCTTTGGAATGTATAAATTAATAACACATGTACAAACCATTTAATCCAACTCTTTCGTGTATATAAAAGACCTTCTATGAACTTACATACCTTCCTACCACTTCTATTACATAAGTCCTACACGCTTACTTAACCATTAAGTGCATCATAAACACGTCATCATATACATATAACAAGAATTATACTTATAAGACTTAGCCAAATCATACAACCACATTTACATATTCTAGTTTACATATCACGTGTTCGTACACGTTCCATAGGCTTCCGTTCTTACCCGAACTCTATAAAAACTTTAAGATAGGCTTGGGTACCTTTGGGGAAGCTAAATGGGCCTTGGAATCAAGCAAAAGTGCGAAAGATGCAAAAAAAGAATTTCCGGCAACGAACCCGCGTAGACAGCAACTTAGTGCATCGACAACAAAAGGGATGTGCGTCGCCGACGCCCCTCCGTTAGCCATTTTTCTGCTGTGTTGTTTTCGTCGTTCGTACGCACTAAAACGCGCATAACTTTTGAACCGTTTATCCGTTTAACCCCACGTTTCTTCCTACGTGATCGTAATTTGGTCCTCTATCATATGGACTCAAAATCTAACATCCGGATTGAGGACATTCTTGACTTATACATTTTTGGCTTAATATTCATTTATGAATTATTCGACCCGTTTACACATTTATCAAACAACTCAATTGTTTGAACTTAAAGCTCACATGAACATTATGACTATAAAAGTTTTACATCCTTAGGAGTTTATACTTAGGAATTTAAGCACCCGATACTCGATATGCATTAGCCTCATCCATTCCATTTATGTAATCGAACTCCATTAATGCAAATTCATACTCTAATTGTTTATACATCTAGTCCTACCTTAAAACCGAGTCTTTTGGCTACTAACTCACGTGTCCATCTCTCGGTTAGCATACTTTTATGCAATCATACCCATTACTCTATAATACTAAGGTCATTACTGTCCACACCCGACCCGCAGCGGATAAGGTGATCGGGGCATGATTGGGTTATCATCAAAGCTCATGACATTTATTAAACGTTTCATATTCATTAATACAAATTAAATGGAAAATTTACAATGATTGCTACAACATGATCTAACTAACAATCTAACTCCTTTGTTCTCTTTTAAGGCATATCCTATGTTATCCTTGCTTCAACCTGTTCACCTGTATCATGTGTAAAAAGGTTTTTGGATCAACATAATGTTGGCGAGTGAATCCTATGGAAAACATTTGAACAATTTATTTAGATTGATTATAAAATATGTGCACAACCAAACATGAGTAAAATTAGATGTAACTTGATCAACAATCATAAGATGTTAAATGAAACACTCATGAACAATAATGGAACAATTAAAGGCACGCGATGCTCAACTCGTCTCTCACGAGGAACTGAGGGGCCTGATGAATGAATTGCATAAACATGATAATATGAATAACACAACTACAAACAATATAAACTCAATGAAAACACACATGAACAATAATGAATTTGAATTGAAGCACGCGATGTTCTACTCGTTTCCCACGAGGAACTGATGGGCTTAATGTATGAGTTTCATGTAATTTGACAAACGGAATATAAATAAATCACAACAATAAATCAATCTAAAATTAAGTCATGATGTGGTATGGCACAAGTTTAAATAAATAAATTAATTAATTCATAACACATGACACACCCCAAAACGTGTAATTTAAAAGGGGGAATTGTAAGATTCACTCACAGTGGGTGCGTTCGGTTGATGATGATGAATGCACGCGAAGTGGTTTTAACCACGAGTGAGATTTAACCTAGATAAATCGCATTATGGTTTGGTGAGTAAACGGATTTTATTAAACTATTTTAGTAGGATTGATGGGTGCATTTTTGTGAGTTTAAAGCTATTTTCTAATCTTAAAAATGTTATTTTTAAGTATTTATAATTGATTTTTAATTAAAATAATTAAATAAAAATAATAAAAATATTTATTTTTTTTCTGCTACAGTTGACCTTGACCAGTTGACTTTGACTGGTCGTTGACCGGTTTTGAGGCATATTGTTGTGCGCTCGGTGAGGCTCGAACCCGAGACCTCCCGTACGTGTGCACGCAGCTCTACCAACTGAGCTACGTGTCTAACCCGTTATATATCCGATTTTAATTTCATATATACATTAATTAGAATTAATAGAAAATCATTTATTTTAAAAACAGTTTAAGGCGAAACGGTCATGCACACCACAGGTCTCGAACCCGGGACCTGTGGGTTAATCTAACACACAGTCCACCGCTGGACTGTGTGTTCAACATGTTATAATATTCGGTTTTTATTATACTTAAATACAAAATAGATATTTCCTTTTCTGCCTTATTTAAAAGAAAAGATAATTGTCCGAGTCGGTGTTGAAGACCGGACTCGAACTCGTGACCTGTGATATAAACAAACACACAGTCCACCGCTGGACTGTGTGTCTAACTTGGTTATTATTCCGGTTATTAATATACTTAACATATAACGGTATCGACTCGGTTCAGTTAAACAAAAACTTGATTTTTATTAAGGCAACGTGTGTGAACCGGGATTCGAACTTGAGACGTTAGCGTTTTATGTGCACACAGTCCACCGCTGGACTGTGTGTCTAACCCGATTAATTTCTTGATTTATATTATACTTATATGTTAACGAAAGTGCGTCGTCTTCTTCGTCAATGTTGAACCAGAAATCGGGTCTGACTGGTTCGAGCTTTTGTTCCAGTTTCATTAGTGTTTTAGGTTAATTACTGGTAAGATAGAAGTAAAAAGAAAGGAAAATAAGCGTGAGGTATACCGACTCGTTTTCCTCTGTTTTCCGGCAGAACTCCGGCGACAGAAAACTACTCCGGCGTCAGGTGTCTTGCAGCAGCAAGTCTCCGAAAAGTTTGGAAAAGGTAAGGGTATCTCCGGTATAAGCTTCAGAGGTTCAGAAAAGCTCGGCAATGGGGAAACCGGTTTTCCGGCGACGAACAGGTTTATTCCGGCGAGAGAAATTACGCCGTGAAAAGATGTGATTTTTAGCGAAAAAGTTTGCAGGCGATTGTGGTTGAATTTATAGGGAATAATCGAAATGTATTTGGTCTGATTTCGGACTATGTTCGATATTTAAATTTTTCCGGCGGTTTTGATTTTGGTCGCGGACTTCAAACATCGGTTATAACCGATATGTGATTAAAGGTTTACGTTATAACGTAAATTGGTGTTAGGACTCGCGAATAATCCGGGATTCCGACGACTGAACCGTTTGGGCGCCGATTTTGAATTCGTAACATTATTTTATCAATTAAATGATTGCAATATATAACAAACAGATCAAGCGGCGCAGTGGTTTGTGCGTGAGATGTTAAGTCACTAGGTGACTCGGTACAGACCCGGGTTCGAAACCCGGCTGTAACAATTCATTTTTATTTTTCGATTTTCAACAGTTTTTCAAAAACTAAATATATACCCCCGTATAATAATTGATTACGGATCGTTTAAAAATATTTTGGGCATTTAATTCGCAACGAAAATTTTGACTGACTGTTCGGTTGATAAACGGAGCGGGTTTGGTAAATCCGTTTTTTGACGGATGTTACAGTATCCCCTGCTTTTTAGAAATTTCGTCCCGAAATTTAAATAATGATATATTTTGACTAAAAAGGATGATGACGTTTTGTTTGACAGTTGTATGCTCAGAAAAATGAGGGTTTAAGTTTTTGTTCGAGGCGGTAACGTTCCTTGTAAGGGTTATGTACCCTATTCAGGAATCGCTTTTTGTTGCCTACTGTATGAATATTGATAAACAGGAATGATTCTCTAAAAAATGATATCATGCATAAGAGTTTAGATACGTTTGGGAAAAATATGGTTATATCCTAAGGCAAAACTTCTAACACTACAATCTACATGGAACATAAATAAAAACACAACAGCTGATATCCAAACATGAATGAACACATCAGCAAATATTTGAACATGAATAAACATAACAGCAAATATTCGAACATGAATGAACACATCAGCAAATATTTGAACATGAATATACACAACAGCAAGTATTTGAACATGAATAAACACAACAGCAAAAATTCGAACATGAATAGACACATCAGCGAATGAATAAACACAATAGCCAATATTCGAACATGAATAGACACATCAGCGAATATTTGAACATGAATAAACACAACAGCAAATATTTGAATCTATATATGTTTGAATGATGGAAGTTCCTCTCTCGTTTGTTATGATGGAGAGGTTAATTTATGTAGAAATGGAACACAATCCAATCTCTTTAAATAACATGATGATATAAATGTATCACAAATTCCAACCAAGGCAAATAATAAATCCTACCTGGAACTTCTCATAACCGTCTGATAATGCCTCTGATCCTTTGGCAAGAATACTTATATATAGGAAGTACCAGCGGCGTATCCACCATATTCTTGCCAAATTTTCATTAGTTTTATCCACAAGTTATGATTGGTTACCAAGAAACTAATAAATCCTACATAGAACTTCTCATAACCGTCCGATAAGGCCTCTGATCCTTTGACAAAAATACTTATACATAGGAAGTACCAGCGGCGTATCCACCATATTCTTGTCAAATTTTCATTGGTTTTATCAGTGAATTATGATTAGTCCTATAACTCTACAATCAATACAACAAACATAAAATACTGAAATGAAATATATCTGTGCGATCAAGGCTCAATCGAACGGAGCCGATCGTATTGCATGTACTGAAAATAAAATGGATGTGCGCTCAAGGCTCAATCAAACGGAGCCGAACGTATTGAATGTACTGAAATTGAAATTGTGTGCTCAAGGCTCAATCAAACGGAGCCGAGCGTATTGCATGTACTGAAATTGAAATTGTGTGCTCAAGGCTCAATCAAACGGAGCCGAACATATTGAATGTACTGAAATTGAAATTGTGTGCTCAAGGCTCAATCAAACGGAGCCGAACATATTGCATGTACTGAATATGAATAACTTAACCACACAAACAGCCTATGCATGGAACCTCTCATAACCGCCTGATAATGCCTCCGATCATTTGACAAGAATACTTATATATAGGAAGTACCATCGGCGTATCCACCATATCCTTGTCAAATTTTCATTGACTTTATCCGAAAGTTATGGTTAGTTCGATGCGACTCTCCTACAAACACCACAACCACAAGATACTGATAATGAAATTGTATGTGCGCTCAAGGCTCAATCAAACGGAGCCGAACGTATTGCATGAACTTGAAATGTAAATTGAACTGTGCACTCAAGGCTCAATCAAACGGAGCCGAGCGTATTGCATGAACTTGAAATGTAAATTGAACTGTGCACTCAAGGCTCAATCAAACGGAGCCGAGCGTATTGCATGTATTGAAATGAAATATTACGTAACCGATCAAGGCTCAACAAACGGAGCCGATCGTGCGGGCACACCAAGATCAACCACATAATAAAATGGGGATCCAACTCAACCTCGATGGATGGGGAGCCACGGCCTCGGCAAAATCGTATACTGAAAACAATATATAATATATAATATACCATAATTACTCTAACAGTCTACCCATGTGATAAAGAAAAACATAAGACTAAACAATAGAAGTTGAATCTGGATCTTCGGCGAAAAGGACTAGCTGAGTATCTTCATCAGGGCCGTCATTATCTTCGACAGGGTTGGCGTTGATATTGAAGACTCTTCCTCTTGCTGGTGGCATAGTGGTTGGGTTTTCTTGGTTTACTTGGTTAACTGGGTTTGATTGGGCTTGAGTGTTGATAACGTTTACCAATTGAGGGCATGTGTTTCTAAAGTGGGTAGGGTCGCCACAATTGAAGCAAGCTCGAGCATATGGGAACATGGGGTATTGAGGTTGGTGATAAGTTTGGGCCATGTTTTGAGTAGGGGAAAAGGTTTGGTCTTGAAAGGTGCGACAAACATTGCTCAAATGACCATAACGTCCACAAGTTGTACATAGCCGGCAAGGTAAAGTAAGGGATGATGATAAAAACACGTGGTTGCATTGAGGGTGAGGTCCAAGATATGGTTTCTTATTTGGGTAAGCTGAGTTGGGTGCCACTTGGGTGATTGGGACAGCTCGGATGGGTTTAGCGTGAAAAACTGGTTGATTTCGTTGAGTAGCAGCGAAAAGTCGCCCGACTCTTCTTCTCTTAGGTTTGGGTTGAGAAGGGGATTCGGGTTGAGAAGGGGATTCGGTTTGAGAAGGGGATTCGGAGGTTTCAGTTGATTCTTTATCCTTCTTCTTCTCTTCCTCGAAGTCTTTGTTTCGGATTCGGTTCTCGGTGAGCTCTATTGCTAGCTCCATTGCTGCTTCCAAAGTTGCAGGCTTGGTACTCATCACGGGGTCTTGAATCTTTGACGGAAGACCACGAATGTAGTGCTCGATCAAACGGTAGAGGGGAGTAAACATGTTGGGAACCATCTGATGTAATTCGAGGAACCTTTTGTTGTAGGTGGTGTGGTCTCCTTCCACTTGCCTCAATGAGTAAAATTCATCTTCTAGCTTCTTGATTTCGCTCCTTGGGCAAAATCGTCTGGTCATGATTTCCTTCAATTCGTTCCAAGTTAAGGACATAGCATCTTCAACACCTCGTTTGGCCTTCTCTGTATTCCACCAAGTAAGTGCTATCCCATATAGTCGACCGGTAGCATAACGCGCTTTGCGATCATCAGGGCAATCGCAATTTAGAAAAGTATTCTCCATTTCTTCAAACCAATGGAGGAGTGCGGTGACACCTTCAGTCCCTTTATATTTCGGAGGGTCGCATGATTTGAAATGCTTGTAGGTGCATTTAGTGGTGTTTGGGGAAGAGTTGAAAATGTTTTGGTTTGCTTGGTTGACAGGATTATTGGTAAGTGCTTGTTGAACTTGGATTACAATGTTGGGTATTACGGCAGCCATTTGTTGAGCGATTAAGGCAGCCATGCGTCCGCGGGCTCTTCTTGCTCTCGTCTTCCTACGGGCGAGGTTAGAAGACATCTACAATGAATACATGACAAGGGTATGAGTTGGATGCTTTTGAGATCATGGGTCGCATTAGGGATGAACATTCATAAAATAATTATACAAAAATACTACATCCATAGGATGTCTTTGGCTTTGCTCGCTGTTAGGCCGTCATGCCGCCATACTTTACCTTATGTAATCATGTGGGCCCCCATGAATTACCGGTTTTTCATATGGTTCGCACGGTTTCTGCCTAGTTGCGTACACAAAAACCCGGTGAAAATCGAGAAATATGTATACAACGTGTGATGTTCGGAATGTGTCCAGGTGTAGACACGGTGACACCTCAAAGTAGGGTTAGTTCGAACGACGTTTGGTGTGGCATGCTTTGGCCTAATAGGTCCTTCGTACTCTCATCGTTGGTCCCCAGGTAGGCAAACTGGTCCGTTATATTGGATTTATACGAATGCCAGCCTAGACAGGACGTTCCGACTACCGGTACTCGTACCCTTCCAGTTACTACATGCCCGTCGCAGAACTTACTTTGATGAGATTTGAAAATTGCATAAAATCTTTGGATAACGAGAGTATGAAAATAAATTGAACACATGAACATCGGTATATGTATAATGAATATGTATATATGTATAATGAATATGTATATGAGCATGTATGTTTGACTGAAATGTAAACAAATATGAAACAAATAAACATCACAAGTTTGTATGTAACCACCTAATCAATTTAAAATTTAGGCAGACTATAGTATAGGCTCTAAGGGTCTAATAACCTATCCTATATCCCTATAGTCATGGCTCTGATACCAATCTGTCACACCCCGACCCGCAGCGGATAAGGTGATCGGGGCATGATTGGGTTATCATCAAAGCTCATGACATTTATTAAACGTTTCATATTCATTAATACAAATTAAATGGAAAATTTACAATGATTGCTACAACATGATCTAACTAACAATCTAACTCCTTTGTTCTCTTTTAAGGCATATCCTATGTTATCCTTGCTTCAACCTGTTCACCTGTATCATGTGTAAAAAGGTTTTTGGATCAACATAATGTTGGCGAGTGAATCCTATGGAAAACATTTGAACAATTTATTTAGATTGATTATAAAATATGTGCACAACCAAACATGAGTAAAATTAGATGTAACTTGATCAACAATCATAAGATGTTAAATGAAACACTCATGAACAATAATGGAACAATTAAAGGCACGCGATGCTCAACTCGTCTCTCACGAGGAACTGAGGGGCCTGATGAATGAATTGCATAAACATGATAATATGAATAACACAACTACAAACAATATAAACTCAATGAAAACACACATGAACAATAATGAATTTGAATTGAAGCACGCGATGTTCTACTCGTTTCCCACGAGGAACTGATGGGCTTAATGTATGAGTTTCATGTAATTTGACAAACGGAATATAAATAAATCACAACAATAAATCAATCTAAAATTAAGTCATGATGTGGTATGGCACAAGTTTAAATAAATAAATTAATTAATTCATAACACATGACACACCCCAAAACGTGTAATTTAAAAGGGGGAATTGTAAGATTCACTCACAGTGGGTGCGTTCGGTTGATGATGATGAATGCACGCGAAGTGGTTTTAACCACGAGTGAGATTTAACCTAGATAAATCGCATTATGGTTTGGTGAGTAAACGGATTTTATTAAACTATTTTAGTAGGATTGATGGGTGCATTTTTGTGAGTTTAAAGCTATTTTCTAATCTTAAAAATGTTATTTTTAAGTATTTATAATTGATTTTTAATTAAAATAATTAAATAAAAATAATAAAAATATTTATTTTTTTTCTGCTACAGTTGACCTTGACCAGTTGACTTTGACTGGTCGTTGACCGGTTTTGAGGCATATTGTTGTGCGCTCGGTGAGGCTCGAACCCGAGACCTCCCGTACGTGTGCACGCAGCTCTACCAACTGAGCTACGTGTCTAACCCGTTATATATCCGATTTTAATTTCATATATACATTAATTAGAATTAATAGAAAATCATTTATTTTAAAAACAGTTTAAGGCGAAACGGTCATGCACACCACAGGTCTCGAACCCGGGACCTGTGGGTTAATCTAACACACAGTCCACCGCTGGACTGTGTGTTCAACATGTTATAATATTCGGTTTTTATTATACTTAAATACAAAATAGATATTTCCTTTTCTGCCTTATTTAAAAGAAAAGATAATTGTCCGAGTCGGTGTTGAAGACCGGACTCGAACTCGTGACCTGTGATATAAACAAACACACAGTCCACCGCTGGACTGTGTGTCTAACTTGGTTATTATTCCGGTTATTAATATACTTAACATATAACGGTATCGACTCCGGTTCAGTTAAACAAAAACTTGATTTTTATTAAGGCAACGTGTGTGAACCGGGATTCGAACTTGAGACGTTAGCGTTTTATGTGCACACAGTCCACCGCTGGACTGTGTGTCTAACCCGATTAATTTCTTGATTTATATTATACTTATATGTTAACGAAAGTGCGTCGTCTTCTTCGTCAATGTTGAACCAGAAATCGGGTCTGACTGGTTCGAGCTTTTGTTCCAGTTTCATTAGTGTTTTAGGTTAATTACTGGTAAGATAGAAGTAAAAAGAAAGGAAAATAAGCGTGAGGTATACCGACTCGTTTTCCTCTGTTTTCCGGCAGAACTCCGGCGACAGAAAACTACTCCGGCGTCAGGTGTCTTGCAGCAGCAAGTCTCCGAAAAGTTTGGAAAAGGTAAGGGTATCTCCGGTATAAGCTTCAGAGGTTCAGAAAAGCTCGGCAATGGGGAAACCGGTTTTCCGGCGACGAACAGGTTTATTCCGGCGAGAGAAATTACGCCGTGAAAAGATGTGATTTTTAGCGAAAAAGTTTGCAGGCGATTGTGGTTGAATTTATAGGGAATAATCGAAATGTATTTGGTCTGATTTCGGACTATGTTCGATATTTAAATTTTTCCGGCGGTTTTGATTTTGGTCGCGGACTTCAAACATCGGTTATAACCGATATGTGATTAAAGGTTTACGTTATAACGTAAATTGGTGTTAGGACTCGCGAATAATCCGGGATTCCGACGACTGAACCGTTTGGGCGCCGATTTTGAATTCGTAACATTATTTTATCAATTAAATGATTGCAATATATAACAAACAGATCAAGCGGCGCAGTGGTTTGTGCGTGAGATGTTAAGTCACTAGGTGACTCGGTACAGACCCGGGTTCGAAACCCGGCTGTAACAATTCATTTTTATTTTTCGATTTTCAACAGTTTTTCAAAAACTAAATATATACCCCCGTATAATAATTGATTACGGATCGTTTAAAAATATTTTGGGCATTTAATTCGCAACGAAAATTTTGACTGACTGTTCGGTTGATAAACGGAGTGGGTTTGGTAAATCCGTTTTTTTGACGGATGTTACAATTACTTAGACTATTCCCCCGGTATGGAAATAAAACATCATTTTGACCCATTCGTTCTATTAGTGAAAATCATCGATTTCATACAACTAACCCTCTTTGGCTTCAATTATCATACATAAATAACAAGTATATATCTTTACTTAAACAATTACGAAGTGATTCCGGAAATCACTTACCTTAAGCGTTCGTGTTCATGCTTGATTCCTCGCCTCCTCTTGACCCGTTAGCCTTCCGTTCTTGAGTTCATGCTAGTGTGATCCCTATCCTTTCATGCCATCACAATCACATTATGGTTAGCACACGTGCTCATTCATACTAACATCCATTCCTTTCCATTCATACATTACTTGACTTTCAAAAAGTCTACTATATTTCTTACACACTTTCAACTTATGAACATGTATCCATCTTAATATGGTAGACCATAGTCTTAACATTATACGCATTTCATAATCGTATTGTATGACATAAACAACAACATGATCACCTAATTATATACACATACACATATGCATACATAATCCATTCCATCCACACTAGTGTTTTCATATCTTCACAACTAACACCTTAACATATACTTAGCTAACCCAACATAATTTTTAACATAACCTTTGCATGAACTATGTTTAAAACACATTTCTCATGTTAGTTTACTATCAAATACATTATCATTACATTCTATAGATAATTACATATTTCTTGCATACAACTTCACATATCATTGCCATTTAGACATTTCATCAAACACTTGGTGTGCGTACTACTTTCAAAGCACAATGTACCACAAATTTATGCATAGTCTTCCAAGCTCATACATGATTCAACAAATCTTCTTACTTTTCAACAAGTATCATTCACCCATAGACATCAAACATATCAACCCCACATTTCTTTCAATTCATCTAACAATAATTCATTATACACAACATATTATACCAAAACTGAACAAGAATTGAACATGGATGATAATCTAAGTCATCATCCTTACCATAACAAATGGGTTTCACCTCAAAACATCGAATTGATCCAAATCATACATAATCCATGTTCTATATGATGATTATAACACGTATTCATACTCAATTTCATACCAATTTCGCGGATTAAACATAACCCACTTCATACAAGATCACCAATCTAAGTTTTATGACATACCTCATGATCCCCTCGCGTTGGTGATCATTAATTCATGTTCATGCATGAATCTGAGCTTCGATTCACCCTTCTATTTGATGATTTTGTTTGAGTTAGGGTTCTAGCTTCCTTGGGAAGCTCCTGGTCGTTCTAGAGCACACATGAAGTGTGTGTTTGTGTGTGTTGAATTTTCATTTAATAACTCAACTTTCATCCTATCCCACTTTGGTCCCTAGTGTTTGCCACTAAAACATAATTGGCACAACTTTCCTCCTTTAATAGTTTTCACCCTACACTTAACTAGGTTAAATAGCCTAGTTATTTATTTCATGATGTATCATAAAAGAACATATAGTGAATATGAACATTCGTGTTTTGGGGCGTTACAATGAAAGGTAGTGTTAAAGCAAGAAGCATTTCAGGGCTTGAATGATTAAACTATTGATTGTACGCGAGGTTGTATAAAAGACAAGGTTAACGGGGATGATGAGGCATAAGAGTAAACGAATGATCAAATAGACGAATATGAGTATAAGAATGACATGTGTATTGGAACAACGAAAACGTTGCATTAGGGATAAAGTCTCGTCGTGGATAATTGGGTATCGCGCGCTTAGTACTGTAATTGCAAGTTGTTGAAAGTTTGCATATTAGGTCTTACCATGGTCCATAATACACCGAATTTCTCATGGCACGTTTTATGAAAGTTTGGCAACATGGTGAAAACACTTATATATAGGAAGTACCTGCGAAAAAGAATATATATAATAACAAAAAGACTATAACGAGGTATGAATTAAGGAACAATGTAAAACAATTAATTTGAACTATGTTGAAACTAGAAAATATGATAACTGAAAGGTTAAAAAAAGAAACAAAAAAGAAAGAGAAAAACAATTGGCGTCATTTCAAGCTTTTGAAACAATTGGCGTCCACTAGTATCTTTTAAAAACTGGAGTTTTCTCACATTTCAGAGTATGACGTTATTCAAATTTTTTTTAAAAAAACCTGAGTTTTATTATATTTATAAAACTTCTTTTAAACATTAATAGATACCGCATACCGGTCCCTCCAAAAAATTAGGTTCTATAACATGGTTTATTTTAGAGCATCGGGGTGTCGCGTTATGGAACAACGATCACTTGTGGAGTAGCGTGGAACACCGCGCCACTTAATTATATCACTCGTTAAACTCATCACTCGTGGTAGCCACAATGCGTGAAAAATTGCAAAATGTGAGGGAAATTGTTGGATTGTGAGGGAAATGTTGGGTGCAGTGAGTGATGACATTTCCACTAAACGGAACTTGATTGGATGTTGTGAGTGATGAAACTCCATCATGAGCGCCCCTACCCCCTTATTCGTAGAAAAAAAAACAGTTTTTTTACACTCCAAGAAAAGTGTTATTCTTAAACTAGGTTATAATACGGGTTTTAGTAAACTATTTCAAGAAAATTAGTATTCTTAAACTAGGTTATGATACGGGTTTTATTACACTATAAACATAACAGAGTTCGATTTCCTAATAAAAAACTAGCTCATACTTGTTATCTGATGACATGTGTAACAATTTGAAAATTCGATTGTTATCTTTTCTTTTGTTCTCTTTTTATCTATCCTTTTGTAATTCCGAGATTGGTTAATAATAAAGTTCATGTTAATTAAATTATAGTGTTGTACGTTATTATCGCATCTAATCGCTTATAAAATCGCATCGCTAATCTCATCGCATCGCAAATCGCAGTTATTTTGTGGTTTTATGTGATTTATGTGTTATGTGTGTTCGTGGTATTAATTACGCTCGCGATCTCATCGCTCTCGCACTCTCGAATCGCTACATCGCACTATTATATCAACTATAACGCTTAACGCTTTAATTTAACGCTTAATATAACTATCTAATGCGAACCAAATAACCAAACGAACTCTTAACGCGAAATAAACGAAACCCAACTTTTGGGTCAAGTTCGCTCGAACTTGGTATTACCAAGTTCGGCCGAACTTGGCTGGCCAAAACAAAGTTTCCCTCTTTACTCTCAAGTTCGCTCGAACTTGTTTGATTCCTCACAGAATCAGCATGTTCGGCCGAACCTGACTGATCTCTTTGAAATCCTAGCAAGTTTGCCCGAACTTGCATGAATCTCATGCAAGTTCGACCGAACTTGGTCTCCATCAGCTCCCATTTTTCCATCTCCTATAAATACTCAGCTCATCCCTCTCATTTGCACTTGCTGACCAAGATTCGCTCAGGGCTCCGTCATTCCAAATCTCTCGTGTTCTAAGTAAGAAACGACCCGATTTCGACTACAACAACGTTTATCAACAACCAACAAAGGTTTACAACGATTTTGCACTAGGATCTACCTTCGTTTTCATCAAAAACCCATTCTTTTACGAAAACCTTCACCTTTTTCTTCAAATACTTATGTTTTAAGCTTAGATCTACACAATACGAGTTCGTTTGGCGATAGTAGAGACTTCCCAAACACGAGATCTGCAAGATCTCGGCTTGTTAGTGATAGATCTGAGAAAACCTTTGATAAATATCAATTTTGACACAAAATACGGACTTTTGAGGATGTTTTGTTCATTTTCTGATATGAAACGAAGTATCTATCATTCAAGATCCCAGATCTGGAAGCACAAGGACGTTTATGTTGGTTTACACAAGCCGGACTAATCCGAACAAACCCCGAGTTCGCCGGATTTGCCCACGGTTTTGTAAAACGGCTAAAACAGCTCCAAAAGACCTCTCTGACCTAAGTTTGCTCAGTAGCACAGGGTTGGAGGGATGAACACTCGATTTTCCTAGCAAACGACGCGAAAACGCAAGATTTTGGACCCGAAAACATCAATTTCGATCGAGATTCAACTGATTTTGTACAGCAGGCTAGCCAAGTTCTGCCGAACTTGGGTGAAGATGGCCAAATCTTCAGCAAAAAGCCCTCAAGTTCGCTCGAACTTGCAAAGTTTCTCATGAAACTTCACAAGTTCGGCCGGACTTGTCAATCCACTTGTCAAAATCCCACAAGTTCGCCCGAACTTGTCAAGTTTCCTTGAGAAACTTATAAGTTCGCTCGAACTTGATCCACAACTTAGCAGAACCATACAAGTTCGCTCGAACTTGTATGTTTACATACAAGTTCGCCCGAACTTGTCTACTGCCCAACCAAAAGTTAACCGTTTCAGCTTTTCGGAGACTGATGCACTTCCGTTCGCATATGCAGGCTGATCCGGCGCTCTTCTCAACTCTCCTCAGAATCTCTAAGCTAACTAAAACGCACCCACAGTGAGTATACTTGACCCATTTTCGCTTTAACTCACTTTTTGGGTGTTACATACGTTCCTCTATTAAAATCACATCACAAATCTAACTGTTTATCGCACGCGAATGATCTGATTGTATATGCTCGATACGTGATACTAGAAACATGTGACTAGGACTTATTTTCGTTAACTTGCCTCCTTAGCTAGTATGGTACTACAGTGTGGCATACACCCGACAAGGTCTCGTTAGATGGACGTACAAGCCTTCTCACGGTAGTTAGCATGAGAAATGAGCCTATGTTATGTGAAGTGTTTTAGTGTATCATGATATGTAATTAGATTGTTTTGCAAACGCTTTCTCGACTATGCTAGTATTATTCAAACTCGTATGCTCACCTTTACTTAATTGTATTGACTTGTATTTTAACGTATGTAACAGGTTGATGATTTTAGCTATGGATGCTTGGATGTTGCATGCTTAGCGTAGTTTTGTTTTGACTATATTTTGTTTAGTTTCCAAGTGTAATAAATCTAGGGGATATCAAACCTTGTTGTTTTGTGGGAGAACTTAGATTCTGTAATGATTGTTTAAAATGTTATGTTAATGGTATGGGACGTTAATGTTTGAATGATATTGTTAAATGATTGTTATGGAATTCTCGCGAGACAATCTGGTCGCCTAGTGCCACTATCCTGATGATTCCGCCATCGGTTGGGGTGTGACATCATGTTTGATAACCTTAAATCTAGTTCAAGAAAGATTTGAGAATGGTTTATAACTTCTCAATAAAGTGATTGGTCAATGGTCATTACATCTTAGTAACTAATGAACATTCATATGATTTATGATACATGTTTCTTATAACGAATATTAGATTTTAATAATCCCAACTATTCTTCGTTGGCCGCCAACAGTCCCAACTTAAAAAATAACCACTGGCGTTCCCAACTATTGACATAATGACCACCAATAGACCCTAACTAACAGAACACTAACACTGTTAGTCTCCAATCGCCGAAAACCGTTTCTTGGCTGAAAAACTCGTTTTGCCGGAAAACTCAACATGTTCGTTCCAAACCTCTTTGTAACCTTATTACGGATCTCTAGGAACCTTTTTCTAGTAAAAGCCCCAATTATTGAAGTCGCCGGAAAACTCCATTTTCCGCTGGAAAACTCCTTTTTTGCCGGAAAACTTAACATTTTCGTCCCAAACCTCTTTGTAACCTTAGATCGGACCTTTAGAAACCTTTTTCTGGCAAAAAAGGATTTTCAGGTGACCGGAGACTAATGGCGTTAGGATTCTGTTAGTTAGGGTCCATTGGTGGCCAATATGTCAATAGTTGGGACCGCTAGTGGTTATTTTTGAAGTTAGGACTGTTAACGGCTAACAACGAATAGTTAAGATTATTAAAATCTAATATTCCTTCTTTATAAAGTTACCCACTACATCTCTTGTGGTGAAGAAGAACATAAAGTTACTACAAGATATAGCAAAAGATTTTCCTCTAATCATAGCATATAAACTAAATTTCTAAATCACCATTGTCCATGCAAAATCTTGAACTTCTTTGCCTATTATTATTCAAATAACATGTGATCATATCTCGATCTTTGGTGCGCTTTGATGGATATCTGAAGCCAAAACAGGTTTTCCATTATGACATTAACCATTGATCGATGATGGTGATGATGTAGCATAAGTTTCAGGTGTTATATGATCGAATGCATGAAAGGGTGATAAGCTTCATGCTTTGTTTGGCACTTGTTTTTATTTAAAGTCAACCATCCCAATTAAGCCTCTAATTAAGGCATGTAATATGGCACCAAAACCATCGTCATGCACCCTTAAAATTATATACATACCAGTCGATATGATGCTGCAACTAATTAACTCAGTTTCATTCCAGATGCAAGCTGCAATTACAATTATAATATTAGTCATAATTATTGTTATTATGTTACATAAGTTAAATAATATCACCTGTCACTAATGATATTAGATGTGATAATTAACAAGCAAAATCATTAGGGCTTGTCTGTCCTTTTCCAGAATATACCATGTAAGCACTTTCTATACAAATACAAAATAAAACAAATAGGTTAAAATAAATATAATATTCGTTTTCTTGTTTGTACTATCTACATACCGACATAGTAATGATTTAACTAATATCTACTTAGTGACGGACTCAGGAAATATTTTATGAGATGTGAACCCCCAAATTTTCAAATGAGGTAATGGAGATTTTGCCCTATAAATTGTGCATTTTTCTTTTTAAGGAGTGCATTCGCTCACACGGCCCTCTACCTAGGCCCGCCCTTGTATATATTGTTACTCACTATATTATGTAATTTATGGTTATGCACATAAAAATAGGTATGCGTCCAAGTTAGATTTATCTAACTTATCTTATCCTCTTCATAAACGCGTGGAATACTATTGGTTACGTTTATATATATTAAATTTATTTCATATGACTAGATATGTAATATATTAGATAAACTGTTATTTTAGTGATTTTGTCTTTGGATATAAAATATGTGAAGTGCTTTGTTGTAAGAAGCAGTGATATACTAAGTCAACATCAAAATTATTCAAGTCATCTCTATGGTTGGTAGTGGCTGAAATAATTAAATAAAACTTTTATGGAAAATGTCAAAAGGTTGGTGCCACAATGGTAAAAGGGTTTCAAGGTGTTGGTTCCCCTAACCCAGACTTTGGCTAACCAATATGGTGTATGACTTTTTTCATTAGGTTATCTGTGGAAAAATTTATGTAATCTATTTGAATAATTAAGCAGTCAAAGTGTTCAATTATTTTAATATTTTTTAAAGCAATTATAACCTAACTTATTTATATTCAAATATGCATTTTACAGGAAACCGTCTTATTATCGAGTTGACGATTAACTTAATCGTTCATACAATAAAGTAGATAAGGTATTAAAGAACAGTTTAAAAAAAACTTAAAGCTGATTAACAGAATCTTAATCATCCAAGAAATACAAAATACTCATTCAACCACTTAACTCGGTAAAAATACATAGTATTTAATTATATATAACAATTTTTTGAAGGGCTAAAATTTCATTAAAAAAACGACAACACGTATATATAATATATTAATTTGACGACTAAGTTTATGAGTACTGTTATTACATATAAGTGAATTGGACAAAGTATTACTATGTAAGTAAGAATTATTATTATTTTTTATGACAATCCGTTTTCAACGATCAATAAAACGCCAAAAAACAAATTACAAGCAATTGTCAGGTAAACGAGCAACAAGCTGAGTCGCAACCCAAAAAAACAAATTACAAGAAATTAACATGAATAAATATAATAGTATTTGTAAATTTAGTTATAAATAAATGAGGTAAAAAAGATACTAGTTCATTTAGCTTCAAAAATAATATATCTTATCCAAAATATAAACTAGTTCAGAAAACACAAACTGCTTATATTGTACTCATTAAACAAATTAAAACGAGATACCTTAATGGATAAAAAATAACTAAATTGTTTTAAAGAAAAGAATATAGATTTTTAATAAATTAAACTCTTTCAATATACCTGAAAAGGTATATTTATATATATCAACTTAATTAACACATAAAGAAATGGTGTTTCTTATTTTATTTGGCCACCTTTCAAAGACCACTATTGCATGACGAGTACCAATTCTTTTGATTTGTCAACTGGTTCCTGTATAATGTTGAATCTATAGCCACTATTTTATTTATGGATTGACCCAATCAATACATGTTGATATTTAGTTTCATGCATGATATTTAACGCCATTTCCTATAAACACTTGTCAATAAGTTATGGTTTATATTGTTAATTTTTCTAATAACTATAACATGACATATAATAGTAGTGAGCTAGATGAGCTTTTAATGGTCCATTTTATGCTTACTCTAACTCGAGGATATAGATACACGTCAAGTAGCCATGTTTGATCCAAGTTTATAGCTTAATTTGTACTTAACTCGAGTAAGCTTGTAACTCTGTGAGTTGGGTTATATTATTGGGTTGGGAATATATATGTTGATTTTATATGTTTTTTATTTATATAAGTTTTACATAACAAGTCACTAATATTAACTTTTATACATCTTAAATATAAGGCATCAGACTATCGATAAAAAAAAAATGAAACGACAAATCAAGGGCGATCAATTTATATATTTGGGGAATGTCATATATCCACTCTTTAACATTTCATTGAAAACAAGTTTTTAGTTAATGTAAAATGCTCTTCAAATATGACATAGAAAAATATGTAATTTTACAGTTTTAGAGTGAGGTATATGAAATTACCCATATTTAACTAGGAGCATCTTAGGATCTTATATAGTGTTAGTGTTATTCGAGTGACCATCTTATGTTGTGTTATCTGAGTGATCTACATTCATCACGTATTTGGCTATCTCAAACCAGTTTACTCGAGCCAAATTTGGATTTTTAATGATGTAGTTGATGATCAGGTACAAGTTATACGCCCGGCCAGCCTTGTCTAATATAAGTATTCTCGAATCAAACTCTTGTTCTTGGACGTTAATTAAATTAAGGTGAATGTGTTGTTGTAATAGTATCATTAGACATTAGAAGCACCAGGAGGAAAAATCAAAGAAGTGGCATTTCCGGTCTAAAGCAAATTCTTCAAGTGGTTGGAATTTATATCCATAAATACATTAAATGTACGATTATGAATTAGCCTCTTAAATGGGCTTGTGAATTTTTTTGAATTATATTAAGCTAAAACCTAGTTAACAAATGGGCTTGTAAATCTTTTGAATCATATTAAGCTATAAACCTAGTTAACAAAGCTCGTTTATTAGAATCGAACTTAAATTAAAGAGTAAACTGTCATTTTGGTCTCTGAGGTTTGGTCACTTTTGCTACTCTAGTCCAAAACTTAAACCTTTTGCATCTGGGTCTCTGTGGTTTCAGTTTTATTGTCATTTTGGTCAAAAGTGAAATCAGGTCATATTTGTTTTATAAAATCCTGTTATTTTGTCATTTTTCTCAGGAGCAAAATGATCATTATATATAAATTTATATAACATATTTATCTTTTTCTCACATCTCAAACTCTGAAACTCTCTCTCTCTCTCTAAACACTCCTCTGTCAATGGTGGAGACGGTGGTGGTTGATAATTGTAGAGATGATGGAGGTGGTGGATGTTAATGGAGACAATGGTAGTGGTGGATGTTAATGGTAGTGACGATGGCGGTGGTGGATGATAATGGTAGAGACAATGGCGGTAGTGGATGCTAATGGTGGAGACGATGGTGAGCTAACTCTCACTAGACTTTTTCCGCTCCGATCAACTGCTCTGGCTCGATTCGGTTCCATGAGCACAATGTTCGATTTGTTGAGATGCAAATTCCGATCATAAACAAAGTTGAAGTGGCTATCAGCGTTTGAAATTGAACGATTAGTGGAACGTAGAAGACCTTTGAGTTGCAGAACTTCGAGAATATGTTTAAGTTTGTTCAGATCTTTGGAATATTCAGTGATGGATTTAAGTTGCAGGTAGTGGTGGATTTGAGAAAGAGAGAGAGAGAGAGGGAAGGGAAGAAGATGGATTTAACATTAGTTTTTAATTAGAATGACTAGTTTGCCCTGAGAAAAGGGACAAAACAATATGATTTTATAAGACAAATATGACCTGATTTTACTTTTGGACCAAAATGACAATAAAACTGAAACCATAGGGACCAGATACAAAAGGTTTAAATTTTAGATTAAACGACAAAAGTGACCAAACCCTAAAAACCAAAATGACTGTTTACTCTAAATTAAAATCTCATTTAGTAAACAAACTTGAACAACTCCATACATCGAGTTTGATTAGGTTGGAGCCCAAGCAACTCCAAAACCATAAAAATAAAATTATATAATATATAAGTACATAAATAATATATAAACTATATATGAAAAAAGCTATATAAAACAAAAAGTTAATAATAATAATAATAATAACTATATTTTCATTTTCATTTCATTCAATATCAACAACAGCAAATCGGCGACAATAGTTGCTGCCTTTTATTGGCTGCCTTGGGCGGCAAGGGAAATAGTGTCAGGCAGCTGCCTGACACTCCTCTATTCGCCCAATTAATTTATGTTTTTATTCCCGCTATAAAATTGCGATTTTGCCATTAGTTTAGAATTACGTATTTGCCCCTAGTTAAAAATAAAATGACGCTTTTGCTCCCAGCTAAAATTCTCAATTTTGCCCTCTGTTCAAATTTATGGTTTTTCATCGTTTAAAGTTACAGTTTTGTCATTAGTTTCAAAGGGGGAATTTTGTCAGCCAGCTGCCTGACACTCCCTCATTGAACCAAGCAGATTATTATTTTATTCTCACTTTAAAGTTACGTTTTCGCCCTCAACTCAAAATAAAATTATGTTTTTGCCATCTTCTCAAAATTACAAATTTGTCCTCGGTTCAAAATTACGATTTTTCCCTCTGTTAAAAGATATCATTTTGCCCCTAGTTCAAAATACAATTATGCTTCTGCCCCAAACTCAAAATAACAATTTTGCCCCAGTTCAAAATAAAATTAAGGTTTTCCTCCAGCTTAAAATTACGACTGTTCCCTTAATTCAAATTCATATTACGATATTACCCCAAGTTAAAAATTATGCATATGGCCCTGTGCAAATTTACAATTTTGGTATTGCCATCACTTTAGTTTTTGGAAAATATTAAAAAAAATACAACTTTGCCCTCAATTAAAAATTACATTATTGCCATTGTTTTGGTTTATTTTAGCAAAACTATAAAAGTGTTTTGTTTTCATTGGTTTACTTGATTTATTTGTTTTCTATGTCAAGTAGCTCCTAACACTCGCTCATTAGTCCTAACAAATTACTGTTTTTCACTGAGCTCAAAATTACGGTCTTGTCATCGTTTTAGTATTTTTCTAGCAAAAGTATATGACGACTGTTTTTTTAGTTAGTTGAGAATTATTCGGCTATCGCCACGCAACGCGGACGGAAAATCAACTAGTTGTAAACAAACTGAGCTTGTAATTAGTTAACCACGTGCAGCACTCAAAATTAAAATATAAAGTTTGAAACAAACACAAACTTGAAACATTAAATTCAACTTGATCAGACTTGATCTAGCTAGCTTAACTCGTTTACGTCTCCTAAATTACAAATTATAATGTAAACAATGTTATGTAAAACGGATAAGATAATTCAAAAGGCGTTAAAATGGGAGGGTAACCTAATTAATCAAGCCAAGGACTTGGTGCACTCTCATGACTTCATCATGATGTCTCTAGGCATATTTCTTTATATTTTAATTATATGCAATTTAATTTTAAATTAGGAGGGGTGTGTAATTTGGTGTATTAGATATTCTGGTATGGTCTAATTGTGTTAGGCCAGGTTGAATAAATATTCGTTTGCCTTTCAAAAAATAAAAATAAAAAATAAAGAGAAGTGACTAAAATAACTTAAAAATAACAGAACTTAAGTTCGTTTTTACTTCATTTCAATAACCGTATATAACTAAATTTTTTAACTAAAAACAATGACTTATAGTTAGGGATTATATTTAAAGATCAAACATTTTTTCATTCCAATCAACAAGGCAAATTACATAAGAATAGCAGGTAGACGGGCAACAAATTGCGCCGCCATCCCCTTCTGATGGAGAACCCTAATCTACTAAAAACAAAGCCTCGACCCTGAGGGGTCATAAAGTTGTTGTGGACCACACGCTGAACTCTAGCCAAGAACAAACCGCCTCCGCGCCAAGGACCGAAGTGTCAAACGCCAGGGGACAAGGCATGCTGATTATCCTCACAAGCTTTCGCATGCTTTTCCACCTTCTTTGACTCTGCTTTCATTACCGTTTGCCCCGCCACAAACCCATATTCCCGAAACCCAGCTAGGGGGGATACACCTTTGAGATCGACACAAGCATGTTTCCCGCTCTCCCAACCAAAAACTAGCACGTCTGTCGGCGTAGGGTGGACCTCCCTTCCGCTGGGTCTGTAAGAAAATTAACCGGCTTTACAAATATTTATTACTTATTATTCGCTGGCTTTACAAATATCAAGTATACTCTCTATAATCTTATGTGGTTAAAAGTCCACTAATAAATCCGATCTTAAATTCACTTTAAAATTTAGCTCAGAAAGAATTCTGTAGTTTTAATTTTATTTGAATTATCTTGCAACTTTAATTAAAGATATATTTATTATATTTTTTAATATAGTGGGGGCACTAAAAAGATAAAGTCATAAAACTGAGAAACAAAGAGAATAAATAACTAAGGTGGGCCTAACTTAATCCAATAAATCGTGTCGTAAGCATACATAAAATATACTTACCTAGACTATATATATGGTGTATATATAGAGAGAAAGGAAGCATGCACAAGAATTAGAGTTCAACCATAATTCATACATATTGTAACGAACTAACTAACAAATATGGCAGGAGGACGTTCACCATGCTGTGACAAAACTAAGGTGAAGAAAGGGCCGTGGAGTCCGGCGGAGGACGTTCGACTGGTCTCTTTCATCCAGAAACACGGCCACACCAACTGGCGTTCTCTCCCCAAACAAGCAGGTACGTACCATCATTTTTATTTAGAATGGCAAACACAAACACTATATACATACCTTGATACCATCACGCTACAAACAAGCCTTTTGGTTATAACAAGTTTGCTAATACTATGGTCTATGCATGTATCATGCACTTATGATGCAATATTTAAGTTAATTGGTTGATTAAAGTGTTGGGTTGATTTTGATTATTTGAAGGTTTGCTAAGATGTGGAAAAAGTTGCCGTTTGAGATGGATAAATTACCTAAGGCCTGACGTCAAGAGGGGCAATTTTACTCCAGAAGAAGAACAGTCCATTATTCGTCTTCACGCCACCTTTGGGAACAAGTAATCATCCATTGTTGATCATGTTTTAGTTACTTAATTATAAGATAAAAACGTATTCTACAATAACCTACTAAACGTACCCCTTCCCCAAACTTTTATCAAATCAAATGGTTTATTTTTAGTGGGAAGTTAACATATGAGAATATTATTGATGTAACAAGTCTAACAGGGTGTAACAAGTAAAAGTAGAGGGGGGGGGGGGTTACGTTTAACACAACTCATTGCAACATTTTAATCTAACCAATATTATGATGGGACGTGGGTGTATCAGGTGGTCGAAAATCGCATCTCACTTGCCAGGGCGAACTGACAACGAAATCAAGAACGTATGGAACACTCATTTGAAGAAAAGATCACGGCATACAAACAACAAAAATCAAACACCTTCATCCTCACTTACTTCCAACGTCTCAAACGAGCGCACAAATCAAGAAAAACCCTCAAACCCGAAAGCGACACAACTCACAAAACCCACAGGCACAATATCAGTTGAAGATACAGATCAACCATCAACCCCAACTTCAACCATATCCAGCAACTCATCAGGCCAAGATAAATCCAGCTACAACTATGATGAAGAGATCAAGAACATCGATCTTGAAACGCCTTTAGAACACGAGGACGAGTCGTTTTGGGACATGCTTGAGCCACAACTAACAAGCGATCATGACATGTTGGAGGTTGAGAACTGGGTTAGATTGTTAGAGAAGGAGCTTGAGTTAGTGGGTCCAACTGACCAAGATGATCAAACCAAGACCATGGGCGAGGAGCAAGCGGTTTGGTGCAAAATAAGTGATCAAATATTATCTCCATTGTGGCCTACTTCCCCAACGAATTTTGGGTTGTGGTAGTTAGATATGGCTAGAAAGTTGATGTTCATGTTAGAATTGGCAACCTTGGTGGGACAAAACAACATCAAGCTATAGCTAGTCAAGGGAGCAACATACGTAATCGTACGACTTGATCAAATTCTAGTGGGTAGGGACCAAATCTTTATTTGTATATGAAAAACTCAACTTATATTTGTATCAACTGAGTAAAATATAAGATAATATAAACGGTCAAATAGATAAACGTGTGAGCATGGGCATGATTGTGATGATTTGATTAACTTTTTTTTTAAATTTTAAACAGGCGGTTTGATTGTAAACAGTACGGTTAATTCGGTTATGGAAAAGATAGTTCGGTCAAGCATCGGCTTTATACATGAGTGGATTAAAACAAATTTTAACAAATAAGTCCAATTACCAATGGAGTGGTGGTTTATTAGCAAAAACAAAACCTTCAAATACGTTGGAAGGGGAAGTCTTGGGTTTAAATCCCATAGAAAGCAGAGAGAAAAAATAATTTGCCATTAAAAAAAACAAACAAATAAGTCCAATTATATCTAGAGTAAAATCGAATAGTAGCAACTTTTTAAAGACAACAAGGAATAAAAGAAATTTGCTGAAAAAGAAACAAATAAGTCCGATTATATCTAGAGTAAAATCGAATAGTAGCAAAATTTTAAATTTGTAAAGGAGAACAAATGATAACTAATATGTTATTATTTATGTAAATTACAAGAATAACTTTATGAAATATGCTTTTTATTAAAAAAATGTTGGTTTTTTAATGAAGTACTTTTTATAAAAAATTGTTGGTTTTTTTATAAAATATGCTTTTTTGTAAAAAAGTTGTTTTTAGTTATGTTCAATTGTTTAGTTCGGTTAATTATATACACGTATAATTATTATATACACATATAATTATTATTTATGAAATATGCTTTTTAAAGAAAAGATGTTCGGTTAAATAAACACGTATAATTATAATTGAAGTAAAAAAAAGATGTTCGGTTAAATATACACGTATAAATATAATTGAAAGAAAAAAAGATTATATAAAATATTATAACTGAACCATTAGTTTATCCATTGAATTTGTTATTCCGGCTTATTTATTTTATTTTATTTATCATTCAAATAGAAAACACTAATTAAATCAAAAGATATTTACTTTGGTTTGTAATTTTATTTATCATTCAAATAGAAAACACTAATTAAATCAAAAGATATTTAAGTTTGTAAAATGTCCATAGGTTTTTTCTTTAACCTACTTCAAGTACTTTTTATTTTGGATCTTTTAAAAGCTTTTCATTTCTAAAAGACAAATGTTATTTAGTCTTATCAGTTGATACTTTCAAGTAGAGATGAACATGATACCGATGCCGTACCGATCCCGAAAGTACTGATACCGAATTTCATCAAAACTGGATACCGGTGCCGATACCGAATTATTTGGTACGGTAGGTATGGTACCGATATTGGTACGGTGTCGGTATTTGAAGGTAAAATTCAGTATTTTACCGCTACCGTACCGAACCGGTATCGATCCCGAAAATACCAATACCGAAAATGCCAAAAAGTGGATACCGAATCCGGTACCGAAAAATTCGGTACGGTATTTTAGGGATCGATATCGCTATGGTATCGGTACAGTGTTAGATACCAAATGCTCATCCCTACTTTCAAGTAAAACATTTGGAAGTATTTTGGTATTTTGATAATACCGGTTTAAACCATTGTATCGATTTTGTTAATTTACTAATTTGATTTTTAAAATTTTATTTTTTAATAAAATCTTAATAATTCTGAGATTTACTTTAGATATTTTGGTAATGAAGAAACACTAAATTAACCCAAGGGTTTAACTTGTGGTATTACTCTTGTTCACAAAGGTTAATTTCTTTTCCTTCCTCGTCTAATAACTTCTTGATTAACAGTTGGTCCTGCAAAACGACATAACACCGTGAAGCTCGTTAGAAGGAGGAGAGGCGGGTGGTTCTCCTTGTAACCCCCACCGGCATGAGAATAAGAACTCGTTTTAAAGATATTAAGGTGTGTTAATAGTGAGGGAGTGAGAGAAGTGATCCTTAAACCTAGAGGTGTAGTCCTCTATTTATAGCCGAAGAGTACGAGGAAGGAGATGGGCTGATGGGCCTTGGGCTAGACGTCTCTATCAAGGAATATCTTGTTTGTCTCATCTGACACGGTCTTTAGTGTATGCGGAGAATCTTGGTGCCTGTGCGTGATGATTGGAGCCATGTGGCCTGAGAATCATCCTTGATGTCGAGTATGTCATCAGCTATGAGTGGGGATCATGGAACAGTGAATGACGCAACCTGATTGTCACACCCCGACCCGCAGCGGAATAAGAGTCGGGGCATAATTGGGTTATCACCAAAGCTCATGATATTTACTAATATGTTTCATATTTATTTAAGTCAAAATTACATCCTCAATATTCCAAACATGTTCATACAAATACAAAGAAAATAATCAACTAAACAATCCAATCTCTAAACCAGTTTATTCTTCTAAGCCAATCCTATGTGTTTCTTGCTGCAGCTGGATCACCTGTATCATGTGTAAAAATAGGGGTTTTTGGGTCAACATAAGTTGGCGAGTGAACCTTGTTAGATAAACATTTATTATTGATTTCTTGTTATCTTTATCAAGGAAAAATTGTGCAATAGTCATATGTGAACAAATGTAAATAATCATACAATAACAATAACAACCACAAACAATAACATACAATAACATATCAACTTGCATGAATATATAACATGAATGAAACTGTATATGTTGGCAACGTCACGTTCACGCTCATAATGTAATGGGGAACGGACGGCCTATGATGAATGTCTGTGCGATCAAGAGTCAATCAAACGGAGCCGATCGTATGTTGGCAACGGCCGGTTCACGCTCATAATGTAATGGGGAACAACTCAACGCTCATAATGTAATGGGGAGCGGCGGCCTATGATAATGTATGTACTGAAAATGATAAATTAAATCTAAACAATAACCACACAAACAGTTGATACAAGCTGAATACACATTTGTTCATGGATATGATGTATGCACAATGATTTAAATATAATAAATGGTAAGACACATGATACACCCAAAAAACGTGATTAAAACGGGAAATTTGTAGAGATTCACTCACATTGGGTGCGTTCGGTTGAAGATGATGAAATGCGCACGAGTTTGGAAGATTGATCGACGAGACTTAATTAACCTAAATAATAACGGGAAGTATGGTAAATGAGTGGATTTTATTAATAATTTTAATAAGATTTTTATATATATTTTTGTGAGTTTAAGGCTATTTTCTATCTTTAAAAACATTATTTTTAAACTAAATAATAAAATAAAAATATAAAAAATGTTGACTTTTCGTTGATCCATTGACCGTTGACCGGGACTGTTGACCGTTTGACCGGTTTGCTAAAGTGTAAGTGTGCGCCGGGTAAGGCTCGAACCCAGAGACCTCTCGTACGCGTGCACGCAGCTCTACCAACTGAGCTACGTGTCTAACCCGAAATAATTCTGTTTTTAATTATATTTATATACTATTTTAGTTTATTCAAAATTCTTTTATTTTAAAAAAGGGTTTTAATCATCGAACCGGAGTGTGCAACAGGTCTCGAACCCGGGACCTGTGGGTTAGTGTTGCACACAGTCCACCGTTGGACTGTGTGTCTAACCTGGTCAATATACCAATTTTTATTATACTTAACAACTTCAGTGAGTTAATCCGGTTCAGTTAGAAAAAGAAAACATCTTTATTACGGAGCATACGTGTGTGTCAAGGATCGAACTCGCGGCGTGTGATATATGTGCGCACACAGTCCACCGCTAGACTGTGTGTCTAACCCGAGATAATATCCAATTTATATTAAACTTATAAACAAACTAAGTTTATCTTCTTCGTTACAATATCACAGACTACGATTACTCTACTGTTTCTTGTTTAATTCGATTGACAAACATTCAAATGACTTAAATGAAATGGCAGAGAAGATTTTGGAAGTAAACATACCGGAGAAACGATCTATCTCAGAATTCCGGCGAAGTCGTCGGCTCTGTTTTTATGGATTTCGTCTGAGTGGACAGATTAACAATTTGATTAGCTAGATGCGGAATTGAAGCACTGAACAAGAATTACCAGAAGGTTTAAAAGGCTATACCGTTTCACAGCGAGAATTGGGAACTTTCAGAAGTTTTCCGGCGAGAGTTAATTATCCGATATCGTCGTCTGAAACTGATTCTGATTGAAGGGTTTGAGTTAGCAAAAGCTTAACAACTGATAGACGATGAAAGAATTGAGAAACTTACTGATTTGATGGAAGACACGGTTTTCCGGGGAAAGTCTGGCGAGTTCAAAAAGCTTTTCCGACGAACTGAAAGTAGAGCGAAAGTGAAATTGAAGATTCTGCGGATGAGTTTGAGTCGCGAGAGGGGGCTATGGTTGGAGTAATTCAGGAAGTGCAGATTTTCGGTTATTAAAACCGATCACCACATGAATTCAAGTCCATTCAAGACTAAATTGATTAAAATTGTCGGTTTATCGGTTATAATCAGAATTCCGTGATCACTCAAACGTCCTGGACGTTTGGAAGCCGATAACGGTTTCAGTTAGCGTAAACAGATCGATTCATGGTTGAACATAAGATTTAATTGATTCCTAGAACTAACAGAAAAATCAAGTGGCGGAGTGGTTATAAGTGTGCGTGTTAAGTCGTTGAGCCTTTCCGGCTGACCCGGGTTCGAGTCCCGGCAGCCTGTTTTTCATTTTATTTATTTTATTTTTACTTTTTATCAATTATAGCTTTTATATTCTAGTTTGTTTATTAATTATGCATCGTTCAAAATTAAAATCAACATAAATACGCAACAAAACATTTATAACTTGATATTCGATTACAAACGAAGCGGGTTTGGAAAACCCGTTTTTGACAAATGTTACACTGATTGGTTATTACCATCCTTTTGTATTAGTTGGCTCCTGCACAATTGCTCATCGTGGTGATTGCATGATCACAGCCTGGCGCGTTCTGATTGGGTGCATGCTCTGCCATTTGTACGTAGTGTGCCCTCTCCTGCTGGCAACCTCATGCTTGCGCTTACTCAGCCTGCGCCAGACGAACAACAACTAGCTAAGTGTTGTCTTGATTTTAAGTTGGGTATGGTCCTTCTCGCACATTGCTTACTTGTGGTCGTGCATGCAGCCGCAATACCCCTTCAGGTAAAAAGGCGAAAAAACCTAGCGATCATTGATTGCTTGCCGCAAACAGTTCCAGGCTTCCCATCAAGGCTACCTGACTACCTGTTCATTCCATTGTTGTGTCCCAAGTTCAAGTCGAGTACTTTTGGAGTATTTTTTATTATGGTTATGGAATCATGTACTTTTAGATTATTTTTTGAGTTGAAGTTGTATTATTATGGAATTCTTATAGGGTTAACTAGTCAACCCGATATTACCGTTTTGTACTACCGGTTGAACTATTTCTGAGCCCAACTTGATACGGTTTAAAAACCGGTTATTAAAACATTGTTTCCAAGTCCACAATTCATTGACGTTTCACGTTCGACTTCAAAAACTTCCTTTAACCATCTCGGGTTACTCGGGTTTTGTCGGGTTGGGACTGAACAACCTGAAACCAATTATTATGAAATCTGAGAACTGAAAACTGATCGAATAAAGGTATTCTCAGGCTTCATGAGTTAGTCTAGGTCAGTTTATTGAGCGGAACCTGAATCTTGCACACCCCTGCATTACATTAGCTTGAATTCGCTTTACGTAGAGCATTTATCCTATCACTATAATGAAACACCCAACTTCCTTATGGTCAAAAATCATTACTTTATCGACAACATGTTCACAAACCGACTTTAAACTTTTCGCATACCATTAAGAAAAGGAAACATAGTCATCCATACGAAAACCATTCGTTAAAACATTTACAACTAACTAGGATTTGACAAAAGGCATAACAACCTAAAGTTTAAAGTTTAACTACTAAACACAAGCTAATTGTAACAAAAGTATTTTGACCCGTTAACATCTTTAGAAAATTTATGGAAGCGCTTGAAGGGCATTTGAGTGTGTCCGATCCAAGTGAGGCATGACCATCTAGACTTGAGATTTACCTATAACACAACATGAAGGATTAATAACATTCAAACATAATAGCTTCTACTAACATAAGGGTTCCAATTCACAACCATTTAAGAACATGCGTTTAGCATAACCATTCAAGTTCACTTATTATCAATTATCATCATTCTTTTGCTTAATTCCATTCATAGTGTATTCACCATACGATCATTCTTTACACCTTCATTCTAATTCATTCAACCCATTCTCAATAAGTCTTATACATGATCATTCTTTCTAAAACTATGATTGTCACAATATGTAATAGTAAGCAAAGATATAATAAAAACCTTAAATGTACAAGTAGTGTACCTCGTTCTTGATTCTCTTGTTGCTTCGCATGACTTGAACTTTCTTCCTTTACACCTATACATAACCATTTATACTTAGAATTCATGCCTTATGCGCATTTACATACATCCTTCAATAATACATCATATATTTTAACGCCTACTTCATGAGCACATTCAAATCATGATCATTACATTAGGTTTATGACTAATATGGCTGAATTCCCAATTAAGACATTTCATCAAACACTTGGTGTGCATGACATCAACAAAGCATAAAGTACAAGTGTTCAAAGCATGGTACTACTAATTCATTCTTAGGTTATCAAAATCAACCAAAATTCATACAACAATCATTCCAAATCAGGTTCATCTAACATTTATTTACTAATAACAATTCTCATACTTAACCATTACACTCATATGCACATAATTCATCCTTGTTCTTCACAATATCTCTAAAACAAATGGGTTTTTACTTCAAATCATTCAAATGACTAAAATTAAGCATGATTCTTGTTCTATAGTACCATTCTAACTTATTCATACATAAATTCTCATATGAACATATGATTGGGTCGAAACCCACCCTCTAGTAATTATCAAATCATGAAATTTGACTTACCACTAGATAGACAAAGCTTAGATGATCTCAATTAGGGTTCATGAATAAGAAATTTCTTGATTCTTTCTTCCAATTTGAGCAAATTCACATTTGTAAGGGTTTTCCCCTTTTTCTCCTGATTGAGATCGACCAGACACACACCCTGTGTGTGTTTGTGTGTTAAATTTGTTTTTAATAAACTCACTTTCTAATTGTCCATATTTGGTCCCTCTACTTATATTTATTTTGTTGTTCATTTTTAGACAAACATTCTACATGTATTTAACTAGTTTAGGTTTTCAATTGTTTTAAACACCTATGTATAATTAAACTTTTGGGGTGTTACAAGTCTACCCCCTTAAAAGAGGTTTCGTCCCCGAAACCCAGATACATACCAAATAACACCGGGTAGTGCTCCCGCATTTCATCTTCTAATTCCCATGTAAGATCCGATCCTTTTTGATGTTGCCATTGCACTAAGACCTGCCTTATGGCCTTATTGCGAAGGTGTGTTACTTTCGAATCTTTAATAGCTATCGGTCTTTCAACGTAGTTCATTCGCTCGTCCAACACGATATCATCGAGGGGCACGTAAGTCGTTCGTCCGCGAGGCACTTCCTCAATTGTGACACGTGAAATGTGTTGTGTATTCCATCTAATGCCGGTGGTAATTCCAACCGGTATGCCACCTTCCCAACTCAAGCTAAAATCTTGAAAGGTCTTATGTAGCGAGGACCCAACTTTCCCCGTTTACGGAATTGAATTATGCCTTTCCAAGGGGAGACCTTCAGCAAGACAAGGTCTCCTACTTGAAACTCGATGGAGCGTCTCCTACGGTCCGCGTATGCTTTCTGTCGGTCCTGAGCCGCTTTCAGTCGTGCTCGTACTATATCGATTTTCTCATTCGTTTTGGCCACAACGTCCTTCGGTGCAAGCTCTCTTGGACCCACTTCCCCCCAACATACCGAAGTTCTACATTTTCTACCATATAACATCTCATACGGTGCCATTTGGATGCTATTATGGTAGCTATTGTTGTACGAGAACTCCACTAATGGCAGGTGTTCATCCCAATTTCCTCCAAAGTCTAGAACACAAGCTCTTAGCATATCGATGAGTGTTTGGATGGTCCTTTCCGACTGCCCATCTGTTTGGGGGTGGTAGGCGGTACTTATGTGTAATTTGGTACCCATTCCATTATGAAATTTATGCCAGTAGCGGGAAGTGAACCGCGTATCCCGATCCGATACAATGGACACAGGTATTCCGTGTCGGGATACAATTTCATTTACAAAAATTTCAGCCATTCTTTCAGAGGAACAAGTCTCTCGTATGGGTAGAAAATGGGCGCCTGAAAGAATGTGTGTTATGGCCTTATTGCGAAGGTGTGTTACTTTCGAATCTTTAATAGCTATCGGTCTTTCAACGTAGTTCATTCGCTCGTCCAACACGATATCATCGAGGGGCACGTAAGTCGTTTCGTCCGCAAGGCACTTCCTCAATTGTGACACGTGAAATGTGTTGTGTATTCCATCTAATGCCGGTGGTAATTCAACCGGTATGCCACCTTCCCAACTCGAGATAAAATCTTGAAAGGTCCTATGTAGCGAGGACCCAACTTTCCCCGCTTACGGAATCGAATTATGCCTTTCCAAGGGGAGACCTTCAGCAAGACAAGGTCTCCTCCTTGAAACTCGATGGAACGTCTCGTACGGTCCGTGTATGCTTTCTGTCGGTCCTGAGTCGCTTTCAATCGTGCTCGTAATATATCTATTTTCTCATTCGTTTTGGCCACAACGTCCTTCGATGCAAGCTCTCTTGGACCCACTTCCCCCCAACATACTGGAGTTCTACATTTTCTACCATATAACATCTCATACGATGCCATTTGGATGCTATTATAGTAGCTATTGTTGTACGAGAACTCCACTAATGGCAGGTGTTAATCCCAATTTCCTCCAAAGTCTAGAACACAAGCTCTTAGCATATCGATAAGTGTTTGGATGGTCCTTTCCGACTGCCCATCTGTTTGGGGGTGGTAGGCGGTACTTATGTGTAATTTGGTACCCATTCCATTATGAAATTTACGCCAGTAGCGGGAAGTGAACCGCGTATCCCGATCCGATACAATGGAGACAGGTACTCCGTGTCGGGATACAATTTCATTTACCAAAATTTCAGTCCATTCTTTCAGAGGAATAAGTCTCTCGTATGGGTAGAAAATGGGCGCCTGAAAGAATGTGCTCATGAAGTAGGCGTTAAAATATATGATGTATTATTGAAGGATGTATGTAAATGAGCATAAGGCATGAATTCTAAGTATAAATGGTTATGTATAGGTGTAAAGGAAGAAAGTTCAAGTCACACGAAGCAACAAGAGAATCAAGAACGAGGTACGCTACCTGTACATTTAAGGTTTTTATTATATCTTTGCTTACTATTACATATTGTGACAATCATAGTTTTAGAAAGAATGATCATGTATAAGACTTATTGAGAATGGGTTGAATGAATTAGAATGAAGGTGTAAAGAATGATCGTATGGTGAATACACTATGAATGGAATTAAGCAAAAGAATGATGATAATTGATAATAAGTGAACTTGAATGGTTATGCTAAACGCATGTTCTTAAATGGTTGTTATTGGAACCCTTATGTTAGTAGAAGGTATTATGTTTGAATGTTATTAATCCTTCATGTTGTGTTATAGGTAAATCTCAAGTCTAGATGGTCAAGCCTCACTCGGATCGGACACACTTCAAATGCCCTTCAAGCGCTTCCATAAATTTTGTAAAGATATTAACGGGTCAAAATACTTTTGTTACAATTAGCTTGTGTTTAGTTGTCAAACTTTGAACTTTAGGTTGTTATGCCTTTTGTCAAATCCTAGTTAGTTGTAAATGTTTTAACGAATGGTTTTCGTATGGATGACTATGTTTCCTTTTCTTAATGGTATGCGAAAAGTTTAAATCGGTTTGTGAATATGTTGTCGATAAAGTAATGAGTTTTTGACCATAAGGAAGTTGGGTGTTTCATTTTTAGTCCAAATCAAGTATCACATTCTCAATATAATCATTAATCTAGTTATTTATAAATCACATATCGTTGAACATTCCAACACCCTTTCAAACCAAACAATCAAAAAAAGTGTAACAACTCGAAAATTCGTTGTTATCTTTTCATTTGTCTTTCCGATGTATCTATCTTTTGTAATCCCGAGATTCAGTTTATAATAAAGTTTATGTTAATTAATTTTGGTGTTGTACGTTATTATCGCATCTAATCGCTTATTAAGTCGCATCGCTAATCTTATCGCATTGCAAATCGCAGTTAATTATGTGGTTTTATGTTATTTGTGTGTTATGTGTGTTTGTGGTTATGATTACAATCGCTATCGCATCGCTCTCGCATACTCGAATCGCTAAATCGCACTATTATATCAATTATAACGCTTAATATAACTAACTAATACGAACCGAAGCGCCAAACGAACACTTAACGCGAAATAAACGAAGAGAACCCAAGTTCGGCCGAACTTGGCTGGCCAAAACTCAGTTCCTTCATATAACCTCAAGTCGTTCGAACTTGTACAATTATGTACAAGTTCGGCCGAACTTGACTAGTGACTCTTGAAATCTTCATAAGTTCGCACGAACTTGCATGAAATTCATGCAAGTTCGGCCGAACTTGACTCCACCAGCTCACCTTTTTGCCTTCTCTCATTTGAACTTGCTGTAAGTTCGCCCAGAGCTCTCAAACCCGAAACCCTTTGTTTCCTAAGTAAGAATCAACCCGATTTCAACTACAATGATGTTCAACAACGTTTTACAACGATTTTGCACAAGGCATTGCCTTCGTTTTCATCAAATTTCTTCTGTTTACGAAAATCTTCATCTTTTTCCATCAAAACTTCTGTTTTCACTCAGATCTATACTAGATCTGAGCAAAACCTTTTAAAAACCTTGATTTTTACACCATTTTCGGACTAATGACGTATGTTTCGTTCACTTTTGAGTGGAACGAGGCGTTGTCGAAGCTAGATCTCAGATCCCGAAGCACAACGACGAAATCCTCACTTTACACAAGATGGACTAACCCGTACGAACCATAAAGTTCGCCGGATTAGCCCGAGTTTCTGTAAAATGGCTAAGTTCGCTCCAAAAGACCTCTCCGGCCTAAGCTTTACTCAGTGGCTTAAGGTTGGAGGGATGGGCACTCGATTTCCTCAGCAAACGACGTGAAAACGCAAGATTTTGGACCCGAAAACATCAAGTTCGCTCGAGATTGCACTAATTTTGACAGCACAAGAAGCCAAGTTCGCTCGAACTTGCCCTCTAAGGGTCAAGTTCGGCCGAACTTGAGTACTAATGGCCAACTTTCCAATAGAAAACCCCCAAGTTCGCTCGAACTTGCAAAGTTTCCAAGGAAACTTCACAAGTTCGGCTGAACTTGTCAATCCACTATAAAACCCCACAAGTTCGCCTAACTTGACTCAAACCTTAGCAGAAGTATACAAGTTCGCTCGAACTTGCCAACTGCCAAACCAAACTTAACCGTTTCAGCTTTTCGTAGACTGATGCACTTCCGTTCGCGTATGCAGGCTGATCCGGCGCTCTTCACAACTCTTCTCAGATCCCTAGTCTTACCTAAACGCACCCACAGGGAGTATACTTGACCCTTTTTCGATTTAATGCACTATTTGGGTGTTACATACGTTCCTCTATCAAAATCACTTCACAACTCAAACTGTTTATCACACGTGAATAATCTGATTATGTATGCTCTATACGTGATACTAGAAACATGTGACTAGGACTTATTTTCGTTAACTTGCCTCCTTAGCTAGTATGGTACTATAGTGTGGCTAACACCCGACGGGGTCGAGTTAGGATGGACGCGCAAGCCTTCTCACGGTAGTTAGCATGAGAAATAAGCCTATGTTTATCTGTGTGATGTGTTTTGGTGTATCATGATATGTAATTAGACTATTTCGCGTACGATTTCTCTATTATGTTAGTATTACTAAAACTTGTATGCTCACCTTTACTTAATTGTATTGACTTGTATTTTAACGTATGTAACAGGTTGAGGATCTTTTGCTTGGATGCCTTGGATGTTGAGTGCTTAGATTAGTTTGTTTTGTTTAGTTTGTTTAGAACGGTTTGTAATAAAATCTAGGGGATATCGGATCAGATTATATGTTTAAGGGATTATTTGGAATTGTAATGGTTGTTTGAAGATTTTATGAGTTTAATGAATCATTCTTTAATCAACTTAGTTTATAACCTGAACCACAAACTCTTGTTTTCGGCACCCTTCTTACCGCTTACTATCTAGTTAGAGGTACTAAGGAACACTCTCTTTACTTTTATTTGACAGAACCCTTCGATGCTGGTTATAGCCCCTCCCTTTCTTTTCTCTTCCTTCCCCTTTTCTCCATTTCTTTTCAAATTGGAATGATGGATTTTAGTCTAATAACTCATGCCTTTCTATTCTCTTCCTTTCTCTCCATAAAAAAGAACTCTAAAACACAAGTTTCCCTTGCTTCCTTTTAAATCATGTCTCTTCTCTCCTAAACACTGTGTTACTAAGGGGCTGTTTGTTTACCTCTTGTAACACCCCAAAAAGTTAAATGTGCATTTGTGATTAAATCAACTAGAAACCTAACCTAGTTAAAATACATGTAGAATGTTAGTCTAAAAATGAGCAATTAAAAACCAACATATAAGTACCAACATATAAAATAGAGGGACCAAATAAGGACAATTAGAAAGTAAGTTTATTAAAAACAAATTCAACACACAAAAAAACACAGTGGGTGTGTGTCTAGGTCGATCTCAGACAAGAGAAAAAGGGGAAAACCCTTACAAACTGCAATATCTACGCCACTTTACTGTCAGTTTCCTTACCGGCCCTCGTCAGCCAGCTCCTCAAGCTCCAGCCTGCCAGCTCCTCAGCGTACTCTACAGAACAACCAGCAGCAACAAGCAGCAGCTCCAAAAGCACGTGTGTGTTACGTATGTGGTGATCCGAACCACTTTGCAAATGTCCGCCCAACCCGTACCGTGAAGCAAGAGCGCAGCAACAGCAGCCCCAGCAGCAGCCACCACCGCAGCCTCAGCAGTAACAACAAGCTGCGCGTGGAAGAGCTTTCAACCTGAACCACCGCCAGGCCCAGAATGACAACAACGTTGTCAATGGTACGTTCCTCGTTAATGGTATTTATGCTTCATGTTTATTTGATACTGGTGCCGATAATTTTTTTGTATCGTTAGAATTCGAAAAGATTTTAAAATGTAAGCGCGCTAAACTCCCAAAGACTTTCGATGTGGAAGTCGCCACCGGAAAATCCGTCACTGTCACCTCCGTCTTACGTGGTTGTAATCTCGATCTCAACAACCATGTCTTCTCGATCAATCTCATACTTATGCAGTTAGGTAACTTCGATATCATAGTAGGTATGGACTTGTTCGTGAAAACCAATGCTTGATAAAATGATTCGCTTCCCCCTCCCTAACGGTGATCAACTTCATGTCTATGGTGAAACTCCCTCAAAGAAGTTGATGCTTTTGTCATGTACTCGAGCACACAAATGGTTGCAAAAGCGTTGTGTTGCCTTCCTCGCTCATATCGTAAACCCGGAGAAAGAAAAGAAGACTTATAAAGATGTTCCCGTCGTTTGTGAATTTCCTAAAGTCTTTCCCGACGATTTACCTGGTTTACCCCCTACTCGCGATGTTGAATTCCGTATCGATTTAGTTCCCGTGCTACTCCAGTTGCTAAAACTCCCTATCGCCTCGCACCCACCGAAATGCGCGAGCTATCAAGCCAACTTCAAGAGCTTCTTGATAAAGGTTTCACACGCCCGAGCACTTCGCCATGGGGCGCACCCGTCCTTTTCGTGAAAGAAGGATGGATCGTTCCGAATGTATATCGATTATCGTGAACTTAACAAACTCACGATAAAGAACTGTTACCCTCTTCCTCGTATCGACGACTTATTTGATCATCTTCAAGGTGCTACTTGTTTTTCTAAGATCGACTTACGTTCCGGTTATCATCAATTGCGCATACTGGAAGAAGACATTCCGAAAACCGTTTTTTGTACTCGCTATGGCCATTTTGAATTTGTGGTCATGCCCTTTGGTCTAACCAATGCACCCGCGGTCTTCATGGATTTGATGAACCGTGTGTGTAAAGCTTTTTTAGATCGTTTCGTCATTATTTTCATCGATGATATCTTGATTTACTCGAAGTTGAGAGACGAACACGCGCGCCATCTCCGTCTAGTCCTTGAACTTCTTCAAGGTAATCGCCTTTATGCTAAGTTCTCTAAATGTGAATTCTGGCTCGAAGAAGTCCAATTTCTCGGCCACATCGTTAATAGTCAAGGAATTCACGTTGACCCTACAAAGATCGAAGCCGTCAAGAGTTGGATTACACCGAAAATGCTTCCGAAATCCATTCATTTCTTGGATTGGCGGGGTACTACCGTCGATTCATCGCCGACTTCTCGAAAATCGTCGTTCCGCTTACCGCTTTAACTCAGAAAGACAAACCTTTTGTTTGGGATTCCAAGCAAGAGGAAGCTTTTCAAACTCTCAAGCGTATGCTATGCAACGCTCCCGTACTCGCTTTACCCGACAGAAACGAAGATTTTGTTGTTTACTGCGATGTCTCAAACCTTGGTCTTGGTTGTGTTCTCATGCAATGAGACAAAGTTATCGCGTATGCGTCTCGACAACTCAAGATCCACGAGAAGAACTACACGACCCACGATCTCGAACTCGGTGCAGTTGTTTTTGCGACACTACCTTTACGGTACTAAGTGTACGGTCTTCACCGACCATAAGAGCTTACAACATATCTTCAATCAAAAAGAACTAAATATGCGCCAACGCAGATGGGTCGAACTTCTCAACGATTACGATTGTGAGATACGCTACCATCCCGGCAAAGCAAACGTCGTCGCCGATGCTCTGAGCCGACGAAGCTATGTGTATAGCGTTCGTGACTCCCAACCTTTGAATGATCTCAAAATCATGATTCGTTCCGCTCAATTTGCCTGCTTTAACGAGAATACTTTGGTCAGCTCGTTGTTAAACCTAACGATATTTATTACTATCTCGATCGTATTTGGATTCCCAGTCGTGAAATCTTCGTGATTTGTTAATGACCGAAGCTCATAAATCTCGATATTCCATTCACCCCGGTGCCGACAAAATGTACCAGGACCTTCGTCCTAAGTATTGGTGGCCGGGCATGAAGAAGGATATCGCCTTGTATGTCTCAAAGTGCTTAACTTGCTCGAAAGTTTAAGCCAAACATCAAAGGCCCTCTGGCTTACTCGAACAACCCGAAATCCCGATGTGGAAGTGGGAGAATATAGCTATGGACTTTATTACGAAACTTCCCCACACTTCAGCTGGTCACGATAGCATTTGGGTTATCGTTGATCGTCTTACTAAATCTGCGCACTTTGTTGCTATACGAGAAGACTTTAAGGTAGAACGATTAGCCCGAATCTATACCGACGAAGTCATTTTTCGACACGGGACGCCTTGTGACATCATCTCTGACCGAGACGGTCGCTTTACTTCACGTCTCTGGGTGACTTTCCAATCCGCTCTCGGTACTACACTCAATCTCAGTAGCGCTTTTCACCCTCAAACCGATGGTCAGACTGAGCGCACGATCGGCACCCTCGAAGACATGCTTCGTGCGTGCATCACAGATTTCGGTGGTAACTGGGATACGCATTTACCTTTAATTGAATTCTCGTACAATAATAGTTATCATACCAGCATTCAAATGACTCCTTTTGAGGCACTGTATGGAAGAAAATGTACATCACCTATTGCATGGCACGAGATCGGAGAAGCACAAATCACCGGTCCCGAGCTAATTCAAGAAACGACGGACAAGATCCTCCAGATCAGAGACAATCTCTTAAAAGCTCGTAGTAGTCAAAAAAGTTATGCCGATAAACGCCGCAAGCCCTTACAGTTCGAAGTGGGAGATCACGTTCTCCTAAAGGTTGCACCTTGGAAGGGAGTGGTCCGCTTCAGCAAGAAAGGAAAGCTAGCGCCTCGATACGTTGGACCCTTTAAGATTCTGGAAAGGATCGGTAAAGTAGCCTATCGTCTTGAACTACCGGCGGAACTTAATAACGTTCATCCGACTTTCCACGTGTCTAACCTCAAGAAATGCCTAGCCGAAAAGAATCTCCATGTACCTCTCGAAGATCTGCAAATCAACGAGACTCTCCATTTCGTGGAAAAGCCTATGGAAATCATGGACCGAGAGACCAAGAAACTCCAACGCTCTCGCATCCCTATCGTGAAGGTCTGATGGAAAGGCAAACGTGACGCCGAGTTCACTTGGGAATTGGAAAGTGATATGAAGGCCAAGTACCTGCATCTATTTGTTACAGCTACTACTTAAATTTCGGGACGAAATTTCCTAAAGTAGGGGAGACTGTAACAACTCGAAAATTCGTTGTTATCTTTTCATTTGTCTTTCCGATGTATCTATCTTTTGTAATCCCGAGATTCGGTTTATAATAAAGTTTATGTTAATTAATTTGGTGTTGGACGTTATTATCGCATCTAATCGCTTATTAAGTCGCATCGCTAATCTTATCGCATCGCAAATCGCAATTAATTATGTGGTTTTATATTATTTATGTGTTATGTGTGTTTGTGGTTATGATTACAATCGGTATCGCATCACTCTCGCACACTCGAATCGCTAAATCGCCCTATTATATCAATTATAACGCTTAATATAACTAACTAATACGAACCGAACCGCCAAACGAACACTTAACGCGAAATAAACGAAGAGAACCCAACAATTGGGTCAAGTTCGGCCGAACTTGGCTGGCCAAAACTCAGTTCCTTTATATAACCTCAAGTTCGGCCGAACTTGACTAGTAACTCTTGAAATCTTCACAAGTTCGGCTGAACTTGACTCCACCAGCTCACCTTTTTGCCTTCTCCTATAAATACCCAGCTCTATTATCTCATTTGAACTTGCTGTAAGTTCGCCCAGAGCTCTCAAACCCGAAACCCTTTGTTTCCTAAGTAAGAATCAACCCGATTTCAACTACAATGATGTTCAACAACGTTTTACAACGATTTTGCACAAGGCATTGCCTTCGTTTTCATCAAATTTCTTCTGTTTACGAAAATCTTCATCTTTTTCCATCAAAACTTCTGTTTTCACTCAGATCTATACTAGATCTGAGCAAAACCTTTTAAAAACCTTGATTTTTACACCATTTTCGGACTAATGACGTATGTTTCGTTCACTTTTGAGTGGAAAGAGGCGTTATCGAAGCTAGATCTCAAATTCCGAAGCACAAGGACGAAATCGTCACTTTACACAAGATGGACTAACCCGTACGAACCATAAAGTTCGCCCGGATTAGCCCGAGTTTCTGTAAAATGGCTAAGTTCGCTCCAAAAGACCTCTCCGGCCTAAGCTTTACTCAGTGGATTAAGGTTGGAGGGATGGGCACTCGATTTCCTCAGCAAACGACGCGAAAATGCAAGATTTTGGACCCGAAAACATCAAGTTCGCTCGAGATTGCACTGATTTTGACAGCACAAGAAGCCAAGTTCGCTCGAACTTGCCCTCTAAGGGTCAAGTTCGGCCGAACTTGAGTACTAATGGCCAACTTTCCAACAGAAAACCCCCAAGTTCGGCCGAACTTGTCAATCCACTATCAAAACCCCACAAGTTTGCCTGAACTTGACTCAAACCTCAGCAGAACTATACAAGTTCGCTCGAACTTGCCAACTGCCCAAACCAAACTTAACCGTTTCAGCTTTTCGGAGACTGATGCACTTCCGTTCGCGTATGCAGGCTGATCCGGCGCTCTTCACAACTCTTCTCAGATCCCTAGTCTTACCTAAACGCACCCACAGGGAGTATACTTGACCCTTTTTGATTTAATGCACTATTTGGGTGTTACATACGTTCCTCTATCAAAATCACTTCACAACTCAAACTGTTTATCACACGCGAATAATCTGATTATGCATGCTCTATACGTGATACTAGAAACATGTGACTAGTACTTATTTTCGTTAACTTGCCTCCTTAGCTAGTATGGTACTATAGTATGGCTAACACCCGACGGGGTCGAGTTAGGATGGACACGCAAGCCTTCTCATGGTAGTTAGCATGAGAAATAAGCCTATGTTTATCTGTGTGATGTGTTTTGGTGTATCATGATATGTAATTAGACTATTTCGCGTACGATTTCTCTATTATGTTAGTATTACTAAAACCTGTATGCTCACCTTTACTTAATTGAATTGACTTGTATTTTAACGTATGTAACAGGTTGAGGATCTTTTGCTTGGATGCCTTGGATGTTGCGTGCTTAGATTAGTTTGTTTTGTTTAGTTTGTTTAGAACGGTTTGTAATAAAATCTAGGGGATATCGGATCAGATTATATGTTTAAGGGATTATTTGGAATTGTAATGGTTGTTTGAAGATTTTATGAGTTTAATAGTATGGGATATTAAATGGTGATTATTGTCTTTAAAATGATCGTTATGGAATCTCTTGATCAATCTGATTCTCCTAGTGCCACTACCCCGATGATTCCGCCATCGGTTGGGGTGTGACAAAAAGCTTCATGAATCATTCTTTAATCAACTTAGTTTATGACATGAACCACAAACTCTTGTTTTCGGCACCCTTCTTACCGCTTACTATCTGGTTAGAGGTACTAAGGAACACTCTCTTTACTTTTATTTAACAGAACCCTTCGACGCTGGTCATAGCCCCTCCCTTTCTTTTTTCTTCCTTCCCCTTCTCTCCATTTCTTTTCAAATTGGAATGATGGATTTTAGTCTAATAACTCATGCCTTTCTCTTCTCTTTCTTTCTCTCCATAAAAAAGAACTCTAAAACACAAGTTTCCCTTGCTTCCTTCTAAATCATGTCTCTTCTCTCCTAAACACTATGTTACTAAGGGGCTGTTTGTTACCTCTTGTAACCCCAAAAAGTTAAATGTGCATTTGTGATTAAATCAATTAGAAACCTAACTAAGTTAAAATACATGTAGAATGTTAGTCTAAAAATGAGCAATTAAAAACCAACATATAAGTACCAACATATAAAATAGAGGGACCAAATAAGGACAATTAGAAAGTAAGTTTATTAAAAACAAATTCAACACACAAAAACACACAGTGGGTGTGTGTCTGGGTCGATCTCAGACAAGAGAAAAGGGGAAAACCCTTACAAATCTGAAATTGCTCAAAATTGGAAGAAGGAATCAAGAAATTACTTATGCATGAACTAAAATTGAGATCATCTAAGCTTTGTCTATCTAGTGGTAAGTCAAATTTCATGATTTGATGATTATTAGAAGATGGGGTTCGACCCATTCGAATGTTCATATGATAATTTATGCATGAATGAGTTAGAATTGCACTATAGAACAAGAATCATGCTTAATTTTAGTCAATTGAACGATTTGAAGTAAAAACCCACTAGATGTTATGCCATGATGAAAATGATGATCAGGTAGATGCAAGTAAGTGTAATCTTAATGAGTGATTTTGTATGTGTTAGAGAAATTATAGATAAATTAATGTAGAATGAAAAATATATATGAGTTTGGTTGATTGTGATGATCCATGACTTGAACTAGTGATATTATGCTTAGAATACTTGTACTTTGTGCTTTGTTGGTGACATGCACACCAAGTGTTTGATGAAATGCTTTAGTTAAGAATTCAGCAATTTTGACCTCAAACCATACATAACGATCATGTTTTGAATGTGTAAATGAGATATGTGTTAAGTTTTAAGATCTCTAATCAAAGAATGTATGTAAGCTAATATAAGATATGAAGTCTAAGTATAAGCGGTTATGTATAGGTATAAAGGAGGAAGGTTCGAGTCACTCGAAGCAACAAGGAAATCAAGACCGAGGTACGCTACTTGTATGATTAAGGTTTTTATTATAGCTTTGCTTATCGTTATATATTGTGACAATCATAATCTTTAGAAGAATGATCATGCGTAAGATCCATCATGAATGGATCGAATAATTTAGAAGGATATGCAAAAAGGATGATTATATGCTAGACCCCTCATGAACGGGTTGAATGTATTAGAATGAAGGTGTAAAAGAATGATCGTATGGTGGATATTCCATGAATGGAATTAAGCAAAAGAATGTTGGTAATTGATAATAAGTGAACTTGAATGGTTATGCTAAATGTATGTTGTTTAATGGTTGTGAGTTGGAACCCTTAGTAGAAGGTATTATGTTTGAATGTTATTAACCCTTGATGTTGTGTTATAGGTAAATCTCAAGTTTAGATGGTCATGCTTCACTCGGATCAAACACACTTCAAACTCCCTTCAAGTGCTTCCGCAAATTTTGTAAAGATGTTAACGGGTCAAAATACTTTTGTTACAATTAGCTTATGTTTAGTTGTTAAACATTTAAACTTTAGGTTGTTATGTCTTTTGTAAAATCCTAGCTAGTTGTAAATGTTTTAACGTATGGTTTTCGTATGAATGACTATGTTACCTTTTTATAATGGTATGCAAAAAGTTCAAATCGGTTTGTGATCTTGTTGTCGATAAAGTAATGAGTTTTGACCATAAGGAAGTTGGGAGTTTCACCTCTTAATGAGGCTCTTAATGGTTCAGCACTTAATGGTTCAAACTGTTTGTTACATGAGCAAATGTCTGAATGGTTTAGACATTTGCCTTTGAATGGTTAAGAATGGTTAAGACCTCTAATATGAATTGGTCAGACATTTGCCTCTGAACGGTTAAGCATTATACTGGCTCTTAATGGTTCATACCTCTTACTGGTTCAGCTCTTAATGGTTCAGATCTCTTACTGGTTCAACACTTAATCGTTCAGAAGTTGCCAACCAGCCCCTAAGTTTACTTAACAATGGAAAAGAAAAGAAATGACTGATTTTCCCTTCCTTTCCTCTCATTTCTCTCGTCTTCTTCTTTTCTTTTCTTTTCACTTCTTTCTAATTTAAAAGGATGAAATTTTGCATCAAATTCCCTTCTCTTCTTTTCTTTCCACTTCCCTCCTAAAAAAAATCTAGAACACAACCAAGTTTTTTTCTTTCCTTCCACTTCCCATGTTTTCTTTCTTAAGTAAACCCGGGAACACAATGTAAATGAAACTCGTAACACAGTGTAATTGATAACCTAATAATGAAAATTGTGGTGCAATTTCAGAGAATCTATACTCTTAGGCTACGGATTGACGCCCTCTTACCAAATGAGCATGGGGGACGCTAAACACCACGTCGGAGCGCCAAGGGCACCCCAGCCATTCCAATAACGGGCTTTAGGCACATGGAGAGATGGGGTCCACCCTTTTTGCCAATCATATCTTTTTCATTTTCTATTGTATTTTTTTTCTTTTATTTTAAATTTATTGGGTGTAGTTATTGGATAGTTATTTCACAACACTTAGTTACTGGGTATTTAGTTATTGCTCAATGCCTTACGTGAGTGTGATTTGATAGTGATGTGGTAACGGTTTAGTTATTCCACACAACCTTGGTGATTTTAATGTATATGGCATTTTCATAAATAATAATTGCTAGGCTTGGTTCTTTTTCCGGATGAAACTTCATGTAGATGTAGCTTGTAACATATTATTTGTTATTTGCTCTTTCAAAATTTGAGCAATGTCTAGTAACCTGTAATTGGAGTGAGTAGAGGCGCTATTTGTCTATCTTTAAGACCGATAATACGGTAACCTGCATATGTTATAATTATATTCTTCTAGCATGATTTATGTATCTCACATCTTGTGGTATTGAACCTTCAACACTTAAAACCTCATTTTTAGCATATGCATATAGTAACTATTGATGCAGATATCAACTGCACCTTCATCAACTTGAATTACTTCTACTGGTTCTATAAGCTATAAGTATCTATAAGCCAAGTAATTGTCCACTTAAGTAATCATACACTCCGTGTGGATTAGACTATGTGTAATGGGGGGCGTTATTTGTTAACAGTCAATTAGACGACGAATACGCAACTTATCGACAGTGAGGTGTACTTAAGATCAGAACTCTTTCCTAGGCGCGAGGCGCCCAGCAATGCGCTTTTCCTGACTGTGGGAGGCAACAACCGAAAAACGACACTCACGCTACTACCGACTTAGGAATTGAAAACAAGCAATCTACACGTTCTTTTACTAACTAGCATCATAAAACATGTTGATAATCATATAAACACATAACCTTTCACCATTTTTTCATATCAGATAACTTGAGATAAAGAAAGGTCTAACCATGTTCTCACATAGCCTTCAAGTTCTCAACAAAATCTGCAACATACTTATTATGTATCTCATCATTCTGCAAAAACTCTTTCCATTTCTTATGATTTCCTCTTATGGATTTTGCTGGTTCTTTTCCAGTCTCCATCATAACACTCTTCACAGCTTCAAACACATCATCTTTCCCAAAATACCCATCTTCATCTCTCCTATTCACTTCCACTCCAAAGCAACCAGTCTAGAGTTAAAAAACTGGTCATTCTTCAATGGCAGCATCACCAGCTGACAGTCGTTAACCAGACCTTCGATCACCGAGCTAAAACCCGCATGGAACACATAGCATCCCACGGTTTCATGCGCCAGTATGTGCCGTTGTTGCACCCACCCCGAATGCACAACCCCTTTATCCTTCACTCTCTTTACAAACCCTTCAGGCAGTGCTCTATTCAGTTCTGCAGAACTTTCAAGGTTTGCTGGAAAGTTAAGCACCAGGAAGAAAGGAAGTCCTGTTAGTTCCAACCCTAAAGCTAATTCTCTAATCTGATCGTCGGTTAGAAAAGTCTCGCTTCCGAAAGAACAGTATATGACTGATTTAGCTGGGAACTGGCTCAACCAGTTGGCCCATGTGTCGTCTAATTCGCCAACATTTGGCTCGGGAACCACTGGACCGATTAGAAGAACTGGCTTTTTAACTTGGTTGCTGAAGTAATCTATGTATGGTCCTTCCATTTCTCTGCATGTCTTGATGAGTATAGCGTTGCATCCGTTGATGCCTTTCACTAAGCGGTCGAATACGCTTAGTGTGCCATGGAAGCTATTGAACATGTACATGAAATCTGGAGCTTCAGAGGTCTTCAAAGTGATGGTTCCAGGTAGTTCCAGAGCTGGAAACACTATAGGTTAATAAACTATCATACTATAACATCAAATTAAAATTTTAAAATAGTATAGACTTAGGAATTTTTCTAAGGTTCAGGAGGTTTAAAGGTCAATTGTCAAAGGTGGAGAAAATTCTTGAAAATGTCAAGTCTCTCGGATATCTGTAGATAAAAAACTTTGGATAAAGAATAGATCAAGCTTCAACGCATTACTTTGAGAGGATTGATGTAATTTTTATTAATTTTATTTTTTTATATGTATGTAAACGCTCTCTCTTTGGTTGCCCTTTTTCCTTTGTAGTTGTTTCCTAGGCTTTTACCTCGGATTTCATACATCCTTAAAAACACCATTTTAACTACAACAACAACTCGCTAACGAGGTAGTGGTGGATTAATTGAGGAAAGACTTGGTATTTCTTGCGACCCAGGTTCGGCTCCCACTCTTTCCATTATTTTCTGTGGCATCCAGGTGAAGGTGAATACGAGTGACGCCGGTTCGTCTTGATGGAAGGCGAGGTTTTACCGATTATTCCACTGTCGTGCCTTCGGACGGGTGAAGGTCGGGTTTCCGTGCATCTGGGAGAGCCAAGGGGCTGGCGAGGGTCAAGTAGTCGACCTTGACCACAGCGCCCGGTATCACGGTGGTTGACAACGTCGTTCCTTGACGTTAAAAAAAATTACAATTCAAACTACCACTTTTATACTAAAAAAATTAAAATAATATCTTAGAAAATTGTTTATATGCGAACCCCACCTTTCTCGTTTCTCGTTCTCGTTTGTGGTAAATTTAGAATTCGGACAAGTGGGGTGAGCTAGGGGTGCGGATGAGAGCCACAATGGTGCTACCACAATTCTAAACCTACCACGAGAAAGGTGGGGTTTGCACACACTCGAACCTAAAAAATTAGGTATAAAAGAGATAACGGTGCTACCGCCCTACATTTAATATCTCGCGGAGGTTTTTTCACTTCCTCTATAGTTGGTAGTGTGTCATGGTTGAACCAACGTGTCACAAACGCGCCACAAATCGCCATAAAAACCGAGAAATGGATGGTTTTTATCCCGAGCTCAGACGCTATTTCGGGCAGCCACCATTGCGCAAAGTCGAAGAACACAAAACTAGGTTTGAGATTAGTAAGTAAACTTTTGATCTGAGGTTGCATGAGGTCTAATGCAACTTTGAGAAGTTCAGCGGTGTCTGGTGAGGGGTCAGAGGTGTTTTCGACCCCGAAGACCATCGACATGCGGTAGAGTTAACGGGATGACTTTGGTGATGATAGGGTTGAGCATGGTTTCAATACGGCTCACACTGGCTGAAGCAGCCAAGAAGGAAATCTTGATACCGGGATAGGATGATAACTTGTTGGATAACTGGACAAAAGGACTAATGTGACCAAATGCAAAGAATGGGAACATGACTAAGTGTAGTTCCGACATTTTGGTTGCATAAGTTTTGTGCATCGAAGGTTGAAACATATAGGAGTAGTGAACTATGATCATCTCCACCGGCAAAGTTAAGGAAGTTTGTGGAAGTAAGCCAGGTGTCGTTTGGGAGGATGACATGGCAAGATACCATGCACATGGTTTGTTGGGTCCTTTGTACACGTCTATACTGTGTAAGAATATTATATAAAGATTTGCATAACTCATTTGATTTATGGTATTGTCCCATAAGCGACCAGATATAACTTAATGTTAAAACTTTATTTAGGGTGAATTTCATTACGTTTTTTAAGTTTTAGCAGAATTTTAGCCGTTGTCTTTTAAATAACTTAAATACAACGGATATTCTTTATGTTTTAATTTCTTAACATCAGATATCAGATGTGTTTTATATTTAATTTCTTTATAGCAATGCCCTTTATTTTTATAATCTTTTTAGGAAAAAAAGACATCACTTGTATACAAATTAGTTTAGGGATAAAGCACACCGTCTGTAAATAAATTAGAGAACATAAAGAATATTCACTGTAATTTCGTTAGTTAAATGTAATTTCGTTAGTTAAAGGATAATGCCTGAATTTGGTTTAACCAAATTTGCTAAATCCATGCAAAAAAAAAAAGTTATATAGGTTTTTTATTCGTTGCCATATCTAATATAGATTCTTATTATTCTCTTTATTTATTTTAATATTTCCAATTTGGATTAAATTGCTGCCTTTGTTGATATTAATATTACTTTTGGTTGATGGTGAAAATTAATGACATCGACATAAGATAATATCTTTGCGTGGTCTGTTGTGATTGCAGGGGAACAATACCAAAAAAAAAAATGAATATAGTTTTATTAAATTCTATTTGCTTGCTGTTTTAGAACAAATACAAAAAAAAAAAAAAGGAATAGCTAGTTCAGAGGTGAGCAGAAGAAGAGAAGGTGTCCTTGAGCTTTTGTGCAGTTTCCTTGGCAGATTCCTCAACGGCAGCCTTCCCTTTCTCAAGACTCGTAGTCACAGCTTCTTTGACCTTGTCTCCACCTTCACTATTACTACTTATTCTGAAACTGTTACAAATCCAAACATATATGCTGTTAATTACTTACTTCATCTGAAAGGTCATAATTAAGTAGAAACTTACTCTAGGTTGGGAGGAAAGAGTGTATTGAGTAGGCCATGAGTTAATGAAGTCTGCTGCTTAACTTGAAGAACCAAGTCCGATGTCAGAAACAAGAAAAAGATAGTGATGAGAATGGTCTTTTGATAATACATAGCGTTTTGGATTGAGGTTTTGGTCTTGTGGTGTACTGGTGTGGATGGGGGGTTTTACTTTTAGTACAGAGAATGAATGGCGGTGGGTTTGCCCTTAATATACACCTAGGTAGGTTTTGATAAGGATTTAAACTATTCACACACCTTGCCCAACTATTAACACACTTTTGGTTTAGGTACGTCGTGTAAACTTATACGTAAAGTATAGGGTTGTATCAAAATTATTGGTTGATTTGTTGTGTCGGGAGTTATGCACGCCACGTATAAGGCTATATGTGGCGTACATAACCTAATTGAATTAATATGGTTGAGTTTTGGGGTTTTGGTGTTATAGATCGGTAAATTTTGGGTTTTGGTGTTTGTACAGTTCGAACATTATACCGTTTCAATATTATATCGTTTAAAATATTACACCGTTAATTTGTTCGGTACGGTTTGAATATTATACCGTTTCAATATTTTACCGTTTAAAATATGACACATTTTCTTAACTCCCGGCTGGTTCGAACATTATGTCGTTTCAATATTATATCACTTAAAATATTACGCCGTTAATTTGTTCGGTACGGTTCAAATATTATAGCGTTTCAATATTTTATCGCTTAAAATATAATACCGTTTTTAAGGTATATTAGATTTAAATAACCCAAACTTTAAGCAATTGGCCAATAACACTTCTAACTTTCAATTTGTACAACAGCACTCTCAATTTTCAACATATTGACCGATAACACTCTCTAACTAACTGAACCCTAACCGAGTTAGTTTTTGCTGATGTGGCATCTGATGTGGCCTTTTTTTGCTGACGTGACAGCTGATGTGGCATCTTTTTGATGACGTGGCACTTATGTGGCAGTTGATGTGACATTTTTGATGACGTAGAGTATGATGTGGTAGCTGACATGGCATTTTTGATGACATGGCAGCTGACATCAGCTAACTGGGTTAGGGTTCAGTTAGTTAGGGAGTGTTATCAGCCAATAAGTTAAAAGTTGAGAGTGCTAGTATAGAAATCGAAAGTTGGGAGTGCTATTGGCCAATTGGTGAAAGTTCGGGTTATTTAAATCCAATATCCCATTTTTTTAATTCCCGTTAGTTCGAACATTATGTAGTTTCATTATTATCGTTTCAACATTATACCATGTCAATATTATCGTTCTCAACATTATACCATTTCAATATTTTCGTTTCAAATATTATACCATTTCAATGTTTAAAATATTACACCACTAACAGAGTTTGATAAACTCCAATGAGGTTCGAATATTATACCATTCAAAATATTATACCGTTAATTATGTTGATCGAGTTTGATAAACTCGGGTGCAATTCGAATATTATAACGTTTCAATACGATATCGTTTAAAACATTATCCCGTTTTTTACTCTCATCAGGCTCGAACACTATGTCGTTTAATATTATATCATTAAAATATTATATCGTTGTAATATTATCGTTTGAACCTTGCACATTTCTCAACATTATAGCGTTCAATATTTTGATATATACAACATAAGTTTGTACATACATAAATACAAGTGAAAACGATATATACAACATAAGTTTGATATATATAACATAATTTTGTACATACATAACAAAAGATAAAATATAACTAAATACTAAATACAAAAACAAGAACAACATGCTCGTTTACGGTTGTGGATCCTGCTGGTGGTGGTGCGGATCCTGCTGCTACGGATCATGCTACTGCTGCTGGTGTTGTCCTAGAGGCGGACGACACAGTCGGGGAGGTAACCCTTCACATTGTCGTCGCTCTTGGGCCTCCTCAACCAATCACTACAATGTATAAGACATTGTGTCGACCGTATCAGTAAGCATGTCGACAATGACCCGTAACTGCTGATACAACGCTGCTCCCGAGGCAGGACCTGGAACAACGTGTTATGGAAACTAAGGCGCCCGGGGTGGTGTCGCAGCTCTGGATTGTCAATATCGGGAGCATGCTCTTGAACGGTCGCGGGCAAGGGTGGCGGATAGACCGGGTCGAAGTGTGCCGGCTAGGGGTGTTCAGAATTCGTTTCGAATATTAGATTTGATTATAAGAATTCGAATTCGGTTCAATTCGAGTCAAGTAAATTGAATACGAATTTATAATTTCAAATTCGATTCGAATTCGAATAAAAATTATACATTTTATTTATATATATATATATATATATATATATATATATAACTTTTATTGGGCTATACTATAAATTACTTTCCAAATTTATTCCAAGTGTTAAAATTACCCACTATATGGCTCATAACTTAAACCTAAGTAGCAAATCTATCAATAGATTTCTAACCCTAAAAATATTAACTTGTAATATGGAATGGTTATTCCTGACTTCTCGTTTTGAACGTTAGACTTACGGTACTTTATTTGGAACTTTTTAATGTGATATGGTGCTTTATGTCTACTTTAAAATTTATGTTTCATTTGATAGTTTTAAAAGAATCTGAATCAAATCAAATTTATTCGAATTCGATTCAAATTCAAATTTTTAATCGAATACGAATTGGGCTTTTATTAAAATACGGATTCGAATCGAATTGGGTAGGTTTTAATCGAACACGAATCAAATTCGAATTCAAGGCAAAAATAAAATTATTCGAATAATTCGATTTGAATAATTCGAAAATTCGATATTCGAATCGATGAACACCCCTAGTGCCGGCAACTGAAGCGGCACGAAGTTGTCTCCGCTTTTAGTGCGAAACCGCTATCCTAGGTCGGGGAACTTCTTAATAATTTTCATCCCCTATATCGAGCTCATCCCAATCCTCTTCGGTTGTATAGTAACTGCGGGTAAAGGTTCGGGTGATAGCCAAATGAATAGGCAATCACCGTGACGTAGGCGCCATCGTACAACATCCCGCGCTCCTGCCGATTAATGTGCGGAGGCGAAGTACTGCGCCAAACCGTGTGCGAGAGCGCACGACCTCTTGTACAAGAGGCAATAAAACAAAAATAGATATCCGCTCGTACAACACTCTCGGATCTTCCCACGAGCAATGATGGAAGAGGCGATCAGCGGCATAGATACATGCACAAATTGTCAGTAATAATGATTGAATTAGAAGTAATATTAATAATAGTATTAACCGTACATGAAACCCTCCCTTTGGAGAGCTCGTGGTCCCAAGTGTCCTTTTCTGCAACCACATCCCAAAACCCTAAAAGCGTGGGTTTATCAACCACTAACATTCCCTGGTTACACGTATGTTTATTAGTTAAATTTTATATATTAAGATGATAATAAAAACAATACAAATATTAATGATACACGTATCTATGTATAAAGATCTGTATCGATCTTATTTTCCAGGTACAAGCCGCAGCGGACTTAGAATGTTAAAAAGTAGCGATTTTTTTTTGTAAAAAATGTTAAAGATTTGTATCGATCTTTTTGGTGACAAAAAGTAGCTAAAAGTTTGGTGACGAAAAGTTAGCTAACTTACAATGTTAAAAAAGTAGCGATTTATAATTATAGTATCGATCTTTTAATTAACTTAAACATAATTATCCCAAAAAATGTCTTAGAATGTCAAATTTTAGCTAACTTTGAAAAAATAGAGTTTCAACTTTTCATCAATATGTTTAGATAAAATGTTTATTATTTAGTTTTTTAATATCATCAAACGAACATGAATGAACGTAAACAAACATTCACGAACACAGTCAAACGAACGAGACATCTGCATTCGTGTTCGCTCGCTAAGCTAAGTGAACTTTTTGTTGTTTTGTAATCGAACAAACACCATTTTCACAAGTTCCAGTGAATTCTAGCAAAGCCCCAACTACACCATTTTCACCCTCTAATTTCCCCTCCGCCTTCATCGCCCCCCTCCCACCCGGGAAGACAAAACCTTTCAATTTCGTATTCAGAACGACACAGGATCACGTCCAGAAACAACACAAACAAACTAGCTAATGCACAATTACTAATCACTTGTCGACGATGATGATGGCGGAAGAGGGTAGAGGCAGCGGCTTTTCGGAATTAAAGGTCTACTGCTTGCAACTTCTAGAAGCTCTCAGAAACCCTAACAACAAAGCCAGCACCTCCGCACTCTCTCATCTTCTTCAGTTCATCACTCGTTCTTCTCCTCATGCTCTTCAACCGTTCTTCGAGTATGTTCCTTTCATTTAACTCATGTTTACAATATAACTGGATTGATATCGGCTGAAAATTATAACTGTTTTACGAAACGTGTATCAATTTGCATTTCCGTATTCGTAACTGACCTAATTTTGAAAATTATGGTGCAATTTGAGAGAATTTTAGAGATGAAAGTAGATGTAGCTTGTAACATGTTATTTGTTCATTGCTCTTTGAATTTAGTTTCATAATTTGAGCTGTGTATCAGACTTTTAACCTGTAATTGGAGTGAGTAGAGGCACTGTTTGTCTATCCTCTAGACCGATCAATCGATTATATGGTAACCTGCATCTGTTATGATCAGAGGATGATAATTGTATCTTGTGGCGTAGAAGCTTTACAGTTAGAAGTTAAAACATCATTTTTTAGCATATGCGTGTAGTAAACTTAACGATGCAGATATCAGCTGCAATTTCATTAATTTAGAATACTTATATTGGTGTTAACTTATAAATGTTTATAAGCCTAGTGATTGTCCACTTTATGTTATAATCATGTGCATTATAGGTGCACACAAATGGCAATTACGCCAAGGACCCACAGAGAACTGTGACGTATTTTATCTTTATATTCATCTCTCAGACAGAAGCATTTTGTACCTAAATAGGTTTAATCCTTCACATTTTGTACACAAAAAGCTAATTGAGAATGTTGTTATAGGATCGGTAAAGTAAGTTCTAATAGAAAGGCCATATTATTTGGTTGAGATGCATGTTAGACTAACTTATTTAAATTAGACTAGTTTATTATTATTAAGGGTACCAAGTTGTAATTAGTTTATCTATATATAGGGCCTTGTATTCTTCATTATTCAATAAGAAAACCTAATTACAATTATACGTTTCAATTTGGTATCAGAGCTTATACGCTCTGGGATTCCCTAAACCCTAAAGCAGCCGCAGCCTTCTTCTACCCTAAAATCAGCCGCAGCCTTCTTCTACCCTAAAGCAGCCGCAGCCTTCTTCTACCCTAAAATCAGCCGCAAACAGCCGATTACTAAACCTAACAGTCGATTACCAATCCTGTGGCTTCTAACATCCACAGCCGATCACCAAACCAACAGCCGATTACCAATCCTGTGCCATCCTGCTGCAGCTATCAACCCTAACAGCCGATTACTAAACCTAACAGCCGATTATTATGGCTGCCATAACAACCTTTACAAATCAGGAAAAAGCTATCCATAACTCTCACAAGTTTGCTTTCAACCTAAAACCTACAAACTATGGCTATTGGAAACAAATAGTCGAACCTATCCTTGCCTCTCATAACCTACTCGGTTATGTGAATGGTACCATCCCTTGCCCATTAAAGGATGTTACAACTGGAACAACCACCACTGTCAACCTGAGTTACGCTCCATGGCTTGCCAATGATGCTCATGTCCGTATGCTTATTGTCAACACAGTTTCTGAGGAATCTTTTCAGCATGTTCAAGGACACACTTCTCGTGAGGTATGGTTATCACTTGAACGCGCTTATGCACCCGTTTCTTCCTCTCATGAATTTACTCTCAAAAGCCAACTGCTGCGAATCACCATGAAGGGTGATGAAAAACCGGCTAACTATTTGGCCCGGGCTCAAGAGTATGCTACTGCCCTTGCCAACATAGGAGAACCGATGAAGGAAAAAGATCTGGTCATGTTAACTGTTGCCGGTCTTCGTGACGAATATAATGGCCTCAAGGCCAACTTATTGACTCGTTCCCCTCCTGTTACTTTTACTGAACTACACGGGTTACTAAGTGATCATGACTACATGATCACAAAGATCTTGGCCACCCATCAGCAGGCGCCACACGCCTTATTTGCGGCTGCCACAACTTCACAACAGCCTTTTACGGCTGCTGTCCCAACTCCTCCACAGCCAAATATTGATTCCCTACGGCAACAACTTCACAATCTTCAACTCATGGCTTCTCAGTTGGGATATCAACTTCATCCTGCATCTTCTTCACAACCACAAGCTTACTTTGGGTCTCGCTCCTTTAACAACAACAGAGGCAACCGTGGCTCTCGTGGTTCTTCCCGTGGTAACTCTCGTGGTGGCCAAAATAACCGCAATCAGGACAACACTAGCACTCGTCAATTCTCTTGGGCGTCAACACAGAACACAGTCTATGGTCACTGTAACCGTTGTGGGATTGGTCATCTCCCATCTCAATGTCCAAATCAACCGAACCAATCTCGTGCAGCACCACAAGCCAACTTTGCTGCTCACTCTGATGTTGCCTCCCAATCAGGATTCACTTGGAAGCCTGACACTGGATGCAATGGACATGCCACTCCAGACTTATCTAGCATTGACAACTCGGAGGCCTACTTTGGTAATGATTCTTTACTTATTGGTGACGGTAACCCACTACCTATCTTTCATATTGGCTCCTCAACTATTTACTCGCCTAACAAAACCTTTAAATTATCTAATATACTTCACGTTCCTGACCTTAAACAAAACCTTTTGTCCGTTCAAAAATTTTGTGTGGATAATGATGTTTTCTTTGAATTTCACTCGTCTTATTTTGTTGTGAAGGACGAGTCTACACGCACAACCCTCCTAACGGGTCCCAGTGAACAGGGTTTGTACTCCATTCGTCTTCCTCAGCTCCAGTCTATCCCTAAAGTCGCTTTCACGGCTGTCAAAGCTTCTTCTAGTATTTGGCATCAACGCTTAGGACATCCTCATGCTCAAGTTTTTCGTTCAATTATCTCTCATTGTTCTTTACCTATTACTCACAAGTTTTCAAATACATTATGTACTTCTTGTCAACTAGGCAAGTCGTCAAAATTATCTTTATCAGACTCATCTTTTCGTAGCAAAAATTTGTTAGATCTTGTTTACTGTGATGTTTGGGGGCCGTCGCCCGATTTGTCTGTTGATGGTTATCGTTTCTTTTTGTTATGTGTGGATCACTATTCTAGATACATGTGGTTTTATCCCCTAGCTCAAAAATCAGATGTTTACAATGTGCTAACCAACTTTATTAAACTAGTGGAACGACAATTTAACACCAAACTTAAATGCATTCAATCTGATTGGGGGGGAGAGTTTCGTACGATTACATCCTTTTGCACCAGTCATGGTATCATTCATCGCCGCTCTTGTCCTCACACAAGTGAGCAAAATGGGATGGTCGAGCGTCGTCATCGGCACGTTGTGGAAACCGGACTTACACTTCTTGCACAATCCAGTCTTCCCCAACGTTTCTGGCAATTTGCTTTTGAGACAGCCGTTTACTTAATCAACCGACTTCCCTCTCGTGTCTCCTCTAACAAATCTCCATATGAACATGTATTTCAACGAAAACCCGACTACTCTTTTCTTCGTGTTTTTGGATGCCAATGCTTTCCTTATCTTCGTCCATATAACCGTCACAAAATTGAATTTCGATCCACTCCTTGCGTCTTTCTTGGCTACAGCCCTGTTCATCATGGCTATCGATGCTTGGACCCATCCACCGAACGAATATACATTGCCCGACATGTTCGCTTTAATGAACATGTCTTTCCATATAACAAACCCGTACCTACCCCAACACCACCACAACCTTCCCCACCCTACGTCTCAATATTTCCTGACCCACCACCCGGTTTTCCAGCTGCACCCACACCACCTACTCCTCCTATACCACCCACTACTGCACCTCCCGAACCTACCCAATCAGACCCACAACTACAAACCGATACCAACACCCCACCCGAACCCTCCACCGAACCCACAGTTCCCACCGTCCAACCCACCCAAGCACCTAGACCTCGCCCATCCAACCTTCGTCCAAACCCCAAGCCACCCACTCGTTATAATCCCGCTGCCTATACTGCCACCACTACCCCTACCTTACCCGCTGAGCCTACCTCCTTTACCGTTGCTAATAAGTCTTTAGAATGGCGCCAAGCCATGGCTGAAGAGTTGGATGCGCTACATAGGAATGGGACATGGACGTTAGTTCCCCCTGCCCCTCATACTAACTTGGTTGATTGTAAGTGGGTTTACAGGTTAAAAACAGATGCAAATGGGAACATCAGCAGGTACAAGGCACGACTTGTTGCTAAAGGTTTTCACCAGCAACATGGAGTTGACTATCATGAGACTTTCAGCCCAGTAATCAAACCTGCTACGGTTCGGACTATTTTATCCCTAGCTGTCACCAACAAGTGGATTCTCAGACAATTAGATGTTCAGAATGCCTTTCTGCATGGTGATCTTCAGGAGACAGTTTATATGAGACAACCTCCTGGTTTTGTTGACCCAACTAGGCCAGATCATGTGTGCTTATTACACAAATCTTTGTATGGTCTCAAGCAAGCTCCTCGTGCTTGGTTTACAAAATTATCAACGGCTCTTTACCAATTGGGTTTTCACGGGTCCAAAACTGACCCGTCCCTGTTTATTCTTAACAACAATGGTACTTTGGTTTACCTTCTTGTCTATGTAGATGATATTATCATCACAGGTAATCACTCTGGGGCTGTTACTGCTGTTATTGACCGCTTGAGCTCTATGTTTGCAATTAAAGATCTGGGTCCATTACATTATTTTTTGGGCATTGAAGTGGTGCATCATGGTTCGGATCTGGTCCTATCTCAACGAAAATACATTCTTGATATTCTTCATCGTGCAGGTCTTGCAGACTGCAAACCCGTGTCGTCCCCTATGAGTACTTCTCAGATTTTCTTACCTGATGATAGTTCGTTACTTGATGATCCTTCTAGATACAGGCAAACGGTCGGTGCTCTTCAATATGCAACTTTAACTCGTCCGGACATTGCTTTTACAGTTAATAAGGTTTGTCAATTCATGCATGCTCCTACCGAGAATCATTGGGCTGGTGTGAAACGTATTCTGCGTTACTTGAAGGGCACGGCTGATTTGGGTCTCTTATTTCGTCACAACACGGGGTCTACGCTACAAGCCTTTTCTGACTCTCATTGGGCCACTAGTCTTCGGGCGTTCTCGGATTCTGATTGGGCTGGTTGCCCTATCGATCGTCGTTCCACGGGGGGATATGCTGTCTATCTGGGTTCTAATCTTATTTCGTGGTCTGCTCGAAAACAACGAACTGTCTCTCGATCTTCAACAGAATCTGAATATAAGGCTATTGCTGATACTGTAGCAGAACTGATTTGGCTGAAATCTCTTCTTCATGAGCTCGGTCTGGTTAGCAAGGCACCAACGCTTTGGTGTGATAATCTTGGTGCAACCTATCTCTCTGCTAATCCAGTGTTTCATGCTCGTACAAAACATGTTGAAATAGACTATCACTTTGTTCGTGAACAAGTTACTCAAGGGAAGCTGAATGTCAAGTTCATCTCCACTAATGATCAAATTGCTGATGTGTTTACAAAGGCTCTACCTTCACAAAGATTTGAGTTTCTACGGTCCAAGTTGCAGGTCGTTCCCCGCCCTCAACTTGCGGGGGGATGTTAGACTAACTTATTTAAATTAGACTAGTTTATTATTATTAAGGGTACCAAGTTGTAATTAGTTTATCTATATATAGGGCCTTGTATTCTTCATTATTCAATAAGAAAACCTAATTACAATTATACGTTTCAATTATGCAAATAGGTGGTGGACTTTTAGATGAAGACTCAGCTTATTGACAGTAAAGTATACATAAGATTAGAACACTTTCCTTGTTTCTTTACTCTTTAGTTATAAAAAAAGTGTGCCTGAGGCTTGAGGCGACCGGTGATGCGCTTTTACTGATTGCACCACTTAGCAGGAGACGTGGTGCGACAGGCGATGTGCTTCTACCGACTCAGGAGTTGAAAACAAGCAATTTGGACGTTCTTTTTACCAACTAACGTCATATTTTATTTCTCGTTAGTTCTAACTTAGGATTTACATTTCTATTCAAAATATAATAATTTTGAAAACTGAAATGCAATTTCTGTTACCTTTGCAGCTATACTTTGTTTCCCCTGCTGCTTCTGCTGGAAGCTGCAGTGGACTGTAGATCTCCACCAAAGGAGAATAATAAAGAAACCCCTACTAAAATAAGTGATGCTGTGGCAGAAGGTGTGGTTCAGTGTTTGGAGGAGCTTCTAAAGAAGTGCCATGTAGGATCAGTGGATCAGGTATTTGAGGAAGTTTTTTCTTTTCTTTTTCTTTTCTTTTTAATTATTAAGATGAAAAATCAGTATTTTTCTTATTGTTGCAAAATATGCAGATGGTTGTAATACTGAAAAAACTGACTAACGCGGCATTGCTATCTCCATCTGAGGCATCAGAGGAGTTTCGAGAAGGAATTATCAGGTGTTTTAAGGCACTGATTAACGGTTTATGTCCATGCTCCGACACATCTTGCACATGCAACCAAATTAACGGCCCGCCTATGCTTCTAGACCAAAAATATTTGAAATCATCCCTTACTGTATCCGAAATATGTGAACTAAACTCCGAGGAATGCTTAATTGCATTCCTTAGATCTCAATCCGCAACTGTCACTGTTGGACACTGGTTGTCACTTCTACTAAAAGTATGTATTCTTTTAAATTAATATTTTTTTTCTTATATAAAGATAAATTCTTTTATAGAAATTTGATTATTAATATTTTTTTGCGTAGGCTGCAGATGTTGAGGTAGCACGCGGACATTCAGGCAGTTCTAGTCTTCGTGTAGAAGCTTTCATGACACTTCGCATGCTTGTCGCTAAAGTAAGTAATAGGCAAATGTAAGTTTGTACTTTGTCTAGCTTTTAAAATGATTAACTGCTCATCGCATGTATATTTTCTTGCAGGTTGGTACAGCGGATCAACTAGCTTTCTTTCTACCTGGTGTGATCAGTCAAATCGGAAAAGTTTTACACGTGTCAAAAACAATGATTAGTGGGGCTGCTGGAAGTATGGAAGCTATGGACCAAGCACTTAGAGGTTTGGCCGAGTTTCTCATGATAGTTTTTGAAGATGAGGCTAATTTATCCAGTCTTGATGACAGTGAAGTTAATTTAAATACTGAGAAATCTCCGTTATCATTTCTGGAGGAGCTCCGGCGCTTACCTGGCCAAAAGCAAGATCAGGTTGAAACATTAGCAACGGAGTCAACCCAAAAGTCCCCACAATCTGAGGTTAAACGGTCTTTGCATGTTGACCGTACAAGCGATTGGATTGCAACGGCTTCTTCTCATGTAAATAAAATTTTGTCAGCTGTATTTCCACATGTAAGTGCGTGCGGTCAACTATTTGATAGTTTTACAGTTACCATGATTTTTACCAAGTTTTTAATATTTTATATTTTATTTTTTGTAGCTTTGTGTACATCCAGCAAAGAGGGTGAGACAGGGGACCATGGCTGCTATACAAGGACTCTTGTCGACGTGCATTCGGACACTCAAAGGAAGCAGACTTACGCTTCTAGTAAGTTATAAATTAGCTTTTTAAAAGATTTATTTTGATATTTTCTACCGTCATTTTTCCTTATTTTAAGTTAATTACAAAATTTCAGGAATGTTTATGTACTTTAGTTTCTGATGACGATGAAGAGGTGTCAGAAGCTGCTCAAACGTTTCTTGAAAGTTTGTTATCAAGTGGGAATCATCACATAGAACGTGACTTTGCTGATATATTTAACAGGTATTATTATTTATATATTATATTCTAAGCTCTATCGTTGCTGATATATATTATTTTATACGACATAACAGGCTGTTTGAAAAGCTCCCAGAAGTGGTAGTTGGAGGGGAACAGTCACTTGCACATTCTCAAAAGTTACTTGTGTTAATTTACTATTCTGGTCCCCAACTTGTTAGAGATCATCTTCTACATTCTCCCGTACGTTCGCTTCTGTGTACCTACAGTTTGACTTTGACTTTGACTAATAGGTTATTATCTGATATACAGGTGGCAGCTGCTCGATTCTTTGATACTCTTACCCTTTGTTTGAGCCAGAATTCAGTATTTCCTGGTTCGTTAGACAAACTGCTTTTAGAGAAGCCGGCTTCTGTCGGGTACTTGCGTTCTATAACGGAAATGAAAGCGACAACTTTCTTTGAGAATGAGAAAAAGTCTGCTGTTGAATCTAACGCTTTTGAAAATCCAAATTCTTTCAAAGCTCAAAATGAGTACGATCTTCCATGTATGCCACCTTGGTTTTCTTCTAGAAATCCGAAACTTTACAATGCACTTGCGGGGATCATTAGGCTTGTTAGCCTGTCTCTTATTGCAGGTTATCTAAACTCTTTAAATTCACATTCTTTGTATATTATTAGGGCTGTAAACGAACCCAACGTTCAGCGAACAGTTCGTAAACCGTTCGCCGTGAAGTTCATTTATCTTCGTTTGTTTAATTATTGATCAAACACAAACAAGAAATTTCATTATATAAGTTAAACAACCGAACATGAACAGTGACTGTGTTCGTTCGTTTATGTTCGTGAACGTTTGGTAATGTGTTCATTTATGTTCGTTCATTTAAAAGTTTTTTTATGTTATATTTTTATTTTGTTGGCTTTAGTTTTTAAAATTTGAAACCATAGTTATACTATACGCCTCCGCCAACATCCCCCATTTGATCATTTCAATTTCAGTTTGTGTAAAAGCTTGACAAACTTCTTAACTTTTGTGTTAATTATGTTAAGTATTTATTTAATTTTGGTGGATTCTTTGTAATCTTTACGATGAAAAATGCAGATTATATAAATTTTAATGAATGTATAACGTTCGTTTGTTTTCATTTATGTTCATGAATATTTGTTTTTGTTTGTTTGCGTTCATGTACGTTCGTTAAGTGTTCATGAACATGTTCATTTCTTTAATGAACAAAAATCTCGTTAGGTAAGCGTTCATGAACCGTTCTTGAACATGTTCATTCCTTAATGAACTTCGTTCGGTTCGTTTACAGCCCTACCTATTATTCATTCAAATTCTAAAATTTAGTTAGCAGGTACTCGTAGTGACGGGAATTTATCGATTATTAAAGATATTCCATTGAGCTTCATGCGGAAACTGATTGGCGATATCCGACACAAAGAATACACAAAAGAAAGCTGGCAGAGTTGGTATAACAGGAGTAATTTAGGAAAGCTTGTACGACAAGCTAGCACTTCTGCATGCATGTTAAACGAAATGATATTTGGTTTATCAGATCAAGCTATTGATAATTTGAAAACAAGATTTCATAACACAAAATCTATCTGGCATGTTTCCTTAAATAAGGATATAAGAGTCAGTTAATCGATTGCATCGGGAGTATCTTACATGAGTATTTATCACCTGAAGTCTGGAATCTTCCATTAGATCAATCCGATGTTGGATTTGGAGATGTTACGGTGCACTTTTTTCACGATAATGCAATGATGCATCAGGTAATTAATCACACCCATTTCATCTTCATTATGATTCATTATTTTTACTAGGGTTGTGCACGGTTCGGTTTTGTTTTTTTTCCGGTTTTAGCAATGGTTCCGTTCAGTTTTTTGGGTTTTTGGAATGAAATTACGTAAGATGCAAAAATAATAAGTATAATCCAAGATTTAATATTTACATTTAAGTTTACAATTTTTAACCTTTTTATTTAATATCGTTAACATAAACCTAACTTCTAATCTGTTTTTGTGTTTTCCAAAGTTTTTATTTAGATATTTTCTTTTATAATACTTTGAAATCATTTAATTTTGATGTTAAATTTTGTTATTTCTTGTAGGCTATGGATAAATCATTTCAAAGATAAATAAACATGTTCATGTTTTTATTATAAATACTTCATTCAAGAACAAAACTAATAACTACTAAATCAGTATATAACAAACATTAAAAAATGATTTATTAGGTTATTCGGGGTTTTTTTCGGTTTTCATAAAATGTAAATCCGTAACCAAACCATAAATTTAGGTTCGGTTTTTTGTTTGGTTTGGTTTTTTTGGTTTTCTGCTCACCCCTAACTTTACAATCATTAAATCTGAAATTGTATCATTTCAAACAGGTCATGATTGATGGGATTGGAATATTTAATTTATGTCTCAAGAGTGATTTTATATCAAGTGGATTTCTTCATTCGTCTCTTTACGTGTTGCTCGAGAATCTTATATGTTCAAATTTTCAAGTCAGACATGCGGCAGATGCTGTCTTACACGTCATTTCAGCTACATCTGGCTGTCCAACGGTGAATTTACAGCCTAAATTTGAATTAATTCAACGTCTGAATCTATAACTATATTAATATCTCACAAACCTTTACACGCGCTTTACAGGTTGGCCACTTAGTTTTGCAAAATTCAGACTATGTAATTGATTCGATATGTCGACAACTTCGCTATCTGGATCTTAATCCTCATGTACCAAGTGTTATTGCTGCCATTCTTTCATACATAGGTGTGGCCCACAAAATATTACCGTTGATGGAAGAACCTGTATGATTTTCCACTCTGTGTTTAAAACTATTTAAACCGAACATTTTAAACAATGTTTAACGAGATAATTTTGCGCAGATGCGTTCTATTTCACAAGAACTTGAGATTCTTGGCAGGCATCAGCACCCTGAGCTCACCATTTCTTTCTTGAGGGTAAGTGCCATTTTTTTTTACTTTTTTCAAAGAGTAAAATGCCATTTTCGTCCCTGAGGTTTGGCCAGTTTTTGTTTGTTTTTTTTTTTGCATTTGGATCCAAAAGGTTTGAAATCTTACCATTTCATCCGGCTCATTAACTCCATCCATTTTTCTCCGCTAAGTCAGGGGTATTTCCGTCTTTTTTGTTAACTTAAAGGGCAATTCGGTCCTTTTCACTTTATGTACAAGCATTTAGCATAATGTACAAGTATTCACTTCAAGGCAAATCTGTTTTTTTTTCACTTTTTGTACAAAAATACCCCTGGCTTAACAAAAAAATTGGATAGAGTTAACGGGCCGTGGATGAAAGTGGCAAGATTTCAAACCGTTTGGATCCAGATGCGAAAAAAACAAACCTTTGGACGAAAGTTGCAAAACTGACCAAACCTCAAGGACAAAAATGGCATTTTGCTCTTTTTAAAACTACCTTAGTTTTAATCATTTAACGAGCTTTTTTTTTTAATTATTTATGTCACTTAGGCAGTTGCGGAAATTGCAAAGGCTTCGAAGATTGAAGCTCGTTCATTGCCTTCTCAAGCAGAGTTATACCATAAGCAAGTTGAGTCTGAACTTTCATGTTTTGCGAATGGTGTTCTCTCGAATCCTGAAGAAAGCGGTGAACGTTTACGGGATTTTGATAAGCATAAGGAGCAATTAGAGGCTATATATTTTAAATTAAAGGAATCAAAGAGTTACAGAAGAACTGTTGGATCTCTTTCGATTTCATGTATTACTGCTGCCACTCCTTTGCTTAGTTCGTTGAAGCAAACATCGTGTTTGGTAGCCTTGGATATTGTTCAGGTAAATATTTGGGCAAATACGTTTAAATATGTCACACACACGTCTAAATATTTATATATGTTTGTCACAGGATGGAATTATGGCACTTGCTGAAGTGGAAGAATCATATAAACATGAGACAAAAACAAGGGAAATTCTTACACAAGCTTTCCAATCATATTCATATCGTGATCTTGCAGATACTCTTGATGCAGAAAATGACGGAACTGACGAAAACCGGTTACTTCCATCCATGAATAAAATTTGGCCCTTTCTGATCGCCTGTATCCGAAATGGGAATCCATTGGTAAGTTACTAAAATTTTGGGTATGGAAAAATGGGCTGATCGTGTGAATTCGATAACGGGTTAAAATGAGTTCACGTAAAAATGAGATAATATATCGGTACAGGTCGAAATCGGATTTGTAAAATTGGGTTGAACTAAAACACATTTTGTCAATGGTTTTTAATATTTCTCATAAATTATAAATATTTAACTTCCCAAATATGAAATGAGAAATTAACTTGGATAATTAATTATACACAGACAACTAGGCGATGTGCAGCGGTGATCAGTAAAGCAGTACAAATCTGCGGGGGAGATTTCTTTTCTCGTCGTTTCCACACTGACGGGCCCTACTTATGGGAACTTTTAAACACGTCCCCATTTCAGAAAAAAGCCGACAAATTTTAAAGAAAGACGAGTCTTACAGCTTCCATACCGAACCAGTTCAACATCTTTAGAAGATCCAAGGGCTGAGATTTCTGATCTAAAAGTCCAGGTGGCGGTGCTGGAGATGATAGCCGAGATATCCGGGAACAAAAACAGTGCTTCAACTTTTGAAAGTGTCGTCAAGAAGGTGAGTGGGGTGGTTGTAGGGATTGCGTGTAGTGGCGTTGGTGGTCTTAGAGATGCGTCTGTAAATGCCCTTAGAGGACTTTCAGCCATTGATTCTGATCTCATTTGGTTGCTTCTTGCGGATGTTTATTACTCGAAAAAGAGGGATGATGTTCCACAACCGCCTGCTGCGGATTTACCACAAGTTCATCAACTTTTACCACCACCTTCGTCTTATAAATCATACCTTTATGTTCAATATGGTGGTAAGAGCTTTGGGTTTGACATTGATTTTTCTGCTGTTGAATATGTTTTTAAGAAATTGTATAGTTAGTTTCAGATCATATTTTATATATAAATATTTTTTTTGTAAGATAGTTGGATGGAAATGAGTTTATAAATTACAGTTTAGTTTTTACACCAGATTTTCACATGATGACAAATTGGTCTAAACCATGGAAAGTTGTAAAGAGGATTTGAGCATCATGTGACGTCATGCAGATGTAGGCAACACAAATGATCAGCATTTTTGTTTTCAGTATTATGGATCAAACGGTGTCGTCTAAACCTTCTATTTTAAGAAAAACATGTGATGACTTATGGGGTGTTAGAAAGATAAGGAGTTCGAAATGAGTGTTACGAACCTCATGAATGACTTATGAATTGGTGGTTGTATGCATTTAATTCCCTAAGGCATTCAAACCTTATAATTGTAGTCGAGAATTTGGACGGTATCGGTTCGTTTTGTTAAGGTACCAGCACCCATTATAGTAACCGAAAAAGAAAATAAAAAAATAAAGTTGTAATATAACCAAAAATGATAGCATGTGATATTTTTGCACTACCCGTACTATATTGTCATAATCCGTACAATGTTTTCGCTACCGGTACTGGTAGTTGTTTTATAAACACACGTTAATGTCCTTTTGGGCATCTGGCTTTTCTCGTCCGATTACTATAATGAGTGTTAGTACTGAACCGAATCAATGCTGATCGAATTCCCGCCACAGAGTGTAGGATCCCGCTAGTATAAATTAAAAAAAAAAAGCTTGGTATAAGGGGTCAGATGCGACAATGGTGGTGGCAACCAGTATTTAGTGATGTTGGTCATTTTTGCGACACCCTATAGGTGGGAGAGGGACGTCTCGTGGTCATGGAGGCGGCAGCCAATAGGCAATGGTGGGTGATATTCGCCCATTTGAACATGTTTGAAAATAACAAGTATCATAATATTGTCATTTTCCCCTTTATACGTTGAAGCACCAAAGGGCCTTTGGTCTAGTGATTCCGAATTGTTGAAAGTAGGTGTCCATTCTCAACTAACTTTTTTTCTTATATAGAACTTGAAATAACTCGAAACTACAAATGATGCTTTTAGAGGCGTTGCCGTTAGACTATCAACCCCGTTCAATCTTCTAACCTACAAGAACTCTTTCATCTAACACACTAAACCAATAAATTCATGTCTAAGCATTTACCATTCTAGCACAAATGTTGAAACATGTAATACTTTTTATTGATATACCAACCCTTCTTAAATTTATACATTTAATGCACACTTCAACCACCATCCATGCATCTCAATTCTCATTAAATTACACATTTAGTACTCCCCCTCCAAACCTTTTCTCAATTCTCATTACATTATATACACTCTTTATAAACAAACACTATGCCTTTAATATTACTCAAAACACTTTTAAAAACTCTTAACATAACACCATTCTCAATGTGCTTTTACAGGGACAAGTTTGATTAATTTTGTTTTATTATTTTTAATTATTATCGGTTATAATAAAATGAAAAGGACAAAATTACCCCTGTGGAAAAGGACAAATCTTGAGGGTTTAATTTGGGGAATTTGACCAGATTTCACTTTTGGACAAAAATGACAACAAAAATGAAATACAGGGACCTAGATACAAAAAGTTTGAAGATTTAGATAAAGTGACAAAATTGGTCAAACCTCAGGGACCAAAATGACAGTTTACTCCCTTTTATTAAACAATTATAGTTTTAGAAACAAAATGCCATTCACAATGTCAACCAATCGATTTGCACAAGGTCGAGTGGCATAACTCTACCTTACTTTGGAGACAAGTAACGCTCCACATATGCTACAAAATGACATAAATCACCACACAAACAAATATTTCAATATGTATTACAAACACGCAAAACTACCATGGACCTCGTCAATGCTTGAGTCCCAATATATTACAAAGACGCTAGTTGCCAAAAGAATGACTAAATAAAAAAGGTTCATCTTCACTTTCTATATCGTCATATGTGCCTTAAAGTTCCTCTTACTCATCGCTAGAATCATTAGCGTCATCAGTACCAACTTCCATGACCTCTTCAATGCAAGACAAACGAGTTCATTATTCGCATTCACTGTTCCGGATGTAGAATGAGTTACCCTTTCATTGATTTATAAAAAAAAATGTTCATCTAATTCATCAGCATTGACGAATTCGTCAACACATTGTGTTAACTTATATATCTTCCTTGGCTTCGTCTTGATAACAACTTGCCAATGTTTCAGATCTTATGTCACCAAAAGGTATTGTTGTATAATACAAATGTCTAGCTTGTGATACTCAAAAAAATAACTTGAAAAACGTTTTTAAAAGAAGTTTAAAAATGTTTCTAAAAAGTTATAAAAATGTTTGTATTAAATATTGGACTTGTAAAAATAGTAATATAGTCATTTTAGATAAAGTTAATAGATGTTATTCAGAAATTGTTATAAAATTATAAACCACTCGTCTGAAAATGCAACATTTAAAGTTAAAAGTTAAAATATAAATTTATTATTATATAATTTATTTGTGTAATTGTTCCAATCTATAATGAATTAATGAAATCATCATCTTCTTTGATGACAACATCCAAAAGTAGCATCGTTTGTGTGTCCAAAACTGCTAGCGTAACATACAATATACGAATTAACCATCACAATTAATACCATGCTAAAAATTCAATATATATGAACACCTAACCTTTATATAATATTCAATTAATTCTTTTGTCTCCTGGTCAACATTCGCATGCTATTGAACACGAAAAAACAACTTATCACTCATATGGTATAACCTAATTCTCCAGGGGTTTTTCATTTAGGTTGTACGGTATAGGCGTCATTGGGCCCTCCACCTCAGCAATTCACTCAATAGCGACTTCCACACCATACCATGGACACTACTGTGGGGGTGCTATTCATGATATGCCACTGCAATAGCGAGGGATAAGGGAGGTTATGTAGGGCCAAAACAATTTAGTATCAATAAAAAGAAGCGCCGTTGATGGATGGCAGGTTTTATCTCATTTCTTCTTTGTTAATGGGGCATTATTGGTTGGTTTTGGATGAGGTGACACATACGTGGCACTGAGGTGACACAATGGAGGGCCCTAAGGGCTTCATTCCATACCCTGTAGACTTAGTGGTTTCCTCCTAGAGGGTCCCAAGTTCGAATCCAACAAATGTATGCCAATAATCCAAGAGAACACTATTGTTCTAGGATTCGTACCTTGGTAAGGTACCTGCATGTTTAGCCCTACCGTGTTACAAACCAATTGCACTAAAGCCGTTAAAAAAAACTTATCGATCACTCACATTTCAAGGTGTGTCATGTGCCACTTTATATATGCAAACATACATTGAAGGATTAATCTTGATATAGGAAGGAGTAATTAAATAGTTAGAGATAACTATTGTTTAAAGTATTAGGTTTATCTAGTTATTTTATTAATTGGTTAGTAAGTATTAGAGTTGGTATTGGTTTAGGATAGCTTGTTTATCAAGTAATTAGTTTAGTATAAATAGATGTGGTAGGTTATGTAATTATTTGGTTGTTTTTTGTTTTGTTCTTTAATATATATAAAAGAGTCGTGAGGAGTTCTCACAAAACCGTTGTGTTGCTGCGTTTTTGATCCGGTTGATTCCAACATACACCCTGTAAAAAATTACTTCTAGAATCGATCTATTACCTGATTTATGAGACTTCAAACTTGTATCAATTTTGTAAAGATAGATATCTAATGTCACTAGATAAAAGACCTAATTCTTCTTTTACTTATTCTTACACCAAGATGCGTATTATTACTGCATATATAATCGGTAGGAAATGAAGTGCATCTAGCAAGAAACTCAAACCCTTTAGCGACCGTAGAAAATAAAGTGGTCGTCGGATGATGTGTTAACCATAATTTTTTAACTCTTTCCAAAGTCCAAACAACATATTGTTGCTGGCAAATTTGTTGGTACAGCAACCAACTTTTACAACATAGATTAAATAGTCAAAACTGGTTTGATGAATAATGACTTAAATCATAATTTAGCGACACTTCAAGACTTCAAGGGCTCACTGTTTGTGTCAATAATTGAACACTCAACAAAAGTGTAGTTTGCTTACACACTATTGGTTGTTACAACACCATAAGTAACCTACTTAGTAAAAAACTCATTTTTTTGTTCTATACCGGATATATAGTTTATTCACCAATTACCATGTTAGTAACAAAGTGCAGTTTGCTTATACTTTGGTCACGTAGCAATACTTGCTAACTCGGTAGTTCAATCGGATCATTGCGTACATACGTTTTTTCATTGTATCTTGGGAATCGATTCACCAGGTGTGCACAACGTTTGATCATATTCTTTGAGAATAGAGAGCACTTGCCTTCAAGCAACAAGTAGGCCGGCCCTGAGAATTCATGTATCATGTTCGAGCTCGAAAAAACGTGTCCTTAGGCCTTAACGAAATCGGGTATTAGGCTCACTAAAGGTTTAAACCTAATGCCAATGGGCTAATAACTAATCTAAACCATAAAAATAGTTTTATGTTGGTGTTTCTATGGGTATATACCCTATTAATTTATATATTTTTACATATATATCGGAGTTTTTTTTTAAAATAACGTGCCCTTCGAAATCGGGCCCTGGCCGGTGGTTCTCCCCGCCCACCTTCAGGGCCGGCTATGGATGTTGTTTAACTTGTTTTACATGTCGGATCATTGCATAAATAACGAATGAGGAAAAAAACATTAATTTAACTAGGAAACTAATTATATTAGACAAAAAAACTATATCATAAGATAAATTGTGTCATAACTTTCATCCTAAATAAGTCACTAAAACCATAGTGAAGTAAAGTAGCAAACTGATATAATGTCTGCCCCTTTCTGGATGAAACAATTGATGACAAATACTGTATGCAACACTTATTTAAGAATATATAATATATTTAAAGTGTTAGGCTTATAAAGTTTTAATAACATTCTAGATACAAACTTACTTAGATCATATTCTCTTTGCATTCTCTTTCTTCAATTTATTGTTCATATTTGCTTGTATCTTAAATATTATAGATAACATGTGTTTTGAAAGAGTAAATAGCAACAACTATACTATATATCCAGTATAATCTCATGCATAGCTTGAATTTATTTGTAAGGTCGAAGTGAGATGTAAGCAAGCCTTACATCTATTTTTAAGGATTTCTTTAAAAAGTATAATAAAAATTAGTTATATACGCTCTGAATCTAACGTATAACTTATCTATTTTCTCTAGATTGTGAATTTAATTATCGATTGATTTTATCATTTGTTTCCATCTATCACTCATTTTTTCATTAATAGAAGAGTTATGGGTCAATGGTGTGTATTCTAGGTGTGAGGTGGGACATATTTCAATCAACTACACATTTTAATTCAACGAAAAGGTGCACCAATTAATATGACTTTTTTGGAACATTTAGATGTATATACCTAACTCACAACCGTTGCTATGTTACTAAATTAATATTCATTCACCAACCTTAATTTAAATTTGTTGAAACAACTATAATATACTGAATGAAAGGTTAATGGTTTAAAAAATGAATATGATACGTGTCTAGGAAACAAGTACAAAGGTGTCTAAAGAGAAAAAAAAAGGCACACACACTTGTGAAAGACCCGATACAAGTCACATGCCAGTTTTCCAAAAAAAAACAAAATATGTTCATAACCATTTTATGACATGTAATAACACACCATAATAATAAACGTCTTTATTACCTTTAATATAAGTATTGTTTTACTTTATAAAGTTGTGAATATCCATGTGTGTAAAACACACAAGTGTAAAACATCATATGCAAATTGGCATGCATATAAAACACCGGGTAAATTGGTGCTTAGGTAGGGGTAAACAGAAAAGTGACAAAAAAACCGATGGTTTAATTTTAATTTATTCTCTGAAACCGAAGTTTACAGTGCGGCATCAATTTTGTATTTTTTAAACCGAACTGAATAACCAAATACTTAATAAAATTGTACAGTTGTTAAACTTTTGTTATTGAATTTATGTATTATAGTTTTTATTGATAAGTATATTATAAATAATTAACAAATGGTTAGCCCAAAAACTTAAACCTAAATGTGTAATAATCAATAAATCATTGACTAAGAAAAACATTTAAACCCAAAAATTTCAAGCCCAAATAGCAACAAATCAAATCTATCATGAAACCGAAACCAAATCCGGAAAAACTAAAACCGGAAGGTTTTCAAAAATCCTAAAACCTAATTTTCGGCTTTGGTTTGGTTTTAACCCAAAACCAAACCATCTTCGCCCATACACCCAGGTGTATAACACCATGTGTAAATTAATGCCCAAAATGTAAACATTATGTGTAAAATGATGTATAATCATAAAACCTCATGTGTAAAATGTTAAAAAAACATGTTTAAGCTAAAACACCATGTTGAAAATGGACGCCAATCAGCAAAACATCATGGCCAAAACTAAAACACCATCTTCTGACACGTAGGCTTGTAATAAACATGTACAAAATCTAAAGCGTTATGTTCAAAACCTTAAAAACACCATGTACAGAACCCGTAACTCCATGTAAATGCACTATACTCTTTTAAGTTTAATCAATTTAAAATTTTTTAAACCAAGTAAATGCGCGTTGTAGGACACCCGTGGCGTATTGAACCTTAAGGTTTTAAGGACAGTTACTGTTCACGAAAGTATTTTCCATACTTTCAAACCACTGTAAGAGTCTAGTGGCTCCTTCGCCACCAGTGAACTTGACTGGATTGCAGAAGTTGAAATGTTTGTAGATGCGGGTAGTGTTTCCATTCCCATTAGCAGCATTGTTGAGTTGGTTAACCAAAATTGGGGAGGATAGCAGCCATTTGCTAAGCAATGATCGTAGCAATCTCCTGGTTTTGGTTGTTTATGTTCTGAGGCTCACATCGTGGGGGCATTCTATAAGAAGAAAAAAAAAAGAAACATTAAGATTTGTGAAATGTAGATATGGTAGTATTCAAAAATGATGCGGCTAACTCCCCGTTAGGTAATTGTATGATTTTCTAAGGTAAAAGGGCAAATGTAAAACAAAGGCCCCTTAATCATTTATTCAAATAAATGAAAAAATTGACTAATCAAACTAATCAAGTTCAGATAATGTTTGGGAATACTTGCTTTAGCCTATAAGTGGACACTCACTCCGAGAACTCCCAGGAAAGCATGACTAGTCTGTCGGTTGATTCGAATTTATACGAAATGTTTTTCTAGCCAGAAAACTCAGTGTACAAGCATCCACCCTTCTAGATTGCACGTGTTCTTAATCATTAGAGTAAACTGTCATTTTGGTCCCTGAGGTTTGGGCAGTTTTGCCACTTTAGTCCAAATCTCAAACTTTTTGCATCTGGGTCCCTGTGGTTTCAGTTTTATTGCCATTTTGGTCCAAAAGTGATTTTTGTTTTCTAAAATCCTGCTATTTTGTCCTTTTTCTCAGGGGCAAAATGGTTATTTTAAGCAGAGTTTGAGGTTTATTTATATATATAATATATATTAATGCTTAAAATGACCATTTTGCCCCTGAGGAAAAGGACAAAATAGTAGAATTTTAGAAGACAAATATCACTTTTGGACCAAAATGGCAATAAAACTGAAACCACAGGGACCCAGATGCAAAAAGTTTGAGATTTAGACTAAAGTGGCAAAAATGACCAAACCTCAGGGACCAAAATGGCAGTTTACTCTAATCGTTATATAATCCTAAGACTTTGACGAGATTAAAATAGGTTTTAGGCTCAAGGCCTTCGAAGTTTTTCTATATCTAGGGATAGATTATGAAAACCAGGTGTATAGATGAGATGAGAAAGTCTAACTCTAAAGCTAGAATAGGGATAAGGACAAAAATTATGTTTAGATAAACATAACACAACAAGATAAGGGCAATCCTAGGGTTACAGTCTAGGTTTTAGATAATCTAATAACCTAATTCCTTATAACCATGACTCTGATACCAACCTGTAATACCCGGCGGAAACATCAAGGCGCTACAGAATAGATTGTTCAAAAGCACATAGAGCTAAAATTTAAATATTTATTAATTTGACTCATACAATACATCAAGAAAACAAGTATTACAAAATAATATGTATCGAGTTTATCTAAGTCCCCATAACCTTTCTGTGTGAATAGTAAATCTTGTGAACATTATCAAACTCTATTACCTGAAATATGTTAATTATAATGGGTCAATTTCAAGAAATTGGTGAATGTAACTTGTTAAAAATAATACTTTGGAATAAATGGTGTGTACAATCAAACCTAGTGACCGACTCAATTTGAAAACCAAAAGTTTGTAGGTATGTTGTTTCAATCATCCTTAGAAAATAAATGTTGGATGGTTTGTCAGACCTGTATTGCTATAATCTACTATAGTTGGCTTGATCGAAGTTAATGATTATACTATGTATCTAACGTTAGCTCCTAATTTTAAGACAAAAAGTATAAAGATAACAGTATGATATAAGTATTGGAAATTTTTAAGTAACATGTTTCACCCAAAATTTAAGAAAAAAGGGGCTATGTAACTCACCTGGATATAGCTTAGCAAAAACCAAAAGATATACGTTGATCAGTTGGTGCAAACTTCTAAAGAGCTGAAACAGAATTGAACACGAATTTAAGTGTGGAAAGTCGAAATGGGTTTGGAGGACCTGCATTTATACTCGTTGAAGGTCGGCTAAGAGTTGTATTAAGATTTTGGGTTGTTATGAGTTACGGATTAACATAAAAATACGAGTGAATTTCGGGATAATTTTTGCGGGTTTGGGTGTGATAGGGATGGAGATAAGGGATAAACCGAAAGAAACGTAACGAAACTGCGTAAAAAATCGTTTTCCAATTCGGCCGAAACGGAACCGGAAAACCTGGTCGAAATCTCAACGAGGGAGGGAATGTTTTGTTCTAAAACTTTGATGGTTTGTCACAATTGGTCCCTAAGGTTTTGAGCTATGAAAAAATCCAACTTGAACATGTATTGCTTTGTATTTTGTTTTATAAATATCACAATTCTAAAATTTTTATACAAATTTCACAAGTTTATTAATAAACATTTTCTGAAGACTATAAATAATTATATTTTATATTTTTTTAAGTTTTGAATTATAAATTAAATAAATAAATAAATTTGATGGAAAAATATAAATAAATAGCTTGAAATGTTTAACAATCGATGGATTAAACTGGTTGTTACTTAATACCACCTGATATATATTAACATTAACAGTTTAACACTTGGTATTTGGACTTGGTCCAACAAGACAACTCTTTTGAAAGCGATAAATGGGCTTTTTCCAGTATTAGTATATTACACATGACAACAAATCAGCAACAGTTATTGTATCATATTATAAGTTATATAAATACTATGTAAGTTAAATTATTTCTAATTTGCATTTAAACGGCTGTTAACTTTACTTTCATATGTTAAAGTCCCTGAGTATATAAAATATACGAAAAACTCTTTAAATACTAAATCCCTAAACTTATTTAGATTATACATACTCGAGAAAAAGTTTAAAATAATAACTAGGTATAGCCCAAATTAGTCAAATTTTTCGAAAAGTAACATTCAACTTTTTTGTAAGCTTTCCAAATCTTGAATTTTAACTGTAATGTTTCTATAACTAATTTGAGTATCAAAAATTTGTATATCAATGCATGAGTGACCTGTACATTATAATCTGCATCTCGATATCGAATAGTATTTACATCGACACGTCGATAAAAATAAGCATGTTTTAACGGTATGTTTGGATTTTTTTTAGAACATAATATCTTCAAAGATATAAGAGGAAGATAAAGAAAAATAAAATTCAGAAATATATGTGTAATGATAAGTGGTGAAAGTTGTAAGTTATAAGAGGGTAAAGATGTAAGTATTGTTTAAAAGACAGATTTGTTCTAAAAAAAAGTAGTTAATATATGCATTGTGTGTTGTACTCAAGCAATCATATTTGTAAAACTTAATTTTTACGATGACTTTAAAAATGTATTATAATATAATATAAATAAATAGTAGTAATCCCAATCCGATTAACTCCGATTAATCTCTATTAATCCCGATTAATCGCTAGTTAATATCCCACCGACCGACTAACGTCTGACGATTCTTACAATACTGCCCTTGAATACTAGAATGTGGCTAGCATATATAGAGGGGGTTGCATTTGTTGCCATTGCCACAAAAAAAAAGGAACAGAAAAAAAATCAAAAGGTCAATTTGAAAATGTATGGTTTTGAATTTAGGGGCGTAGTGTCACACCCCGACCCGCAGCGGAATAAGAGTCAGGGCATAATTGGGTTATCACCAAATCTCATGATGTTTGTTTCATATTTATTAAATTCAAATTACATCTCGACTGTTCAAGTGAAATTCATACAATACAAGTAAAGGAAAAATTAAATAAAACAATCCAAAGTCTAAACTGGTTTATTCTTCTAGGCCGTCCTATATGTTTCTTGCTTCAACTTGATCACCTGTATCATGTGTAAAAATGGGGATTTTGGGTCAACAAAATTTGGCGAGTGAACCTTGTTATAAAACATTTGTTATTGATTTCTTGTTATATTTAATATGCAAAAATTGTGCAATAATCATATGTGAGCAAATGTAGATAAACATACAATAACAAAAACAATAACAATAACAATCCAACTTGCATGAGTATATAACATGAATGATAATGTATATGTTGGCAACGTCACGTTCACGCTCATAGGTAATGGGGAACGGACGGCCTATGATGATGTATGTGCGATCAAGGCTCAATCAAACGGAGCCGATCGTATGTTGCAACGCCTCGTTCACGCTCATAGGTAATGGGGAACGGCTCACGCTCATAGGTAATGGGGAGCGGCGGCCTATGATGATGTATGTTCTGAAAATGATAAATTTAATCTAAACATTAACCACACAAACAGTTGATACATATTGAATACACATTTGATCATGGATATGATGGATGCACAAGTGTTTAAATGTAATAAATAATAAGCGACACATGATACACCCCAAAATGTGATTAAAATGAGGAATTAGTAGAGATTCACTCACATTGGGTGCGTTCGTCTGATGATGTTGAATGCGCACGAGTTTAGAGTGTTGATCGACGAGGAATAACTAACCTAAATAATAACGGAAAGGTACGGTAAATAAGTGGATTTTATTAACAATTTTAATAAGGTTTTTAGATTTATTTTTGTGAGTTTAAGGTCATTTTCTAACTTTAAAATATTATTTTTAAGTATTTTTAATTGATTATTAAATTAAATAAATAAATAAATAAAAATATAAAAAATTGTTGACTTTTTTGGGTTGACCATTGACCGTTGACCGTTGACTGTGACTGTTGACTGTTGACCGGTTCGGACGTGTGTATGTATGCGCTGGGTGAGGCTCGAACCCGAGACCTCCCGTACGCGTGCACGCAGCTCTACCAACTGAGCTACGTGTCTAAACCGAAATATTTCTGTTGTTAATTATATTTATACACTATTTAATTTAATCAGAAATCATTTATTTTTAAAAAAGGATTTAATTATATCGGACAGGTGCACACAACAGGTCTCGAACACGGGACCCGTGGTTTAGTGTTGCACACAATCCACCGCTGGACTGTGTGTCTAACCTGGTTAATATACTGATTTTTATTAAACTTAACATCTTACAGCGAGTTGATCCGGTTCGGTTTAAAAAGAACATTTTTATTTCAGAGAGTGAGGATGTGTCAAGGATCGAACTCGAGACGTGTGTTAATCGTTTGCACACAGTCCACCGCTGGACTGTGTGTCTAACCCGGTTTAATATCGTGTTTTAATTATACTTATACATAAGTTCGACTTCGTCTTCTTCGTTCAAAGACACATACAACTATTATTCAACTGTTCTTGTTTGATTCGATTAACGAAATTTATAAGTGATTGAAATGAGATTGATAGAGAGAGTTTTGGAAATGAATGTACCGAAACAGATGTCTTTCTCAGAACTCCGGCAGGATCGTCGGCTCTGTTTTGTGAACTCCGTCTGTTCGGATCAATTAACAGTTTTGATCGATTAGTTGTGAAATTGAGTTACTAAACAGGGATTAACAGAAGGTTTGAATGATTATACCGATTCACAGCGTGATTTTGGAAATTCCAGAGGTTTTCCAGCGAGAGCAGAATATTCCGGCTACGTCATCTAGGATTGATTCTGGTTGATGGATTGAAGTTAGTAATAGTCTAGCAATGGATTGAAACCGAAAGAGTCGAGGTATTTACCGTTTTGATGAAAGTCTCGGTTTTCCGGCGAAAGTCCGATGATTGCAGAAAATCTCCGGCGAGTGAAATTGATTCGAGAAATTGTGCGATTTTGAGCGAAATGATTACCAGAGACTTGGGTGTGTATTTATAGGGAAGAATCACAATGAATTGGGTCTGATTTCAGTCTTGATTCGTTGGTCAGCCTTTCTCCGGCGGTTATGACTGATGTCGCGGGATTAGACATCGGTTATAACCGATGTCGATGTTAATACATATGTTAAGTCAAAAGAAACCGTCGATAATTGGCGAAATCGTCGGATTTTCCGGCGACTGCGAAATGGGCGCGCTGTTGACTGAATTCAATTTCGAGTTTTATTATAAATGTTATTTGTTTCACTGGATAGCACAAGTGAGTCAAGTGGCGGAGTGGTTAAATGTTTGTGTGATAAGGCTTCCGGCTGACCCGGGTTCGAAACCCGGCAACCTTCTTTCTTTTTTATTTATTTTATTTTCACTTTTTATCAATTATAGTTTTTAAATTCTAAATTGTTTATTACTTATGTATTGTTTAAATTAAAATAAGTCATAAATACGCAACGAAATTTTTATAACTTGATATTCGATTTACAAACGAAGCGGGTTTGGAAACCCGTTTTTCGATGGATGTTACAGTATCCCCTACTTTTAGAAATTTCGTCCCGAAATTTAAGTAGTAGTGGTAACAGGAAAAAGATGTGGGTATTTCTCGCGCATTGAGTCTTCACGTTCCCAAGTAAACTCAGGTCCTCGTTTTGACTCCCAGCGTACCCTGACGATTGGAATACGGCTTCGTCTTAAACGTTTCTCTCCGAACTCCATAATTTCTACTGGTCTTTCAATGAAATGCATAGATTCATCGACTTGAATGTCTTCTAAAGGAATATGGAGATTTTCATCGGCGAGGCACTTCTTCAAGTTCGATACGTGGAATGTGGGATGAATTCTGTTGAGTTCTTCTGGTAGGTTAAGCTTATATGCTACAGGTCCTACTCTTTCGAGTATCTTAAAAGGTCCTACGTAGCGTGGTACTAGCTTGCCTTTTGGCCAAAACGAACCACACCCTTCCACGGTGATACTTTTAAAAGTACTTGATCACCAACGTTAAACTCCAAGGGCTTTCGTCGTTTGTCTGCATAACTCTTTTGACGACTTTGTGCTGCTAGAAGATTGTTTCGAATTTGATAGATCTTGTCTGTTGTTTCTTGAATTAATTCTGGACCGGTGATTTGAGCTTCTCCAATTTCGTGCCAACATATTGGTGATCGGCACTTACGACCATATAAAGCTTCGAAAGGTGCCATGCCGATACTTGAATGATAGTTGTTGTTGAAACGAAAATTCAACTAATGGTAGATGAGCGTCCCAATTCCCCCTTGAAGTCTATGACACATGCTCGAAGCATATCTTCAAGAGTTTGGATGGTGCGTTCAGATTGTCCATCAGTTTGAGGATGATAAGCGGTACTGAGGTCTAATCGTGTACCCAAAGCGGCTTGTACGGCTTGCCATGTTCGTGAAGTGAAACGACCATCACGATCTGAAATAATGCTTAACGGTACACCATGACGGCTTACTATTTCGCTGATGTAGATACGAGCTAACTTCTCATTCTTGAAGTCCTCGCGAATCGGAATGAAGTGAGCTGATTTTGTAAGACGATCAATGATTACCCATATAGTGTCATACCCACCGGAGGTGCGAGGTAATCGGTAATGAAGTCCATGGTTATGTTTTCCCACTTCCATACAGGTATTTCAGGTTGGGTTAGAAGTCCTGAAGGTCTTTGATGTTCAGCTTTTACTTTAGAACATGTAAGGCACTTGGAAACAAAAACAGCAATATCCTTTTTCATGCCAGGCCACCAGTAGGTGTATCGAAGTCTTGATACATCTTGTCGGCTCCTGGGTGTACAGAGTATCGTGTTTCGTGCGCCTCTTTCATAAGGAAAACGCGAAGGTTATTGTGATCGGGAATCCATATGCGATCTAGATAATACAGAATACCGTCGGATTTTGTTTCGAGTTTAAGTTCAGCTCCACAAGACAGCTCCTTTCGTACGTCGTTTTCCGGTACTGAAACATGTTGGGCTTCTCGAATTTGATCTTTGATGTCGGTTATGATTTACGAACATAGAAGACGAATGGAGTTCGCATAACCCTTTCGACTGAGCGCATCGGCCACCACGTTTGCCTTGCCAAGATGATACCGAATTTCACAGTCGTAGTCATTAAGAAGTTCGACCCATCTCCGTTGCCTCATGTTTAACTCTTTTTGGTTAAAGATATGTTGGAGGCTCTTGTGGTCAGTGTATATTTCACACTTGGTACCGTAGAGGTAATGTCTCCATATCTTAAGAGCGAACACAACGGCTCCAAGTTCCAGGTCGTGGGTGGTGTAGTTCTTCTCATGAACTTTGAGTTGTCTAGAAGCGTAGGCTATCACTTTTCCCCTTTGCATTAATACACAGCCTAATCCTTGCCCTGATGCGTCGCAATATACTACAAATTCATCGCAACCTTCAGGGAGTGTGAGGATAGGTGCGTCACAAAGCTTTTGCTTAAGGGTTTGGAATGCTTCTTCTTGTTTAGGTCCCCATATGAAGGGTTTTCCTTTATGTGTCAAAGCCGTGAGTGGTACAGCAATACGGGAGAAATTTGCAATGAAACGGCGATAGTAACCCGCCAAACCAAGAAATGATCTTACTTCGGTAGGGGTATGTGGAACTTGCCATTCCTATACTGCTTTGATCTTTGAGGGGTCGACATGTATTCCCTTGTCATTGACGACATGTCCAAGGAATTGTACTTCTCTTAACCAGAATTCGCATTTGGAGAATTTCGCGTAGAGCTTTTCGGTTCTTAAGAGTGTGAGGATGAGTCGAAGGTGTCGTTCATGATCAGACTTAGACTTTGAGTAAATGAGAATGTCGTCGATGAAGACTATAACAAAGCGATCGAGATAGGGTTTGCAGACTCTGTTCATTAGATCCATGAAGACAGCTGGAGCGTTGGTTAGACCAAATGGCATGACCATGAATTCATAATGACCATAACGAGTTCGGAAGGCGGTCTTTGGGACGTCTTGATGGCGCCTTTGAGTTGATGATAACCAGAACGAAGGTCGATTTTTGAAAAACAGTTGGCGCCTTGAAGTTGGTCAAGAAGATCATCGATGCGAGGTAACGGGTAGCGGTTCTTAACCGTTAACTTGTTGAGTTCTCTGTAGTCGATACACATGCGAAACGTTCCATCTTTCTTCTTCACAAACAGAACAGGTGCACCCCAAGGTGATGAGCTAGGACGTATGAATCCTTTGTCAGTCAGCTCTTGCAATTGACTGGCCAGCTCTTGCATTTCGGATGGGGCTAACCTATAAGGAGATTTTGTTACGGGTGTAGCGCCAGGTACAAGATCAATGCGGAATTCGACTTCTCTCATGGAGGAAGTCCTGATATGTCGTCGGGAAAGACTTGTGGGAATTCTTTCACTACAGGTATATCTTCGAGTTTCTTCTCCTTGTTTCCCTTCTTGACAACGTGAGTTAAGAATGCGACATAGTTCTTGCGGAGGTACTTTCTAGATTGAAGGCAGGACATCAATTTGAGTCCTTTCGAAGGGGTTTCTCCGAAGATTCGTAGGGTTTGACCGTCTGCAAGAGGAATGCGAATGAACTTCTCGCGGCATACTATTTCAGCATGATGCTGGCTGAGCCAGTCCATACCGACTATAATGTCGAAACTTCCCAACTTCATAGGAATGGGGTCAACTGGAAAATCGTGATCGTTTAGAGTGAGGGTACAATTCCGTATAATAGAGTTTAATGAGACCGGTTTTCCGTCAGCAACTTCCACCGTTATGGATTCCATGAGTTTATCACGAGTTTGGTTGAGGATGGGTTCAAATTCTAAGGACACAAAACTCTTATCCGCGCCAGTATCAAATAACATGGATGCATAACTACCATTGATGAGAAACGTACCGTTAACCACGTTGTTGTCGGCCCTAGCTTGATTGGCGTTGATGTTGAAAGCTCTTCCTCTAGCAGGTGGAGGAGCTTGGTTATCTTGATTCACCGGATTTGCTTGAGCTTGAGCATGTATGATGTTCACCAAGCGTGGACAGGTGTTTCTAAAGTGGTTTGGGTCTCCACGGTTGTAACAAGCCCGCATGGGTTGCATCATGGGGTAGTTGGGTTGGTAGTAGGTTTGGGCCGTATGTTGTGTAGGTGGTAGTAGTAAGGGTTGTTGGGCTTGACCCATTATCTGATGGTGGGTTTGGGTTGTGGGTTGGTTGCGGTTCATTCGCTGAAGTGTGCGGCAGGTTTGGATGGTGTGACCTGCACGGCCACAGCTGGTGCAATATTGACAGGGATGTTCGGGAGAGTGATGGTATTGGCAACGGGTGCAGCAGTGATTGGGGGGTTTGTTTGAGTGACAGCAAAGTTTCTGGTGTTTCGCTTCCTTTTACCAGTAAACTTCGAAGAGAGGCCAGAATGGTTTGAAGTGTGAGCCTCAATGGGGGCTTTCTTTTTCTCCTCCTTGAATTTACCATTTCGGATGCGATTCTCGGTAAGTTCGGTAGCTAGTTCCATTGCAGCTTCCAGTGTTGCAGGTGAAGTGCTTAGAACCGAGTCTTGAATTTTCGAGGGGAGGCCTCGAATGTAGTGTTCAACCAAGCGGTATACTGGGGTGAACAAGTTTTGGAACCATCTGATTCAGCTCAAGAAATCTTTTGTTGTAGGAAGTATGATCTCTTTCCTTTTGCTTTAGCGAGTGGAATTCATCTTCCAACTTCTTGATTTCGCTTCTTGGGCAGAAGCGTCTTGTCATTATTTCCCTTAACTCTTACCACGTTAAGGCCATAGCATCTTCAACTCCTCTCTTACCCTTCTCGGTGTTCCTCCAGGTCAGGGCTACCCCAAATAGTCTCCCGGTTGCGTAACGTACCTTGCGATCCTCGGGACAATCGCAGTTGAGGAAGGTGTTCTCCATTTCCTCAAACCAGTGGAGGAGAGCAGTGACACCTTCGGTCCCTTCATACTTTGGGGGATCGCAAGACTTGAAGTGTTTGTTGGAGCACTTCTTGGAGGAAGGGTTGTCGACGTTCTGGTCTTCTTGGTTGGAGGGTTGATGGGATTCGCGGAGAGAGCTTGTTGGACTTGAATAACGATGTCAGGAAGCACCGCGGCCATTTGTTTTGCAATTTGGGTGGCCAAGCGTTCGTTTGACCTTCGTGACTTTCGACCTCCTCGTAGCTGCCTAGCCGACATCTACATGAACATACATAGGAAGATTGTGAGTTTAAGAAGTGATTAGGTGTCATGTGCCGTTAAAAGTAATTAAATAACATAATCATCAATAATGCAACTACATCCATAGGATGTCTTGGGTTTGCTCATGTTTGGGCCTCCAATGTCCCCATACCATCGCCTGTATAGTCATGTGGGCCCCATGACTATTGGCTTAGTAGGATTCACATTGGTTTTGGCGGTTTAACACTCGCGTCACCCGAAGGAAAACCATGAAATATGTTCGCGAGATGTATGGTCGGATGGTGTCCAGGTATAGACACAATGACAACTCAAAGTGGGGTTAGTTCACACGACGTTTGGTATAGCATGCTTTGGCCTAATAGGTCCTTCGTACTCTCATCGTTAGTCCCCAGGTAGGCAAACTGGTCCTTTATTTTGGATTTATACGAATGCCAAGCCTAGACAGGACGTTCCGACTACCGGTACTCGTACCCTTCCAGTTACTACATGCCCCTCATGAGAACTAACTTTGATGTGATTTGAAAATACAAAAATCGTTGTAAAAATCATATGAATTGTGAGGTTTGTGCTCTCATGGATATGGTATGTTATGAGGATATGATTCATGATGAGCATTGTATAATAATACGTACTTATGAACATGCTTGCATAACATTGAATGTAACAATAAACATAAAGCATATAAACATCATGAATTTTGCATGTAACACACAAACAATTTAGAAATTCTAATCAACTACAGTATAGGCTCTAAGGGTCTAATAACCTATCCTGTATCCCTATAGTCATGGCTCTGATACCAATCTGTCACACCCCGACCCGCAGCGGAATAAGAGGCGGGGCATAATTGGGTTATCACCAAAGCTCATGATGTTTACTAATATGTTTCATATTTATTAAATTCAAATTACATCTCGAATGTTCAATTCAAATTCATACAATACAAGGAAAGGAAAAATTAAATAAAACAATCCAAAGTCTAAACTGGTTTATTCTTCTAGGCCGTCCTATATGTTTCTTGCTTCAACTTGATCACCTGTATCATGTGTAAAAATGGGGGATTTTGGGTCAACAAAAGTTGGCGAGTGAACCCTGTTAGAAAACATTTGTTATTGATTTCTTGTTATATTTAATATGGAAAAATTATGCAATAATCATATGTGAGCAAATGTAGATAAACATACAATAACAAAAACAATAACAATAACAATCCAACTTGCATGAGTATATAACATGAATGATAATGTATATGTTGGCAACGTCACGTTCACGCTCATAGGTAATGGGGAACGGACGGCCTATGATGATGTATGTGCGATCAAGGCTCAATCAAACGGAGCCGATCGTATGTTGGCAACGCCTCGTTCACACTCATAGGTAATGGGGAACGGCTCACGCTCATAGGTAATGGGGAGCGGCGGCCTATGATGATGTATGTTCTGAAAATGATAAATTTAATCTAAACATTAACCACACAAACAGTTGATACATATTGAATACACATTTGATCATGGATATGATGGATGCACAAGTGTTTAAATGTAATAAATAATAAGCGACACATGATACACTCCAAAATGTGATTAAAACGGGGAATTGGTAGAGATTCACTCATATTGGGTGTGTTCGTTTGATGATGTTGAATGCGCACGAGTTTAGAGTGTTGATCGACGAGGAATAACTAACCTAAATAATAACGGAAAGGTACGGTAAATAAGTGGATTTTATTAACAATTTTAATAAGGTTTTTAGATTTATTTTTGTGAGTTTAAGGTCATTTTCTAACTTTAAAATATTATTTTTAAGTATTTTAATTATTTTTAAATTAAATAAATAAATAAAAATATAAAAAATTGTTGACTTTTTTGGGTTGACCATTGACCATTGACCGTTGACCGTTGACTGTGACTGTTGACTGTTGACCGGTTCGGACGTGTGTATGTATGCGCTGGGTGAGGCTCGAACCCGAGACCTCCCGTACGCGTGCACACAGCTCTATCAACTGAGATACGTGTCTAACCTGAAATATTTCTGTTTTTAATTATATTTATACACTATTTAATTTAATCCGAAATCATTTATTTTTAAAAAGGATTTAATTATATCGGACCGGTGCACACAACAGGTCTCGAACCCGGGACCCGTGGTTTAGTGTTGCACACAGTCCACCGCTGGACTGTGTGTCTAACCTGGTTAATATACTGATTTTTATTAAACTTATCATCTTACAGCGAGTTGATCCGGTTCGGTTTAAAAAGAACATTTTTATTTCAGAGAGTGAGGTTGTGTCAAGGATCGAACTCGAGACGTGTGTTAATCGTTTGCACACAGTCCACCGCTGGACTGTGTGTCTAACCCGGTTTAATATCTTGTTTTAATTATACTTATACATAAGTTCGACTTCATCTTCTTCGTTCAAAGACACAGACAACTATTATTCAACTGTTCTTGTTTGATTCGATTAACGAAATTTATAAGTGATTGAAATGAGATGGATAGAGAGAGTTTTGGAAATGAATGTACCGAAACAGATGTCTTTCTCAGAACTCCGGCAAGGATCGTCGGCTCTGTTTTGTGAACTCCGTCTGTTCGGATCAATTAACAGTTTTGATCGATTAGTTGTGAAATTGAGTTACTAAACAGGGATTTAACAGAAGGTTTGAATGATTATACCGATTCACAGCGTGATTTTGGAAATTCCAGAGGTTTTCCAGCGAGAGCAGAATATTCCGGCTACGTCATCTAGGATTGATTCTGGTTGATGGATCGAAGTTAGTAATAGTCTAGCAATGGATTGAAACCGAAAGAGTCGAGGTATTTACCGTTTTGATGAAAGTCTCGGTTTTTCCGGCGAAAGTCCGATGATTGCAGAAAATCTCCGGCGAGTGAAATTGATTCGAGAAATTGTGCGATTTTGAGCGAAATGATTACCAGAGACTTGGGTGTGCATTTATAGGGAAGAATCACAATGAATTGGGTCTGATTTCAGTCTTGATTCGTTGGTCAGCCTTTCTCCGGCGGTTATGACTGATGTCGCGGGATTAGACATCGGGTTTTAACCGATGTCGATGTTAATACATATGTTAAGTCAAAAGAAACCGTCGATAATTGGCGAAATCGTCGGATTTTCCGGCGACTGCGAAATGGGCGCGCTGTTGACAGAATTCAATTTCGATTTTATTATAAATGTTATTTGTTTCACTGGATAGCACAAGTGAGTCAAGTGGCGGAGTGGTTAAATGTTTGTGTGATAAGGCTTCCGGCTGACCCGGTTCAAAACCCGGCAGCCTTCTTTCTTTTTTATTTATTTTATTTTCACTTTTTATCAATTATAGTTTTTAAATTCTAAATTTTGTTTATTAATTATCTATTGTTTAAAATTAAAATAAGTCATACGCAGCGAAATTTTTATAACTTGATATTCGATTTACAAACGAAGCGGGTTTGGAAACCCGTTTTTCGACGGATGTTACACGTAGCTTAGTGGGGGGCCGGGGGCGCCCGACACTCGAACTTTTTGCTCAGTAGTGTCGGTATGTAGTTTGGTATGGAATTTTTTAGGTATATACGTTTTCGACCCCCGATTTTATAATTTTTTTAAGTATAATTTTAGGTTCGCTGACTTCTACCCCCGGTCGGAAATCTCATGCTTCGCCACTGGTTTTGATGTTAGAATGATAATTAAAAAAATGACAAAGTAAACTCGCATTTGAAGTGGAAAAATTGTTGCATCTCTCTTGTTTTTTACATGACTTCTAACCATTAAATAGACGGAGACTTTGAATGATAAAGAAAACGACTTTAGAAATCAAATAGTCAGCATATTTAAAGCTATGTAAATATGAAGCACAAACAACAAAAATATCTGTAGACTATTTAACATTGTAACAAATTGTCAAAGTTATTTTATTTCTTTGACCCTGTGAAATCGTTATATCTTACTAATCAATTAATAAGATTAGGTAAAATGTAGCTTACGCTCTATAGATGGTCTTTAAAGAGTGTTAAGACAGAAGATTTGTGGAAACGATAAAGGTACTTAGGTGTATGCTAATACGCCAGCCTTGAAGGTTTCAAAAGATCAAAGTTGTATTCAACAAAATTCCAATATCATACAAGCGTTTTTTTTTTCTTTTATGATTTTAGTAAAAGTCGGGTAGATGTAAAATCATTAAAAAAAGTGTGTATAGTATGTGAAGTAAAGACATTTCATTTAAGAAAAATACATAAGAATAGCATGTAAACAAGACAACAAGTTGCCTTTACCATATATATGACTAATACTCTATGAGTCTTAGCTCTCCTTTTTTTATATCTTTATAACAAGCTAAAACTGTCTAAATTAAGGTTGAAGTGAATGAAATTAAATTGTTGGACCAAAGTTTTAGTGTGTGCCCACGACCTGCAATTTGTGGACTAAAATAGGGGGATGTAAATGACTTGGAAAAACTTAAGCCATGAACGTTTACAATCTACAGATCACAATTCTAGATTTTCCCCACACACATTTATTTCAAACCATTTTCTCAATTGATTATGTCAGGTATGTGCCGACTGTCGATTAGTCTTTAACCGGCCATTTAAACAATTTAATCGCATTTACAAATCCTTAATAAAATTTTAACCAGACTAATACATCTTATATGATTGGTTTGTGTTTCTCCATTTGATTCCCTACTCTGGTTCTAGACACACATAAACCACAAAATACAAGACCGCCTATTGTGTTTTTGCGTATATACAATCACGACTTAGCAGTGTAATTTTAGGCAAGTTGGTCATTTTTTATAGGGTTGTTGCTTCGGCTGATATACAAGGAGAAATGAACATGTATACACATGAAGTATGTTTTAAAAGAAACAAATCAAACATAGGCCTAGAGTGTATAAATTTGAGTTGCCATTCATTTGAATATCCTGCATTTTGTATTCTAGTTTTACAATCATAACCATATATTCCCACAATTTGAATATGCGTACATCACCACCTCAAAACTAACCCTATCCTTTTTTCCTTTTTTTTCAAGTAAAAGTGTTTTACAAAAACAAGAAATCATAATAGTGGCTAGCTGGAAAATAATGTCAAAATAAATGACCATGAGACCATCAAGCACATGGGGCAACCGTACCAATTTATGAATAAAAAACAAGAAAAAAAAACTTATAATTAAATAGGCAGCATTTCATTTCCGTAGCCAACAACAGCTAATATCTTTTTGTTTCTCAGATTGATTCGACATCTCAAAAAGTGACCGCACACCAAATTTACGTCACAACATCACCAGAAATTATTTTAAATTAAATTAAATTATGCATTAATCCAGAAATTATTTTAAATTAAATTAAATTAAATTAAATTAAATAATAAATAAACCAACAACGACCGAAAACACTAACGAGTCTCGTGTTTAATAATTAAATTTACACATGATAATTAATTAAGCGATATGTACAGACCTAATAAAAAACCGATCTGTTAACGTATATGTGAAAACATCAAAATATTAATAAAAATAAACGGCTACTCCTAATTAAGAAAAAAATAAATTCGGCTAACAATCGGCGAGAAGCTGAAGCTGAAGTTGGAGCTGGAGCTGATCGTAATCGGCTTCTTGGCCGAGCCGCATGGCTTCAAGAACCCGCTCGAAGAGGAGCACGTGACAGGGGATACGGAGCACGCCTTTTTGCTCGTAGCCGTATTCTTGAGCCGATTTGTTTAACAAGCTGATGAAGATTGGGTGTTTGAGTAAGTCGGCGCTGACGATGAAACGTTCCATCTCATCGCCGACATAGACGGGTAAGTGACCCTCGGGAACTCCGCCGCTGCGGCGGGATTTGGAGGTCCGTGAGCGGCAGGAGAACCGAGGGTCTGAGCGTAAGAGAGAGTAGTGGGATGAGTCGGCCACTCGGGAGAGGCGGCGGATGAGCTTCTTCATAGTTGAGATTGAGGTTGAGGTAGAGGTATTTAAGGTTTAGGTTGTCAGTTTGAGATTGTGAATGAGGAGTGTGTGTGGAAAGAGGACTATAAAAAGGGGTGAGGGGGAGAGGGTACAGGTAGGCGTACTTGCAAGGTACAATTATTATCTTTTATTTTTTTATATTTATCTATTAATTTATTAATTTCTAGTTTGAAAATCAAAAATCCAGAAAACCAAATATGGCCATATGGGTCTTGTGACTAGTGACCAACAACTTGTATTTTTTTATTTATTTTTTTCTGAACGACGACTTTCTTATATTAGGTTACCGACTTACCGCACTCTCAAACTTAGAGAGCTCTGTTGTCCCACTCTAGTCAGACTATGCCTACGCTGGCTTCAGAGTTTGGCTTTTGCGTTCCCCCGGGAAACCATAACGTCGGCTGCCACTTGACAGTCGTGCCACGACAAGAGCAGAACTCTCTAACGTAACACATGGTGAGACGAAAACCCGGGTGAGCTCAGGATAGAGCCTGACACCTCTACAAGAAGGCTAGACTCTATCAATCATTACCATATTCATCAAAGTAAAACAAGTGGCGATTGAACTCGATTCTCCATTGGAGAACCCAAACCTCATTTATTTATTTCTTTATTTATTTTGTCATTGTAAAGTCTATATAAATATGATCACCGTTCTAACCGGTTTCTTTCACGCAATTTCACCTTATATTCGTTTTAAATTTGTCTTTATTCATGTGTAATGATACCATGTATGATGTGCACATGATGATATGCTTATGTACGAATATGAAATAATAGTTTATTAGTACGAAACACGTTGATATGTTTATAACAAAAATAAACAATAATGTCATGTGACTTCGGTTTCTTATTCGCTCGATTCATGGTTTGAAATAGAAAACCAAGTGAGGTAGGGAGCCAACTTGTACGTTCTTAAGACGGTGTTTCACAATTTATTAACGCTTATGAACGTGTTTAGCATAAAACAGTTATAAGCATTAAAATATATTAAAAACTCTTTATTTTTTAAGTTTATAGCTGTAAAAAGGTATTCATATGTATAATCAGGTACACAATAAATCTTGTCTCAAAAATGTTTACAATCGAAATGTAATTTTCTTTACATTTTGAAGTGTAACAAAATTTATGTTTATATGATCGTGAATATTTTTCTCACAATTATAAAAATAATATTATTGTACATGTCTATAAATACCAACAACTTTATAAATTCTACACGTCTTTTAATGAGTATATAAATAAAATGCAGGGATGTGTTTTTTTTTCTTTTTAGAAACAACACAAGAACTACATAACGCACTGGATAAAAAATAACTAGAGATAGTGGGAGAGAGAAACATGGATGAGTATATATAATCATCTATTGTATCACATTCAAATAATATATTATATATATATATATATATATTATATGATTCTCGCAGTTCCTAACATATTAGTGAGACTGAACTAATTATCCCGCTATTATCTATTTATATGTATATATGTGTGTTCGTGTTTTTTTGTTAAAAGAAGAGAGGAGATGGTTATGAGCTAAAATGAGTTGTCTTGAAGAATCTTATCCTACATCACATATATGCTCTATGTCCTTTGGCATGGCAGGTCGTGGGAAAAAAAAAAGGAAAAGGGTAATTTTGCATCTTTTTATCACCACCTTTATATAATAATATATTTAATTAATACCCCTAGTTTCACCATCTATAATATTGTTCCTATTTTATATTTTTGGGACAGTCATGTACCAGCTATGGTGATGCATGACCCCGTAATCAATCATAAAGGAATGTTATTTAAATGTTTATTAATTAACAAAGAATGAGAAATATATATATACACACACATATGATTCTATGATTGGTAGGTATATTACTAAAAGTATGTAACAGACGACGAGGTAGTGGTCTGAATCCGAGTCATATGCATATTATATACGAGGTCACGTAGGTGGAGATGACGAGGAATGCCACATTTCTAGTGAAAAAGCAAGATACGTTTGATGATCAAAAGTTGAATCCAACTTGGCATTATAAGATTGTGGAAAATTCCATATAGACTCATGCTTTCTTTTTTATACATTTTATAGTAAGAATAAATGTACTGAATGGATAAATTAGTCACTTATTTGTAAATCTAGTAAATAGGATGAGCAAACAAAGCACCATCTTTTATTGTCTGTTTTTCTTTTACCAAACAAAGGACTATCTATCTTATCTTTAAAATGTTAGCTATAAGAGCTCGAATTCTGTTTTTTTTTGGTCATGTTGTGTGCCGTGATGGTACTACGACTGTAAGCGGTATACTTCGGTGGTGAGCTGGAATAGTCAATGGCTGTAACTGGCAGTATACGACAACAATAACAACAATGAAACATTGTATGGATCAGTGATGTTCAGTGGTGTAAAATGGTGGTAATTAGTGATTGGTGTCTGGTGACAGAAAGTATCGGGGATCCGAAGTACTACAAGTCCATGATCTGTTTGTCGATCATCAGAACTTGTGATCAACGATTCGGGAGTCGGTGTCAAAATTCCATGAGGTCCTTATCGAAATTCATTAAGGGTCAATCAGGTTTACATCATATTGTATATACTAAAAAAAGTTATTTGTCATGGGGTGCAACCGACCCCCGCCCGCCACACCTAAGTCTACCGCTGTTTTTTGTCTTTGTTCTTGAATCGAGTTATAGCAAGTTAGAACTTTTTTCCAGTTTGTTTAGCGACTTTAGATTTCATTTTAACGAGTTGATGCAATCCCGCGGTTGCGGCGGTTGTTGATTATGAAACTTTTAGGCTCGTGCGCTACGACGGTACAATTAACCAAACTAAAAGTTTGCGTAAAAATGTTGAACCACGCAAGCGCGTTAGGGAGTTTTTTATTTTTGTAAAACATTATCGTAAAAACTAACTTGATCAAAACTATCGATAAGATGAAACTGAGTGACGACAAAAACTAAGAAAAAAATTTAAATAAAGTGTGAGTGTAATTATAAAATTTCAAAGATTGTTGGGTGACCGATGCCCAGAATAGCAAGCCACTAAAAAAAACTTATAATTATAAATTCCGGCATACACTACAACAACTAAAAAGGAAAACCCTAAAATTAAATTTCAGCTGCTACAAATAATATGCACAATGTGTTGTAGTTTTATAAACATAACAATAAGATAATAATATTATCATTTAACTAAACTTATTGAGTTTAAACTTCACTAACATTCACTCAAATCCGAGAGTTAGATGTCCTAAATTTGATGTTAGATTTTTTTTTGTCTTTCCAAAATTGATTAAAAATGAAAAATAAATAAAATTTGAAAACACAAATGATGTTTATTAAAATAAAACTCAAATTATGTTTACATTTTAATATTGAAATGGTAATTGAGGTTTAGACGTTTTGATGTGTTCCATGATGATAAATGTTTATATTTTTATTAATTAATTTAATTTTAATATTATATTAATATTAAGGTGAAATGTATAAGTAATTATATTATTACAATCTCTTTTTAATATTAAAGTTTACATCACCCAATTTTGCAGAATAATTTCTTAAATATTTGTTAGCAATTTAATAATTACTTATACATTTCACTTTTCCATATCCACCTTCATCTTCATCACTCAATCTTTAAATGCTATAAGGATAAACTTAACCTGGTTAAATCCCAAATTCTTTTGTTACGTGTAATTTTACAAATAAAAAAAATCAATTATAAAAAAGGATCAATGTGATGGCTCTAATCAAAATCTACACGGAATTATCAACACCACCGCTGATCGAATTGACGGACCCTGATCGGATTTTCTTCTCTTGATTCTTCAAAAAGTTATGAATGTGATGGCTCCAATCAAAATCTATGAACACAACAATATAAAATCAAGATAAAGACATGAACAAATTACAATTAAACTGTTCTTGCAACGGGTTCACTAAAAGCAAGGGAGAAACCTAAACCTGCAGAGGGGTTTTCATTATTCGATACGTGTTGTGATTTCTTGTTGCTGATGAGAGTGGCGGTGACGATGGAGTATAATTTCGCCGGAGATAAAACGATGTCATTGCCACCGGTTTCGGTGGATTCGGATGGACTTTTAATCGTTGCTTACCTGTTGACGAATCCGTGCGAAGGTTGGCCGGAAACCGTCACATACTGTTGATGAAGCGAGGCGATTGTTGCACCGTAACCGTCGTTACCCTAAACGGAGTACTCTTGGTCGTCATATGTCTGCGTGTCGTAAATGATAGCATTAATGTGAAACAGAAACTGTTTTGGGCGGTTCCATAAGCCATGAAAGGATGTAAATTGACGACGGTGCGTTGATGTGAAGTTATTTTTTGTATTATAAATACTTTTCAAAAGTTGCATCGGTTGATTTTATGGTTGTGTCTCTTGCTATTCGTTAAAATATGTGTCAGGTCTATCAACTTTGGGTTAATTTTGAAATTAATTTTATAGTCGTGTCTCAAGTTAGTATTTTGTTTGAAATAGACACGTCTTTTCATTTTGTATAAGAGATAGTGGTTAATTTTGAAAAGATGTGTCTATTAATTTTATGGTCATGTCTCAAGTTAGTATTTTGTTTGGAATAGACACGTCTTTTCGTTTCTTGTCAAACCTTTTCGATGCTTTTTGTATAAGAGATATAATGAGATTTGAGAGCGATTACAATGATGTCATTCAATATAACCCAACGATACATTTGAAGTGTTGTGGTTTAATTTGTTTAACATTCACCGAAGAAAAAAAATCAATTCATCAATACAAACACATTATTAAACTTGTCACTAATCATCATGTTACACAATATGATATGATATGTAGCGTTATGGTATTGGTCCCCATCTGGTATATTTTTGAGAGACACCGTCGCAAGCGAGTAGGAAGACTACCGAGTTTGTCCCTGTATGAAAAAACCATTTTTCATTACCGAACATCGGTAGTTGAGCATTAAATGACAAGTTAATGCAGGAGACAAATATATATCCGGAAAATTCTAGCCTTAGATTTCAAAGTTACGGATAAAATTTTGTGTTAATTAAAAAGAAAAAAACAGGATTGATATAGTTTAATAGATATGTATTTTTCTTTGACGTTCAACGTTTAAAAAAAACAGGATGGATATAATTTAATAGAAATACTTTTTTTCGTTGACGTTCAACGTTGCTAATTAAATAATTATTCAAATTGTCATGTCATTTCAAAATTCATTAAAAAATAAAGAGCGTGTAACTATTTTATTAACCATAGGTGTGTGTACACAATTTTAACAGTTTTTTTTTTACTCTAAAAATTTATACAAACATATGTACATTTAACACCTAAATGAGGAACACATGTGATTTTCTTATTAATTAATTATCAAAAAATAATTAAATTGAAAACATTCCAGCTATATAAGATTTTTATTTGAAGATGATTAATATTTTAAGAACTAAGAGAATAGAAAATGTAAAATAAGAAAGAGGAGTGTGGGTCCAGGAAGTTATGACCTATGACGATGAATTTAGTACGTATAAAGTGTGTCCGTAAATTGCCGTACGGTCCATGCCGTACGCCAGACGTGACCTGTCCACGTCTCACCCTTTAGTTGCTGGTTATTTTTTTCAGTCTTCCAACACCCACTTGTGTCATAATAATATTAATATTCATAATTAATTAATTATAATATTATAAGAAAATAATACTTTATTATTATTATAGACCCCACTACTCACCACTCAGTCCTAACCCAACTTTCGGACAAGCTACCTTCATTTATTATTCTGTCGTTAGCATCTTGCAACTAACCCGTAACCCCACATCTCAATGCCTTGATATTTTCATTAGGTCATTTTGCACCATCACATAAAATAATATAACACTTTGTAAACTACGTTACTCAATATAAATCCAAAAAAATATGCAACAAGACTGTATATATAAATTACCTTTTAAATTAATGATTTTATTTTCAACTAGTGGGATTTTCATGAGCTACATGCCGACATGTAACAAGAATTTGGTGGATAATAATTTACTTCACTTAAGGACCGACACACGGTATAGAAACCGAAAGAGAAAACTAAAGAAAATAAATACCGGTAGCGATTTTGTTTGGTCCATAGCAGTCTTGATATGCCCAAAGAAATATCATCAGGTATTTGACATCGATCGAAAACCATAAAAAATACCGGTACTGATTTTGTTTGGTCGGAATCGATTCTGTTCGTCAGAGTAGTGGCACAGAACCAACACTTGTATCGGTTATGTTTGACCGGAAGCACCTAGCAATGATTTACTAGTAATTTTCTAGAGAATTTATATTATATCAATAAAAAACGAAAGAGTAACGACGCTTCCTCAAGGGCGCAACATAGTGGGGGCCGGGGGTGCGTCAGACCCCATGAACTTTGGCTTAGTAGTGCCCGGTATGTAGTTTTCGTATAGAATTTTTTAGTATATACGTTTTCGACCCCTGGTTGGAAATCTCAAGTTTTGCCACTGGTTTCCTTATATATAAAAACTAAACTGCGACTGCGAGATAGTTTGGATGACATTTACATTTGTGTTTCGATCACTTATATGTTACTATTCAAACAACGTTTGTGACAAATTTAGGTATATAGTTTTCGTATAGAATTTTTTCGTATAGAATTTTTGGCTTAGTAGTGCCCGGTATGTAGTTTTCGTATAGAATTTTTTAGGTATATACGTTTTCGACCCCTGGTTGGAAATCTCAAGTTTTGCCACTGGGTTTCCTTATATAAAAAAAACTAAACTGCGACTGCGAGATAGTTTGGATGACATTTACATTTGTGTTTCGATCACTTATATGTTACTATTCAAACAACGTTTTGTGACAAATTTATACTTAAACGTAGATAACAATAAACACGTCGTAATGGCATACTCAATACTTTATAAGAAAATTGTATCTTCAAAGTTAAAAATGTAAAACAAAATTTGCTTAAAATAAAAATTAATCCGTAATAACAAAAATAACAATAAAAAAACTCATTTATCTCGTATACATGTAAATACTTTATATATGAGTAAACCATGAGATTACAAAAATATTGAACTTGGAGTGGGTGCCTATAAAAATGATGAGGAACCTTTGATTAGAAAGGCGTGTCTACACTATATACAACGATTGTGCGTCTAAACTTCCATGATTGATATTATTTGATATATGAGTAAACCATGAGAGTACAAGTTTATAATTAATGTTTAATTTTAATACTTTTGGATTAACAAATTTAAATAATTAATGTTTAATTATAGAGCATTCACAATGAAATCTCTATATTTATACATATATATCTATATATTTCCACTAAAAACAACTACTTTTTCTCTCTCCTTTTCAATTAAATAATATTTTTCATATATTTATTATTACATTTTCTCTCTCCTTCAGTCACAATTATTTCTAAAAATATTAAAAAAATTTATAACAGTTTTCTCTCTTCAGAATTTTTTTTCCCATATATTTACAGATAAACAGTAACTTTCTCATATATTTTCTCTCTCCTCTACTCACAACCAATCAAAAACACTACCAAACATTTCTTATAATATAACTAAACTCCCTCGTATGTTTTTAAGGTTTCATTGTGAATGCTCTTAATACTTTTGGATTAACAAATTTAAAATAATTACGGATTAGTCTTCTATTAACTGCTATAGAAAACTTTTGTAAGAACTTTGTCAACCATGCATGCGGTCAAGATTTTTTGAACGGTTTTCTAATTTATGTGATAGAAAAAAGATTTAACGATGAAGATGTAATGAGCATCTCAAAACTTACAAAACATGTAGAAGACAAATCTAAAAGTAATTTGTTTTTACAATTTTTAATGAACTATATTGTTTATATATGTATTAAATAATTAAATGTGATTTTATTATCATTTTATGTTTACACCCAACCCATTTATGATTTGACCTAATTGATCCCGTAACAAAAATTTTTAAATCTGCCACTCAACATAACAATTTGTAAAATATTAACTAAGAACTACACGTACCGATTTAATATGCTTAAGATTTATTTATGGGAAAAGATGTAACTGATAGCATTTGTCCAAATGCATATATCCATATATACTACATGAACATGTTCACATTGTTATACTTAAAAAAAAGACCTAGAAAAGATTAAAAAAATTGTGTGCTATGACTTAGGAGAAAGAGATAAACCATTTTTCAATTTTATATCGATCATTAAAGCACTGCATACATGTGTTCATATTGTTATTAGAGTTCTTAAGATAATGTTGTTTCTAAAGTAAATGCGTCAGTATAAACATGGATGTGTGTATACATATGTGATATGGTCGTATAGAACTAAGCATGTCAGTTGATTATAAAAAAAAGTAAATGTTTATATTTCAAAGTATCCTAACGATTGAGGAACTGGATTTTTACAATTTGGTTAAAAAATTAATATGAACATGTTATATGACAATTAAGACCGCCTTTCATTGTAGTTATGAAACTTCTTGTGATTAACGTGAAGAAAGAGTAAAACAAGTTGTGTCTTGTTCTCGTATTCTACTAAAAGACTATGAAGTTACGTTTCTGAAAACAAGAATATTGTTGAAAAGAATAACGACAAAAGGTCATAGAGAAAGAAGTAAAGACAATGCAAAGAACGGGAGTTGTGCCCTATGCCTTATTTGCTAGAAATTGATCCTTCACGTGTTTCATTGATATGCTATGGAATACACCAAACTACATAATATATAGGTTACTTTCTTTGATTTTTTTAACGACAAGTTTCTTGTATTAGGCTATCGCATTTCTTAAATTGGAGAGCTCCGTTAATTACTCCACTTTGGCCAGAATATGTTATCTTAAACGGGCTCACGCTGGCTTCAGAGTTTGGCTTGGAAGTTCCCTCTAGAAACCATAATGTCGGCTGCCACTTGACAGTCGTTGTGCCACCACAAGATCATAACTCTCTGACGTAACAAATGGTGGGATGAAAACCTGGGTAGGCTCAGAATAGAGTCTGGCACCTCTGCAGAGAGACTGTGCTCTATCCACCATTGTCTAATCCACCAAAGTGACATAAGTGAGGATTGAACTTGGGTCTCCACTGGAGAATCCAAACCTCTCTACCACTAGGCCACATGTTGTGGATTTCTTTGATTTATTACTATATGCAGTGTGGTATGTATTTTGCGTCAGAGATTAAGAAGACATTAATTTTGTTATGTTATAAAGAGATAGGGTACCAAACTCGATGATTCTATGTCGATTTAATCCACAAAATCACGACCCAATTGGGTTCGATTGTGGTACACAAATAGGGCTTCATCAATGGTGCAAATTGTGTAGAGTGCATGTTTACGTGACCGCCAGTGTCACGCCCCTAATTTCCACGTGTAACCCGGTGGGTCCGGTTGAGGAATATCGTGACGTAAGTAGATATCATCATTACCAAACATTACAATAATACACAGCGGAAGTCTGGATAGTTACTATTACAAACGTTTGAGTGTTCAAAGTTCAAAAATAATAAATACAACGCTTGTAACTAGATCCACAGGCGGATCGAAATGTGAATACAAAATGAAACTTGACAGACTAAGGCCTTCTAAGCAAAGGGTTGCAATTCCTCTTAAGCTTCGCCGAGTACTTCCAGCCTATTTACGTATACTTGTCACCTGTGCTTAGTCTTTTGAAAATACGTCAGTTTTCACTGGTAAATACATTTAACCGACTCATTTGAAAACAATTCGAAAACATTTAGTGTACACAATGGTACTTTTTTTTATAAATAACTTGGATAAATAATTTCATGTTATCAGTTTTACATGCTAATAATACATTTAGAGCCCGAAAACTATGCCGGGATCATGATTAATCGACACACCACTTTAACACCTTTAATAGGTGCACCCCTATTGGGTAATACTTTATTTTAGCATCTGACGGGTGTATGCCTACACCCCGTGCTTAGATCGTGGCCATTTGCAATTAAATGAGCCGTCGATATCCAGGACATGGTCGTTTTAACCCCCAAATGTTTAATATTAAGAAATACGAATTAAAATGAATTATTTGAATTCCCGACTCATTGGTCTTTGATCCCATATCCAACCATGCGGTATTATTATACCGTATCCCAAGCCCGTATAAGGGAAAATAAGTTAAAGTATTTACCTGGCTTGCAAAAGTCTCTAGTAATAAGAAAATAAGCAAAGCACAGCCGTAATAAAAATAAACTAGCTCGGCGACAATCTACCGGAAGTCTCTAGTCTGGATTGGATGGTATTATTAACCGATTAGTTAGTTAGCGGGTCTTTATTTAGTCATTGACTTAGACCGGCTAACTTAAAATAAAGATAACGGTACGAAATGCTAGATTAAGCGGGGACCGGAAAAGAATGTATTTTGGACCCGACAAGTACTAGGTCTTGTATAATATGGGTTACCATTTTACATTCTGGAATATGAGAGTATTTCGATATGGTTAAACCCGTTTCGATTAAATTACGTAAACTAGTCACGTAGGCTTAACCGTACGCATATAAGCGAAACTGGGTAACAGGGTGAGTCCTATACAAGTTCCATATGCCATTAAGTTTAAAATATGTTATTATAACAGTAGGTTATTGATATGACGGCCCGTTGTGGTTTTAAAAGTAAATTATGCCTTAAAAGGGCAATTTCGTCGTTTAAAAATATAATAAAACTAGCTTATACGTAAAATGATGTTATTAACATAAACATTCTGTAAAAATACTTATTTTATGATGTTATATCAATAGGACATCAATTATATGCGTGGTTTATAGTTTAAGACCAAACTATGTCCCGAAAGGGTAATTTGGTCATTTCACATATATATGATAACTTATTTGGGAATCTGAGTTTGGGACATGTACCCACTGTTAATAGGTTGAAAATATGTTTTGAAATCAGTAGGTATCAAGTCTTTATACTCTACTATGGTTTTAAACCATATTATGCGCCAAGGTGGCGATTAAGTCGCTAAATGACGATTTAAACGGTATTTTAAATAAAACTGTTGTTGTGACCAGGGTTGAATGACCAAAATATGTTAAGATATATACTACATCAGTAGGTACAAGGTTTTGGTTCATTTGAATGTCTAAAACTTATTTTGAGTGTTGAAAGGGTAGCATCGTCATTTAAGGACATAATGTGCAAACTATAGCTTAAACTTAGTTTGCAACCTGAATGAATATCCCAAATAGTCATAATAATGATATTACATCAGTAGGTATTGAGTCTTGATGTCAAAATTATGTTTAAAACCATTTTATGTGTTAAAAGGGCGTTTTAGGCATATTTAACGGATACTTGTGTAAAAACTCGGATTACTACATGGCCATGTCCTATAACTCCAGAGGGTTATAGTACACTATATCATGGTCATAATGCAACTTAGGGACAGTAGGTAATGTTGCTAAATCGGGTCAGAACTGGAAGTCAAAGCAGAAGTCAAACTTTGCGACTTTCGGTTGCGAACCGACCTTAGTCCTGGAAGTGACGAGCCGAACATGTTCCCACATGTTCTCACAATTATTACCAAGTTATTAGAATGTCAAAACAGGTTTTATATCATCTATATTGCTAATTATGATTTTATTTCAAAACTGACCCGTTTGACTTTTTATTAACATAACTTTGACCGACAATTGACCAACCAAACGTGGTAATCAGGATGTGCCTTCTTGAGGGATTAACACCTACCGTATTACGATCACGTAGCCATGTTCGTTACAAACATTGGCTGGACCATAATGGACAAAGCTCAAAGTCAAAGTGTTTTTACGTCAACGCTTTGACATTGGCTTAAAACTAAATAAAACTGAAAAAGGAAGGCTAAGAACACTTACACCAGGTCCTTAGCACGAAATAAGACTAGGTTGGAAGCTCCTTTAGATCAGGAACCTCCAGAGAGCAAGAAGGAAGGAAATGGGAAGAGGTGCAAGTTGAATGGCACCCCAAGGGCTCTATTTATACTTGAGGAGATTGGACTAGGATCAATACAAGTGTTGGAGGTGTTGCAAGATCACTTCAGGTGTCTTATGAGGTGTCCAAAACCGGATTTGAGCTCATGGTTTCGAATTAAGTGAGCTAAGGTGGCATGAGAGGTGGCCAAGGCTGCAAACATGCAGCTTGACACATATTTCTGCGCAGATGGTCTACTCGCGGGGCGCGAGAAGAAACAGGGGGCGGTCGCGGCCCGCGATGTAACACCCAACCGATGGCGGAAACATCGGGATGAGACGAAAACGAGATTGCTCATTGCTCACAACATTATTAAGTGACAATAATTAATTAAACCATATTTCATTTCATAAGAATTGTCAAATACATCAATGTAACAAAACAAGGAACAATCTAACATTTGCAAAGTCATAACAAAATTGATACGTCGACATTAAACCTAACGTCTAATTTGTGTGTATCTAGTCCTTGCTATATTGTTTTCATAGCGTCATCTCCTTCAACCTGTAACATGTTTTAAAATAAAATCAATGCAAAAGCAAAGGCGAGTACACAAGTTTAAGCATAGCATACGTATACGAATAAAGTTTTAACAATCCTCATGGCAACTAAATCTATACAAGAGCAATATCAAGGCATGCAATGCTAATAATCAAACCCGTAACGCAATCACGATGTTTTAACATGACCTCACGAATAACACGATGGAGGTGGATGCGTGAATTCCTATAGCGCTAAGCATGTCAAACAAAGGCTAAAAATAGTTAATGACTAAAGCATAGCACAACGTTTATCCCTAGACAAGCAACAAGTATACGATTCAAGTAGTCATGTGTATAGGATTGTTTGTGCGTTTCATAAAGTTTAAGTGTTTGTGATTTCTGTATATGGAAACATGTTACACCCAAAAAGTGATATAACCAAATGTGGGTCGAGTGTACTCACGGTTTTGCTAAGTTTTTTCTACACTTGACAACCCGTGAAGACGTTGGTTCGAGGATGACGCCGAATTATCCTACAAGAGGAAATGAGGCGTATGAGTATAGAGTTTCAACGGGAGATTAGGAGTATTCGAGCATGATAAAAAAAATATGTTTGATAAAGTATTATGATACGAAAGTATTCACTAAGATGTAACACTCGTTCTTGACACTATAGTAACTCTTACGAGTTTGGGTGTGATTTCATAGGTTCGGGGTCTATTAGAATCGTGACAAGGAATTACATACTTTAGTGTTAAACTTAATAACTTGATAGGTGATTATAAGTTCATTATCAAGGTTTCGGTTTTAGAATTATAATATAGTTATATATATATGTCATTGTAATCATGTAGGAGGTGGGAGGATGAACCATCCACTTTGTAACCTCTAGTGTCATGTATGTCAAGTATGAGGTGGGAGGTTAAACCATCCACTTTGAACCTCGGATTATGTTCACCACTACACAAGTTACCATTGGTAACAAGGAGGGTACAAGAACTATATACTATACAAGAATGTAAAGACAAGAATGATAAGGTGTCATCTAGATACCAAGTAGCCAAGTATTCAACAACCCGACGAGCACACGAGGACAATCGTCAACGGCTTTGTGGGGTTGTGACACTTTAAGTCTAGCAAACTATCTTGGGATCTTGATGAAAAATCATCAAGTGATGTGTGGTCTCAAGTTAGGATAGCCCAAGCTTCCTTGGTGGACACACAAGAACAAGTTTAAGAACTTGCATCACTTGTGAGCTCAATGCTCTTTAAAAACAGAAAGTTTAGGGTGTTAAAACAGCCCTTAGTTCATGTTAACAAGCTTGGTTAGGCTTTACTAATCATAAGCTTGATTGTAAGCACAAGAACACAAGCTTGTTGAAGTTAAAACACAAGTTTGATAAAAGTTTAGACAAAACAGAAAGTTTGTGGACATTTTGGGGCATTTCCAGGTCTGGATTCTCCATGGAGAAACCTAGGAATTCAACCCAAAGTTTATCCAAGCAAGTAGGAAAAAGAATGGAGTGATTTCATTAAGAAATGAGTGAGTTACACTCACTTTAGTAAGAGGTATACAATCTGCTCGAGAATCTGATGTTGCAAGGATCTTGAGGTGATTTGAGAGTGATTTGAGAGAGATTAAAGTGTGAAAATACTTGGATTAGAGGTGGGTTTTATAGGGGAAGGATTAGGGTTAGTTAGGTGAAGTTTAGGTGGGTAATTAATGGCTTAAAACTCAAAAAAATACAAAAAAAAACCCGCCCAAAATGGGCGGTTTGCCTGCTGGTCGCGACCAGCCTCGTCCGGAAACAAAGCATAAGAAGCTTTTGTTTCCGGGTTTGTTTGAATGAGAGGCGGCTGGTGGAGTGGTTAAGGCGCTTGCATGTGAACTGGAGGTCCCGGGTTCGAGTCCCGCGGATCCGGTTTTGTTTGATTATTATTATTATTATTATTTTTTTTTTTTTTTTTAACTTTTAAACAGTTTCATAAATGGCAGGAATGGTCCCTGTAGTTCGAGAATTCAATATTTACTCTTTAAACCTTGGACTTATTTAAAGAAGGATATATATTAACATTAAATTCTAAATGTTAATATATTTATAAAAAAAATTAGAATTTTAAATTTTTGTAAAATAAATCAATTAATTTTATTAACTAAATTTAATTAATTAATTTAATTAATTAACTTAATTAATTAATTTAATTAATTAACTTAATAAATGAATAGATAATTATATTTTCGTAACGAATTTAGTTTAACGATTAAAAATTCACGTTTGAGTCTCGTTTACGCAATACAAACCAAGTTTGCGAGTTATCTCACGTTTACGATTGAGAGTACCACGAATATGTTTACACGTTTAAAGTATGAACAAGTATAAGGATAACATGATTATAGTTAAAATACGAGTTTCTCATTACGATTCAAGTCTCGGTTTTCTACGTTTACAACGAAAGACAGATACAAGATACAACGCTTACTAAAAATAGAAGTACGATACAAGGTTTCCAAATATAGAAAGTATAGAAACGCGGAGCGTTACACGCGACCCCCTTAAATTTCAGCAGTACCAAGTTTTAACTTGGCACTATTAGTCCCTGAACTTTATAATTTCAAAATAACTTTCGATTTAAGCGCTCTTGGTCCCTCAAGTTTGATTCTAAGTATACTTGAAAGTATAACCGAACATCATTAAGCTCCGGGTTCGTTAAAAGGTCACTCAGAGGCATAGAGTAAGCATGTTGACACATTTAACCCCTCGACTTTAATATTCACCACTCAGAGGTTAGAAAATAACATGTTGGCGATTTTAGTCCCTCTCGTCTAGCATGCGGCATACGAGGATCAGCGGGACACGTGTCAAAATTTTATAGGACGTGAAAACACAGGGTGTTACAGCCAGTCAGATCGCTGATATCAACTTCAAGACGGTTATACCCTTGATAGCAACATGTAACATTACCGTATATAAGTAAGTGACGTCTAGTAAATCAGGCTATGTACTCTCACATTATATTCTCTCTCTATCTCTTACATACTTATTATTTACGGACATATTTCGATATTTACTTTCACGCCAAATGGTGATAAATGGGAAAATTCCCTTCTGCCAAGACTAATGATGTTCTAATTTGGAAATTTAATCTAGTAATTCAATCCACAAATGTTCAGATATCCTTCATGTTGAAGTACATTTCCAATCCATTTGATAGCGGTATTTACTTCTTCACCACCTTAGTTATATAATTATTATATCTTTTGGGCGGAGTTCGATTACAAAGTCTAAATCTCCTAAAAGGTATACAAAGTCATAAAATACTACAATTTCAGCCCTAAAACACACCCAAAACCCACAATAACAAAGTGAAGATTACTAAAAACTCCAAACACACCATCGTAGAACTACGTATATTAAATACAACATGATAATCAACATAAAACACATAATGTTAGTAATTGGATAATCAGAGCTTTATCATCCAAATGATAAAACAAAACTTATAGATATAGTGTTTTAGTAATCTTTATTATGTTATTTGTGGGTTTTACGTCTGTTTTATGTTTAGAATTATAGTTTCTACAACTTTTTACACTTTTTTTATGAATTTTGGAATACTTTTAATCTATATCTTATACACCAAAAACCAAAGATATAACAAAGAGAACCAACCACATATAACTTCTACAAAAATATCTACAAACTTGTGTGCACTATTAGATATACTACATGCATCATCCATCATTACCATGATGCCCAACAAATAGTAAAAATAAATAATAGAAATAATAAAGATGAAGAAGAACGCGTTTTGCGGTGGGGAAATGATGGAGAGAGTGGGGGCATGCAATTGCATGTGCATGGCAGGAATGACAGTGTGTGTTTAATTGCCGGAGAAGTTAAGTACACATAACATAATAGTAGTTGGTTGGTTCAACCGTACACATTGTATTAGATAGATGCCCCCTTCCACGGACTAAGACGTTTTGTCTTCATAAATCAAAATGAATTGTTATTCACTAACCTTGTTGTTACAAATGCCTTAAAATGATTGAAAGTGCTCTTTACTTAGGAAATAACTAATTACCATGAGAGATGCATTTTCTTTTCACAAGCAAAGTGAGATTTTTGTTAATCACTCAACCCAAATTGGGATAAAAAAATTAATATTTATTCGGTAAACAATAATAATTAATCTTGATTATTTCTGACAGATTTGTGACGCAACTGTCAATTAATTATGATTTTCTTCTTTTTTTTTTTGTCAGAAAAGTGTCACAAGTTGTGACGCAATTCCGACGGATGGTTTAAGTTAATTAAAAAATAAAGTTTCGTCATAAATGTGTAGGAAACGATATTATTTTCCCTTATTATTTTTTCTTATATAAATATTTATTCGGTAAACAATAATAATTAACCTATTGTACATTATTTCTGACAGATATGTGACGCAACTGTCAATTAATTAGGGTTTTCTATCTTTCGTTATGGATGCGTCAAAAATTTTGTTATAAAATCTTGAAAAAAAATTTGTAGGAAATTCTTCAAAGAAGTGTTGGAATCTGTGACGAAAAAAATTGTGTAGGAAATTTCTGTAGGAAATTGTCCCCTTTTTAGTAGTGTGCGTGTTCAACAATTCGAACGTAAATACATTCAACTAAGGGTGTGTTTGGTATTGTTTTTTCAACCTGATTTTTTTATTATTGTGTTTTGAAATCGCAAAAAAAAATCTATTTTGAGTGTTTGGTAAAAAATTAATAAAAACTGCTTTTTTTTACGTTTTGTAGAGATCAAAACGTGATAATCCAAAAGTATGTCACCCCTTACTGCAGGAAAACGGGATTCCACAAAAACTGTTTTTTTACGTTTTGTAGAGATCAAAGCTTATTTATTTTTTAAAATATATATTTGCCAAACACTCAAATAGTTGATTATCTGATTATTGTGATATCAAACAACATAATCAAATCCAAACACTATCTTTCTGTAGCACATTTTGTTCCAGCTAATTATCTGATTCTGATTATTCAAAACACATAATCTATTTTCAAAACTCAACCCCAAACACTCATCAAAGCTTATTTATTTTTTAAAAATATATATTTGCCAAACACTCAAATAGTTGATTATCTGATTATTGTGATATCAAACAACATAATCAAATCCAAACACTATCTTTCTGTAGCACATTTTGTTACAGCTAATTATCTGATTCTAATTATTCAAAACACATAATCTATTTTCAAAACTCAACCCCAAACACTCACTTATAAGATCTCGTTTTTATGCTTATGTACACGTCAACAAATTAAAAGGGAAAGAGGAAGAAAAATGGCTAGGGCAGTGAACGTCAGTTAAATTATACGCTGACCGTGAATCTTTTGAGCTACATTAAATTCTTAGAAAACAATCCCTTGTAGATAGTTTTAAAATGTTTTTAACGTTATGATCAACCTTTTGGCATATTGAAAATCTTACACAACCAAGTAGAATTAAGGTTAGATGGTTTAAAAATGTTTTTCATGTTATGATAAACCTTTTGGCATAGTGAAAATCTTACACAATCAAGTAGAATTAAGGTTGATAGAGAAAGAGAGATAAAAGCTTGATATGTGAAGCAGCCGTAGCACGGGCTACGGCTCAACTTTGAGTCGGTAGTGCAGGGGCGAATCTATGCTTTGTCGAGGGATAGCCCGGGATACCTCTCAACTTTCTTGGTGAATTACAATATTCTTTCTTGTTTTCTTTTTTTATGTATGGGATACTCCTCAAGATATATTAGGATACCCTGAATATATGGATGAAAGAAGTCAAGAAGCAAAAGTAGAATTCTCCGGTGAAAAGAGGCGGAGACTATGTTTGTTTCAGTTTTTTTTTAAGGAAGAAGATGACTTAAAAGATATTTAAATAGTAAAATTGTTGGGTCTTGTGCCATCTGACTAAAAGCAAGTATACCACTGTGTAGTATTAAATTTATACTAAACTAATAATTTCTTTCTATGTTTGTACGGTTCCAAAGTAAAATAAGAGCAATCACTTTTATTAATTTAAAATTATTCATTTAGGTTTTTTTATTTAAATCAATTTTTGTATTTTTTTTTCCTTTTAAACGACTATTTATTAGAGGGTGTTAGTTTATTTTAAACAGTTGTGTATGAAAAAGTTAGGTTCGTGTGTGTTTTGTCATATTATTATCTCTGTAATATGTCAAATATAATTGGAACTATATTTAATTTTGTCATATTATTACCTCTGTAATATGTAAAATATAATTTGAACTATATTTGATTTTCATTTGTCATATTATTACCTCTGTAATATGTAAAATATAATTTGAACTATATTTAATTTTCATTTTGGTGCCTAATATAAGTTTACTATAAGTAATTGTATGAAAAAGTTGGGATCTTATATTATCATATTATTATATATAGATAGATGTGTACGAAGTATACGATAGAAGGAAAGGAGGACAAGTGTTATTGGCACTAAGGGTAATTAAGTCTTTTGTCACTTGAAACAATTTCACCCTTGATATTCAAACGACTTTAACTTTTTCATACGTTTATATTATTTTTTTAAAAATTCATTGTATTAACAACCATTTCATTCTCTTTTGTATTCTTATATTTTTACCATATTAGCTAATATTGTTACAATTTTTTTGCACACCTTGATGTAGGTCGCGAGTAATACACCACTAGTAAACTTTAAAACCCAAGAAAAAAAGTAGTAAACTAAATAGACTATTTAGTTTTTTTTTTCATATTCAAGATTAGTAAAATTGTCTTAATATTGCTTTTTTTAATGAATAATCATCTTAGTAGTGATTTTTTTATAAATAAGTCTGTATTTAGGGGCCTATGTTTTCTACGTGTGCAGGGCTCTCAAGGGCACCTGAATCTCAAGGATAGCCTTTGATTTTTTTACTTTATTTATTATCGTGTTCTTTTTTTCTTATTATATGAATACACGGTAAAAAAACTTAGAATACATCTGGAACTTTTTTCTAGTTCCGCCACTTATGTGAAGTATATTTGCTTGTATAATGGTTTGTCTTTGTTTCTTTACTTCTCTGAGCATTACCATACTTGTGTAATCCAACTTGTTTTGATAAGAGTAATTCTGTAAACAATCCTCCTGGAAGATCTCATCTGACATTTCTTGGACAAATAAACTTCTATAAAAAAGTAATATTATTTATAAAATCCTGTGTGATATTAAAATATATTCAAGCTTATAAAAATTATTATAAGTGAGTATATATTTGTAACATAAAAAAATTAGTAATGTTAGGTGTATTAATTTTTTATAAACTATTTGAGTTGAGCATTCACTCTATCAACATGGATAATTGTGATACATTGAAATACAAAGAAGAATTGGTATGGACTATAGCTTTACTTCCAAAAACACTAGTAGAACCTTACGATTCGCTTAAGTAAGTAAGTTTAATCATTTTGCTACACTACTTTTGTTTTGTTTATTTTATAATAATTATCGTCGTATTGTGGTTTTTTTATATATGATTGACGAGTTTATATTATAGGGAGGGGGGGGGGGGATTTTTTTGTCTCGCACAAGGCCTAAAAGTTTTTTTTTATCATTCTCAAAGATAGTGTTGATTCTACGGTCAAGCTGCTATTGACCGTGAAAATCATCATCCTTTAAGATTGTGTGCCTTGGTCGGTTTGGCAAAGAGTTTGACGGTTGTTCCATGGTCGCACCGTAGACCATCCATGAGGTGGTTGTTATCCTTAAATCTTTTTCTTGTTGTAATGAAGATTTTTTTAAACAAACGCGAGACGTATTTTATAAACGTATGATATTTTAAATAATATTTTCATATTTTTAGTAGAATTAAAATGAATATCTTTATAATATGTAGTTATGTACCTTATACTTTGTACGTTCATTTTCAACAAATCTATGTGATGCCTTTCTAGTCATCCTTACAACCAGAGAAGAACCACATGTGTATTATTTATAGTAAGAAGTACTATAGCTAGCACCGCCTTATTTAAAGTGAGCCAATCCCTTTTAAAGCTATGAAACGAGGTGACCACCCTTGCCACTAAAATCCGATAAAAGCTATGAAACTAGGTGACCACCCTTGCCAATAAAATCTGATAAATAGTAATATCATGATGATGAAAAAACAAAATTGAGGATTCGTTTTTAATTTGACATTTGCGGTTAATAACTAATTGAACTGAAACTTTAAACAAGTTAGCATCATCGCCATCATGTAATAAATAAAAGTCCTTTTAAACATGGGCGTAGCATAGTGGGCCGGGAGGGGGCGACTGACCCTCCGAACTTTTCGCTCAGTAGTGGAGAGTATGTAGTTTTCGTATATAAATTTTTGGGTATATACGTTTTTGACCTCCCGGTTTATAGATAATTTGTGATATATACGTTTTCAACCCCTCGGAAATCTCAAGCTTCGCCATCCCCCCATCGTGATCGGAGATTGTTAAGTGCATTTCACCCATCTATATCAAACTATGAAATCTTAAACTCTAGAACCGGATTACATGCAAAAGGATTTGTTGATTTGGTTTGTACTCATTCTTACATGTGTCCCTTTAATATTATGTACTACCACTATCATACACTTATTGGAAGTTAATATGCTTAGTCAAGTGAATATTTGTTTCTTGTATTTCTTATTAGTTTATACCCCAATACTAATCTTGAACTATATGCAAGGGTACCGTAGTCATGTCATCGTGTCACATGGGACGTGAACATATAAATATAACAAAAACAAAATAAAAGAGTCATGTTTTCTAGAAAACTTCAAAATAATTTAGCATGTTTGATGTTTTAACATTGTACTTGGACGCAAGTATACTACAATAACTATGTCAAAAAGTAACTAGCTTGAAAGAAGGCGAGCCAACTCTAATGGAAGATTGCCGTTTAATAACTGCCCCATTTTAAAAAGATTAAAAAAAAGCCGGTAAGGTTTCACCTACTTTGATTGTTATAATTATGTAAGAGGAACATAAATAATTTCTCTTAAAATATTGAAGCTCGAATGTTTTGAGTAAAAAACAAATTTCATTGTTCTAGTTTTTGATAAATTAAAGAGTAAATTGACATTTTAGACCCTATAGTTTGGTCAGAATTACCATTTAATCTAATTTTTTTCTTATTTGTGTCTCTAAGGTTTACATTTTTTGGTCATTTTCGACCACCCATCCAAAAATCTCAGTTAACTCAAAAGTATTTTAGTCAATCTATGTTTATCTTTTTTTTTTTGCCATTTGTCTTTTAATCTCTCTCACACACACATATAATATAATATAATATAATATAATATAATATAATATAATATAATATAATATAATATAATATAATATAATATAATATAATATAATATAATATAATATAATATAATATAATATAATGTAATGTAATGTAATGTAAAATCCAAAACCCTACAAATTCTACACAAATAGTTCTAAAGGTGGCAAGGCTAGGTGTATAAACCATATAAATTCACCGTCGTGAAAACTTGGAACCCTGCCACCAACCGTTACCAGCACCCCACATCCAACTTAATTAGTTGACTTATCCTTTCAGACCGTCATCCACCACCCAGAACCACCCCCGACGAACCTCCGTCAAGCACGTTCCAGACCGACGTTCCGGTGGTGGTGATGGAGGTGATTTGGTTACCTTCGATACCGCTTCGGTGGTGAGAGTAGAACGAATTGGGTGTCGGTGGGAGGTAAATGTGGAAGTTAGGATTATGGTGGCGTTGGGAGGTGAATGCAGAGGTGGGTGATGGCGGTGAGAAGTGAATGTAATGGTGGGTTCCATGGTGTTTTTGATTCTGTTTCAATTAGGTGTTTTTAGTACATGATGTTTTTTATTCTTTTTATACTATGTTGTTTTATTTGTAGTAGGTATTTGGTGTTTTATTTTGCAGCTAACAAAGAATTCATTATGTGGTGTTTTATATACAACACATACATGGTGTATTATTTATAAGATCTCTTTAATTACTCTTATACCCTTTATCCTAATTATTAGAAATCATCACATGTCACACTTTTATGGTTTCTCATCCTTATTAGGAATTCTAGATTTTGTAGCCAACTCTTAAACATTAAATATTAATATTACTATTTTGTTTTATGTTTTTAATTAAAAAATAGAAAAATAACACATATATACAAAGTGACAAAAATACCCTTGACTTAACTGAGATTTTTAAACAAGGTTTGAGGGTTAGACGGAAGTGATAAAAAATTAGAACCTGAGGGACACAAATAAGAAAAAAAACTTTTAGAAGGTTTGTGGTATACAAGTCTTGTCTTAGGAACCACACTTTTTAGTTTTTTGAGCGCACCTTGTGTCTTATTGATTACTTGTGTATTTTTATCATGTGTTATATGTCCCGTTTATATGTTCTTATCATCATATGTTTTCCTATTGTTTTTAGAGTGGCTATGTGCTTATATATATTTTATTTGTCTCTTGTGTTCAAATGTGTCTTTGGAGCTAAGGGGTTTCACTGAAAACAACCTTTTTATCTCTTGGGTTATGTAAGGTTTACTTAGAAGTATACTGGGTATGGTTGTTGTCATTTTTATAGAGATACACTTGCAATTTCCAATCTACTTGCAAGATTATCAAAATCTTCACAAAAAAATGATTAAAATATTTTCAATTAATTTTTATTTCTTTTAAACATTTTTTTACAAATAAACAAGTTTATATAAACATTAGATAAGTTACCAATAACTTATAAGTTATAAGTCAAAACTCCTCAACATGGTTAAATCATTTTAAAAACTGGTTCAACAAGCCGTGTAAGGTTTGATATGAATTTATAGAAGTGCATGTTAGGGTTAAAATCTTTGACGCGAATAATAATGAGTCGTATTCAGGTTGCACATTTCAACCTGCCAATCTACACATAACACCCTATTTTTTACATGCACTTGTGTGTATGAATATTGTAAAATTGACTGTTTCAAAAAAAATAATAAAAAGTAAGAACTATCGTTATCAAAATATTTAATTAAATTACTTGTTAATAACTTAACGTAATATATAAAACTATCTTTGTTAATAATAAGAATAAACAAAAGTAGTGCATAGGATGAAGAATAAAAGTCATTATTTATCATCACAAAAACAAGTCCCACTTAAAATAGGATTAAATATTAAGACGATAAAAAAAGATCTAAACAAGATTAGACAGTATCAGTGGCGGACCTAGAAATTATTTGTTAGGGGTGCGGATGAGTGATTCAAGCATATTTTCAGGGGGTGCGGTCGGGTTTTTTGCCTAAAAATACACTAAATTTTATTTTCAAGGGGTGCGTCCGCCCACCCTGGGCTTCACCTGGGTCCACCCCTACAAGACCAAACTCAACAGTCAAAACTGAATTCTAACATTAAGGCCTTTTTTCTAGTTATAATCATGAGCAAATATCAGCCAACGATTATAATATCATGATTCAGCAACACTTGTATCACCATGTCTATAAGTAAAAGTATCTAATAGGCAGATCGAGTTTCTCAGGCCGATTTTAGCTTGGCTGTCGCTGAAGCGAGGTGGGAAAGAGTTCTATGTCCCACAAACATCAAGAAAATCCCAATTACTCCCAAAGTTTTCAATGTCGTGAAAAGATCCAACTGTCGCCATTAGAAAAAAAAAGTCATGTTTACGTTAGATCTCATATTTCACTTGGTTAGAAAGGGTTAAAAACAAAGACATACCTTCAACCAGAAAAACGCGTAGAGGATGAGCACCGCTGCAATGCCACAGTGGAAAAGGATAGCAAATGTGGCAGGAATGGTTGATGTGGGGAAGTTCTTCAAGTTCACACCAAGACGTAACAACTGCAACAAAATAATTGATAAAGATTATATTAAAGTGAAAGATTAGTCAACTCCATGAGGATAGGTGGATGTAAAAAGACCAACTTACCCCAACAAGGAATGCGAGGAATGGAACAAGAACCAGACCCAAGAAAGCAAAAGAAACCTCTTGAGGAGGGCGTTTTTCTGGAGCCCGGAAGATATGAGCTATCTCGGGCTTGGGCCCGTATCGTAAGTACGGATTAACAGCTTGTGGAGGGGGTTGGGTTGCCTTTTCAGGTGCCTTGGGGAGATCTAGTTCGATAGATCCGAGAGGTTGTAAGAAAGAGTTCTCCTGAAACACGTATAAACCGGCTTAAATATGACCGACAATATGTGATGGAAATTATTGACGTAATGAAATATTTACCATGACGGCATCACCCACTGTCAGCTCAATGTCGTATTGGCCTGAGAGATAGTAAAACTTCTCAACAAGACTGAGAAAATCCTGAAATAGAAAATGTTGTCAAACAGTGAAATATTTAAGTTTTTTAGTCCATTACAATAACACGAAAATAAAAGGATAACAAATGTGACCAGAGTTATCTCAAAGTGCGTCCCGGAGTTTCCGACAACAACGATATGCTCAACTCCACTTTCGTGCCTTAACTTTAACAAGGCCTGCAAGTAAGCGGAACTAATATAAGTTAAGCAGACTAATGGAATTATAAAATACAGATAGTCTAGAAGCTGGTTCAAGACCTGATGAGGCTTGAACGGTTTGCCAAACGGAGTTGGAGTTGTCAACAGAAATGATACGTGTAGCTTTTGAAGGTGGTTCGCTGAAAGTGCCACATCATTCTTTCCAGGTAAATCTAGCCTGATAAATCAAATATTAAAACGATGATGATTAAACAGGCAGTACAAATGATGATCAAAATGCTTTTTTGTAATCTAGAGTCAAGTGAAGTAACATACTTCTTTTCAGACTCAACAATATCGCCCTCAAGCACTGCAACTTTTGCATTCTCAACTTTAACAACTCCTGTAACGTGAAACGGCACTTTTGTTCGACCTCCAGTAGCAAATTTTCTTTTATGTTCTGGATCTGAAAGCACAATCTAGAAGAAAGAAAATTAACTTGGTGACAAATAAATATGTTTTGAAGGACATTATGGTAAATCTGAAACGTGAAAGGTATCGGTCTTGGATTAATGAAGTACCTCAAAAGCAAAAACATACTCCCCAATATCAACACCTTCTGGTAAAGCGTCTAAGGTATGAACCGCTTCTTTTGGATCAAAATGAAGTTCCTAAAGCAAAAAATATAAATAAATAAATAAATAAATCACCACAACCAAAGCTACGAACTCAATTATTGGTTCTTAAGAGGACCTGTTTAAGAACTGAAGCGTCTTTTGAACCGCAGCTGAAAACTTGCATCAGTTTTACCGACAAAGGAGGAGCGGTGGATCCCAGAACCGTGCTCACCTTGACCTGTAAGCAAATCTTGGAATTAGTAATCTGAAACCGTAACCCTAAATGACAAGTTCCATTGGAAACTTTATTATCATGATTATCGACAATTTGGAAAACGAACAGCATAATGAAATATGAAATATGAAAAATGAAACAACACACACCTTGAGTTTATCTTTAGTGGTCAGGGAAAGCACGGTAGCAGGAAGTGATAAAATTAGAGGAACTAACACCCTGCAACGATATATGATTCTGTATTATTTAACAGAACAGCAGCATGATAAACGTGTAAGTGACCAGATTAGACTTGCCTGTTGTTTTCTAAGTGAGATAAAGTATCAATTTGGTAAAACAGGTCCTTGCTATTTCCAGGGACACCAATCCCAAGAAAAAATCTTGCCAAACCCAAAATCTTGTCCTCGGGTATCTGCAAAATTTGAGCGACATTAGGAATAAATATTGATAAAAGATAATGAAAGTGGCGTGTAGCGAAAGTAGAACAAAAATAAATAGAAACATGAGTATGTGTCGCACATTTAAACCTTCGGAAGTGGATGCAAATGCTGTCAGCCCTCGGACAACGGCTGAGGTGGCAGAGAGCGGACCCTGATGTCCACTTGCATCAATGTGTTTGTCATCAAAGTAATAAGACCCATCATCTAGAAAACAATAACAAAATCATGAATCATCAAGTAGGCCTTAAAAATTATGCAAACTGCAAACGCACTGGAAACAGAACACTAGGTATGCTAACAAAGCATGACATATTTCATATGGTCTATTGGTGTCACTTTTCTCGAAAAGAAGCCGAATCTCAAAAGAAAATATTGAAGTTATATGACAAATACGGCATGGAAAAATATAGCCCTTGCCACTCAGTGTCAACTACAAGCGAAGACAATTGTTGGATAAATGTTTAGGTGGAAGAAAAAGGAAACACACCTTTAAAAAATAAAAAAGAATAGACAATCATAATTGGATAAACCACTGTGACAATATAATACTAACCATATTTCTCAATACTGTCAAAAAGCTTCACAATGTCTTTTTTCAGTGTGCCAATCTGCAAAAAAGGAACGTAATAGTTATATAAGAGCATGAGCCTTGCATGCTATATATAGTCAGTAAAAAAAGAGGATATGCGTTACAAAATATGTGTTTACTGTAACCAGAAGATGAGATAGGTATAATAAGCATATTAGCACATATTAGACTCAGAACAATCCCACTCACTACTGGATCATTTTATGTGCATGTGAGAAATAACAATATATATAAATTGCTAGAAACTAATAATTGTTAGTGATTTCAAATTCTCATTGTACACTAGACAGACCATCAAGCAGAATGCAAATTAACTCACCAAATTTTCATCGACTGCAGAATCTGCTAATGATATAACTCCAGAAATGGTTTCAAAAGCTAATCCTGAGTCAAGTGATTGTATGTGGTGAGTAATTAACCAAACAAAAACTAGGCATAATACTTAATTAGGTTAACCATAACCAATCTTCAGAAGTAAAAACGAATCTCTTAATTATATGGTACGTCCGTACCCATTGATCTCATCAAGAGTAAAAAGCTTACCTGCAGCATAGGTACTTGACTCGGGATTGTTAGAACTATAACGCCACCTTCCATCACTTTGACTGAGAGCCTGAAAAGAAATACAAAGTCAACTAAAGCAATTCACATACCATGTAACAGTAAAATAGTAATAAATCTGCTTTAAGAAAACAATGTCCTTTACAATCTAGGTAAAACCAACCTTTATGGAGCGTAAAATCCCATCAGCATTTTCCAGATGTACATCTACTTCAGAACTTTGATCCTGCATGAAATATAAAAGAAAAATCAAGCCATTAAAAAATAAATGCAAAGCTAATCTTTACACATAAATTGTCGTAATAGATGGTAGGTCTTTTTTTCTAAATTTTTGTAGACATGACAAGCTTGTAAAGATCACATTGGAAAAGTTAAAATGAATTTTTTTATCGAGCGAGGTTACCTTAACGAGTAGCAAACCACCTATGGAATGATAATAATCTAGAAGAGATGTTGCATCTTTGACGGCACCTTTAAGTCTCAATACAATGCCCTAAAGCAGTAAAAAAATTAGTATACTAGCATATAAACATGTAAAAGATAAAACCAAAGTCAATTCCAAATTATGCATAAAAAATAGTGCAAGATTATTCATACCGTTAAATCTTCCTTACTGATCTTGCAATTTAGTATCCCATTAACCCGTAACGCATGATACAAGTCCCTTGAGTTCGAGGACACCGAAGAAAGAACATCCACCACAGACTTACAAGTGTGGTCCTTCACATCAGGTTTCTTTTCTATTCCAAGAACCTCAAATGTCCTTAATCCTTCATAAGCTTCTTCTAAGCTGAAAGCATATTGTAAAAAAAACAAATGAAACCGGTACTTCGAATAATAACCAATTAACAATATAAACAATAAAATAAACAAAATATTGGGTGAAATCTGGTCTAATGTATCCAGAGAGTGTCTAATCAGTGATGTCAGACACTTGTTTACTTGGTTTTAAAAAGCGAGAGGCGCACAAAAGCGACGAGGTCTAAAACCGAGGCACGAAGCGCAAAAGCGGTGGGCTTTTCGTACCCGAGGCGCAAGCTAATTATATATATATATATATATATATATAATATATATATATATATATATATATATATATATATATATATATATATATATATATCCAAAAGGTTTCTAGTAACATTTTACCTAAAATTGTGACACAATTAACCTCTGTATATGCTTAAATATTTAAATAACCCATATATATACAACCTAAGAAGCACAAAATCTCTACTATACACTCAAAATACAACTAACGAACTTATATGACAATCAATAAAACTCCATAAAAAGCAAAAAGAAACTAAGTTAGAAAAAGTTTTGGGTTAAAATTTAGAATAGTATTAACATTAAGGATGAAATTGTAATTTTGGGAAAACAAAAGATAAAAAGTAAAAAGGGTGTAAACCCTAAAAAAGTTCAGCCGTCACTCTATTTCATATCTAACCATCACTCTTACATCTCCTTCTCTCAAAAGCACTTCAAATCGTTAATTCTGGCAATATTATCTCCTTTTTTATCAATAGCCAGGTGTTTCATCTTCACAGGTATGGTTGTTTCTACACAGAACATGTAATTTTCGTATAAGGTCCTTAAAGCGCACGCTTCAGTGCCTCACCGCCTAACAAAAAAAGCGCTCAAGCGCATCGCTTCTTGGGTTTACTCTAGGCGCTAAGCAAAAAAGCGAGGGACCCTGAGCTTTGATGAGCCTCGCGCCTAGGCGCGCTTTTTAAAACCAAGTTGTCCGTACCTAGAAGCGAACAACCAAGCACCTCTGACCATCTTGGTTCTAAAATACGTGTAGCGATCTGGTGCGTTTTGATCTTAAAACCCGATGCGCAATGCGCGAAGCGCACGCATCACGCATGCGAGGTGTTCTTCATATAAAAATACGAAATAAGTGTTTGTAGCTAATATTTTAACTTGTGAACCTTTAACCACTAAAATATAATACGCTCTCGTCATCTATAGTCAGATTTGTTCATTTAAGATCTAACTTGTTCAAATACCAGGCAACTGCATAAGGCGCCACATTAGACCACGTCATATGATGCGCGCATCATGGAACGCAACACGCGATGCGACCTCATCACTGCATCATGTGATGTGCGCATTATGCGCTCCTGATGCGCACATTTTAAAACCAAGCTGACCATCTCCGTGCCACCCAACCACCACTGATGAACATCGTAATCGGTGATACGAGTCCGAGAGTTTTCTGAATTGCATATCTCAACCTCTCTGTTCATATGTCAACTCGTTACCAGCACCAAAACAAAGCAGAACCACCACCTACAGGCACCACAACACCCACTCCATTTCCTAAGGTAACCTATTTAATGTGTTGATCTATGTCTTATTTATCAAATTTGACAAAGATCGAGCAAAGCACTATACGCCAGTAGCGCTACACATCCATAAGTACTTATACAAAACTAAAGTTAGCCAAGTCTTCATCAAGATTTCTCAAGTATCAGCAAATGCCAATTACTTAACTGGTACATGACATATATACAATTGCTCATGAAACAATTTTTTGACTGATCACCAAGTTCAATTTAAAGCTCAAATCATGAAACAATAAAACAACACTAAACTTTGTTAAATAAAAAAAATGCTAGCTACTGAATTTCCTAATTTTCTTATCTTATCTACTTTAGAACATCAGCTTATTCCTATCTTCCACATCCATCACTTAGCAACAACAGAAGCATAGTTGTTAAAAGCCATCGCCTCTTTCGCCCAGGCCCAATTTCCTAGCAAGGCGAGGCAATTGCGCCTTAAGTCGAGGCAATTGCGCTTTAATTCTCCAGGTGATGGTTCATGCGCATATTCCAGCGAGATCCCTACTTTTATCTAACGAAAACTATTTTTCTACACTAATAAACTAGCATTTATAACTTTTGGTACTAAATAGACGATATAAAATGTTACGTAATAGCTTTAGTTTTATTTTATTTGAAGAATAGTACTAATTTTCTGTTATATATAAGTATTTTAAGTTTTTTTTGTTGTGCGCTTTTTTTTCTCCATTTTTTGCGCCTTGCGCCTAGGCCACAGGCGAGACCTTGAGGGCGCCTAACGCCTTTAATAACTATGAACAGAAGTCAAAACAAAACCAAACCCTATCCAATCCATATCATCAAGAATTAAAACGGAACAGTATAACCCTTGAAATTGTCCCCAAAAGGTGAGAAATTTAGTAATCCTGCAAAGTAGTCAAATTTCCTTAACCCTAACATAGATAGATGAAGATGGAATCTGAACCAATAGTAATTTTATTTTTTTACATACAAGAGCAATTCTTAGATTGAATTATACGCAATCCATTAAGGCAAGATTATTCATTTATAATATACACACTATCAAAGTTGTTTACTAACTAATTCAAAGGTAATTTGGGCACATAATTAAAAAAAACATTAAACCTAATTCATCTTCAACAATTCATTCAACCCAAAAAATGACATCATTTCATCGCCACTACAGTTTTATATAAAACACGAGCATATCTGTAAACATCATATGATCAAGAATTACTTGAAATTATTACTAGATAATTATACAGTGCATACATGTATAACAAAAGAGGGAAAAACTTGATCCAGAAGTTAAAACGAACCTCGAAAACGATCCAGAAACCAGTTCTAATGCAACAGAGCGGTGAGATTCAGAGATCGGGTGAAATATCGTCGCAGATTCACAGATCGACGCTACTGCTACTAGTACAATAATAATTATTCCTAATTTTCTCCACATTGTTTCCTGTAAGAAACTGAAAATAATTAGAAACAGTTTGATAAATCGAGATTAAAACTAGATCTTACAAATTTGATCGGCTGTAGATCTGCGACGCCAGTCTAGTACTGGTCACTGGTCTTCGGCCGGACTAAATTTCAACGCCTGAAATCTGAATGTAGGTAGCAACTTATTAGGTATAAGTATAACATATAGTTAAATGCTTGCTTGGTCCCGTGGTTTGTAAAAATTGCAGATTTGGTCTTAGTGGTTTACTAATTACACACGTGGTACTGAAACTTGTCTAAAATGAACTCGTTTGGTCTCTAGCCCTAACATCAGTTAAATATTTCAGTTAAAACACCCCATATGCTTGACACATGAGGATAATTTGGTCATTTAAGTCCAGCCTACCTGGTTGGTCCCACCCCACTCCTTCTTCTTCTTCTTCCCCAAACCACCACCATCTCATCTCCTCCACCACCACCACCATTGAACTCCATTTCTGCCGGACCTTAAATATCTTATCTCCACATAACACAATAAAAACAAAATTAAACAAATCTTCAAACGAATTAACCGATTTAATCACAGCAAAACAAAACAACGAGCTGCAAAACACATCGATTCACCCTAAATCACCAGCATTCAAACCAACAAAATCCTAAAAAACTGCATATCTAAACAGCTACACGTTTCAATTCAATGCTACAACTCAACAAAACGAATGTTTAGAACAACACACATACCATTAGCAATCAAACTTGGATCAGCTCGGGAACGGTGGCGCATCTCCATGGAGTCTGCCCACCAAATCAAATATCCCCAGTCCGGAGTGAACAGTGGCGCAGAGGGGAGGCAGCAGCGGCGTTGCCGCGTTGAGGGTGTCAGGCGGCGTTGGGTTATGAGTATCGACGACGGTGGCTACGTTAGGGGTGACTCGGTGTTGGGTTGGAGCTGTTCTGGCGGCGTCGGTGGTGAAGAGGAACAACATTGTATGGCAGGGGTGGTTTAGTGTAACAATCATGGCAGATTTATGGCGTCTAGGGCATGGATCGAACTCCGACGACCCGTGTTTTCTAGCGAACTCCACAGGAACGACCGGTGGTGAGTGGGAGTTCAGTGGTGGTGGTGGAGGAGATGAGATGGTGGTGGTTTGGGGAAGAAGAAGAAGGAGTTGGGTGGGACCAACCAGGTAGGTTGGACTTAAATGACCAAATTACCCTCATGTGTCAAGCACATGGGGTGTTTTAACTGAAATATTTAACTGATGTTAGGGTTGGGGACCAAGCAAGTTCATTTTTGACAAGTTTCGGTACCACGCGTGTAATTAGTAAACCACTAGGACAAAATCTGCAATTTTCGCAAACCACAGGGACCAACCAAGCATTTAACTCTATATAACATATGGGCAATGATATTTTTCTTTTCCTTTTTACCTTTTTGAATTTGTTCTTACAAAACTAGTCCTTTAGACTTTCAACTTAACTATTACCTTGTTTAATTTACGGAAGCTCTTCTTTATTATTTGGGTTATTAAATTTTAATAGTCCCAACTTCATCTGGTCGAGATTAATCTTAGTTAAGATTATACTTAATGGCAGTTTTAACTTTGAACACATTTTTTCTCAATAATTTTATACTAACTAAATGTTAATCCAGTTAGTTTTTTTATGATGCAGCATGCTTAAAATAAACTTTTTAATGGCGAGCCATGTTTATGTAGCAACAACTTTTAACATTTTGATGATGCAACATGCTTGAGTCAGTGAGTGGGCAATCCTTGTCACTAAAAACTAATTGGGTTAATATTTAGTTGCTACAAGATCATTGGGGGAAAATACATTTAAAGTTACGACTGATTTTAAAAATTTTCTTAGTTGGAATTAATCCCGACTAATCATTTGTTTCTATGGTAAAGGAATATTTTGCAGGAATATCCCTTTATAACGGCTATGAGGGAGCTTGTACCTGAATTGTCGAGGAGTCAGTTGAAGAAAACGTGCAAAAGTAACGTTGGAAGCTAGCAACAGTCAAAGACTAATTCTTTCAAGATCCCGGATATTGTGGAGTAGCGGTTAGGATTCATATTGGACTTTGTAATATAAATTGGCATGATCAGATCAGTTAAAGACACATCACACTCATTACAATCACTCGATACACTTATACCTACAAAGTTATTTGCTGTAACAGCTAGTTCTGATGGATCAAGCCACAATCCTTGTACTCATTTTTATATTAATCTTACTGGAGTTGTATAGTTTCCATATCCCGGGTTTTTTTGTGTTGGAGATCATCTTCATAGTGAGGATCAGTTGTTTGCCATTAATTCAAGATTTATTAGTTTTTTGTTTGGAGATCATCTTCATAGCAAGATCAGTTTCTTTGGGGGGTTCTGTGGAGGAAAGGAAAATGCATGGGGTTGCTTGGGTTGAGTAACGCGCCAAAAGAAAAACGGAGGTCAAGGATTGAAAAGCTGGAAGAAGTTAACATTTCTTTGTTATCAAAATGGGGATGGACATACAAAACGGAAAAAAGCAATCTTTGGAAGAGAGCCATCGATGCGCTTCATCGTAGTAGAACTGGATGGGAGTGTATCCCGTTTAAAAAATCGCTCAATGGGGTTTGGAATATTATAGCGAAGATATTTATTAACACCAAGGCGGCTGGAATTCCGTTAAGAAATTACATAGGAGTGGTCGGTAATGGTAGAGATATAAGATTTTGGCTTGATTTTTGGCTTATTAACGAACCTTTCAAGATTAGGTTACCGGATCTCTTCAGGTTAGAATCGGATAAAAGGTGCTCGGTTGCGGATAGAATCCAAAGCAGCGGAACAATGTCGGTTCGGGTTTGGAGCTGGTCATGTCACACCCTCAAAAATCCACTTGCGGGATTTTACCGTGAGGCGCGTGACAAACCAGGATCACAGTCATTAGTCATACTGAAGGACCACTATATGAGTTTAAAAAAAATCATGTTTGCTCATTAATGAGAAAATATTGTTTATACAATTGAGTTGCGGAAGCGTAATAATTACAAAACCAAAATAGTTAATGTATTTAAAGTTGTGTCTAAATATTTGATGAAATCAATGCGACACCATAATGCATCCTAGTCCTGATGTGTGCTACCTTACCAATCTGAGGAAACATGTAAAAATCAAGTGTCAACAATTATGATGAGTGAGTTCACAGGTTTTAGTTTACAGATATAAGATAAGTTATTTCCACTGGTTCAAATCCCAAACCAGTATGTTATGATAGGTAACCCCTGATCTAAACCCGAATTAGAATGTTCAAGTTTCCCGATTCAAAGCCTGAATCGTGTTGTCATAAGTTGTTCCCGATTCAAAACCCGAATCGTGTTGCTATAAGTTGTTCCCGATTTAAAACCCGAATCGTGTTACTATAAGTTGTTCCCGATTCAAAACCATAATCGTGTTGCTATAAGTTGTTCCCGATTCAAAACCCGAACCGTGATGTTATACTGATTAGCATGTTAATGTTATATGTTTAGGTAGCTAACCTAGGTCATGTCAACAAAATGTTCGATCCGAAGCTGACGTTGCTGCTCCTGTTGTGCCAGGTCTATCACTAACCATGGCTAAGTGTTAGGAAAATTCCACACCCGTGACTATCAACGTTCGGTCTAACTGGCGCGACCAGTTCGAGTGGGGCTTGTCGGGCCCAGTAGTACTACTAAAAAATCCATCGCTATAATCCAATACTAACGGCGTCGTAATTGTTAAGGGGACTGGCATGGGATATATGCTTCCTTGTGACCATAACCGTATAACATAACTCTAAATAGAAAGACGTTACTGTACCGTAATATATACCACCTATACATCACTGTAACGTGTACATGTTTTCTCCCCCTGTGTTTTGTAAACGTTTAAAGAATAAGGGGTCGTGAACACACCTTTGATAGCTCGGTTAGACTTTTAAAGTAATTATGAGTTGAGGTTGGTCAAACACGTCCTAATTTGATTACCATTTAGTTTATTAGTGTGCTCGTGTAAGACACGAAATCCATACACGTATCTTAACACGAATCATGCAATCACGTTGACAACTTATATATATATTCCACGTATAATCATCTATGATCATGGCACACAACAAGTTATATAACATTTAAGTCACCATAAAACGGGTTCGGCTTTTCACAGATAGCACATACAAACATCCAGATGCACATATAACAACTTATTGTGTTTCAGCTTAAGTGTCCAGAACTGGGCTGTTTTCGGGTATTTTTATAAAATAGTTACCTTTTTCCAAAAATTTCAATTAATTTACAGAGCGTGTCAAACGGTCTGTAAAACTTTGTGTAAAATTTTCCGGCCCTAACTCACTACCGATTATTTATAAAAATTTATTTACTAAGTTGCAGTCAATTCGTCACTTTCTGACTGCAGTCCACGAAAAATTCATTTAAAAATCGTCGTTTATCCGATTGACGAAATTCTAGTGGGAATTTTCGGAGACACCCGTCTCCAACAACTGTTTGAATTTCATGACCTAATTCTATCCAGATTATGAGATATGACACAGCAAACAACACGTAATTTCTGCAGAAAAAAAGCAGCTTCAGCTGCTGCACGAAATAATTAATTTAAAATAGTAAACGACCTCATAAAAATGCAATTCCAGTGCCATTAGAATCGTTTTTCAAAAACGTACAATTTAGACTTCAGAAAATCAATTTTTCATCTATAATGATCCGTTTACAGCCAACTGAAGTTGGCTGTTTTCGCTAATCAGCATTCTGTTTTCATTCTAAACGATACCTGAAACATATTTAGCGATCGCAATACCTCCTAATAACAACTAACAGCAGATTAATCATAAATTATCACCTTGCCATGTTAATAATTTCATAACCCTAGTTTTAACATCATGATTTTTGTAAAGAAAACGCAGCCAATGATTATTTACGCATACATATCGTCAATAAACTCAACAAATCGCATCATTCACCCGAAGCTACTCACGCACAACAAAACCCTACCATAACACTACCATAACAACTCATGATCATAACCATGTCTACACAAAATCACACCATGAATCACAAACATAACCAAGATACTAACCTTGAAGCACCGAGAACTAGAGAATGAGATAGGGCTTGCGATCGATGAAAAAGGGGAGGGGCTTCCTTGCGAACGATAGGGGGTGTTGGCTGCCGTCGACCTCTAAGGGGATAGGGGATTAGGGTTTTGAAGTTTTGATAACTAGTTTTTTATTTAGAACCCCCAAACTAGTTCCCCAAGAAACACAAGAGGAGGGGGCGGCTAGGTGTAGGGGCCGAAAAAGGGTAAGGGTAAGAAAACATGTAAAAATCAAGTATCAACAATTATGATGAGTGAGTTAACAGGTTTTAGTTTACAGATATAAGATAAGTTGTTTCCACTGGTTCAAATCCCAAAACTAGTATGTTATGATAGGTAACCCCTGATCTAAACCCGAATTAGAATGTTCAAGTTTCCCGATTCAAAACCTGAATCGTGTTGTTATAAGTTCTTCCCAGATTCAAAACCCGAATCGTGTTGCTATAGTTGTTCCCGATTTAAAACCCGAACGTGTTACTATAAGTTGTTCCCGATTCAAAACAGAATCGTGTTGCTATAAGTTGTTCCCGATTCAAAACCCGAACCGTGATTTATTGATTGCATTTAATGTTATATTTTAGGTAGCTAACCTGGTCATGTTCAACAAAATGTTCGTCCGAAGCTGACGTTGCTGCTCCTGTTGTGCCAGGTCTATCACTAACCATGGCTAAGTGTTAGGAAAATTCCACACCCGTGACCTATCAACGTTCGGTCTAACTGGCGCGACCAGTTCGAGTGGGGCTTGTCAGGGCCCAGTAGTACTACTAAAAATTCATCGCTATAATCCAATACTAACGGCGTCGTAAGTGTTAAGGGGACTGGCATGTGATATATGCTTCCTTGTGACCATAACCGTATAACATAACTCTAAATAGAAAGACGTTACTGTACCGTAATATATACCACCTATACATCACTGTAACGTGTACATGTTTTCTCCCCCTGTGTTTTGTAAACGTTTAAAGAATAAGGGGTCGTGAAGTCAACTTTGATAGCTCGGTTAGACTTTTAAAGTGATTATGAGTTGAGGTTGGTCAATCACGTCCTAATATGATTACCATTTAGTTTATTAGTGTGCTCATGTAAGACACGAAATCCATACACGTATCTTAACACGAATCATGCAATCACGTTGACAACTTTATATATATATATATATTCCACGTATAATCATCTATGATCATGGCACACAACAAGTTATATAACATTTAAGTCACCATAAAACGGGTTCGGCTATTCACTAATAGCACATACAAACATCCAGATGCACATATAACAACTTATTTGTTTCAGCTTAAGTGTCCAGAACTGGACTGTTTTCGGATATTTTATAAAATAGTTCCCATATTCCAAAAATTCCAATTAATAGCGTGTCAAAACGGTCTGCAAAACTTTGTGTAAAATTTTCTAGCCCTAACTCATTACCGATTATTTATAAAATTTATTTACTAGGCTGCAGTCAGATTCGTCACTTTCTGACTGCAGTCCACGGAAAAATTCATTTAAAAATTATCGTTTATCCGATTGACGAAATTCCAGTGGAAGATTTTCGAAGACACCCTCTCCAACTACTGTACGAATTTCATGATCTAATTCTATCCAGATTATGAGATATGACACAACAAACAACACGTAATTTCTGCAGAAAAAACGTAGCTTCAGCTGCTGCACGAAATAATTAATTTAAAATAGTAAACGACTTCAGAAAATGCAATCCCAGTGCCATTAGAAGCGTTTTTCAAAAACGTACAAGTTAGACTTCAGAAAATCAAATTTTCGATCTATAATGATCCGTTTACAGCCAACTGAAGTTGGTTGTTTTCGCTAATCGGCATTCTGTTTTCATTCTAAACGATACCCGAAACATATAAGCGATCGCAACACCTCCTAATCACAACTAACAGCAGTTTGATCATCAATTATCACCTAGCCATGTTAATAATTTCATAACCCTAGTTATAACATCATGATTTTTGTAAAGAAAGCGCAGCCAATGATTATTTACGCATACATATCGTCAATAAACTCAACAAATCGCATAATTCACCCGAAGCTACTCACGCACAACAAAACCCTACCATAACACTACCATAACAACTCATGATCATAACCATGTCTACATAAATCACACATGAATCACAAACATTACCAAGATACTAACCTTGAAGCAACGAGAACTAGAGAAAGAGAGAGGGCTTGCGATCGATGAAGAGAGGGGGGCTGCCTTGCGAAAGAGAGGGGGTGTTGGCTGTCGTCGACCTCTAAGGGGATAGGGGGATTAGGGTTTTGAATTTTTGATAACTAGTTTTTATTTATAACCCCCAAACTTGTTCCCCAAGGAAACTTGTTCCCCAAGAAACACAAGAGGAGGGGGGCGGCTAGGTGTAGGGGCCGAAAAAGGGTAACGGTTTTCGGGTTGGGTTTACTTGAGTCTCAAGGTGTTGGGTTCGCGAAAGGTTGAAACGGTTTAAGCTCGGGTTCGGCTTTTAAATGGAATATGTATTATAAGTAGTAAAATAATTACACACATATTATCATTTGACGAATAATCGCGACATGAGTTTTCTGAAATATTAAATCGTATAACACAAAGATGATTACCTGATTTTTCTGGGATGTCACATTATCCCCAAGTTGAAAGAATTTTCGTCCCGAAAATTGAATAAGCATGAGTTTGAAAACATTGGAGTAAGAGAGATATTTCTGAGTTGTCACATTCTCCCCATGTTACTGAAATTTTGTCCTCGAAATTTACGCTAAGGTTTACACTATACTCCAGTTATGGGTTCGTCCATAACACGTTGTTACACGTGTATGTACGCGGTTTCACATAAATTTACAAGATGAACATATAAGTCACATAACATATAACTTCACATAATTTGTATTTATTTAATTGCCCGGGAATAGTATTCATGTTGTTCGCTAATGTTCGAGTACATACTCGTGTGTGATTCCGTAATTCCTCGAATTACCATTACGCAAGTGTTTGTATACTAACCGACACACTTAATTATCCCTAATCAAGTAAAATGCATGAATGAATGTTTGAGATAACAGAGTTTGTTGTAATGTTGTTAACCCTGAAAATGCCGGGTGTCACATCATCCCTTGTTGAAAGAATTTTCGTCCCGAAAATTTAGCTTATGGTACTTTTAGGACCATGATTGAAAGTTCATTGCTAAGGAGAGAGTAAAAACATATGGCGGTACAATCAGATGGGACAAAATCAGACAACATGATTGCGATGATTCAGTTGTTCATCCGAACAAGTTACAAGGAATTATATAGGTACAAAATAGTCAATTGTCGTAGCAACCAAATCGATTCCAGCAAGAGTAGGTGTACATAAGTGTGACTAGAAAGAACTATAGAAAGCCGCTTACAATGTAGGTGTACACGAAAGTAAGGAGATGACACAATTTCAAAATGGTATCATGGTATTGAAGTCTGGTGGTCCAGTTTCTTTTGCACGAATAAGATAGCATAGCATACTGCCTAGTAACCAGGTATAGCTATTGTCATGGAAATGACACCAAAGTTCAGAATTTTAGTAGGTGAAGCCTCTAAGGCTTGAAGGGTCGTAATATAACAAAGTGAATTCTTGCATATGGATTTCGAATGGAATTTACGTTAGGCTATCAAGTAATACACTAATACATGTCATTTTGTATGTGGTCTTAAGTATAATTATAAGTTGAGTTGATGGGAGCTCGATAATCAAGAATGTCATAACAAGTTATGTCAAGCACGGGAGAACGGGAGATGCTCACAAGAGTTGGAACATCGGTGTGTCATACATCGGTATAATGTTGACTGGTGTATTTAACATATATGGCGCGGGGGGGGGGGGGGTTTACACAAAATATAGTTTAGGTGAGCTCAACACATTTGTTATCATAGAGCGATCAGAATATTAAGGAGCCAACACTTCACATATCAAGTGTATCTAATGTATATTTTAAGGTTACCCGAATGGACACGAATGTCATACGTCATAGACGAAGGGTCAACAAAATAAACCAAACTGGAATTGTGTTAAGGTAGTTTGTTAAAGGCCAAATTACTCAAATTCTAGGATCACGTGTGTTAAGAGCACCACCGGTAACTTACCCAACTTAAACGGGGTGGAAATAGTTCAAAGTGAGTGTTAGAGGGATTTGTTGTGATGAGGCATCGCTACCGAAGATCAGAAATGGTACAGTTACCCTTACAAGATAACAGTGATGATGCCATCGTACGTAAGACTTCTAGAAAGGAATAATATTAATTGTATGAAACTAGTGATTTGGGTAGATTTATCAACGGATTGGATGAAAACTCAAGTCGGGCATTATGCCCTTTATTTCAGGATGTTAACGCCTCGACGCGTTTATACGGAGGGAAATGAGATTTTTGGTTAAAACTGATCATGACATTTTGGTTGTAGTTGATCGTAATAGATGGACAACTTTCGGTCGAAGAACGATAAATACGAACAAAGAAATCAATGAAACTATACATAAGTATGGCAATTTCACACGGAATGGGTGTTAACCTTGGCATACTTCACGAAGGTAGAAAATTTTATTTTATGCTCCTGCACTTGATGAACTTAAGTATGGCTACTCGCTCCTCGAGTGACGTTCGTAGAAAGTAATTTAGCCATGCGAGGATTAGCATATAACAAGGTCAGTCAAGACTATGACATTGATTTTAGCACAACAAGATAATACCTGAAGAATATACCAAGACGCGATTGTCATCAATCCGTTCTTCATAATTGTTTTAGAATCACTAGTGAGATAGTAAATCTGATAATGTGGATGTAGTTGGTCTCACACAAGCGGTATAAATAGAAATAAAATGACACTGCTAGTCATTGGAAGCGCTAAATTGAAGGTGTTGACGTAAAGAGAGTTATGTAGCAAAATAATGGTTCGTTGAATTCGTAGTGCTCCGGTTCAATTGTAGCGTTCTCCATAGTCGTCGAGCTTACCCGCATGTGAATAAGAATGGATTTACTAAAATCCATGTATGAATTTGAGTGTGTAATTAGTCGAACATGTAGGCAACCAAGTTTGAAGGGTTGAACTAAAACGTGTGTATTAGGAACATCACATACGTTGCCATGAAATTTCATTACAAGGGCAGGAAAATATATTCGAAAAGTATGGTCATAATAACAATACATCACCATCTTCAAAGTCCAAAAAGTGATCACCAAGGATCAAAAAGACGAGTTCAACAAGTTCTTTAAAAATTTGAGCACACATTTGATGGGAGTTTATGCATAAAGTTTCAAAGATGTAGTGCGACCACGACCACGGAGTGAGAGCTTCGTCTACGTTAACAACAATAACTAACTGTAGCATTAAACGGTAAGCGTCCACCAGTGCAACAGCTATGGGATAGACTAGCTTAGAAGGGAAAACTGTTATGGAATAATGAATCAGCAATACAAGGGGTAAGATTATTTTGTAGACCATCACTTTCATCTGGGTGTTGATAAACTTGTATCTTTGTCTTCCAATGTTCTTGAGGTGATGGAACCATTTTGTGGAAATATGCTCGCAAAGTTAGGTATACGGGGACGTAAATCAGGTTAGACTAAAGATTAGTCAAAAGACACATAGTAATAGGGTCAAAGGAAATTTTGTGGTTAAGCGTATGGGATAAAGTGTAAACATACGAGAGATTCTTCATATTTCATTTATGCGCTGTGCTGAAAGGTTTACACTAAAATTCTGGTAGGGTTTAAACCATAATGAAGGTTCTGAGCGGAATCTTAGTTTCACTAAGACTCTTACATGAGTAAAATAAAATAGAAAAGAAAATAATGACAATAATAGTAATATTGAGGGATTCCATTCACAATAACTTTATGTGCCCGATAATATCTTGAATTTAATTGTTGTGTCCATCAACTGCTGAACACATTTAATGGTACCAATTAGTTGCTGAGTGGATTATGAGAACTTCTACCGATAGTGAAAGTTTTTAACAAGGAATTCACAGGTTAGGACAATTTATACACACACAAGACATGCATTGTAAATTACTATTATGTGTGCACCCATAATTATAAGTTGATTTGCATGCTCACCCGAGTTCGACCTATCTTGTGTCAAAATGTCCCTCGGATTAAATTGTCGAGTATTGTCAAAATGATAAGATCATCAAAAGCTTAGTTAATTAGCCAGATGTTGATCAACTAAGAGTTATATCAAAAAGAGAAATCTCGAATCGATTGACCTGAGGACTCACTCAAGTTGAAACACACCATGTGAATCCAATCTAACGGATTATAGATGTAAAAGTGCGCATGGAAAAACATGCACATAAATTATGACTTCGAGAGTTAAAAATGATTCATTAACATATGTTACTGGATGCCGTCCGAGTTAGAAGAAAGTTCGAGTATGCAATGAGCATGGCGCTCCTACTTCATGGTCAATTCATCTTCAAAAAAAATATATCAACCAAAGATGTGAATCAGGGTTCGGCAAAATAAAAATGATGACATCTCAGTGTCAACGGATTTACGCAATAATGTGTGCAAGGGTCTGCCCTAACGCAGGGTGCCTCAAGCGAGGCCCACGTGCTCAGGTTGATGGAAAGTAAAACTAGTGGGGCCGGGGTGTTGTTGGTAGGTGGATAAGGGACACGTTTTCGATGAACCAAACTCCCAAGAGATATGTGTCAATATTGGATGTTGTCCCAATCATGGACTTGAGAAAGCTCACCATACCCGATAGTACCATCGGTAGGCTCAAGCCGATGATTTGTTCATTTATGTAGTGTAGGAAGAGGTAAAGATGATTGTGATGTGAGAGACTCCTCCAGAGGCTCCGTCTCACGGCCCTCAGACAGGATTAGATACTGGTTGTTGGCATTCCCACGAACGTCGCCACTAGGGATGAAGATACAAAGAGTTTGGTGTGTTCCTCGTTAGTAGAGGGTTAAGTGGATGATGTCGACATGCCCGCAATTTCAATTTGTAAGTTTTGATGCCATGTGCGTAGGCATATCACGTATGAGTGTTCTTGTATGTCATGTATAAGTGTCTGTGTTGGTGATGACTAATGCAGTGTCTAAGGCAAAAGACTAAGTCTACTCTCTGATGCAAACCTAGTTCACTATAACCATTGGCTCTGATACCAATCTGTCACACCCTCAAAAATCCACTTGCGGGGTTTTACCGCGAGGCGCGTGACAAACCAGGATCACAGTCATTAGTCATACTGAAGGACCACTATATGAGTTTAAAAAAAATCCTGTTTGCTCATTAATGAAAAAAATATTGTTTATACAATTGAGTTGTGGAAGCGTAATAATTACAAAACCAAAATAGTTAATGTAATTTAAAGTTGTGTCTAAATATTTGATGAAATCAATGCGACACATTAATGCATCCTAGTCCTGGTGTGTTAACATTTGGGTTAACATTTAGTTGCTACAAGATCATTGGGGGAAAATACATTTAAAGTTACGACTGATTTTAAACATTTTCTTAGTTGGAATTAATCCCGACCATTAGATGAATCCAATAACCCTATTGTTTGGGATAAAATATCTATAGTCAGGATCTTGGCTTTAGTAGGTCTGCGGTAGGATCCTGATGTAGTTTAATTGTGCCAGGATCCTGAACATATTTATTACTAATCAATTGTTTCTATGGTAAAGGAATATTTTGTAGGAATATCCCTTTATAACGGCTATGAGGGAGCTTGAACCTGAATTGTCGAGGAGTTAGTTGAAGAAAACGTGCAAAAGTAACGTTGGAAGCTAGCAACAGTCAAAGACTAATTCTTTCAAGATCCCGGATATTGTGGAGTAGCGGTTAGGATTCATATTGGACTTTGTAATATAAATTGGCTTGATCAAATCAGTTAAAGACGCATCACACTCATTACAATCACTCGATACACTTATACCTACAAAGTTATTTGCTGTAATAGCTAGTTCTGATGGATCAAGCCACAATCCTTGTACTCATTTTTATATTAATCTTAGTGGAGTTGTATAGTTTCCAGCTCCCGGGTTTTTTTTGTGTTGAAGATCATCTTCATAGTGAGGATCAGTTGTTTGCCATTAATTCAAGATTTATTAATTCAGTTTTTTGTGTTGGAGATCATCTTCATAGCGAGGATCAGTTTCTTTGGGGGGGTTCTGTGGAGGAAAGGAAAATGCATTGGGTTGCTTGGGATAAAGTAACGCGCCAAAAGAAAAACGGAGGTCTAGGATTGAAAAAGCTGGAAGAAGTTAACATTTCTTTGTTATCAAAATGGGGATGGAGATACAAAACGGAAAAAAGCAATCTTTAGAAGAGAACCATCGATGCGCTTCATCGTAGTAGAACTGGATGGGAGTGTATCCCGTTTAAAAAATCGTCTCAATGGGGTTTGGGATATTATAGCGAAGATATTTATTAACACCAAGGCGACTGGAATTCCGTTAAGAAATTACATAGGAGTGGTCGGTAATGGTAGAGATATAAGATTTTGGCTTGATGTTTGGCTTATTAACTAACCTTTCAAGATTAGGTTACCGGATCTCTTCAGGTTAGAATCGGATAAAAGGTGCTCGGTTGCGGATAGAATCCAAAGCCACGGAACAACGTCGATTCAGGTTTGGAGCTAGTCATGTCACACCTCAAAAATCCACTTGCGGGATTTTACCACGAGGCGCGTGACAAACCAGGATCACAGTCATTAGTCATACTGAAGGACCACTATATGAGTTTAAAAAAAATCTTGTTTGCTCATTAATGAGAAAATATTGTTTATACAATTGAGTTCCGGAAGCGTAATAATTACAAAACCAAATAATTAATGTAATTTAAAGTTGTGTCTAAATATTTGATGAAATCAATGCGACACCATAATGCATCCTATTCCTGATGTGTGCTACCTTAGCAACCTAAGAAAACATGTAAAAATCAATATCAACAATTATGATGAGTGAGTTCACAGGTTTTAGTTTACAGATATAAGATAAGTTGTTTCCACTGGTTCAAATCCCAAACCAGTATGTTATGATAGGTAACCCCTGATCTAAACCCGAATTAGAATGTTCAAGTTTCCCGATTCAAACCTGAATCGTGTTGTTATAAGTTCTTCCGATTCAAAACCCGAATCGTGTTGCTATAAGTTGTTCCCGATTTAAAACCCGAATCGTGTTACTATAAGTTGTTCCCGATTCAAAACCAGAATCGTGCTTGCTATAAGTTGTTCCCAATTCAAAACCCGAACCGTGTTTTATATGATTAGCAGTTTATGTTATATATTTAGGTAGCTAACCAGGTCATGTCAACAAAATGTTCGTCCGAAGCTGACGTTGCTGCTCCTGTTGTGCCAGGCTATCACTAACCATGGCTAAGTGTTAAGCAAATTCTACACCCGTGACCATCAACGTTCGGTCTAACTGGCGCGGCCAGTTCGAGTGGGGCTTGTCAGGCCCAGTAGTACTACTAAAAATTCTTCGCTATAATCCAATACTAATGGCGTCGTAGTGTTAAGGGGACTGGCATGTGATATATGCTTCCTTGTGACCATAACCGTATAACATAACTCTAAATAGAAAGACGTTACTGTAGCGTAATATATACCACCTATACATCACTGTAACGTGTACATGTTTTCTCCCCCTGTGTTTTGTAAACGTTTAAAGAATAAGGGGTCGTGAAACTCACTCTTTGATAAGTGATTATGAGTTGAGGTTGGTCAATCACGTCCTAATTTGATTACCATTTAGTTTATTAGTGTGCTCGTGTAAGACACGAAATCCATACACGTATCTTAACACGAATCATGCAATCACGTTGACAACTTATATATATATATTCCACGTATAGTCATCTATGATCATGGCACACAACAAGTTATATAACATTTAAGTCACCATAAAACGGGTTCGGCTGTTCACAGATAGCACATACAAACATCCAGATGCACATATAACAACTTATTGTGTTTCAGCTTAAGTGTCCAGAACTGGGCTGTTTTCGGGTATTTTTTATAAAATAGTTCCCTTTTTCAAAAAAATTCCAATTAATTTACAGAACGTGTCAAACGGTCTTAAACTTTGTGTAAAATTTCCAGCCCTAACTCATTACCGATTATTTATAAAAATTTATTTACTAGGCTGCAGTCAGATTCGTTACTTTCTGACTGGAGTCCACGGAAAAATTCATTTAAAAATCGTCGTTTATCCGATTGACGAAATTCTAGTGGGAGATTTTTGGAGACACACGTCTCCAACAACTTGTATGAATTTCATGATCTAATTCTATCCAGATTATGAAATATGACATAGCAAACAACACGTAATTTCTGCAGAAAAAACGCAGCTTCGCTGCTGCATGAAATAATTAATTTAAAATAGTAAACGACCTCATAAAAATGCAATTCCAGTGCCATTAGAAGCTTTTCAAAAACGTACAATTTAGACTTCAGAATATCAATTTTTCGATCTATAATGATCCGTTTACAGCCAACTGAAGTTGGTTGTTTTCGCTAATCAGCATTCTGTTTTCATTCTAAACGATACCCGAAACATATTTAGCGATCGCAACACCTCCTAATAACAAATAACAGCAGATTAATTTTCAATTATCACCTAGCCATGTTAATAATTTCATAACCCTAGTTTTAACATCATGATTTTTGTAAAGAAAACGCAGCCAATGATTATTTACGCATACATATCGTCAATAAACTCAACAAATCGCATAATTCACCCGAAGCTACTCACGCACAACAAAACCCTACCATAACACTACCATAACAACTCATGATCATAACCATGTCTACACAAAATCACACCATGAATCACAAACATAACCAAGATACTAACCTTGAAGCAACGAGAACTAGAGAAAGAGAGAGGGCTTGCGATCGATGAAAAGAGGGGGGGGGGGCTTCCTTGCGAACGATAGGGGGTTGTTGGCTGCCGTCGACCTCTAAGGGGATAGGGGGATTAAGGTTTGAAGTTTTGATAACTAGTTTTTATTTATAACCCCTAAACTTGTTCCCCAAGAAACACAAGAGGGGGGGGGCTAGGTGTAGGGCCGAAAAAGGTAAGGGTTTTCGGGTTGGGTTACTGAGTCGCAAGGTGTTGGGTTCGCGAAAGGTTGAAACGGTTTAAGCTCGGGTTCGGCTTTTAAATGGAATTTTTCTATAAGTCGTAAAATAATTACACACATATTATCATTTGACGAATAATCACGACATGATTTTTCTGAAATATTAAATCGTATAACACAAAGATGATTACCTGATTTTTCCTGGATGTCACAGGTCAGGTGCGACTTAGTCTGCGGATCAACAGTCGAGTTTTGAGCAATTATGTTTCTTACTTTCAGAAGTGCAGATCTCGGATGCTGTCGACCGATGGTTATGGTCTCCAGACTCGATCGGGGAATTTTCAGTTAAAGCCGTAAAAAATTCTTAGTGAAGAGGCTGTTTAAGACAACGAAACTGTTATGGAATGGTGCACATGGTTACCTGCAAAAGTTAACATTCATATGTGGAGAACGGTTTTGGATAGAATTCCCACAGTTGAAGCGCTAAAGAAAAGGAATGTGCAGATTAACGATTCCTCGTGTATTCTTTGCAACTCATGCGATGAAACTGCAGAGCATATCTTCACGACTTGTCATGTGGCGGCTATTATCTGGAATGGTATAAGCAATTGGTGCAAGATCCCAAACATCATCGCTTTCTCGACTATCGATCTTCTCGGTATTCATAAAGAAATCATTGGTTCGGAGAAGAAGAAGGTCGCGATTCAAGGCATTATAATGACTGTTTGCTGGAGTGTGTGGCAGGCTAGAAACAACGCTAAATTTTCGAACGTTCAGGTTAGGATAGAAAAAATTCTCAGTGAAGTCAAAGCTTTCAGTTTCTTTGGTTCTCTAGTAGATCTAAGCACAAAGGGATAGAATGGGAAGATTGGTGTAATTTTGTAAATATGTAATGTTGTAGTTGTTGTTGTTTTCGTCGGCCCGGTTTGGGCCGAGGGTCGTGGTTTATGAAAGTTACGGTTCAAAAAAAAATTAACCCAACTTATATTCAATTGATTTCTTTGTTTTCTCCAACCAACATCAAGGTGGCCCGTAACCCTTTTGCAGCCCAATCACTTTGACGTTGAAGCCCATTATTCTTTCCCCAAATTAATTCAACCTCAATATTCAAATGTTCTCGTTCCCACCTGTAACTCTGTAAGGCTATAATGCAAAGTGCAGGCCAACAAAAATGTGATTCTTAGGTTAATTCATTTAATCTCAAAACTATTTAGTTCAAGTTAACTAAGTTTGTAACAACAATAATATATATAATTATGACATCAGGTTCGATCTTTAAATATTAACACATCTTCATCTCCTTTATTTTATTAATTAGTCTGTGTTATCCCGCTTCCACCTTACCCCGTAAAATACAAACACTAATAAAAATAACGTATTTTTAAAAAATATCAATGCATTTATATTATTGCTAAAATAATATAAAGTATACCTAAAATGAACGGATCAATACACGTAGCAATGGAAGAGAAGTGGCGATAATAAAATTTTTATTCAAGGTGTTATAGTTATGGTAAAGGATTGTAGTTGCCAAACATTACATCTAACTAAAAGTCATTTCCATCTCTAAACATGCTTGTGACCAGGCCTGAAACGGCATGAGCGTGTACGACGGTACATACCTTTTCGCTACAACTAGTACTATTTATTGAGTTATTTTACTGGTTCGGTTTCAAGAAAATAAACCAGACATGAAAAAACATATAGATTTTAAGAAAACTATTAAAACTAGTTATGCTAAAAGTTATATAAAGTATTTTATAGCAACTGAAATTAAGATATCTGACATTAAGAAAATTGTTAAAACTGGTTATTATAGCAACTAAAATCAAAATATGACATTAAGAAAATTGTTAAAACTGGTTATGTTAAAAGTTTATGAAGTATTTTATTTTTATACCAACTGAAAATTAAGTTATATGACATGTTAAATTTATAGAGGATGGAAACAAGTTTTACATTTCATCAACCTATAATAAAAGCATCCACAACAATAGACTTTGTCTAAAATCCAGATTTGCCTTATCATTCTAAACCTCAATCATTTCAAACCCATTTTTTCCTCCAACTACAAACCATTCCAAATCTACACCCCATCAACTAAATTTCCTTTTATTTAACCTATTAATAGTTTATTTATCTAATCTATAATTAATTATTTTTTATCATTCTATGTTATCTGGTATATTTGTTTAATAATAAATTCAAATTAAAATACTAAAAAAGAATATTAAATTGCTCTAACGGCTATTTTTTCAAACAACTATTTCTTTAGAAATATTGGATCTTAATAATCCCAACTATTCGTCGTTGGCCGTCAATAGTCCCAACTTTAAAAAAATAACCACTGGCAGTACCAACTATTAACATGTTGGCGTCCAATGGATCCTAACTAAGAGAACCCAAACGCCGTTGGTCTTCGGTCGCCAGAAAAACGTTTTGGGCTGGAAAACCCATTTTTCGCCGGAATACTCAACATTTTCATTCCAAACTTCTTTGTAACCTTATTACGGATCTTTAGGAACCTTTTTCTAGTAAAAGTCCCAATTTTTTAAGTCGCCGAAAAACTCTTTTTTTTCGCCGAAAAACTTCCTTTTGGCTGGAAAACTCAACTTTTTGACCGAATACTTAACATCTTCGTCCCAAAACTCTTTGTAACCTTATATCGGACCTTTAGAAAACCTTTTCCGGCCAAAAACGGTTTTTCGGTGACTGGAGAAATAACGGCATTAGCGTTCTGTTAGTCAGGGCCCATTGGTGCCAATATGTCAATAGTTGGGACTGTCAGTGGTTATTTTTTAAGTTGGGACTGTTGGCGGCCAGCAGCGAATAGTTGAGATTATTAAAATCCAATATTCCATTTCTTTACTAGCAACAAATTCAATTCGTATTTCAACCCACATATGCACTTCTCAACACACAATTCACTACAAAGACTCGTAAAAAATGACAAGAAGACAGTGGACAAAACATCAAGACATATGGATATACATGTCCGAGGGAACAGATAAGGAGCCATTACATTTAGAACAACCTTATTTCAAGAAGTCTGTCAACATGTAGGTGGAATCAGTCACTCTTCACACCAAGTTTTTTCAAAGTTTAGTGCTCTGTTCGTGGAGGTTTGCACATTTCACAACTCTTCAACATCGTGATGGCTCCTGGGGACGGCATAACAGAGGCAGAAGTGGTTGCCGAGACACATTAGGAATACCATGATACAAACAATAGAAGATTTACTCACATCTCGTCCTGATGATTACTAAGAAACCATCCTCATATGCAACTAGTTGTGTATCCAGATGCCGACTCCAACAGTTCAGGAGTTGATGATTAGTGTAATTATGTAGTTTGTTTAAGCTCAATTATTTACTTTGGTTGAGTTTAATTATCTAATTTGTTTTGGTTTAGTTATTTAGTTTGTGCAATGTTTTTAATTTAAATAAATATGTTTTTTCAGTTAATATTATTTTTATGTTATGTGTGTATTTTTTTAAAATTTATATATTAATTTTGTTAATTTAAATAATTTTAAGTTTTTTTATTTAATGCAAACAAGCTTTTTTTATTGGTTTAGAAAAGTGGGGGGTCCGTATGTTATAACCCGTCTGGTGCACCAAACCGAATGAGGCGTAGTCATCACCTACAACGGTGGGTGGGGAGTCGGGGGATCTGGAATAGAGGTTTGCTTTTAGACACGTTTTGGACTATCTGTTGTGGGCTCTCTAATCAAAAGAGAGAGAGAGATAAATTAATGAATATGTTCGTAAGACCCTTACTTAATAAATTGAAATTTTATAAAAGTTTCGCATTTAAATATATAATTGCAAATACACGTGTGTACAAAGTTTCAGGTTTATGAAAAACTTCATAGCATTAGTGCGTTATATATGTTATCGTTGTTTAGTTTCATAACGATACTTATGACATCAGGTTCGATCTTTAAATATAACACATCTTCATCTCCTTAATTTTATTAATTAGTCTGTGTTACCCTGTTTCCGCCTTACCCCGTAAAATACAAATACTAGTAAAAATAACGTATTTTAAAAAATATCACATTTATATTATCGCTAAAATCATATAAAGTATACCCAAAATGAACGGATCAGTACACAACTACACCTAGCAATGGAAGAGAAGTGGCATACTAGATGTTGCTAATTAACATATAAACAGTTCTTATCTGATGCAGGTGTTAGCTACAAGATACAACGTTGTATAACAATGAAACTCTATAAAAATTCCAAATAATAAAATTTTATTCAAGGTGTATAATTATGGTAAATGATTGTAGTCGCCACCATTACACCTAACTAAAAGTCATTTCCATCTCTAAACTGCTGTCGGGCCTGAAACGACATGAGCTTGTACGGCAGGTACATACTTTTCCTACAACGGTACTATTTATTAAGTTATTTTACTGGTTCGGTTTCAAGAAAATAAACAGACATGAAAACATATAATTTAAGAAAATTGTTAAAACTGTTATGCTAAAGTTATATGAAGTATTTTATAGCAACTGAAATTGAGATATCTGATATTAAGAAAATTGTTAAAACTGGACATGTTAAAAAGTTATATGAAGTATTTATTATTATACCAATTGAAAGTTAAGTTATCTGACATGTTAAATTTATAGAGGATGGAAACAAGTTTTACATTTCATCGACCTATAATAAGAGCATCCACAATACCTTTTTTAGAATCGAGATCTGTCACATCATTTTAAACCTTAATCATTTCAAACTCATTTTTTCCTCCAACAATAAACCATTTTAAACTACATCTCATCAGCTACATTTCCTTTTATTTAACCTATTAATAATTTATTTATCTAATCTATAATTAATTAGTTTTATCATTCCATGTTATCTAGTATATTTGTTTAATAATAAATTGAAAATAAAATACTAAAAAAGAATATTTAATTGTCTTAACGGCTACTTTTGGAACGACTATTTTTTTCAAACGACTAATTTTACAACGACTATTTGTTTACTAGCTACAAATTCAATTCGTATTTCACCCACATATGCACTTCTCAACACAAAATTCACTACAAAGACTCGTAAAAAATTACAAGAAGACCTTGGACAGAACATAAAGACATTATTTAAAACAACGAGAACAAATGAGGAGCCGTTAAATTTAGAACAACCTTATTTTAAGAAATCCGTCAACATGTAGGTGAAACCAGTCACTCTTGCACTAAGTTTTTTCAAAGTTTAGTACTCTGTTCGTGGAGGTTTGAACATTTCATCAACTCTTCAACATCGTGATGGCTTGTGGGGACCGCAAACAGAGGCAAAGCCGAGACACATTAGGGATACCATGATACAAACAATAGAAGATTTACTCACATTTCGTCTTGACAATTACTTAGAAACCATCCTCGTATGCAACCAGTTGTGTACTAGATGCCGACTCCAACAGTTCAGGGGTTGATGATTAGTGTAATTATGTAGTTTGTTTAAGTTTAATTATCTAATTTGTTAAGGTTTAATTATTAGTTGACATGTTTTTAATTTTAATACATATGTTTTTAGTTAATATTATTTTTATTTTATATATGTGTTTTTTTTAAATTTATACTTTTTTAATTTAATATTAATATTGTTAATTTAAATAATTTTAAGTTTTTTTTATTTAATGCTTTTTTTTAATTGGTTTAAAGGGGAGGGGGGGGGGGGGTTTCTACATGTCATAACCCGTCCGGTGCACCAAACCGGATGAGGCCTAGTCATCATCTCCAACGGTGCGTAGTGGGTAGGGGAATCCAGAATAGAGGGTTGCTTTTAGACCCATTTTGGACTATCTGTTGTGGGTTCTCTAATCAAAAGAGAGAAAATATAATGAATATGTTATATATATATATAGAAAGTGTACTTATACAATTTTGCTTAACGTACACTATGAAGATATAACATGCGGATATTGGGTGTACAACATGCGGATTTATGTGGGGAGGTAAATCCGCATGTGGATATAAGAAAAAGAAAGTCACATGTTAAAAACAAGAAAAGGCGCATGTGAGAAGAAATAAAGAATCGCATGTTAAGGGCAAAAAAATGTCGTACGTTGATTAAAAACAATTCCGCATGTTAAGGAAAGAAGTTCGCATGTTGAAATTGCTTAGCGTACGTTAAGCACATTGTACGTTAACCAACCATATATATATATGGTATGGTTCATGTGTAACACCCCAAAAACGGGTTTATTAATTAAATTAAAGTAACCGAAAATAAACGGGTAAAATACTGTAAGAGGTAAAAGTAAACCCGGTGAATATTAGGATTTATATAAATAAACCTAATATTAAATAAAAAGTGAATAAAAGCTTTGAGGAAATAAAGCTTATAAAAGGCCCGAGGTAACGGACTTAAAATATAACGGGTTATAACTTCCCGAACCCATTAAGTTAACTAGGAATAATTAACCTAGTTAGTGGGGTGTAAATAAGTAATAAAACATGGAGTTCTAGTCCCTAATAATTAAAGTTAAACTTGAGGGACCAAAATCGTTAAAAAGGAAACAAGGTTCTATTAATAAAATTAAAAAGAAAATAAAACACACACACTACGTGTGTGTTCTAGAATGAGCAGAAGAAGCTCCAAGGTGCCAAGAACCTAGTTCAACTAATCTTCAAATTGAAACGGAAATCAAAGACCAAATTCGAGTTTGAATATATATTAGCGATCACCAAGTCAAGGGGATCGTAAGGTATGTCGAATTTTTGACATTCATGAAGTTGTAAAATTTTGATTAACTTTACAAGATGGATTTAGGTATGAATCGTATGAAGTTATGGCAAAAGATGTATACTTGCTTAGGAACAAAACCTTAAGTGAAAATTATACGTATATTGCTATGGTTTAAGTGTTTGGATGAATTACCACACTTAGATAAGTGGGTTTTAATGTTTTGATGAAACTGATGATATAACTATGCTTAGAATCATCATACATGATAATAATAAGAAGGTGTTTGATTAAACTATGAATTTGGGTACACGATCATACTCCTCACGAAATGGGTTGTGTATGATATAAAAGAATCGATATTAAAATCGGGATATTGATGCTTAAAAGAATGTTAACTACTAGTTGTAAGTAGAACATGATTAGATTAGGTATTCGGATGAATGCCTAATAAAGTGATGAAATGGATTTTACTTATAAATGAAAATCCGTAGACTTTGCATAACGAAAGGAGAAACTATCCTTGATAAATGGGAGCTAAGTTAAATTGATGTTAATAATAGCATAAATATGGATAGAAAAATAGTTAAAACGGTGGCTTAAAAGAACGCCTACCGGGTAGTTTGAGTATGCCTAAACTAGTCGATGAACTTGAATGTGCATTTTATATACTAATGGACGTTTGACTTTTAAAAAGTCAAACTGACCTAGAATACGATGAATGATAATTTTGGATATAAAATGAGTAAGGTGGAATAATCGTATTAAATTATGATTAAACTAACAACTTTGTAAACGATGATGATAGTTTGACGCTTAACAAGCTAGGTGGAAGCTTGGAGGAGGAAGCGGGTCAAACGAATCAAGAAGGAAAAGAAAAGCGTAATTTGGATGCGAGGTAAGTTAAGCTTACACCCCCTTTGTAATTACAATACACTTACTTGTGAGTATTAGTTATGAAACATGTTAAGTATTGGAAATATGACGTTCCGGCATGATACAATACAAGTCAGAATAAATAAAAATGGTAAGAAACCATAAATTATGGTAATAAGGGTAAAATGGTAAACTAGTCGGGTGAAGACTAACAAACGAGGATTTTTGAATATCACGTTGTGGGGTGAACAATAACGGGTAAAAGTGGTCAAATAATAATCCGTACACAAGTTGACGAATGGATAAAAGATTTGAAAAGACACCACTTGGTGAAAGTTATAACGGGTCGAACAATTTAAGAAAATGTCTTTTAAGTAATAAGAACTCACGGCGTGAACCGGAATAGGTTCAAGGGGCATGATGGTATTAATATACCATCATATGTTGATAAATGGTCATGTCGACTAAACGGGTCAAATGGTGTGTTAATACCATTTGATAATAATAACTGATGACTACTTGTTGAGTTTTGTGATCACAGGAAATAACATATTTTGCGTTGCTTTAACTAGAAATTTTAAAGCATAAGATATGTAAACGGGTCAATGCTATGACCGAGCCATGTACGCGTAAATAAGATTATAGTTAAACATGCGATTTTGGTCAAATATCTTAGCGAAAGTCCTTCGTCGTAAAATGAGGGACTAAAGTTGACCAAAACGCCCTTGACGATAAATCGGTCAAACGACCCTTAAGGGTTGTTGAGGAACATGTATTATGACCAGATAAGCCATTGATAAGCATAAAAGTTATGGCATAAGCCTTTTGGGTCAAACGCCTAAAATTGGGACTTTCCGTAAAATGACTAACCGAATAGTACAAATCAGAAAATAAGATTTTATCATATGAGACCCACCACGAATATAGTTGTGGTGGAAGATAAATGAAAATCCTAGTGCGAGAATATGAGGTGTGGAAAGAAAAAGCGAGATTTGAACTTAGTGCTCAAATCTTGAAACGGGTCAATTAATTTCGTAAATAAATATTAAGCCAAAGGTCTATAAGATGAAATTTTTGTTAATACAAATGGTGGATTTTGAGTCCAAATAATAGAGGAACAAATTACGATCACGTAGGAAGAAACGCGAGGTTAAACGGATAAACGGTTTGAAAAGTTACGGTCGTTTTCGTAAAAAGGACCAAAACTGAAAAATCTGCAGCTAGGCTGCAGCGTGACCTACGGTCCAGACCATGACCTACGGTACAGAGCTACTGTCTGCAGTGTGACCTACGGTCCAGACTATGACCTACGGTACAGAGTACATTTAAGGGTCATGCAAAAACCTATTTAAACTACGTAGATAGTGTAATGGTCGTAGTTAGTTCGTTCGTCTTGTGTTTGAAAAAAAATTGAAAAATTTTGAAAATGTCCTGTGAAAGTTTTTGCACAAAATGGAAGATGATAGGTATAGTCAGATTATTAGCACTTGATTATTATAAATAGGAGATAATAAGTGCTCGGTCATACGTATAGTTCGGGATGTGTGGGAGGCCCAGCCAGTTGAAGGGTTTCTTTGAAACGGTATAATACACTTAAAAGTAGGAATCTAGTGGGTGCCGCCTAGAGCTATGGCGAAACTGAAACTATGGAGAGCACAAGAGGTACGTTATAAATAAAAAGCTTATAAATTTTTCCGATTAAATTGGCACATCTGTTTCTTTTTGTGAGAACAAATCCGAAATAAGGTGGCGCCGAAAAAAAAATATTCCATCAATCCATTTGAGCTATATGTTGAAAAAAGAAAACAAAGCCTATGGTATTGCTGCGGGGATAGCGACTCATGCGGTACATACCCTCTAAGTGGAGTTATAAAAAAATATGTGAAGTTTATGGCATTAATCGCGGGGACGGTGACTCATGCGAGGTATGTCCGCTAAACTGATCGTATACAAAAGCATGTAGAGCTCACAATATCATCCATCTATCCATCATAAATATTTAATCGGAATAATATAAGAGCTTTTTTATATAAATGGTAGATTATGAATCTTTTAACTTTTTGGTTTGAAGTGGGAATAGGTGGAGTTGTAGTCTTTTGGGAGCGGGGTCCATAGATAACTATAATCACTTGAACTTAAATGGATCGTGGATAAGGGTTGGAAGTTGGCGGTTGGGTTTAAGTGGATCTTATATCTGCAATCGTGATTAGCTATGGTTAGGACTGATAAATAAAATAATTGCATATATTGAGTATGATGTATTTGATTGTGATTCCATTGCAAACAATTTTTTCGAGGACGAAAAAAGATAAGTGTGGGGATTTGATGTTCGGGTATTAAATAGTGTTATTTTGATGTGTTTTGAGTAGAGTTATGTACATATGAGTGTTTATTTGGTTCTATAGTACTATTTATTGTGTGTGATCCGTTTCAGGTTAACAGTGTAAAATGATCAGGAAAAGGGTGTTGATAAGGAAGCTGGAAGCGGAAACCAGGAAAAGTCAATTGGCAGTCCCCCGCGCCACGGCGGGGAAGGTCTTGAGCCCTGTCGCGACGCGCGGGGGTGGTTAAAGTGGGGTCGGTGAAGCTGGTTCACGCGACACGCTCTGGATGAAGTGTGCTCTCTTGCGACGCGCGGGAGAGGTCAACTGCGGGAGAGTATAAAAGTCGATTTTTATCAGGTTCTGGGGGTTGTTGAATAACCTAGCAGCCGGATTTACGAATTCAGCAGTCATTAGAGGCGATTCAACAAGGGTTTTCACTCCGTTCAAGCTATTCTTTCATGTCAGATCAATTCCGAACAATTACTGAAGCTATGATGACTACCATGAGCGGCTAAGCTCTTCGTAACTTTCGCCCGGATGAACTTTTACTTTGTTTCGCATTGAACTTTGTTTATTTATTCGTTGTGACTGGTACAGCTTGACCACTTGTGTTGAATTATTGGTAAACGTTTCTTGTGTTTGAATTACTTGTCGTTTATTAAATGTATTGGCGATTTTCTTGCATCAGCGGGTTGGTAATGTCACACCCCGACCCAAGCGGAAAAGGTGATCGGGGCATGATTGGGTTATCATCAAAGCTCATGACATTTATTATGCGTTTCATATTCATTAATTACAATTTAATGGAAATTTACAATAAATGTTACAACATGTTCTAACTATCAATCAAAGCTTCTTTGTTCTCTTCTAAGGCATATCCTATGTTTTCCTTGCTTCAACCTGTTCACCTGTATCATGTGTAAAAGGGTTTTTGGATCAACATAAAGTTGGCGAGTGAATCCTATGGAAAACATTTGAACAAGTTTATTTGAATTGATTATGAAATATGTGCACAACCAAACATGAGTAAAAATAGATGTAAACTTATTCAACAATCATAAGATATTAAATAAAACACACATGAACAATAACGGAACATTTAGAGGCACGCGATGCTCAACTCGTCTCTCACGAGGAACTGAGGGGCCTAATGAATGAATTGCATAAACATGATAATATGAATGACACAACTACAAACAATATAAGCTCAATGATACACACATGAACAATAATGAATTTGATTTGAGGCACGCGTTGTTCAACTCGTCTCCCACGAGGAACTGATGGGCTTAATGAATGAGTTTCATATAATTTGACAAAAGGAAATAAGTAATCACAACAATATAACAATCTAAGTTTAGATCATGATGTGGTATGGCACAAGTTTAAATAAACACGTTAATTATTTTTATAACACATGACACACCCCAAAACGTGTAATTTAAAAGGGGGAGTTGTAAGATTCACTCACAGTGGGTGCGTTCGGTTGATGACGTTGAATGCACGCGAAGTGGTTTTAACCACGAGTGAGATTAACCTAGATAAATCGCATTATGGTTTGGTAAGTAAACGGATTTTATTAATCTATTTTAGTAGGATTGTTGGGTGTATTTTTGTGAGTTTGAGGCTATTTTATAACCTTAAAAATGTTATTTTTAAGTATTTTTAATTGATTTTTAATTAAAATAATTAAATAAAATAATAAAAAAATTTGACTTTTTCAGACCGACCGTTGACCGTTGACCTGACCGTTGACCGGTTCGAGTGCGTATTGATGTGCGCTGAGTGAGGCTCGAACCCGAGACCTCCCGTACGCGTGCACGCAGCTCTACCAACTGAGCTACGTGTCTAACCCGTTATATATCTGATTTTAATTATATTTATACATTAATTAGTTTAAACCGAAAATCATTTTATTTTAAAAACAGTTTAATTGATTCGGACGATGCGCTCCACAGGTCTCGAACCCGGGACCTGTGGCTTAAACTAACACACAGTCCACCGCTGGACTGTGTGGTTAACATGTTATATAATCCAATTTTTATTATACTTAAATACAAACTATTTGTTTTCATTTCTGACTTTATTTAAAAAGGTTAATAATTGTCCGGGTCGATGCAGAAGACCGGACTCGAACTCGTGACGTGCGACTTAAACATACACACAGTCCACCGCTGGACTGTGTGTCTAACTTGGTTATTATTCCGATTATTAATATACTTAACATATACCTGTGGCGACTCCGGTTCAGTTAATCAAAAAAATCATTTTTATTAAGGCAGCGTGTGTGAAACCGGATTCGAACTCGAGACGTTTGTATGTTTAATGTGCACACAGTCCACCGCTGGACTGTGTGTCTAACCCGAGTAATATCCTGATTTTAATTATACATATACGTTCCGTGACTTCGTCTCTTCGCTGAGTTATAACCAGAAGTGATGTCTGACCGGTTCGAAGTTTCAATTAGGTTTCTTTAGTGTTTGATGATTAAATACATATGAGATATAAGTAAAAAGAAAGGAAATTAAGCGTGAGGTATACCGACTCGTTTTCCTCTGTTTTCCGGCAGAACTCCGGCGACAGAAATTCCTTCCGGCGACGAGTGTCTTGCAGCAGCGAGTCTCCAGAAAGCTTACAAAATATGTGGGTGACTTCGGTATAAGTTCAAATGGTTTAGTAAGGCTCAGAAATAGGGAAAACGGTTTCCCGGCGACGAACAGAATAATTCTGGCGAGTGGAATTACGCCGAGAAAAGGTGTGGTTTTTAGCGAAAAGGTTTGCAGTGGGTTGTGGGTGACTTTATAGGACAAATCGTCGAAGAACTTGGTCTGATTTCCGACTGTATTCATCGGTTATAAAAAATCCGGCGGTTATAGAAGGTGTCGCGGACTCAAACGTCGGTTATAACCGATATCTTAGTAATTGTTTACGTTATAACGGAAGTTGTCGTTAAAACTCGCGAATTTACCGGGATTTCCGACGACTGAACTTTTGGGCGCCGGTTTTGAATTCGTAACGTCACTTTATGAATTAAATGATTCCAATATTTAACAAACAATACAAGTGGCGCAGTGGTTTGTGTGTGGTGTGTTAAGGTTGATGTTGAACCGGTACAGACCCGGGTTCGAAACCCGGCAGAGACCTTTTATTTTTATTTTGCGATTTTCAACAGTTTTTCAAAAACTAAATATATATTCCCGTATAATAATCGATTATGTATCGTTTAAAATTATTTTGGGCATTTAATTCGCAACGAAATTTTTGACTGACTGTTCGGTTGATAACGGAGCGGGTTTGGTAAATCCGTTTTTGACGGATGTTACAGGTAAATTGGCGGGTAATTGATATAAACAAAGGGTTATTAGGTGGCATAGTGAATCTTCAAAACTATCCTTAATAGCTAATCAAATTCATTAATTCCGAGGCCATGTCTATGTGGTGTCCAAAATTGGTAAACGAGTTTTGATGTTAAACGGGTAATTGGGATTTCGGGTGGAAGTTGCTCTTTTTCTCATATTGATCACAACTCCTTTAATTAGTTTTAGCGTTTTTTCTAATTAATCAATCAAAACCCCCAAGTAAGATAATTTAGTTTTAGTTGAAATCTTTTCACTGACCATAAATTCCCCGTGGATACGATACCTACTTACACTATCTACGTACTTCAAATAGGTTTTTGCATGACCCTTACGACAGTCATCAAAATGGCGCCGCTACGGCTAAGCTCTTCGTAACTTCCACCCGGAATCCCAATTACCCGTTTAACATCAAAACTCGTTTACCAATTCTGGAAACCACATAGACATGGCCCGGGATTAATGAATTTGATTAGCTATTAAGGATAGTTTTTAAGATTCACTATGCCACCTAATAACCCGTTTGTTTATATCAATTATCCGCCAATTTACCAACCCGCTAATCGCCAATACGCTTAATAAACGACAAGTAATTCAAACACAAGAAACGTTTACCAATAATTCAACACAAGTGGTCAAGCTGTACTAGTCACAACGAATAAATAAACAAAGTTCAATTCGAAACAAAGTAAAAGTTCATCCGGGCGAAAGTTACGAAGAGCTTAGCCGCTCATGGTAGTCGTCATAGCTTCAGTAATTGTTCGGAATTGATCTGACATGAAAGAATAGCTTGAACGGAGTGAAAACCCTTACTGAATCGCCTCTAATGACTGCTGAATTCGTAAATCGGCTGCTAGGTTATTCAACAACCCTCAGAACCTGATAAAAATCGACTTTTATACTCTCCCGCAATTGACCTCTCCCGCGCGTCGCGAGAGAGCACACTTCATCCGGCGCGTGTCGCCTGAACCAGCTTCACCGACCCCACTTTAACCACCCCCGCGCGTCGTGACAGGGTTCAAGACCTTCCCCGCGTGGCGCGGGGGACTGCCAATTGACTTTTCCTGGTTTCCGCTTCCAGCTTCCTTATCAACACCCGTTTCCTGATCATTTTACACTGTTTAACCTGAAACGGATCACACACAATAAATAGTACTAAAGAACCAAATAAACACTCATATGTACATAACTCTACTCAAAACACATCAATATAACACTATTTAATACCTGAACATCAGTACACCAACCGTAGCCTACAGCGAGCCCTCCAAAATGAATTTTGATTGTTCATTTGTTATTTATGGGTTATAAATGCAAGTCTATGCACCATGTAACTAACTTATGAGTTGTTATTGGTGTATAGGTGATAGCTAGGACCTCACGGATGAAGATCAAGCTCAACGAAGAATCGAACACAATCAAGTTCAAGCTTCCGCATTATGTATAGTCATTTACGAAATCATTCATCGTTAATATGACGAAATATGTATGTATATATATATATATATTATATATTTAAGAAGCATTATGAAACTCGAAGTTTTTAACGGACTCGTATTTGTATAAACACTTTTATATGTGAAATTTTTATAAAATTTAACTTTAGCAAGAAGGATGTTAAATCATGTGAGAATCAACTTTAGGACAAGAATCATGAGAACCAATGTGAACACAACCAAACTAAACCCAAAACAAACAATGAACCCCCCATCCCACCCGAAAACCTAACATCCCCCCCCTCAAAAAAAAAACCCTGTCACCCACCAAAAAACTAAACCCCTCAACCAAACTAAATGATAAAAACTAAACTCTAAAACTATACTAAAAAATTATGTCACACCCCGACCTGCAGCGGAATAAGAGTCGGGGCATAATTGGGTTATCACCAAAGCTCATGATGTTTACTAAATGTTTCATATTTATTAAATTCAAATTCAACTTAATGTTCAAACCAAATTCATACAAATACAAGGAAATGAAACAAAGTAAAACAATCCAAAGTCTAAACTGATTTATTCTTCTAGGCCGTCCTATATGTTTCTTGCTTCAACTGGATCACCTGTATCATGTGTAAAAATGGGGATTTTGGGTCAACAAAAGTTGGCGAGTGAACCTTGTTAAAAACATTTGTTATTGATTTCTTGTTGTATTTAATATGGAAAAATTGTGCAATAATCATATGTGAGCACACGTAAATAAACATACAATAATAAACCACCTTGCATGAGTATATGACATGAATGATTATGTATATGTTGGCAACGTCACGTTCCGCTCATAGGTAATGGGGAACGGACGGCCTATGATGATGTATGTCTGATCAAGGCTCAATCAAACGGAGCCGATCATATGTTGGCAACGTCACGTTCCGCTCATAGGTAATGGGGAACGGTTCCGCTCATAGGTAATGGGGAACAGATGAGCCTATGATGATGTATGTACTGAAACTGATAAATTTAATCTAAACATTAACCATACAAACAATTGATACATGTTGGATACACATTTGATCATGGATATGATGAATGCACAAGTGTTTAAATGTAATAAATAATAAGCGACACATGATACACCCCAAAATGTGATTAAAACGGGGAATTGGTAGAGATTCACTCACATTGGGTGTGTTCGTTTGATGAGGTTGAATGCGCACGAGTTTGGAGATTTGATCGACGAGAAATAACTAACCTAAAATAATAACGAAATGGTTCGGTAAATAAGTGGATTTTATTAACAATTTTAATAGGATTTTTAGATTTATTTTTGTGAGTTTAAGGTCATTTTCTAACTTTAAAAATATTATTTTTAAGTATTTTTAATTGATTTTTAAATTAAATAAGTAAATAAAAATATAAAAAAATGTTGACTTTTTGTTGACCGTTGACCTGTTGACCGGTCCGTTGACCGGACCGTTGACCGGTCGGACTGTGGTGTAAGTGCACTGAGTGAGGTTCGAACTTGTGACCTCCCGTACGCGTGCACGCAGCTCTACCAACTGAGCTACGTGTCTAACCCGAAATATTCTATGTTTTAATTATATATATATATACTAATTAAATGTTTAATTTATTTGGTTTATATTAAAAGAATTTAAATGGTTGAACCGGTGTCAGGAAGCCGGATCGAACTCGGGTTCTTTGGTTTGTAAGCGCACAGCCCAACCAGTTGGGCTGTGTGTCTTATCTGTTTAATTTACGATTTATATTAATCTTATAAACAAACTGGAACCTGTTCTGATTTAGTTCTAAAAAAATTGGTTTTAATTCGGAAAGTCGGTGCGTTTGTAAGGATTCGAACTCGTGACGTGCGCTAAGTGTTTGCACACAGTCCACCGCTGGACTGTGTGTCTAACCCGGTTTAATATCTTGTTTTAATTATTCTTATAAACATCGTCGACTTCGTCTTCTTCATTCAAAGACTCAGACGACCGATATTCGACTGTTCTTGTTTAAATCGTTCGTCGAACATAATATTGATTGAAATGTAATGATTAAAATGAGTTAAGGAATCGAATGTACCGATCAGACTGTATTTCTCAGAATTCTGGCAATGGTCGTCGGCTCTGATTTGTGATTTCCGTCTGATTGAATCAATTAACAGTTTTGATCGATTAGTTGTGAAATTGAGTTACTAAACAAGGATTATCAGAAGGTTTAGATGATTGTACCGATTCACAGTGTGATTTCGGAAATTTCCAGAGATTTTCCGGCGAGTGCAGATTATCCGGCAACGTCGTCTGGGATTGATTCTGGTTGATGGATTGAAGTTAGTATAAGTCTAACAATGGATTGAAGGAGAAAGGGTCGAGCGATTTACCGATTTGATGTAAGTCTCGGTTTTCCGGTGAAAGTCCGGCGATTGCAGAATATCTCCGGCGAGTGCAATTGATTCGAGAAATGGTGCGATTTTGAGCGAAATGATTTCCAGAGACTTGAGTGTGTATTTATAGGGAAGAATCAAGATGAATTGGGTCTGAATTTAGTCTTGATTCGTGGTCAGCCTTTCTCCGGCGGTTATGACTGATGTCGCGGGATTAGACATCGGTTATAACCGAAGTCGATGTTAATACATGCGTTAAGTCAAAGGAAACCGTCGATAATTGGCGAAATCGTCGGTATTTCCGGCGAGAGCGATTTGGGCGCGCTGTTGACTGAATTCGATTTCGAGTTTTATTATAAATGTTATTTGTTTTGATAGATGTCACAAAGGAGTCAAGTGGCGAAGTGGTTTGGTCTTTGTTGGTTGTGTCTTCCGGCTGACCCGGGTTCGAAACCCGGCATCCCCTTTTCTTTTCTATTTAATTTATTTTTACTTTTTAAAAATTATAGTTTTTAAATTCTAAAATGTTTATTAATTATGTATTGTTTAAAATTAAAATTAACCATAAATACGCAACGAAATTTTATAACTTGATATTCGATTAATAAACGAAGCGGGTTTGGAAACCCGTTTTTTGACGGATGTTACAAATTAAATGTTAAAAATGTTTTTTTTACTGTTAAATTGCGATTTTAACAAAAAGTTACGATTTTAATGAAAATTAAAAAAAGATTGTGTATTTTTAAGTAGTTTTGGTTGTGTTCATATTGGTTCTCGCGGTTTCCGTAATAAATGGTGGTTCTAAATAATCTTCACCCTATATATATATATATATATATATATATAATTTGTCACCAAGTTACGTTTTTTTTATAGCGTAGGACGTATTTCATCGATAAATTAGTAGTGAGAAAATCATTAGATGCTCGTTGGAGTCGCAAACGAGTTATGTTTCGATGTTTAAACCGAACCACAAACACCTTACATACGGTTACATCCCATCAAACTCATCTTGGTAGGAAGTCAACTAGTCATTATTTCACATAATTATTAGAGTTAAATGCTTGGTTGGTCCCCGTGGTTTGCAAATCTTGCAGACTTGGTCCCAGTGGTTCACTAATTACACACTTGGTCCCAGTAGTTTCAAATTTTGCACTCGGGTGGTCCTTACCACTAACCTTTGTTAGATTTCTCAGTTAAGTATACATAAAATGTCTATTATACCCCGTTACCTTCGTATCTTTCTTCGTAATCCGTCATGGTTGTCAGATCTCCTTGTGTCCCCACAATTCTCCGCCATTTTCGTAATCAAATCTCGTTCTGAAACCCTAAACCTAACATCACTGTCACATTCACTCGATTTCAACATCAATTTCGTAACAGAATCGTTAACGGCGCTATAATCCGGTGCGTCGCAATGCAAATCCGCTCCGGTGGACTCGCGCCAGTTACGCATCGCCTTCAGTGAACCGGAAATCGGACAGATGAATTCATCTAGAGGCTTCGTTTGCGATTTTGATTTCGATTTTGCTGGATGTTAACAGGAGTTGGTGGAAAGCTGGTTGAATACGAAGATGAAGACCTTGTCGCTGCGGATGAAATTGGAATATATATGTGTCTATATATTAGGGTAATATAGTAATTTTGCATATACTTAACTGAGAAATCTAACAAAGGTTAGTGGTAAGGACCACCCGAGTGCAAAATTTGAAACTACTGGGACCAAGTGTGTAATTAGTGAACCACTGGGACCAAGTCTGCAAGATTTGCAAACCACAGGGACCAACTAAGCATTTAACTCTAATTATTAGAAAGTGGCATGCATGCAAGTATGCAACATCCAGATAAAGTCCACAAATAAAATACCATAGGTAACTTAACACAAATATTCATAAAAACGATTGAAATCATTTTTGAAACTAAATAGTATACATTCAAATGATCCCCCTTTTATTGTTTATTCAACTAGACCAAAATCATCAAGAAGCTTGGTTGATGTTGATAGGGAGAATCCTGACCTTCAAACCATATTTCATCTGTATTATAAAGGAATCAATAGCACAAACCTCATGACCCTTCACCAATTCCACATGGTAATGGTAAACACCATTTTCATCTGAATCAAACTCATATCCTTACCCAAACACGTCCTTGGCCCTGCATTAAAGGCCGTGAACTTGTATGACGGTTCACGCTTTATCCCTTCTCCGTCCGAAATCCATCTTTCGGGCCTAAACTCCAAGCAATCTTCCCCCCAAATCCCTTCCATTCTCCCCATCGAATAAAATGATAGAATTATTCTAGTGTGCTCATCAACAACATGACCACTGGGAGCACGTCCGCTGTCATTGGAGATTTGTGGTCTAATGCAACAGGCGGATATAACCTTAATGTTTCGCATATACCTCCGTGAAGATAGACCAATTCTCCTAACTCTTTTACTCCCAAACCTTTCCATTTTCTTCCACCAAAATGTTCTTGATCTCGTCTCGAATATTTTTCTCTGCGTTCGGGTTTTGGGCAAGGTGTTAAAAGAACCAGGAAAGCGTCGCGCTTGTGGTGTCTCTCCCTGCGATCATTAGATTTTATAGGGTGTCTTTTATGAACTTTCTTGAGTCCTCGGGCGTCCCTCTCTGTCCTTCAAACCCTCTCTTCAACAACGTTAACAACCCTAACTTCTCTTCTTGCTTTTGCTCGTGTTTTTTATCCAAACATTTGTATATAAATTCATCAAGAACCTTGCAAGCTTCACTCAACTTCTTCTCCTTCCCTAACCCAAATCTCTTCTGCAACATCCAAACTTTTTCCGGCAACAAATGCCTCCAAAGAATAGCTTCTTCAGTGTCCGTGATAGCCTTTTCACATGGAACAAAGGTTAAATCAATGCACAAGCTTTCAGGGTCATAATCCAAAAACAATACACAAATAGCATCAAAAGTGAACCGTTGAAAGATATCCTGCAAATCCGTCTCCTGCTGATGCGAGGACACAAAGTTAAGGAGAGGAAGAAGGCCTTTTTCAAGTTTGTTCTTGATGTTTATTTCCAAGAGAGAACTAAATTCAGGGTGTTTGAGTAGAGACATGGTTGTTTTCCTATGGATTTCCCATAACTCGTTATCGGAGTTGAAGATACCATCTCCAAGGACATCGAATATGTTGCGAAATTCGGGGCCTTTGGGATAGTTGTGGAAGTTCTTACTCAATATGTGGTGCATGTTGGCAGGATCAGAGGTGAGTAGCATGTCAATATTGGCAAAGCAAGGACCTTTTAGCATGAAAGTACCGTCACTAAGTGTGAGGATATGAGTGATGAAATCATGAATACGGTGGATGTTTAGGATGATATCCGGTGTCATGCCAAGAACCGGCCAATTAGTAACAGGGAGGTGCCTTCTACGGAGAAGAAATACGGCTGCGGAAATGATAAAGATGATCGAAATGAGAAGCATATAAGCCATGGATATCTGATTGACGAAGTGGAATAACTCAAGAGAAGTTTATACTCGGCAAATGTAGATGTGATGGTTTCCTGTTTTTGTATTTGTATTTGTATTTGTATTTCATATCTTTTAAAATTAACATCCACAAACACCTAATCAAATATTACACATCCTGCTCTACTTTCATATTTCAGTTATCATTTGTAATCATTTTGTTCAATAATATTTTGATTTGGATGTTATTACACAAAATATCAAGCCCAAATAGAGTATTATAATGAGTAAATTGCACAAAACATCCTTTATGTTTCCTCAAACTTGCAAGTTCCAGCCTTAATGTTTAAAAGTTGCTAAAAACAGCCTTTAAGTTTATTTTTGTTGCGGGTTCAATCCTTTACAGCTAACCACGTTATTTTCTTCAGTTAAGTTCCCTCACATGCATAACATGTGAGGGTATATTCGTCATTTTGGTTGATCTGGTTATAAAACACATGAATCTGGTTATCCCTCACATGAATCTGGTTATAAAACACAACCCCCTTCTTTCTCTCTCTCTCTCTCTCTCTCTCTAACACCATAACCACCACCATCACCTCCACCAACCGTCAGCATACCTCCACCACTGCCACCCCAGCCGAAATAGATCGGAAAGAAAAGGCCGGAAAGACAACAAATCGGAAAGAAAAGGCCTCAAAAAACACATCACCTCCTCCACCGACACCACCTCCTCTGCCACCACCTCCACCTCCGACACCACCTCCTCTGCCACCACCTCCACCTCCGACACCACCTCCTCTGCCACCACCTCCACCTTCGACAAAACCCCCAAAATCCCCAAATAACTCTGCCACTATCATCTTCAACTGCCACCACCACCACCGCCATCTGATACATCACCACCGTAGGGTTAGGGTTTCGGTTTGAGATTGTGGACCGATGATGTTTGTTGGAGGATATGGAGATGCAGAGGCGAAATTGCGGGGATAATTGAGGGGAGAACGGATGAATGTTGTTCAGAAAAGAGTAAACCTGATTCGATCGGAATTCTGAAATCCTAGGTGCCGATTTCACCGATTCTTCGCTTCCTTTGTTCATGATAGCGGCGGCACCGGTTGCACCACCGTGTGGTGCGGCGGCGAGTCCTCACCTGAAAAACAACATCAAACCGTAACCGTCAAGCAAAGGCCGGCGGCGGCTAGGTCTTTCAGGCCGGAATTGAAGGTCAAAACAGTTCGGAACCCTAGCCGCCAAGGCCGACGGCGGCTAGGTCTTTCAAGCCGGAACTGGAAGTCAAAGCAGATCATGCCCCCTCGGTTCTCTCTCTTTTTCTCTGTTTTCTCAGATTTCTTTTTCCCTTTCTAAACTACCATGCGCATTTCTCTCTTGTGTGGTGGTGATAACTGTGGGTGTTGTTGTTGGGTGCATTAACAGGTAGAACGGTAGTGGTTGAGGGGAGGTTAGGGTTTGGTGTTTGGTGTTGTGGTGGTTGGTGACGGTGGGGCAAGATGGTTGTGATGGTGAACAATGGTTCCCATTCCAAAAAGTCCTTCTTCGATCTGAAGGTGTGTTTGGTGAAGGGTAGGGATTGTTTTGCTAAGACTGGAGATGGTAGTTGTTATGGTGGTTTTGTTAGGGTGGTGATGGGTGGGGGCTGTGGTGGTTTTAATTCTGAGGGGTGGAGACCGGAGACGGTTTGTTGTGGTGGTTGTTTATTAATGTGTGTGTTTATTATACATAATATATATAATAAATATATCAAATATATTAATATGTATTTATTTATATTTAAAAAGATCAAACAAAATGACGATTATACCCTCACATGTTTTTGCATGTGAGGGAACTTAACTGAGAAAATAACGTGTTAGCTGTAAAGATTGAACCCGCAACAAAAATAAACTAAAGGCTGTTTTTAGCAACTTTTAAACATTAAGGCTGGAACCTGCAAGTTTGAGGAAACATAAAGGATGTTTTGTGCAATTTACTCTATTATAATTTGATAACTATTTATGTTTGTCTATCCATATACACTTGTATTATTCTACGAGTTTCACTAATTGAAGGTCTTAGACAACTCATTTGGTTAAAAATATGTATTTCATTATAGTTTAACTACCTACCATTTAAAAAGCTTTATCTTAACAACTTCCTGACTATGGTTATAAGAAATTATATCTCTACAAAATTAACTATCTTATATTGATAATTAAAAAATATCATCTTAACCTGACAAAAATACTACTTTATATAGATATATATATATATATAGTTAATTTCTTAGGTGTAATATTTTTAACTTTAGACCAATAAGTAAACGAATCAAACTATTACCATCCTTTCCCTAACCGGCTAACCCTAACCAATAAAATAAAAAGACCTATTCATCTCCTTTTCAACAAATTAATTGTTGAGTTATATGTCCATCGCTTTATAGTCTAGTGGCATTTTGAAGGTGGGATAAGGCTTTGAGACCAATAGGTCATGGGTTTGATTCTCACAAGGGGGTTTTTCCATATTCATTGGGTTTCCTCCTGAATTGGTGTATATGCATTATGCCTAGTGGAGATGAATATGATCGGGTGGTTCCGCTGGTGGCACGATGATACTCCAATGGTCCGTCAGTGATTTAAATTTGCCGTTCAAAAAATAAATTGGTGAGTTATACGGAATATGAAATGCACCAAATGTCTCTACATTTGAATATATTCATGGATTGTTTATGTGATTAATCAATGCTCATTTGTATATATTTGCTAAGTATATCTAATTTTGCCATCCTTCATTTATTGGCATGCCTAACTTGTATAGGAACTTTCTCACTCATTAGATGGTAGGAGACTATACCATCTCCTTTTTCGTTGTTAAGTAAGTTCTGACCAACAATCATGCTAAAATAAAATGATCAATGTTTGCAAGTGGCTGGCTTATTGATTGAAAACAACTATTTTTGTTGATAAACCTTCCACATAAAGCAAATAAAACAATTTCAAAAACATCTATAAAATTACCAAAAATCAGTTATGTTGTTAACTAGGTTATGACAAAAAAATCATGTCAAAATAAAATGGTTAAGACCTGGGAGCAGTGTCTACAGTAGAGCTGACCTTCTATTGACAAAACGTGAAAATCGGTGTTGCAAAAATATTATGACCTCTTAACCATCCTTATATTAACTTAAAACCCTTTTTATAACCTAAACAGATGTGTCAGTAATGTCAACACAAAATGAAAATGAAGTTATTTAATACCTCGAAATAACCCTCAACCCATAACTATGCACTGTAGATGGCAACATAATTTTCAACTAAACTAATCACAACAAGACTAATAAATCTATATGTATGAAAAAACTCTACTATAGCATAACAATATAAAATATTTAAATCTCATATCCGAGTTATCGATGACTTACCTTGAACATTACATGAATATTTAGAATGCATTATTTATACCGCTTTCTCATTGGCGCATTTCATTCAAACATAGCGGGTTAAATAAATATAAGCATTTACCTTGTCTACTATCCCTTAATTGCATTCTTTCATATTAATTTTGCGTCACAACTGATTCTTTTTTCTATACATATATAAGCCAGATATACAAAGTTCATGAATAACAAAAAGTACATAATCCTAATATAGAGTTGTAGAACAAACATACTCATATATTCACCTTCCTTTTAGGAGACAGGATGCGATACTAATCTAACGGCTTGTTTTTTTTTTTTTTTGAATGGCAACAATGATAGATAATCAAAGAGTGGGGAAACTAGCAAAAAACCCAAAACAAAGCCAAAGAAAAACGAAAAACCAAACAAAACTACAAAGCCCCAATAAAGCCGTTACAACTTAAAAGTAGTAAGGAAAGGATTAGTTTACCAGGATTGCCATGAAGCTGAAATCCGCTTAGCTCTGCCAATGACTCAGTTGTAGCTATGCAGAATAATGTCTTCCAGAATTTGAGCAAAAAGTACATAATCCTAAAAATAGAGTTGTAGAACAAACATACTCCTATACGGATATACCCACCTTCCTTTTTTTTAGCCGGGATGCGATAGTAATCTGAGTGCTTGTTGCAACCGATATTTGGAGACATATACATACTTGCCACATATAGAGTTGGCCCATACACAACTTACAAGAAGATGGTCTTGAACAACTATGGATGATCAAGAAATAATCATGGGTTTTAATTGACCAAGATTAGACGTGTGGTCAGGAAGTGTTTTTAGTTATGATCATTAAAGAGTTTGAGCCGTTCAGAAAGAAATTAATGAATTGGAATGTTGCTCCAAATATCAACTGCTCCTTTTCTTTTAGGTCCATTTCCATTATCAATAATGGGCTTTTGTGATTTTCAACCCACAATCTAATGTAGGCTTCAAACTGGTTCATAGGACTATCAATATCATGCACATGTGAGGAGATATCATGTATTGAGAACCAAAGCTACAAAACATAATGTAAAGAAACAAAGTAGGCAATAAGATCTTGACATAACATCACAAATGAAACTATATAGTGTCATGATGTCCAATCTTCCAGTGTGTCACAACAAACCATATGCGTGTAATTTGACCCCTTTCTACCTTACCATATGCGTAAATTCAAACTTATACTACAAAGCTCGGTTGAATTAGAAGCAAACTAGTGGCATAGGATCTAACAGAAATCACATACAAGACGACTTTAAAGTGGAAGCAAAATGTGGGACCTGACGCCGACACAGATTAAGCAACTTACATACGGTTAGACTAATACCTACGATATTCAACTTTTACCACGCTTCCCTCTATTTCACGGGTTTCAGATTCATATATTATCACATCGAAACCAGTTTAAATTCATATACAGAATAAAAGTTTCTTAGAGAATGTACATGTAAAACGGAAGGGATGTCTTGTCAAGAATGCACTTACATGGTGGAAGGCAGTGTACCGTACCTTATAGCTCAGAAACCATGCCTGCAAAGATTGCAAAAACCATAGTCAAGTTCATAATGAAGGTACAAAAATATTCATTTCCTCATTGCAGAAACTAATGGAACCAATAATATTACCGAGAATTCGTTTTCTGATGTATTCTTCCACAGCCACATGTCTTCATTCTCCTTTAATTTTAAGCCGCAATATTAAAATTTTAACCTAATTAACATGTAAAATTTAACATATAAAATGTGCCCTAATATTAAGATTTTGCTCGAATATTAACATGTTAAAGCATATCTACAATAATAAGCTGATAACTTGTTTATTAGCTGAAAACATGAAAATTTTGAAATTAATCTATCTCCTTACCTATAAAACTTTCTGATAAATAAGTAACCTTCAAAAGCAATCAAAGCATCCAATTGTTGCATATAACCTAAGTAGTAGGTAAATATTATATTTTTGAAGAAACATGGAATCACTACCAGGATGATCGGAACCGGTGGTGAAACTTGAGATTTCCGATCGGGGGTCGAAAACGTATATACGTAAAAAAAATATAAAGACGGGGGTCGAAAACGTATATACCTATAAAATTCTATACGAAAACTACATACCGAACACTACTGAGAGAAAAGTTCAGAGGGTCGGGCGCCCCTCCCCGCCCCCACTATGCTACGCCCATGATTGGAACCGCTTTCTCTAAGAGGATGGAGAATCACACCTTGTTCTTTCTGTTGAATCTAGATCTGAAATGGAGAAGAGAGAAAAGTTAGGATGTAGAGACGGTCGGTAGGAGAAGAATCCTTTTTCCATCTACAAAAAGTGTGTTAGCCTAATATCTCTTGCCATAATAATGAGGTGAAGACCTTCTTATATAGGAGACATGGGTTACCTTACCTCAATGGGTTAGGCCCAGTTAGAGGTTGTCTCTACAAATCCACAGCCTAGTGTAGTGTAAACTACAACGCGCTGGCCTTCGCGGGTTAGTAAGCAATAATGAATAACATAATATAAAAAGCGATACGTAACGTAAATGTACGGTCGTTTGGGTCGGGTCAAATACCATATCCCATCAAGTCCCCTAGTCTAATGTTGCTTTTGCGTGCAAGCATGGGAAGAGCACTAGACTTGTTAGGAGTGTTCGAAAGTAAGATTGTGAGTTTTAGGCTTACCTGTCGCCCGGGTGCAGAAAAGTTTCCGGTCAGGCTTGTTGCGTCTGTCATTCCATCATCATCAGTTCCATAGTCTCCCAATATTTTTTTGATAAAACAAACGCCATACCGTCTGGTCCTGGCACTTTTTGTCACCCCCGCAATTCATAACTGCCTCTTTAATTTATTGTTTAGAGAATGGACACACCAAGGTTTCGGCTTGAACATGTGTTAACCTTTTAAAACCGTACTATGATATGAGAGGTCTCTTTGCTACCGGCTCTTTAAACCGCTCCTTAAAAAAAACTCCTAAAAGCCTCTTTGACCGCTCCTGGTTCTGTGACTCCACACCCTCCCTGGCTCCCTCCATAACTCCATTGATCCTGTTTTTAATTACGTGGCTCTTCATAACTTTATGAAACATAAACACAACTATATGTATATATGTATTATAAGTAGTGTGTATATAATTTGACCATAATGCCTTTCCTCTAAAATCCACACGTCTATACGTGTCAGGTCTAAAAGCTTTTCTATGTTCAAAGGCCACTCACCATAACTGATACATGTACATAGTGTTAGGATCAAATAACAAAATTAAGGTAGCTCATTTTGAAGTGTAGGAAACATTAGAGTAATTATGCTAGTCATTAAACCATCATCGGTGCAAAGGGCTAAATGCACTCACAAATGCGTCCAATCGGTTGCTACATCATATTTCCACAAATACACAAACAATACAACAATATTATTTTCTCTCCAATCCTACAAATATTCTTACCAATACTTACATTTCCACATCATCATTACTTTTTACATTTTATTTCGCTATACTCATTTTTTATAGTTTTATTAAAAATATAACAAACTAATTAAACTAAAACTAAAGTAACTAATTATATAAAAATTAAACGAAGTTGGTTCGGTTGATTTAAGTGAGATTGTATGTGTGTAAACTGTGAAGTCGTATGATTAATTGCTGATATCTATAGTGGTTTGGAAAAAAATTATTATTATGATTTTTTTAAGTAATAAAAATTTGGTGTAATTTGAAAGTGATATTTTCTTTACTTCGCTTCTATTATTGGAAAAAGAATATAAAGATTGAAACAGCGTTACTCTGATTTTTTTTTGTCTAATAAGAAAACCATTCTTTTAATTAATGGAGATAACAGATTTTAATAATCCAAACTTTTAGTCATTGGCCGGAAATGGTCTCAACTTCAAAAATAACTGGTGGTGGTCCCAACTTTTCGTATATTGTAAACTAATGGACTTTTACTAAAAAAACTTTAATTTCTTTTTATCTCCTTATCATTTTCGGCAACTTTTTCGTATAATGTAAACCAATGGACCTTTACTAAACCGAAAAGGATAAAGAGACAAAAAGAAATTAAGGGTTTTTTAGTAAAAGTCCATTCGTTTACAACATGTGAAAAGTTGGGATCACCACCAGTTATTTTTGAAGTTAGGACCGTTGCCGGCCAATGACTAAAAGTTTGGATTATTAAAATCCATTATTCCTTAATTAATCAGGTTCAGGCCCCACCTCTCTCAGATACAACCGCACCCATGAACACAATCGCCGAATGCGCTGCTAATCAAATGCAGCCCTTGGGGCTTTCTTGTCCACCTAAGCCCTAATGCAAGCTAAATGCTTTGTATTGGGTTTGGTCTTATTATTATGCTACATTTCATTTTGTTGTAACCAAATAAACTAGTTTAATACCCGTCCGGTGGACGGGTTACGCGCAATTACAAACCGACAAACATGCAACTTTTCCAGCCTTCATAAAAAAGGTACCTCATCTCAACTACTGGCATTATCAATGAAACGAACAACAACACACCAAAGGTCGTGTTAAACTGTCATTTGTTACAGTTTTATCATCCATATAAGCTAGGTACTTAACGCCCCTTCTTGTGTGACGCTTATATTGTCCTTTAACCACATCAAGACGTAAAGGGCTCAAGGGACGTAGAACCATAAAGGGCTTAAGATAATAGTATAAACATAATATGTTAATGTCACTGTTTCCTAGCTTATCGTTTCAGATGTCATCATTCTTGCTAAAGGATAGATATTGAAAAAAGAAAACAGTCGGTAATGTTTCAATTTGCATTAACATATGAGCAATTACAACAAAAAAGCACCATTAAATGTAAGTAACTAAACTTGCAGTACTGTTAATGGACTTTATTTTTGCATGATTGTATCCCTTATTCTTTTAAACCTAACAACAAAGTCCTTGGACTTTACTTTCAACAAAACAGTCCTTCATGTCGACATTTAAAACCTGCTGCCCCAACATAGCCAGCAGCAGTTCCAACTCATCCCTTTCAGCCGACGACTGCACAGGGCTTTTCCAGCCCACTTCCCAGCAAGCAAACAACCGAACCTGTTCTGACATAATGCTCACTGACTCGCGTCGTTTTGTCCCTGGCCTTGTTAAACAGCAACGTGAACCTGTTGACGATGAAAAAATAAATTAATATTACGGACATCAGCTTCGGTTGGAGGGCAATTGCCTATATTCAAAAGTGGACACTGGAAATTAATAAAGAGACTGAAAAGAAAAATTATTAGATATAAAGAAATATACTTTTATAACGTATACATGTGCATACACATATATGTTGCATATGTACCTGCTGAATATTGGTTGTTGAACTTACACATCTGGTTTGGGTGAAACCATGCAAGCTAACGATTCTGCAACCACCTTTTCAACCTCCTTGTGACCTGTTCTAAACCGTTTTGCATAATCATTAGCCACATTCTATTGAGATGTACTGTTAACAACACCATTGAGGTGTACTGTTAACAACACCATGATGCTGAGCAATCCATGAAGCATCAGCCACATACTCTTCAGAAACAAAATGAAAACCACACATACATGATTGTGAAAAAAAATTAACAAAAGGGGTACATCGGTTACTTCGTTGCCAGGAGAGACAAATAGTGACAGGTTGTCATTTAACTGAGGGATCAGTGGGCTACAACCAAAAATTGTTAATCAGTTCTAACTGAAATGCTTTTAAAATTATGTTCCTTGCTCTTATCTTCCCCTACCCAATGGGAAAATTTAACATAATTCACATATTATGTAGGGTAAAACATTCAAAATAGAAGTTGGACTATCATTTGTGCTGGCTAGTTCAAGCTAATAGTAGTAGAACCAATAACAGTTAAATTTTTCATTGTCTCATGTAATTAGTTGATCTTGTGCTAAAGCTTGCATACATTTGATTTAAAAAAGGTAAAAAAAAAAACCATATAAGTGAATGATGCTTGAAAAAAATAAAATATATAACAATTGCAATCATGTGTGTCTAATATAAAACTAAATCTCGCTTCTACACAGGAACCATGAAAGATTTATGACAAAACTCACCACAAAAGCATTTTTCATATATGTTTTGAGTAGAGCATAATCGCCATACCAGAAGAAGAGCACCATCGAAACATGGAGGAGGGTAGGTGGAGCTGCGGCGCGTGGAACTACAAACACCAATAAACAATTACAGATTCATTATTTGTACATGAACTCGTATTAAGCAGCAATGTCATCGATGACCACCTTTCCAACAGATCAAACGTGCCAGGTTGGCAACACAATTCAATCTCTCAAGATGTTAAAAAGACTACCAAAATCTAGAGGATGCAAAAATGGGCGTGTTGGGTTCAACCCCAATCAACCTCTTTCATGTAAGCTAATTTCTTTACCCGTTTAAACATAACCCCAATCGACCCAAAATGGGCTTAATAATATAAATATGATCCAAAATGATGAATTTGATGACAAAATGGAGTCAAGCAAGAGAAAGCTTGAGTGTGTCACTTGTAACAAAAGCTTTCACTCTTATCAAGCTCTTGGTGGCCCTAAAGCAAGTCACAAGAAGTTTAAGGAAAGTCCAGATTCAAAGCCTGAAGACGATGATAAAACAGTCGAACACAATCCCCTTTTCAATCATGATCATGTAACTAATAATGATCAAACAGTTGGTTCTTTGCATAATTGATGTAATATGCTGCTTAACTAAACGCATAAGTAGCCATACTCACATAAACACCAAGAACACACACTGTATGGTGTTTACAGTTTTTTGTTTTCATACTTCTGCTTATAACTGCATGAAAACTGATCAAACATGTTGAAACATCGGTGATGGTAATCCTCATATGTTTCCTAAATTATAATCAAACATAAAAACACAGACAATTGATACTCCTCTTAGGGACAAAAAATTGAGATGAAATTTTTTATCTGAGTGATGTATAAAGTAAATACAGTTAACTGAGTAAACCGACACAAATCTTACATTAGAACACCGATTGCAACGGCGATTGAACCAAATAATAGAACTTTGATGGCTATGAACGAAGATGAGATTCGAATCCAACCAAAAAGTGTATGAAAGGGAGCAGCCCCATGATGAGATGCTGCAATTTACAGAGAATAGGGGAAGAAGCAATTTTCACACAGAAGAGGGAAGAATAATTCGTTGATGATGAGCTCCCGGTGATTGCAGGTTTTACTCTAGTGGGTGGTCGTTGGTGTCATCTGGTGGGAGAAAGAAAGGTTAACCATTGGAGGTCAAGGTAGGAGTGAATCTTAAATAGCATGAACTGGGAGTAACCGTCAACCCACAATCCTGTTTTGTAGGACCATATGTGGAGAACATGGGGACGAAATTTGCGGAGGTAACTCCCAGCTAAAAACTGCTCATAACTGCTGAGATAGCGGTTAAAAAATGGAGTTTAAACGGCCTGGGTTTAGTTTCGGCAAGATCTAACGATGGAGATGCATTTGGAAGGTGGTTAGATTTAATGGGCTATATAATATATATATATATTATATATATATATATATATAGGATAGGGTTATATAGAAAACCCTAAAAATTTGAGAAAACCCAACCTCCCGATATTTTTTTTTTGAAAAAAATAACACATGAAAAAGATAACACATGTAATATACATGTTTTTAAGAGTTTTGGGCCAAGGAATATTTAAAAAAAAATAAACAAGTTTGGCATTTTTTGTCTAACACATGTTAGTCACAAGTTGCTGAAATTTGTTTATTTTTTTTAAATAATCCTTCGGCGCTTTTTTGTTTTTTTTACCCAGAACTCTTAAAAACATTTATAGCACATGTGTTATTTTTTTCAAAAAAAATGTCGGGAGGTTGGGTTTTCTCAAATTTTTAGGGTTTTCTATCTAAACTTAATATATATATATATATATATATATATATGATTCAAATAGAGTAAGAAATATTACGCAACTTTAAAATTGTGGCATCGTACATACTTGTTGATTCTGCAGTTTAAATGTTGGATTTATGTGATTTTGATTATAGGATGGGTTGTACGGTTAGGGCTGCAAACGAACTGAACGAACTCGAACAAGGCCATGTTCGTGTTCGTTCGTTAAGGAAATTAACATGTTCGCGAACTGTCACGAACGCATACCGAACATAAGTTTATGTTCGTGTTCGTTCGTTAAGGAATTTCACTTGTTCACGAACAGTTCAGAACACTAGTCTCGAACACAAACTGACGCAAGCAAATAAAAACAAGCACAAACGAATATTTAACTTGAAAATAAAAAATAAAAACTTTTTTATCCTTAAACATTGATATAAATAGTTAAATACAATCATCAAATGATAAATTAAAACAAAAGAAGTCTACTACACCAACACCTTGATGACGTACCCAATCCAACCTATATATTAAACATTTAATCCTAGCCTTCCTATTCTATTTCTTTTCAAATAAAGGAAAAAGAAAAGCATAATTTGAAGGGCCATGATCGATAATCAAAACAAATGAATCGGGAGATTGATGGGGGAGCCTGGGGGAGCCTGGTGTAGTAGTAGGGCTGCAAACGAACTAACGAACACTAATAAAGTCATGTTCGTGTTCGTTCGTTAAGGAAATTAACATGTTCGCGAACTGTTCACGAACGCATACCGAACATAAGTTTATGTTCGTGTTCGCTCGTTAAGGAATTTTACTTGTTCACGAACAGTTCATGAACACTAGTCTCGAACACAAACGGACGCAAGCAAATAAAAACGAGCACAAACGAACATTTAACTTGAAAACAAAAAATAAAAATATTTTTATCCTTAAACATTGGATATAAATAGTTAAATACAACCATCAAATGATAAATTAAAACACAAGAAGTCTATTAAACCACCAAACGATAAATCAAGTTTAACTAACTTAAACATAATTATCCCCAAAAATGTCTTAGAATGTCCACAGTTTAGCTAACTTAGAAAAAAAAAGGGTTTCACCTTTCAATATGTTTAGATAAAAGGTTTATTTATTTATTATTTTTTAATATAATCAAACGAACACGAACGAACGTAACCTAACATATTACCGAACGTTCACGAACGCAGTCGAACGAACGAGACCTATGTTCATGTTCGTTCGCTAAGCTAACCGAACGAAATATTTTGTTCGTGTTCGTTCGTTAAGCTAATCGAACGAACATGAACGAACTTCCCGCCGAACGGTTCACTGAACTGTTCGCTGAACGTTCGGTTCGTTTACAGCCCTATGTACGGTCATCCCCTTTCGTATTAGTGTAAGCCTCGTTCAAATACAGTGAGCATCTTCGATGCTTGTTTTTTAGGTGACGTGACACCGTTTTTAAATCGCCTAAGACAATGTGTAGTGGTTTAGTGAATAATGTTCTCACCCTTAGGTGTTTTCCGTCATGTGGCAGTCCAGTCAGTAAGGAGGCATTATTAGCGTTTTTACAAAAGGAGTGTACTGGAATACCCCAATAATGCCCCAACCAATCATTACACAATTATTTTTTTTTAAATTAAAAACTGATAATACTTCATTAAATAAAAAAAATTACAATACTAAAAATAAAAAAAATAAAAACCGACTAAACGTAAAAAAAAGTTTAAGATAATAAAAAAACCCGAAATAAAAAGGAACATTACTAAAAAATGATAATCTAAAGGCCGTATTTTTCTCGAAGTTTTTGGCGGTGCATTTGCGCAACGATCAACGCGTCGCCTTGGAGGTGATCGATCGGTTTGGACAAAAACTCTATGTCCTTTTCCGTTTGTCTCACCGCTTGCATCTCGTTAAATTTTTTGTAGTTTTATAAAAAGTGGGTGCAAAGTGTGGTATTTTATAGGGTAAAAGTGGGATTTTAATTAAAAAGGAAAATTAATTTTATTTTTTGGCCATTGTCAATCGGTCTCTTTGAAACACGTGCAAATTCCAGCGTTTTTAAACAACACGGGGGAGGGGGCTTTTTTTGAAAAAAAGAACGTCGAAAAACGCCTAGATGTGGGGGTGGGCGACTGGGCGTGTTTGACGATGAAAACGCCAAAATTTATACGTCTACGGGTGATCTAATTATGGATGCTCTAATAAAATGTCACGCACTATATATTATATATAGCATGGGTCCTTCTGTATCTTATCTCTTTGATTTGTGTATGGCTATACATGCATGGTAAACTAATAATACAAATAGTCATGAACTAGATATTATACATTTGTAAGTACATACATGGCTTCAATTATTCTAACAAGTGGACTCCAATTATCAAGAAACTTAGGGAAGAGTATGACCTTCAAACCGTATGGTAAATTAATAGAAATACTCATGAACTAGATATTCTGGAAGTACATATATATGCAAAGGGACAAGGGTGGCCCTTCAATATTATTCATGCAAGCGGACTGCAATTATCAAGAAGCTTGATTGATGTTGATAGGGAAGAGCCTGACCTTCAAACCATATTTCATCTGTAGTAAGATGGAATCGCTTGCACGAACATTGTGACCCTCCACCAACTCCACATGGTAATGATAAATGATTGCAGTCGCCACCATTTTCATCTGAATAAAAGCCATTTCTTTACCCAAACATGTCCTTGGCCCTGCATGAAACGCGGTGAACTTGTACGACGGTTCATGCTTTATCCCTCCTCCGCTTGAAAACCATCTTTCCGGCTTAAACTCCATGCAATCTTCCCCCCATATCCCTTCCATTCTCCCCATCAGAATAAAACGATAGAATTATTCTAGCGTGCTCATCAATTGCATGACCACTTGGGAGAACGTCCGTTGCTGCTGGAGATTTGTGCTCAAATGCAACTGGCCGGTATAGCCTTAATGCTTCGCATATACCACCGTGAAGATAGACCAATTCTCCCAATTCTTTTACACTCAAACTTTCCCATTTTTTTCCACCAAAATGTTTCTTGATCTCGTCTCGGATATTCTTCTCTACTATCGGGTTTTGGGCAAGTAGATAAAAGAACCAAGAAAGAGCGGTGCTTGTAGTGTCTCTCCCCGCGATCATTAGATTTAGTATCGTGTCTTTATGAACTTTCTTGAGTCCCCAGACGTGCCTCTTTGTTCTTCAAAACCTCTAATCTGATGTTAACAACCCTGACTTATCGTCCTCCTTGTTTTCCTCTTTTAGATCAAAACACTTGTATATAAATTCATCAAAAACCTTCCAAGCATCACTCAACTTCTTCTCCTTCCCTATCCCAAATCTCCTCTGCAACTTCCAAACTCCTTCAGGCAAATATGTCTCCAAAGAAGAGCTTCTTCAGCATCCGTAAAAGCCTTCTCCCATGGAACAAAGGGTAAATCGATACTCAAGCTCCCAGGGTCATAATCCAAAAGCAATACACAAATAGCATCAAAAGTGAGCCGCTGAAATATTTCTTGCAAATCTGTCTCCTGATGATGTAAGGACACATACTTAAGGAGAGTTGAGGTTGGAGTTTCAAAGCTTCCTTTAAAACACTTAGTGTTTTATTTTAGAACTCTTAGAGTTATCTCCTTGCTTGAAAGATTTGAGAGAAGTAGAGAGGTTGAGAGAAGAATGGTTGGAACACTTAGTGTCCTTTTAGAATTCTTAGAATTCTTGATTTACAAGAAGCTACTGTTTACGAAGCAATTGAAAATTCTAAGATATTTTGAGCAAGGAGATGTTGTTCGAGATCAAGGATTGAAGCTTAGGAGTTGCAAATAGGGTTGGTTATCGTTAATCGGTTTATAGTTTTGCAGACTCTTTTGTTTTTCCAGTTTGTTGAACATCATGTTGATGAACTTTGATACTTGTTTTGTGTTTTTCACCATGATTGTTAGCTAGATCTTGATACTACTTAGGTTATGGATAAATAATTGTTAACTATTGATACTTTTCTCGGTTTATTGTTTTTTAGGATGGACACTTTTGTAAAGAACCTGTTTATGATTGATATAATGTGTTTGCATACTTTGATCGGATTTTGATTAATCTTTGTTTTATATGTGTCTTGTTGAATGTCTTTCACTTATAAATATATATTATGTCACCTATTGTGCGTTCGTGATTAGTTTATGGTTTCTAGACGTTAGTTTCCATAGAAACATTGATTGAGATTTTAGAGGATCTTAGTAACTTATATAGATAGCTGACAGATGATAGATAGTCGATTATTCTTAGGTTACCCCTTGCACTTTAGGGTATTGAGATAGTAAGACTGCCTAATAATCTGCCTTTTAGGGTACTTGGTATTGTTGAGGAGACTAACGAGTAATCCAACCAACCAGGGAGTTTCACACGCCCCTTAGGATTTCTTTTTAGGTCACACCCGAAGAATGATCAGGGATCTACTGTGTTGTCTAAGGGTGTCGTATTCTAAGATCTCGGTTCCATTAGAGTTTCCATAATCGAAAGAAGTTCAAAAGTCACGATTAGGATTCCTAATCTAGGTAGTGCTTTCGCCATTCTTGAATTCCCTTAAGTAATCAATTCCACGTTTAGTAGTTCTAGTTTATCTTAGTCTGGTTTTCTTTAGTTTAATTCAAAACAATCGAAAACCCCATTTTCAAAAACAAACAAATTTTTAAACCTCGTTTACTTCTTAGTTGGAGTCTAGTTTAGTTATTACAATGTCTATAGGGTTCGATATCCGGACTTCCATTAGGTTTTACTACTTTCGATAGGTACAGTTGCGTGTCTTTATGGTCAAGTTTAGTGTTTTCCATAGTATTACTAGAAGTGTCTAGGTTAGTTGTTAGCTAGTTTAAGTAAACTGTAATCAGCACATCAGTCCCCAGCTAACTAATCTAAAGATTTTAGCATGTCCAAGTTAGGGACTAAATGCATTACAAAATTACAAACCAAAGGGACTATCCAGCCAAGACTAAATGTGTTACAAAATGCAAATCACAAGAACCACATATGTATTTTAAGATAGTTAGGGACCAAATCTAAAATTTTATAAACCACAAGTACTACCCGTTTACTTTACTCTAAATAAAAATATTGACATATTAACTTATCCATACTCACTTGAGTGTTTAGAATGCGGATTTGCACGTTGCGGCAGGCCCGCAATTTTATACTAATTTAAATAAATCTCTTGCGACATACCTGTAAAAGTCTAATAATTAACTTTGAGGAGTAATAATAATATTAGTTAAATAATAAGTGTACCATATGCTTAGTTGTTTTTACAAAATCTAGTAGGATATACATAGAACATTTCTAGTGGCAAAATAGAATAGTGAGTGAAGAATTCTTTTTTGCTAAATAATATCACCGAAAATAACTCCATCACTCATTAGAAAATAAACACATTTTAAAATAATTAGTTTTTTTCCGTTGAGTATCCGTAAATCGTAATTAGCAATTTTTAAGCAAATTGTGTAAACAATGAAAAGAAATCAATAAAAAGATAATAGTTAATTAGTCCTGTGATGTTAATTTTTTAGAATCGTGATTTTTTGTCAAAAGTCAATATCACCTAATTTACGTGATTCTCAAGAGATGTTTTTTTTTGTAAATCTGACATGTGTCACAACGTAACTTACAGTTATTTTAAATAACTAAAGCATACTATTATCTCTATTTTGCTTATTCCTCTAGTAACTAACTGATTATTCGATGCTTAGATCTAAGTGTCTAAAACAAAAGTTAAAGCAGACGAAACTACCCCTTCCTCTCTGTCTCACACAATCCGCTATTCATAGGGACGACTCCACAGTCCACACCATACTTTTCTAAAGTAATCTGACATCGGTGATGCTCATTTGTTTACTTCATGTACGGTCTCTCCACATCGGCCGAATCTTCTCTCTCTCCTCCACATCTTTCCAGACGGATTGTAAAAACGTCGTGTTGTAGTTGCTCTAACTATAATAAAGTTGCTTTGCAATTAGAAAAAACGTCCAAAAACAGACAGAAAGAGAGATGGAAGGCAGGTCACAGGTGGGTCACCTCGGCATATTGTGGGACTGCAATCTCCTTTACTTCACCTACATTCATTTCATTTTATCACAAGAAAGAAAGGTGTGAGGTAAGATTTTTATAAGGAAAAAAACAAGTACAAGCCCCACTTGATAATTCCAATTATGACTTCATTAATGTTTTGTCCCATCTCAACATCCTTCCTTGCTATCCGCTATGTTTTTACTTTTTACCCTCTTGCTTTTCCAGTAAATTATATGTTCATAATCATGAGCAATTTAAGGTAGCCTGTCATCCAATTTTAATCTTATTAGTTCTTATTTAACGGTAAATTTGGATCACTAACGGACAATAAAAAGTGTCTTTAGGTGCTTGTAAACTGAAAATATTGGTTATATATGTGATTGTTACTGGCATATAGACAATTATGATCGCATGTGTATCAGTAATGACATAAATATTCATTTGTTAGGCTGATGGGTATGGTGTTGAGCTTCCATTTCACCATCACCGTCCACATCACTAACCATTGGGGCGTGCTTAACCATCCTCCATCAAAAACACAACAACATCAACCACCCTTAAAGCTTTGTCGTAGCCGTGCCCAATCCACGCGTCTGACAAGCCGCTTTTAACGTTATTTTACTAATTTCGTAAAATAACGTTAAAAGTGTCGGACGGTTAATCATGCATCAGACGGTGGCGTTGATAGTCAAAAGATAAAAGGGTACAGCTTTAAACAATGTATTACTATACATCATCAAATCAAACCAATAAGTTTTCAGTTTTTACTAGAGATATGAATATTTGTTAGGTGTTACTATACATCATCAAATCAAATCAATAAGGTTTCAGTTAGTACTAGAGATACGAATATCTGTTAGATTACAAAAATTTCGTGAAAACCAATAACTTTTTGTATCATTTACATTAATAATTTGTTGGGTGTCACCCCACCCCACCCCAGGCCCCCATAAAATCATTGACATAAATGTATTGACATATCATATATACTGCCAAAATATCTTACAACGAATCCATATCATGTGTAATGCATTCATCACTTACTTACAATTGTACTATTTTTAAAAAATGAATGGTGTAAATAAATTACAAATGTAGTTTGTTGTTAAATGGAAAAAAAAACACAACAGGCAATTTCAAATAATGGACAGAGAGAAAATGAATATAAAATTTCACTGACGGTAAAGTGTTGTCAGGTGACATGTAAGTCACAATTTTGAGCCGTGAAAACAGCCTTTTGCGAAAATGCAGGGTAAGAATTAGGGGTGGTAATTCTTGACACGACCTGTCAACCCAACCCGAACTCAACATGGAAAAAACAGGTTTGGACTAACACAACCCGTTTAAAAATACGGGTATGGTTTGGGACTTTGGGTTGACCCGTATTAAAAACGGGTTGACCATTAACCCGTTTAACTATTTATATATTTTTTTTTCCGTTTCTATCCTAAATGGTTAGTTATACTAATGTTAGTTTTGACACATTATATTATTTATTTGTCACACTCATACTCATCATAATCCACTTAAAATCCAACAACTCATAAATCGTCCACTTGTATGACTCATTTAAAAACATGAGTTAAACAGGTCGGTTCGGGTTGAACCAAATTTATATGGGTCGGGTTAGGATTGAAATCTTTGACCCAAATAATAGGTCTGGTTCGGGTTGAACATTTCAACCCGTCAACCCATCAACCTGACACAATTAACACCCTAGCAAGAATACATACATCAGGCAAAGTTGGCTTGACAACCCCCAGACCCTACGCATCCAGGAGCCTCGTACACTATAACAAAGAAAATGAAAGAAACGTAGAATAATGAACATTTCTCAACAAATTAATGAACTGAGAAGCTTAGAAGTGAAAGGAGTTTTTGACAATAGAAAGGAATTGATAACGAAAAAAAAACCTTTAAGTGGGAGACAGCCGCCCAATCTTTGTAAAACTAAAGCCAACTTTACAATTTTAGACTTTTCTAGTATAAAAGTTAAATCTTTTTCAATAATTTTAGTACGTACGAAAAGTTAAAACTTTTTCAACAATTTTAGTATATAGTTTAGTATTTATTTTCTTTTATAACGACTTCCATTTGTTTGTTTGTTTTTTACAAAGTAATGTAGCATATTCTAGATTAGGGATTCACGTATAATTTGTTTTATATAAAATAAAAAGATAAGGGATGGAGACAAATGTTCAAACTTGTAGTGTGGAAATAAAAGCATAATAACAAATAAAAATAAATGATCTAAAACGAAACAGTTGGATGTTGTTTGTTGGACTTTTTATCATCAATGTTTTGTCATTATCATGGTGTATGTATATGGTAATACATTAAAATACGACGGGACATGTTCCGCATGGCCCATACCATATCATGGATGGTGGCCTTCACAATTCAATTCAATTAACAATTTGGTTTGATGGGGCATCAATCTGACGTGTCTTACTTTTTCATTTTTAAAAGATATAATTTAAGCAGCCTACAATTATATTTAAGATTTCAGAGTGTGGTTCAGCCGATTTTGACTGGACCAAAATGAAGAAAAAAAATCAAAAGCATAACTTCGTGTTGAAATTTGAAAATGATAAAGGATTGTTAATGGATATATGTACATAATTTTTTATTCCTATAATAAAAAAAAATAGATGCTTCGATCACTTTACACGTCCAGTTTTAAGTTTTTAACCATAAACGAATAGCAATCTGTCAAAACGATATTATTATACTTACATTAGTTTTAGACGATGTGTAGTGGGAGGGGCAGATAATGTCCTTATCCTTGGGCGTTTTACGCCATGTGACGGTCCAGTCAACATGTATAAATTTATCTAAAACGGGTGTAGTGGTATAATGCCCGATAATACCTCATTAATGATTACCTAATAATTATTATTTTGTTTTTTTTTTAATAATGATATTTAACCGTGGAAGGGTCTTATTGGCCAAAAAATCTTCAGCAGGCGTTTAAAAACGGACGCCCCACCCAATTTATACAAAAAAAAAACGGCCCCGGGGGCGGCCATGTGGAGTGAATGGGCTTTTATTAGAGAAAAAACGCCAAAAAAAACCTCCACTACGGTAATCTTATACTTAAAAACGATAAATATCCATTTTTCGATATCAACTTTAGTAACATGTTTGGAAGTGTAACAATGAGGATTTTAAGTATTACTTTGGGCAAATAATTTCTAGCTATATGATTGAGGCGTATGAACCGGAGATGTTTGTTTGTTTTTAAATATATGTGACATCTAGCTGGAGAAAAGATGTGCGCGTGTCTGAGAGAGAGAGTCATTTGGAAATATGTGCGTGTGTGTGTGAGAGAGAGAGTCATTTGGAAATTCATATGAGACACGATAGAGTTGTGATGGGAGAGAGAAGAGAGAAAGAAGAAAGAGGCTAGATAGAAGATTAGGTGAAATGGTGGTTGTCAATGAGGTTGTGGTGGAGTGGTTGGGGAAAGACTTGTTGTTTCTAGTGACCCAAGTTCGACTCCCACTATCCGCATTATTTTCTATAGCATCCAGGTGAAGGGCGAATACGGGTGGCGCCGGTTCGTCTTGGATGGTAGGCGAGGTTTTACTGATTATTCTATTGTCGTGCCTTCGGGCGGGTGGAGGTCGGGTTTCCGCGCATCTGGGAGAGCCAAGGGGCTGGCGGCGGTCGAGTAGTCGACCTTGGCCACAACGCCCGATGTCATGGTGGTTGGCACGTCGTTTTTTGCCGTTAAAAAAAAAGTGGGATGGTGGTTGGAGAGTTCGAATTGGTAAACTGTAGATGCTCTTATATTTTCTACCGACACAGCTAAATATCTATGTAAAGTGAGTTATATGTTCATTATGTAATGTACTAATGTTTATTTTCAATTGTACGTAACTCCTCGCACACTCAAAACTACATTTGCTAGAAAAAACACATGAATGTTTCATACTATGTAAAATAGTGTAGGATGTTGAATTAACATACGAGGCAGTAATCTAATAGTTAGGTGTGGACTGTTGGGAAATTGAAATTTGCTTGGATAAATTTAAAGTCGTGTAATCACTTTCAGATCAAACAATTGGAGTGGCTACCACTCTTTGATCGGATAAAATCAGATTATTCTAGATTTCTGTAAGGGATTTTGATTGTGAGATTTTGGGGATTAGTTACAAATCAAAATTCGTCCAGGGGTTTTCTCAAAAAATTTGGGAGCGTATTTTCAATTTTTCACAACTGCTTGCAGTTTCAATTTTGAACAAAAACACCTTTAGTCCTTCAAGTTTCAAAATTGCACATTTAGCCCAAAAATGAGTTTCTGATGCATTGTTGATAAAGGACTTTTTTCCCTTGGACCCCGCCAGGGGCTGCCGCCTTTTGGACCCTGCTCCCAGGGGCGCTACCCCCGGACCCGCGCCAAGGGGGCGCTGCCCCGTTGGATCCCCCGTTAGTCCCGATGACATTCAAATAAGCGTGCACTCTTATTTGAACTTCACATGCAATCTCAAATTACACTAAAATATCAAACATGGACAGTGGGCCACATTTATGACGTGTAAGGAGGCCTTGTAAAGCAAGAGATGGTCCACTTCATATATGGGCCACTCCAAGACAAGCCTAATTTTAAGTTAATTTTAGAGTAAATTGTCATTTTAGTCCTTCAGTTTTGTTTGAAATTGTCATTTTAATCCAAATAGTTTTTTTCTCTCCTATGGGTCCTTGAGTTTTCTATTTTATTGCCATTTTGATCATATTGCCTAACTCCGTTAAAAAAACCTCAGTTTAACCAGGGGTATTCTGGACATTTTAGTAATAATTATAATACTAATAATAATATTTATAATATAAAACACAAAAAACTAACTTTATTTTTTTTCTATAAAAATCTGATTAACACCTCCACCCCACCCCCTTCTCTCTCGTTCTTCATCCCTCTACTCTCTTTCTCTCCACAACCACCGGTGCCAGTGCCACCGCCACCGATCCACAGTCATCACCCACCCCCGGCACTCAGCCCCGCCAAACACCGTCACTGACATCCATCACCAAAATGTCTACCACAACATCAGTTAACTTAGGGGCACCTCCACAACCGTCACCGACCTCCGCCCCATCACAACCACCAGTGCCACCCACCTTTTTTGTGCTTTATATTATAGATACTATTATTAGTCTTATAATTGTTACGAAAATTCCAAGATACCCCTGGTTAAAACTGTGTTTTTTAACGGAGTCGGGCAATGTGATCAAAATGGCAAAAAAATGGAAAACTCGGGGACCAAGAGGAGAAAAAAAACTATTTGGACAAAAGTGACAATTTGAGAGAAACCTAAGGGACTAAAATGGCAATTTACGGTTACTTTTAATTCAAATAAACATTTGGTTTGTAGTGGTTTTCTTTTATATATATATATATATATATATATATATATATATGACTAAAATGGTAATTTACTGCGCTGGAGGTTCCTTCGGGTGTGCGATCCCATTGAAGACATCTACACGAAGGATTTAGATTAGATGAGATTCGATTATAATAGAGTTATGTTTAAATATATTATTATTATCATTCATACAAGGCACAAAACACATAAACACGTATCCACGTAAACACATAAACACGTAGGCACTTAGACACACAAGCACATAATCACGTAGGCACGTAAGCACATATTTTGCACGTATTAACTTCTAATTAACCAACATGCGTAGTGTGATGTGAGATGCGACATATAAGCGAGATTTACCCGATATATAATAGCGAGATAGGCGAGATAATACCGCGTATGAGACACACGTGTTCCCATAGGCGTAAGCGAGTTAAGCGATTAGTTTGGTTGGTGATTTAATTAGCGTTTTAGATTTCGAGAGCTGTGCGAGTTGTGCATGCGTTTATGGAGCGTAAAGCGATAAAGCGAGAAATCGATAATGCGAGAAATATAAAAAAAGCGAGAAATCGAATAAAGCGAAAATTCTCAAAACTTTAAACATGTAAATAGTAATAAACTCGATGATACGTGAATCGACGATATAGGCTCAAATTAATTGGGAGTGTCCGGGGTTTTGAGACGTTGACTACCCAAAGTGGTTCGACTATCCTTTGAACTTGGACCCACGCTTTTGGCCTAATAGATAGATGCTCTCACCGCAAGCGGCTAACGGCATTATCCTTCCGGTTACTACGTGTTCCAAATCATCGGAATAACCGAGACTTTGGTGAGATTGAAAATCGAAAGGCGGAATTTGTTACTAAGATGCGGGTTTCACCCCTAACTTAGCAACGTCGTTCCTAGTTGTGGCTACGCGCACCGATCACATCGGGCGTTCCACTAGATAGAAATGGAGATTTTCGTCGAGGTTTGGATATCACTCCTAACTCAATGAAGGCATCTCGTGCGATAGAGATTGCGCGGAGTGAATGATCTCATCAAGAGTTCTCGGTTTTCACACCTAATCTCGTCTTGATCACTCGTTTTGTGCGATACGAGCGTTTCCAAGCGTGTATATTGTATTAGCCTTAGGAAAGGCACATTTAAGCATTTATGGCAAGTAGTTTAACATTTAAGTCAAAGATAGGTCAATCGGGTACTTAAACATGCTACTAGGTCGAATCATGGCAATTCTACCTATTATCCTAAGGTTATGGGCTCTGATACCAATCTGTCACACCCCAACCGATGGCAGAATCATCGGGGTAGTGGCACTAGGCGAATCAGATTAATCAAGAGATTTCCATAACGATCATTTAAAGACAATAATCAACATTTAATATCCCATACTATCAAACTCATAAAATCTTCAAACAACCATTACAATTTCAAATAATCTCTTAAACATAAAATCTGATTCGATCTCCCCTAGATTTCATTACAAACCATTCTAAACAAACTAAACAAAACGAACTATTCTAAGCATAACTCCATGCATGCAAAGCTATAATTCTCAACCTGTTACATACGTTAAAATACAGGTCAATACAATTAAGTAAAGGTGAGCATACAAGTTTTGTAATACTAGCATAATAGAGAAACCGTTTGCGAAATAGTCTAACTACATATCATGATACACCAAAACATATCACACAGATTCGCATAGGCTTATTTCTCATGCTAACTACCGTGAGAAGGCTTGCGCGTCCATCCTAACTAGACCCCGTCGGGTGTTAGCCACACTATAGTACCATACTAGCTAAGGAGGCAAGTTAACGAAAATAAGTCCTAGTCACATGTTTCTAGTATCACGTATTGAGTATATATAATCAGATATTCACGTGTGATAAACAGTTTGATTTGTGATGTGATTTTGATATAGGAACGTATGTAACACCCAAACAGTGCCTTTAAAGCGAAAACGGGTCAAGTATACTCACTGTGGGTGCGTTTAGGTAAGATTAGGGGATCTGAGGAGAGTCGTGAAGAGCGCCAGATCAGCCTGCATATGCGAAAGGAAATGCATCAGTCTCCGAAAAGCTGAAACGGTTAAGTTTGGGTTGGGCAATAGGCAAGTTCGGGCGAACTTGTATTGTAAGAATATGGTGAGATTTGAGCCAAGTTCGGGCGAACTTGGTAAGATTCTTAGGAATCTTGTCAAGTTCAGGCGAACTTCTAAGGAAATCTTACTGAAAAGACAAGTTCGGGCGGACTTGCATAGTTTCTTAGGAAAGTAGGCAAGTTCGGGCGAACTTGTAAAGAGTTTGGTGAGAAATAACCCAAGTTCGGTCTAACTTGACCCATCTGGGTGCAAGTTCGGTCGAACTTGACCAGGAAGTTGGTGATTCTTGAGCGAACTTAATGCTTTCGGGTCCAAAATTTTACGTTTTCGCGTCGTTTGCTTAGGAAATCGAGTGCCCATCCCTCCAACCTTAAGCGAGTGAGTAAAACTTAGGCTGGAGAGGTCTTTTGGAGCTAATTTAGCCATTTTACAGAAATTCGGGCTAATCCGGGCGAACTTGATGGTTCGTACGGGTTAGTCCAGCTTGTGTAAAATGACGATTTCGTCCTTCGGATCTGAGATTTAGCTTTAACAACGCCTCGTTCCACTCAAAAGTGAACGAAAATACGTCTTTAGTCCGAATATTGTGTAAAAATCAATACTTTAAAGGTTTTGCTCAGATCTAAGTATAGATCTGAGTGAAAAAAGAAGTTTTATGGAAAAAGATGAAGATTTTCGTAAACATAGGAGATTTGATGAAAACGAAGACAATGCCTTGTGAAAAATCGTTGTAAAACGTTGTTGAACATCATCGTAGTTGAAATCGGTTTGATTCTTACTTAGAAAACAAAGGGTTTCGGGTTTGAGAGCTCTGGGCGAACTTGCGCAAGTTCAAATGAGAGAACAGAGCTGAGTATTTATAGGGGAATGCAAGAATAAGGGCTGGTGGAGTCAAGTTCGGCCGAACTTGTACAGATTTGTACAAGTTCGTGCGAACTTGTAGGTTTTCAAGGGATTACCAGTCAAGTTCGGCCGAACTTGCTGAATCTTTAAAGATTCAGACAAGTTCGAGCGAACTTAAGGAAGAAAAAGGGGACCAAGTTTGGCCAGTTAAGTTCGGCCGAACTTGGGGTCACCAAGTTCGAGTGAACTTGACCCAATTGTTGGGTTTTCTTCGTTTATTTCGCGTTAAGTGCTCGTTTGGCGATTCGATTCGTATTAGTTAGTTATATTAAGCGTTATAATTCGATATAATAGTGCAATTTAGCGATTTGAGCGTGCGAGAGCTATGCGATAGCGAGCGTAATCATAACCACAACACACATAACACATAAATAACATAAGACCACATAATTAACTGCGAGTTGCGATGCGATGAGATTAGCGATACGATTTAATAAGCGATCAGATGCGATATAACATACATAATTTTATTTACTTTAACACAACTTTCTTATAATTCGACTCTCGGAATACAAAATAAGAAAACAAAGGAAAAGAGATAACAACGAATTTTCGAGTTGTTACAGTCTCCCCTACTTTAGAAAATTTCGTCCCGAAATTTAAGTAGTGGCTGCAATAAAGAGGTGCGGGTACTTGGCCTTCATGTCACTTTCCAATTCCCAAGTGAACTCGGTGCCGTGTTTGCCTTCCCATCGGACTTTCACGATAGGGATGCGAGAGCGTCAGAGTTTCTTGGTCTTTCGGTCCATAACTTCCACAGACTTTTCCACGAAGTGGAGGGTCTCGTTGATTTGCAGATCTTCGAGAGGTACATGGAGATTCTCTTCGGCTAGGCATTTCTTGAGGTTAGACACGTGGAAAGTCGGATGGCGTTGTTAAGTTCCGCCGATAGTTCGAGACGATAGGCTACTTTACCGATCCTTTCCAGAATCTTAAAAGGTCCAACGTATCGAGGCGCTAGTTTTCCTTTCTTGCCGAAGCGGACCACTCCCTTCCAATGTCACACCCCGACCCGCAGCGGAATAAAAGTCGGGGCATAATTGGGTTATCACCAAATATCATGATATTTACTAAGAAGTTTCATATTTATTAAATTCAAATTACAAACTTAAATATCCAATAATCAAAATTCATACAATTACAAAGGAAAACAAAACTAAATGTTCAATCCAAAGCATTAACTTGTTTATTCTTCTAGGCCATCCTAAGTGTTTCTTGCCTCAACTGGATCACCTGTATCATGTGTAAAACAGGGGAGATTTGGGGTCAACAAAAGTTGGCGAGTGAACTTTGATAAAATATTTTAAGTAATTGCTTGTTTTATTTATTAAAGAAAAATTCGTGCATTAATCACATGTGAGCAAACATATATATGTAAACAATCACAAACCACTTTGGATGAATATATGACATGAATGATGATGTATTTGAGATCAATGCTCAATCAAACGGAGCCGATCTAATGAGGCTCCTGATGCTCAACCCGTATCCCACGGGGAACTGATGGGCCTAATGAAATGCGTGCACTGAGATGATAAATTTAATCTATATAATTCACACAACAATCAATACACATTTGATCACGGAAATGATATATGCACAAGTGTTTAAATAAAATAAAGGAATAGTGCGACACATGATACACCCCAAAACGTGAATAAAAAGGGGAATTTGTAAGAATTCACTCACAGTGGGTGCGTTCTTTGATAATGATGAATGCGCACGAATTTATGATTCAACCGACGAGGGAAAACTAACCTAAATAATAACGAAATAATTCGATAAATAAATAAATTTTATTTGAGATTAATATTTTTAATTAGTGCTCTTAATGAGATTTTTAGATTTATTTTTGTGAGTTTAATGCAAAATTTTAACCTTAGGAATCTTATTTTTAAGTATTTTTAAATAATTTTTCAATTTAATAAATAAAAAAATAAGAAAACAAAATTAAAATAAGTTGACCTTGTCAGGTCTGACCGGGTCTGACCGGTCGGATAGCATGTAATTCAGGCAGCGTGTGAGGTTCGAACCCGTGACCTCTCGTATACGTGCACGCAGCTCTACCAACTGAGCTACGTGTCTAACCCGAAATATTCTCTATTTTAATTATATATATATACTAACTAACTTTAACCTTATTTAGTTTTTATTAAACAGGATTTAATATGGTCGAAACTAGTTACAGAACCCGGAATCGAACTCGGGATCTATGGTTCGAGTGCACACAGCCCAACCAGTTGGGCTGTGTGTCTAATCTGCATAAACACTGGATTATATTAATTTTATATATATGCTATGAGTTGATCTGAATAAGTTTAAAAAAGTTTTGGTTTTATTTCAGAAAATCGGAAACATGTGCGACTCGAACCCGGGACGTTTGCTTTGTAATTGCACACAGTCCACCGCTGGACTGTGTGTCTAACCCGGTTAAATACCCGATTTTTATTATATTAGTATACATCTTAAACTTCATCTTCTTCACTCTAAAAACACAGAACAGTAATCCCGACTGATTTGTTTAATTTAACAACTATATCTTAACAAACTCATATTAGATTGAATGGAGAGATTAAGGAACATGATATACCAAAACAGAGAGTTTCTTCAGACTTCCGGCGAAGTCTTCGACGACTTTGAATTGCGATTCCGGCGAGAGTTTCTGGCTAGTGCAGTCGTCTTCCGGCGGTCAAGACTTCGATCAGAGAGAATTATAGTGAGTTTTCGAAAGGATTGAGCGAGGTTTTTGTGGTGTGTGCATCGGTATTTATAGTGAATCCAAATCATAAGATTTCAGTTTTGGAGCTTGAATTACGGGTTGATGATTTCAACTTTAAACGGTTTGGAGTTTTAATTCGATTTTGATTTCGAAATCGTAACTGTTTTCCGTTCTCTAAAACAGACATTGAGCTTGATTGAAGTTGGCGGTTACAGTCGTGATTCAAACAGGTGATATGCGAGTTTTAATATAAAACTTAATTGATTTCAGTTTTAATCACAAATGTGTGTGTAGTGTAGTGGTGAAGGCTGTGTGTGTACATGCGGGAGACCTGGGTTCAAGACCCGGCTACCCTTTTTATTTTTATTTTATTTTTTTGATTTATTATTAGATATTAATTTAACTTACTTATTGTTTTATTTATTAATTATGGTTTTTAAATTCTAAAATATTTATTAACTAGGAGATATTTAAAATAACCGGAAAAATAAATACGCAACGAACTTTTAACCGAATATTTGATTATTAAACGAAGCGGGTTTTGAAATCCGTTTTACGACGAATGTTACATCCAAGGTGCAACCTTTAGGAGAACGTGATCTCCCACTTCGAATTACAGGGGCTTGCGGCGTTTATTGGCATAACTCTTTTGACGACTCCGAGCTTTCAAGAGATTGTCTCTGATTTGGAGGTTCTTGTCCGTCGTTTCTTGTATTAGCTCGGGACCGGTGATTTGTGCTTCTTCGATCTCGTGCCATGCAATAGGCGATCGATACTTTCTTCCATACAGTGCCTCAAAAGGAGCCATTTGAGTGCTGGTATGATAACTATTATTGTACGAGAATTCGACTAAAGGTAAATGTGTATCCCAGTTACCACCAAAATCTATGATGCACGCACGAAGCATGTCTTCGAGGATGCGGATCGTGCGCTCAGTCTGAGCATCGGTTTGAGGGTGAAAAGCGGTACTGATATTGAGAGTAGTACCGAGAGTGGATTGAAAAGTCTCCCACAGACGTGAGGTAAAGCGACCGTCGCGGTCAGAGATGATGTCACGAGGCGTCCCGTGTCGACAAATGACTTCGTCGGTATAGATTCGGGCTAACTGTTCGACCTTAAAGTCTTCTCGTATAGCAATAAAGTGCGCTGATTTGGTAAGACGATCAACGATAACCCAAATGCTATCGTGAACGTATGAAGTACGCGGGAGTTTGGTAATGAAGTCCATGGCTATACTCTCCCACTTCCACATCGGGATTTCAGGTTGTTCGAGTAAACCAGGGGGCCTTTGATGTTCGGCTTTAACTTTCGAACAAGTTAAGCACTTCAAGACGTATAAGGCGATATCCTTTTTCATACCCGGCGACCGTACTTAGGACGAAGGTCCTAGTACATCTTGTCGGCACCGGGATGAATGGAGTATCGAGATTTATGAGCTTCGGTCATTAGCAAAACACGAAGATTATCACGGCTGGGAATCCAAATGCGATTGAGGTAACAATAGATACCGTTAGGTTTAACAACGAGTTGAGTTTCGGCACCACATTTCATTTCTTCCTCCAAGGTATTCTCGTTAAAACAAGCGAATTGAGGAGCGAATCATGATTTCGAGATCATTCAAAGCTTGAGAGTCACGAACACTATATAAATAGCTTCGTCGACTTAGAGCATTGGCGACAACCTTTGCTTTGCCGGGATGGTAGCGTATCTCGCAATCGTAATCGTTGAGAAGTTCAACCCATCTGCGTTGGCGCATGTTCAGTTCTTTTTGATTGAAGATATGTTGTAAGCTCTTATGGTCGGTGAAGACCGTACACTTTGTACCGTAAAGGTAGTGTCGCCATATCTTCAACGCAAAAACAACTGCACCGAGTTCGAGATCGTGGGTTGTGTAGTTCTTCTCGTGGATTTGAGTTGTCGAGACAAATAAGCGATAACCTTGTCTCATTGCATGAGAACACAACCAAGACCAAGATTTGAGGCATCGCCATAAACAACAAAATCGTCGTTTCCGTCGGGTAAAGCGAGAACGGGAGCATTGCATAGCATACCCTTGAGCGTTTGAAAAGCTTCCTCTTGTTTGGAATCCTTAACAAAAGGCTTGTCTTTATGAGTCAAAGCAGTAAGCGGAACGACGATTTTCGAGAAGTCGGCGATGAATCGACGGTAGTAACCCGCCAATCCAAGAAATGAACGGATTTCGGAAGCATTCTTCGGTGTAGTCCAACTCTTGACGTCTTCGATCTTTGTAGGGTAGACGTGAATTCCTTGATTATTAACGATGTGGCCGAGAAATTGGACTTCTTCGAGCCAGAATTCACATTTAGAAAACTTAGCATAAAGGCGATTTCCTTGAAGAAGTTCGAAGACTAAACGAAGATGGCGCGCATGTTCGGCTATCGACTTCGAGTAAATAAGAATATCATCGATGAAAACGATAACGAAACGATCCAAGAAGGCTTTGCATACACGGCTCATTAAATCCATAAAGACCACGGGTGCATTTGTTAGACCAAAAGGCATGACCACGAATTCAAAATGGCCATAGCGAGTACAAAAGGAGGTTTTCGGAATGTCTTCTTCCAACACGCGTAACTGATGATAACCGGAACGAAGATCGATCTTGGAAAAACACGTAGCACCTTGAAGTTGATCAAATAAGTCGTCGATATGAGAAAGAGGATAACGGTTCTTTATCGTGAGTTTGTTAAGTTCATGATAATCGATGCACATTCGGAATGATCCATCATTCTTTTTCACGAAAAGGACGGGTGCGCCCCATGGCGAAGTGCTCGGGCGTATGAAGCCTTTATTAAGAAGCTCTTGAAGTTGGCTTGATAGCTCGCGCATTTCTGAGGGTGCGAGGTGATAAGGAGCTTTAGCAACGGGAGTAGCACCGGGAACTAGATCGATATGGAATTCAACATCGCGAGTAGGGGGTAAACCAATCATCGGGAAAGACTTTAGGAAATTCACAAACAACGGGAACATCTTTATAAGTCTTCTTTTCTTTCTCCGGGTTCACAATGTGGGCGAGGAAGGCAACACATCGCTTTTGCAAGCATTTGTGTGCTCGAGTACATGACAAAAGCATCAACTTCTTGGAGGGAGTTTCACCGTAGACATGAAGTTGATTACCGTTTGAGAGAGGGAAGCGAATCATTTTATCGAAGCATACAACTTCAGCATGGTTTTCACGAAGAAAGTCCATACCTACTATAATATCGAAGCTACCTAACTGCATAGGTATGAGATTGATCGAGAAGACATGGTTGTTGAGCTCGAGAGAACAACCACGTAAGACGGAATTAACGATAACGGTTCTTCCAGTGGCGACTTCGACATCGAAAGTCTTTGGAAGTTTAGCGCGTTTACATTTTAAAACCTTTTCGAATTCTAACGATACAAAACAGTTATCGGCACCAGTATCAAATAAACATGAAGCATAAATACCATTAACGAGGAACGTACCATTGACAACATTGTTGTCATTCTGGGTCTGGCGGTGATTCAGGTTGAAAGCCCTTCCATGCGCCGCTTGTTGTTGCTGCTGAGGCTGCGGTGGTGGCTGCTGCTGGGGCTGCTGTTGCTGCGGCTCTTGCTTGACGGTACGGTTTGGGCAGGCATTTGCAAAGTGATTCGGATCACCACACACGTAGCACACCCGTGCCTTAGGAACTGCTTGTTGCTGGTTGTTCTGGGGAGCATGCTGAGGAGCTGGCAGTGCTGGAGCTTGAGGAGCTTGAGGGGCGGCTTGGCGAGGGCCGGTACGGCAACTGACAGTAAAGCAGCCGTAGATGTTGCAGTTTGTGCAAAAAAGGCAGTTTCCACCCACCATATGATGGTATGTGCACTTAGGGCACAGTGGGTGAGGACCAGTGTACGCACGTTTAGCCGGGGGTGCGTTTTGAGCAGGAGCCTAATAAGGCTGAGAGTTGAGTGGTGTAGCAGCGGCGTAGTTCTTGCTAAGGTTTCCTCTCTTGCGTCCATGATGCTTTCCCTCCGGATCACTGGATGGTTCGATAGCAGCAGTTGGTTCGGCGACATCTTGATTGGCAACTTTCGCATGGTTCTTGAAATAACCATCTTGAACTCGCTGATCATTGATCTCAGCGGCGAGCATGTAGGTTTCCTTGATGGTTGTAGTACGAGCAACTTTCACAAAATTCGCAACACATTCGGGTAGACCACGAATATACTTGTTGATAGCTTTCTCAGTAATATCAACTTGGCTGGGACAGATGATGCTCAAAATCTTGAATCGAGCGTTAAATCCAGCATTGTCGGGACCATCTTGCTTTATGCCCCAAAACGCGTTCTCGAGCTATTGCATCTCGTGCGGAGGACAAAACTCCTTCATCATCACTTCCTTGAGTTCCTCTCAATACAGATTATAGGCTTCATCCTTAGCGCGCCTATTTCTTTCGGCGGTCCACCAGTCGAGAGCACGGGACTGGAAGACTCATGTAGCGTTCACTGTGCGAAGGTCATCGGGGCATCCACTTTGCCTAAAGGTGACCTCAATGGCGTCAAACCAATGGAACATAGAAGTCGGTCCATCATTGCCCGTGAAGGCGAGAGGTGCACAAGCCTTGAAATTTTTGAAGCTGAACCGTGGCTTGGGGTTCTCAGTTTTCGATTCGATCGATGAGTTACTGCTCACAGATGAATTTCTGAGACGATTTGCGGGTGACTTTAGCCATTTCCTTGGCTACCATTGTAGCGATACGCTTGTCGGCGTTGCTGCGCTGGAGGTTCCTTCCGGTGTGTGATCCCATTGAAGACATCTACACGAAGGATTTAGATTAGATGAGATTCGATTATAATAGAGTTATGTTTAAATATTTTATTATTATCATTCATACAAGGCACAAAACACATAAACACGTATCAACGTAAACACATAAACACGTAGGCACATAAACACGTAAGCACATAATCACGTAGGCATGTAAGCACATATTTTGCACGTATTCACTTCTAATTAACCAACATGCGTAGCGCGATGTGAGATGCGAGATATAAGCGAGATATATGCAATATATTATAGCGAGATAGGCGAGATATTACCGCGTATGAGACACACATGTTCCCATAGGCGTAAGCGAGTTAAGCGATTAGTTTGGTTGGTGATTTAATTAGCGTTTTAGATTTCGAGAGCTGTGCGAGTTGTGCACGCGTTTATGGAGCGTAAAGCGATAAAGCGAGAAATCGATAATGCGAGAAATATAAATAAAGCGAGAAATCGAATAAAGCGAAAATTCTCAAAACTTTAAACACGTAAATAGTAATAAATCGATGATGCGTAAATCGACGATATAGGCTCAAATCAATTGGGAGTGTCCGGGGTTTTGAGACGTTGACTACCCAAAGTGGTTCGACTATCCTTTGAACTTGGACCCACACTTTTGGCCTAATAGATAGATGCTCTCACCGCAAGCGGCTAACGGCATTATCCTTCCGGTTACTATGTGTTCCAAATCATCGGAATAATCGAGACTTTGGTGAGATTGAAAATCGAAAGGCGGAATTGTTACTAAGATGCGGGTTTCACCCCTAACTTAGCAACGTCGTTCCTAGTTGTGGCTACGCGCACCGATCACATCGGGCGTTCCACTAGATAGAAATGGAGATTTTCGTCGAGGTTTGGATATCACTCCTAACTCAACGAAGGCATCTCGTGCGATAGAGATTGCGCGGAGTGAATGATCTCATCAAGAGTTCTCTGTTTTCACACCTAATCTCGTCTTGATCACTCGTTTTGTGCGATACGAGTGTTTCCAAGCGTGTATATTGTATTAGCCTTAGGAAAGGCACATTTAAGCATTTATGGCAAGTAGTTTAACATTTAAGTCAAAGATAGGTCAATCGGGTTCTTAAACATGCTACTAGGTCGAATCATGGCAATTCTACCTATTATCCTAAGGTTATGGGCTCTGATACCAATCTGTCACACCCCAACCGATGGCGGAATCATCGGGGTAGTGGCACTAGGCGAATCAGATTGATCAAGAGATTTCCATAACGATCATTTAAAGACAATAATCAACATTTAATATCCCATACGATCAAACTCATAAAATCTTCAAACAACCATTACAATTTCAAATAATCTCTTAAACATAAAATCTGATTCGATCTCCCCTAGATTTCATTACAAACCATTCTAAACAAACTAAACAAAACGAACTATTCTAAGCATAACTCCATGCATGCAAAGCTATAATCCTCAACCTGTTACATACGTTAAAATACAGGTCAATACAATTAAGTAAAGGTGAGCATACGGGTTTTGTAATACTAGCATAATAGAGAAACCGTTCGCGAAATAGTCTAAACGACATATCATGATACACCAAAACACATCACACAGATTAACCTAGGCTTATTTCTCATGCTAACTACCGTGAGAAGGCTTGCGCGTCCATCCTAACTATACCCCGCCGGGTGTTAGCCACACTATAGTACTATACTAGCTAAGGACGCAAGTTAACGAAAATAAGTCCTAGTCACATGTTTCTAGTATCACGTATTGAGCATTGATAATCAGATTATTCGCGTGTGATAAACAGTTTGATTTGTGATGTGATTTTGATATAGGAACGTATGTAACACCCAAACAGTGCCTTTAAAGCGAAAACGGGTCAAGTATACTCACCGTAGGTGCGTTTAGGTAAGATTAGGGGATCTGAGGAGAGTCGTGAAGAGCGCCGGATCAGCTTGCATACGCAAACGGAAGTGCATCAGTCTCCGAAAAGCTGAAACGGTTAAATTTGGGTTGGGCAGTAGGCAAGTTCGGGCGAACTTGTATGTAAACATACAAGTTCGAGCGAACTTGTAAGAATATGGTGAGATTTGAGCCAAGTTCGGGCAAACTTGTAAGGAAATCTTACTGAAAAGACAAGTTCGGGCGGACTTGGATAGTTTCTTAGGAAATTAGGCAAGTTCGGGCGAACTTGTAAAGAGTTTGGTGAGAAATAACCCAAGTTCGGTCTAACTTGACCCATCTGGGTGCAAGTTCGGTCGAACTTGACCAGGAAGTTGGTGATTCTTGAGCGAACTTGATGCTTTCGGGTCCAAAATTTTACGTTTTCGCGTCGTTTGCTTAGGAAATCGAGTGCCCATCCCTCCAACCTTAAGCGAGTGAGTAAAACTTAGGCTGGAGAGGTCTTTTGGAGCGAATTTAGCCATTTTACAGAAATTCGTGCTAATCCGGGCGAACTTGATGGTTCGTACGGGTTAGCCCAGCTTGTGTAAAGTGACGATTTCGTCCTTCGGATCTGAGATTTAGCTTTAACAACGCCTCGTTCCATTCAAAAGTGAACGAAAATACGTCTTTAGTCCGAATATTGTGTAAAAATCAATACTTTAAAGGTTTTGCTCAGATCTAAGTATAGATCTGAGTGAAAAAAGAAGTTTTATAGAAAAAGATGAAGATTTTCATAAACAGAGGAGATTTGATGAAAACGAAGGCAATGCCTTGTGCAAAATCGTTGTAAAACGTTGTTGAACATCATTATAGTTGAAATCGGTTTGATTCTTTCTTAGAAAACAAAGGGTTTCGGGTTTGAGAGCTCTGGGCGAACTTGCAGGAAGTTCAAATGAGAGAACATAGCTGAGTATTTATAGGGGAAGGCAAGAATAAGGGCTGGTGAAGTCAAGTTCGGCCGAACTTGTACAGATTTGTACAAGTTCGCGCGAACTTGTAGGTTTTCAAGGGATTACCAGTCAAGTTCGGCCGAACTTGCTGAATCTTTAAAGATTCAGACAAGTTCGAGCGAACTTAAGAAAGAAAAAAGGGACCAAGTTTGGCTAGTCAAGTTCGGCCGAACTTGGGGTCACCAAGTTCGAGCGAACTTGACCTAGTTGTTGGGTTTTCTTCTTTTGTTTCGCGGTAAGTGCTCGCTTGGCGATTCGGTTCGTATTAGTTAGTTATATTAAGCGTTATAAGCGAAGTGTTAAGCGTTATAATCGATATAATAGTGCGATTTAGCGATTTGAGCGTGCGAGAGTGATGCGATAGCGAGCGTAATCATAACCACAACACACATAACACATAAATAACATAAGACCACATAATTAACTGCGAGTTGTGATGCGATGAGTTTAGCGATGCGATTTAATAAGCGATCAAATGCGATATAACATACATAATTTTATTTACTTTAATACAACATTCTTATAATTCGAATCTCGGAATGCAAAATAAGAAAACAAAGGAAAAGAGATAACGAATTTTCGAGTTGTTACATAAGTGAACATTTATCCTTATCTTAATTTTTGTTTAATATTATTTATAGAAAAATGAATATCTATTCTTATCTAGTATTTTGTTTAAAATTATTAATTGATTTAATATGAGAGATAAATAGGAAAATAAGGTGAGAAAGCATTAGAAAGTGACACATGTCCAAAAAAGATTTTATTTATGGTAAAATGACAAAAATACCTTAATGTGGGGTCCATTTGGCTATATTTAACTATAAAAAGTAACTTGGTTAGAGCTAAAAAACATAACATGCAAAGGATTTGCAAACATCGAGTACGTTTCTTGTATATATTGAAGACAAAGGACACAATTTGAAATAAGTAGCACACATAAAGGACGATTTTTGTAATTTACTCATTTACCATAATTTTAATCACCGAACTACAAAAGTATATATATCTTAGCATAATATCTAAATTTTTGTTTAAAATTATTATTATTTAATATGATCATAATAAACAAAAGTATATAGTCTTATCTATTTTTTTGTTTAAAATTATTATTATTATTATTATTATTATTATTTAATATATAATCTAACTTATAATAAAAGACTACAAAAAATGCCACATGGCATTCTCTCCTTCAACCTCATAATCTTTTATTAATATTTATTTAATTTAATATTAATCTTAATATTAATATTAATAACTATTAACTAATATACATATCACTTTTTATCCTTATCTTTATCTAAGATTAATAAATAACTTCAATTTTATAATTTAGTCCCTTTATTTTTTTACTTTTAACCTAAAGTTTTTCATCTTTTCCAATTTAATCCTAACTCTTTTTTATTTTCAGTTTTGATACACTATACTTTTCATCTTTCCCAAGTTTTTCGTTTCGTTCTAAAATTTGTGAGTTAACGCACCGCAACGTGCGTGTGAGGTTTAACATATTTTCGTACATTTTTTCCCGTCTGACTGGCCCGTCGCAACACATTTGACAAGCTCGTCCAACGCGTGAGTCCTGGATTGACTTACTTATTTTTTCTATGTTTTACATTTAGGTTTAATTTCTTTGCAACGAGGGTTCGTGATTCAAAGATTTTACGTATGCTTTTCGCTCGGCGTTATATATATATTTTTAATTATTTTGTTTTTACGAGCTTTTCCGGTGTTGGTGGTTGCTGACAGTGGTATAACATTGATACTACTTGACACAATTTTACGACAACAACTGCAACGCAGGGGCTTAATACTAGTAATCATAATAAAAACAAACATTTATCCTTATCTTAATTTTTGTTTAAAATTATTTATACAAAAACGAATATCTATTCTTATCTAATATTTTGTTTAAATGTATTATTTGATTTAATATGAGAAATAAATAGGAAAATAAGGTGAGAAATCACCAAAAAGTGACACATGTTCAAAAAAGATTTTCATTTATTAGAAGATTAAAAGATTACTAACATGCATATAATGGTACACGTAACGTTCTTAAGGGGCTGTTTGGCTAAGCTTATTTTGGAGTGATTTATGACTTATTGATTTTTTGGAAAAGTAAATAAGTCAGAATGGAGTGACTTATTGACTTATTCCTCTCACATAATAAGATAACACAAACACCTTTTAACTTTTAAAAAAATCAATAAGTAAATAAGTAATTTAAATAAGCTTAGCCAAACAGCTCCTAAAAGTAAATTGTCCTCGTGATTTCTTTCAAATAAATTTAAAATAAGAAGTACAATCTTATACAAAATATAAATTATATGAAAACTAGTCTTAAGTCCCCTGCGTTGCGGGGCGGGGAGTGTCAAAAAGCGTGCAACCAGCGTTGCGGGGCTGGGAGGTGTAAAATCATGCTAAGTAGTAACCGAACAAAGATCAAAACTGATAAAAAAACGTAAAACAAAAACACGAATTTATGACACGAGTGACTCACGTAACGTACTAAATAGATAAAATCAAATTTATACCGACACATATTAGAAAGTTTATCAGGTATAAAACTTTGATGGAACAAATGTGACCACAAAAAACCGTAGCAAGTAACAACCGCATGACAAGAAATCCAGAAAAAAACAAACGTAAAATAAAAACTAATAAAAGGATAAACTCGTTTAACTTTTGTAGCAAAATTATAAAAAGTTAAAATTTTATTACAAATTTAAAAAGATCATAAAATTAGTATATTAAAAAAAGAAAAAGGAAAACTAAAAATAAAAAACCAATAAAGACAAAAAAAAACATCACAATTTATTGACATGTTAAAAATTAATAATATATATGAATAGGGCGTATCCTAGATTCCTATCAACCCATCTTGTATCATACATAAAGTCATAAACGATATAAAATCACGTAAATACAAACCATGGATAGAGAACCGAGGTAGATCCAACGTAGGGACCCATCTAATATTTTATATATAGATTATAGCTCTATTCTAGGCTGTATTAGCTCCACCAATCATAAATATTTAAATAAATAGATATCAGACACAAATGGCCTATCCAGTGACACAATGTTGCATGCATGTAGAGCCGACCCTAGTAGTATGCAAACCTAGACACTCGTTTAGGGCCTTTGTTTAAGATTTTTATATATAGAAAGAGAAGCGCATATAAATAAAAATACAACATATTTAAACAAAGCTGCAGCGTGGTATAATTGTCAATCCTCTTACTTGATACGTGTGTTTTGTAGCTCAACTAGTGTTCGAATCCTACTAGTTCTGCATTCAATTTCTTTCCAATTAACCTTGTCTTTCTTTTTTAATCCTGATATAAACTTGCAAATTGCAATTAAAACATTTATTTTCTTTTATTAATTTTTGTTAACTTGTGTTTTTTTTTAATATTTAGCTATTCTTTCTAGTTTTTACTTGTTTATCGTCATCATTAGTTAAGCTATTTTCTAGTTTTTACTTGTTTATCGTCATCATTACTAACAATATTATTTATGATCTTACATTTTTCTTGTTTTAACTAAAGCTTATATTTTATTTATATAAATTATTAAAGGATCATCCTTCACTAATCATGCATAGGAAGAAGATGCGTTACTAATGTAGCTTAAAAAAGTTTGTTGCTGCGGGCGGTGGCAAAAATTTCTATAGAACCGAGGGGGTGAAAATGTATATACCTAAAATTTTTTATAATATAACACTACTAAGCGAAAAATTCGGGGGCAGGAGGGGGGGGGGGGGTTCCCGCCCCTACAATCCTTCACCACTGGCTGCGGGTCTCAAACCTGGATAAAGGAAGCCGGTGTTGTAATAACAAAATTTAGAAAAGGGCCTCAAATTTTTATTTTGCTTAGGGCCTCTTAAATGGTTGAGCCGACCCTGCATTCATGTCTAGCCATTTTGACATATCATATGTGACTTCTAGATTATTGTCAATCTTATTTTTTTCTACAGAAATTATGTGTTTTTTAGTAAAAGTAAAAGTTTTTAACTTTTTATTAACTTAGTGGGCCCCGACATCGGTGGCCAAGTTGAGACACTAGAATTATACAAGGATTTACGACAAACCCAGATTAGGTCGGCTAATACCAATATATTAAGTTAAGATAAATCTTATAATAGAAATATAGAATGTTAATACAGTTATAAGATTTATTTATTTATTTATTTAACTTTTTTTTGCTGTTCAAAAAATAAATAAATAAATAAATCTTACAAGCTTTGCTCTAGCGAATATATGCATAATTACATACATTAACAAATTATGTTGTTTAGGCTTTTAGGCATGTTGTAGAAATTGCCAGTTGGCCAGTGGGATAGGGACTAATGAGAAATCGGAATTAATTGACGCCTAGTCGGGATTTTTACAACCATGCCTTTAGGGTATATGGGGCACTTTCGGTATGGGATTTTGGTTCATTGGGTATCAAATGAAATACCACCGCAAATGGTTTTGGATGAGATTTTGGGATGGTGAACACATGCTTGACGCCAAAGGAAAAGCCGGAAACTGTGAGAAATTGGAATCGGGATCTTCTTGATGGCCTGGTGAAATAGCACGCGACCACAATTAATTTTGGATGTGTTTTGGTTAAAATAAGGTATCACTGGCAGTGGTGAAGCTTGAGCTTTTCGATCCGGGGGTCGGAAGTTAGCGGACCTAAAATTATACCTAAAAAAATTATAAAATCGGGGGGTCGAAAATGTATATACCTAAAAAATTTTATACGAAAACTAAATACCGGACACTACTAAGCGAAACGGTGGAGGGGTCGGGCGCCCCCGGCCCCCCACTAAGCTACGCCCCTAATCACTTGATTTGGTTGCGGTTTGGTTCATTAAGGGTGCACCCTTCGCCCCTAGAATGTATAGATGATAAAACCAAAAAACTATACTCTATCAAGTTATTACCGTGTGATTAAAACACTAATTGTGTGTTTGATGAAGGTTATACATTTCATACAAATGAACATGTCATTAAAATAATTAATAAGCTAGTTTATACACCAAAGGGCTTGTAGTCTTGTATCAGGCTATGTGTTGTAGGTATCAAACCACTGACAACATTTGGGACATAAAACACCACGTTGTGGACGTCAAAGGGCACCCTCAAGAGTGTGATAACAAGTACTAGAATGAGATGGAAAATACGTGTATGGGCCCCTTTGTTCAGCCAAAGGAACCCTTCATTGGAGGGGGCGCCATTGCCACTATACATAGTGGTTAAGGATACGAGTCTAACGGTGGCGATCAATGTGGATTTAGAAATAGTTTAAGAGTGGTGCATGTGTAAACACCTTGACTCGGGGGCGCTTGGGGGGGGGAGTTGATAGACGTTAAGGGCGTGAGGTGCTGGCTAGACTCATTTCTAGCAATCACACAACTTTAAAAATAATATTAAAGATTGTTGTTTTTAATTAAATCGTTACATATTATTAAGAGAAAAGTTAGTAAAAACCTGTTATATACTTGATAGCAACGTAACACTCATTTTTTTGTTAAATCATCATTTTTTTTTGAAAGCCAACAGTTTTCGTATCATGTTTCCTGGATTAGGTTCCGGGAAGAAGAACAAGCACGGGGATAGAGCAGATTCCAGTGAGTCGGATTAGGTTCTAGGGATGCATGTTTGTATGAGTTGGCAGCATGTTTGTACGTAAACTTGCCTTTGAAGATGGGTAATTGTAGTGAGAATAAAGAAGATGAGTTGCATTCCTTACTTGATTTACACTTTTGTTTTTTTAACGTAAAATGGTTTCTTCGTGTTATGGTATTGAGAATACATGCACCAGTGGAAGTACAAATAGAAGATGAGTTCTGAGGTGGATTCGTTGAGCGGAGTCTCCGAGTTAGACATATTATTCGACAACACTTCTATCTTAAAGGTATCAAGTTTGAGCTTAATTTGATTGCATTTGAATGTGATGACATCATAGCTTAGTTGTTATAACTATAGATTCCTCATCGACTTTGCTGCAATATTTAGTTTTGATTGCACCTTGCACATTGAATCATGAAGGTTAATAATTGATTCTTTAGATTGACATAGATAAGGTATGCTATCTATTGATTAAGCATGAGCTATGCTATCTATTTATTTAGAATGTGAGTTATTTGGCACAAGAGCTTGGTCTTATATGTTGTCACACCCTGACGCGCAGCGGAAAAGGTGATCGGGGCATGATTGGGTTTTCATCAAAGCTCATAACATTTATTATAACGTTTCATATTTATTATCACAATTTTAAAGAAGATCACACAACCATATCATACAAGTTCAACATGTCCTATTCATTTTTCTAGGCTTCATTATTTTTCTTCTAAGTCACTTTCCTATGTTTTCCATGCTTCATCCTGTTCACCTGTATCATATGTAAAAATGGTTTTTGGATCAACAAAAAGTTGGCGAGTGAACCTTTTTAGAAAACATTCATTATTTATTTCTTATTGTATTTAATATGGAAAAATTGTGCACTAATCATACATGAACAAACGTAAATAAAACATACAATAACAAACAAATAGCATACAATAACAAACCAATAGTATACAATATCAAACCACCTTGCATGAATATGTAATATGAATGACAATGTAAATGTTGGCAACGTCTCGTTCACGCTCATAGGTAATGGGGAACGGCTCACGCTCATAGGTAATGGGGAGCAGACGGCCTATGATGAAATGTATGTGCGATCAAGGCTCAATCAAACGGAGCCGATCGTATGTCGGCAACGCCTGGTTCACGCTCATAGGTAATGGGGAACAGCTCAACGCTCATAGGTAATGGGGAGCGGCGGCCTATGTTAACGTATGTACTGAAAATGATAAATTTAATCTAAACAATAATCACACAAACAGATGATACATGTTGAATACACATTTCATCATGAATATGATGGATGCACAATAGTTTAAAAGTAATAAATTATAAGACACATGATACACCCCAAAAACGTGATTAAAACGGGGAATTTGTAGAGATTCACTCACATTGGGTGCGTTCAGATGATGATATTGAATGCGCACGAGTTTAGAGGATTGATCGACGAGGAAAAACTAACCTAATTAATAACGAAAAAGTAAGGTAAATAAATGGATTTTATTAACAATTTTAATAGGATTTTTGGATATATTTTTGTGAGTTTAAAGCTATTTTCTAACTTTAAAAATGTTATTTTTAAGTATTTTTAATTGATTTTTAAATAAAATAAATAAATAAAAATAATAAAAAAAAATGTTGATTTTTGACCATTGACCGTTGACTTGTTGACCGTTGACCGTTGACCGGTTCGGTCGGGTATATGTGTGCGCTGGGTGAGACTCGAACCCGTGACCTCCCGTACGCGTGCACGAAGCTCTACCAACTGAGCTATGTGTCTAACCCGAAATATTCTGTTTTTAATTATATTTATACACTAATTAAATTAATCCGAAAATCATTTATTTTTAAAAAGGTCCACAGGTCTCGAACCCGGGACCTGTGGTTTAGTTTGGCACACAGTCCACCGCCGGATTGTGTGTCTAACTTGGTAAATATTCTGGTTTTTATTATACTTAACATCTTACTGAGTTAACCCGGTTCGGTTAAAAAAAGGCATTTTTATTTCAAGAGAGTGAGGTTGGGACAGGAATCGAACTCGCGACGTGTATGTATTTGTTTGCAAACAGTCCACCGCTGGACTGTGTGTCTAACCCGTTCATAAAACTGATTTTAATTAATCTTATAACATAACCGGAATTCGTCTTCTTCGCTCAAGAACACAGACAATGATAATTCGACTGATTCATGTCTAATTCGATTAACAAACATTATAAGTAGTTGAAAGGTAATGAACGGAGAGAGTTTGGGGATAGGAGGTACCGATCAGTGTCTTTCACAGAACTCCGGCAAAGGTCCGTCGGCTCTGTTTGTGAACTTCGGCTGTTAGAATCAATTAACAGTTCTGTTCGATTAGTTATGAAATTGAGGTACTTAAACATGGATTAACAGAAGTCTGAATGATCATACCGGCTCTCAGCGTGATTCTGGAAATTTCAGAAGTTTTCCGGCGAATGCAGAAATTCCGACAACGTCGTCTAGGATTGATTCTGGATGGTGGATTTGTGTTAGTAACAGTCTAACAACGGATTGAAACAGAAAAAGTCATGGTATTTACCGTGTGGATGTGAGTCTCGGTTTTCCGGCGAAAGTCCGGTGATGGCAGGATATTTCCGGCGAGTGAAATTGCGTCGAGAAAAGGTGCGATTTTGAGCGAAAAGGCTACCAGAGATTTGTGGGTGAATTTATAGGGAAGAATCGAGATGCATGGGGTCTGATTTCAGTCTCGATTCATGGTCAGCCGTTCTCCGGCGGTTATGACTGATGTCGCGGGTTCAGACATCGGTTATAACCGATGTAATAGTTATTATACGCGTTAAGTCACAAGAAACCGACGGTGTAGAGCGAAATCGTCGGGATTTCCGACGACTGCGAATTGGGCGCGTCAGTTGCCTGATTTGAAATCGAGATTTTGATATTTGAATTAGTTGGTTTGATACATTACTAAAGAACACAAGTGGCGGAGTGGTTTGGTGAATGAGAGTTAAGACTTTGGCTGACCCGGTTGACCCGGCTGACCAGGGTTCGAATCCCGGCAGCCTTGTTTTATTTTTATTTCACTATTTTTAATACATTTTCAAATATAAATTTTATATTCTAATATACTTATTAATTATGTATCGTTTAAAATTAATTTGAGCATTAAATATGAAATGAAATTTTTAACTGGATGTTCGGTTAATAAACGGAGCGGGTTTGGTTAACCCGGTTTTTTACGGATGTTACATATGTTGTAACATCTAAATGAGAATGGTTCGGTGTCACAGGCAAGAACAAGATCTGGCTGTAGTAAGTTCTGACTTTTAAAAATCAACCAAGTTTTTTTTCTTAATTTTTGTTGGTCAAAATCATAGTTAATAGCGCTATAGCGAAGCGCTCATAGCGAGCGCTAAAACACCATGGTTGTTCATTTGGTCAAAATCATAGGTGTTAATAGCGCTCATAGTGAGCGCTATAGCGAAGCGCTAGGTTTTTAAAATACGTATAATATTTTTAATTTATCGTTCGAGTCGTCCGTAACGAGCATAGTCAGTAAGTACCGTCGAGTCCGTAACGAGTCGTAAATATATAATATTTTTGTTTTATCGTTCGAGTCGTTCGTAACGAGCGGCTGTCCGTAACTTGCATCGAGTCCGTAACGAGTCGTAAATATATAATATTTTTATTTATTATCCGAGTCGATGGAAAGATACGAATCATGTTGAAAGTTGGAAAGAGGATCATGTAGATCAACATATTAAAGAAAAGCAGTAGTAAGTATATTTAACTTAGTTCTTTTTTTTCCTTTAAAGCCGGCAGTAGGTATATGTCAATTTAGTGTCAAACCTTACAATCCGTATTCCGATCAGATCACGCTGCTTCGTCGAGGATCTGCGTTGTAGAATTTTATAGGACGAAATTCCCAATTTCAGCTGCATTTAGTGTTTTCAATTTTCACAACATACATGTGATTTTAATTTTATTGAAATATGTTGCAAAATGAATGCGTATTTGCTGAAAATTGACATTTCAAAGACAATATAGATTGAAATAGCGATTTTTTCATTTGTTTGATGTGCTCATCAGGCTTAGCTTTTCTTTAGATATATTAGGAGCCGACATTTTTGAAACTAATATATGGTGCAGCACTATGGAAACAAAAAGGTTGCAGAACCAGAGCTCCTACAACTCATTAATAGAAGTAAGCTAAACACAATCAAAGCTGACTAAAGAGCATCGAGTGTTTCATAACAAGGAACTGGCAATATTGAAGTAAATCCACAAGATTTGTGTCAGATTTAGCGATGAGTGAATTATTTATATTTTGATGTTTATAGCTATCAGGCATTGATTATTTTGGATTAAGATTTATAACTTACATTTCGCTAAATGCATTTGTTTGTTTCTAAAGAATTTGTTTATAGTGGCAGGTTTTGATCAATCATTCAAGTCTTGTATCTTTTTTAATGATCAATTAAATTGTATTTTTTTCTATAATAAAACGTTATTAAAACTACCCGTGTCGTACACGGGTCCTACAACTAGTAGTCTTTAAGAGTGGAGGTAGAGAAATGATGTGGGTGGCCCATAGCCGACCGTGCCACACCCATTAGCGATGCTCTTATTCGATGTCTTTGTTAAGCTAGGCTCCGTTGTTTAAACGCAATTGCTTTCCAGTATTTTTTCCCAGACAAAACATAGTGGCCCTCAACATCAAATGTGGACCCACACACCATATTTCCTACGTGTTTCTTTACTCTCTGCACGTGTCACTTTCTTGTTCCCTTTTAACACTAAAATAAATCTGTCCATCATTAAAACACCTTTTTCAAGATGCTTAGATATATTTCTCTGTCATCACATTAATATTATTATCAGAAAATCAAGAAAATTATCCTTTTTTATATTTAGTTTTTGTGTTCTGTTTAACGAAAACTTTGTATAAAATACTTAAACTATTTCATATTTATTTTATTTTTGGGTATGAAAATAGATGACTTCCATTAATTATTTTCTATTTAAGGATAAATTCGTTGTTGGATATCTTATTTTTGTATCTATTTATGTTCACATTGCTCATTTATTTTCTTTTTTTAGTAAATAAAGAAAAAAAAAACTAAAACAACATATCACCAACGGGATCGCTGACATTAATGTGTAGCATTTTTAGCTATATCTTTGAAACAAACTTCGGTGATCCATTTACAAGACGTCCTTCGTTGATCTGACGAAAAAACATCCTTAGTTGATATGTCAGTGAATTACTAAACCATTGTAAAAAGGCATAAATCCTTAACTTATTGGGGAAGACATCATTTTACACATGGATATGGATAGCCATAGTCATTATTGATGAATCAAAAAATTATTTGTCTTTGAGATTAAAATGTATAATTTAGGGTGTACAAAACACAAATAATAATCTTAAAACCAAAATAAGGGTATATATATATATACCTCTAGATAAAATAACCAATAATAGTGATTGCTAAATAACAAAACCAACGATGCATTCAACGCATCGTTCACAACTTTCAATTTAAACCGATTCTATATTCCAATTGAATAATGATTAGAAAATAAAACAATTCAGGACATGTGAAGGTGAACACTAATGTTCTTACTAGATTTACAGACAGGACATATATGGACAGAAGAAGCACATCCTGTACAAAGGCAAAGATGCCTACAAGGCAGCAACAACACACATGTCTCTCCTTTCCCACAACTTTTGCACAACCTCCTGTTCACATTACTGTCACCACTATCCTGCTCCGCTAACCTCCTGTTCACATTACTATCACCACTATCCTGCTCCGCTAACATGCGCTCGTCATCCTTGTTACTTCCACAGCACGACTGTGCATCATCCGCCATTGCAACAGCCACGTTGTCCTCACCTACCGTCGTCCTACGACGTTTGTAATCGTCGTTCATAAGCTGCTCTAGTACTTGTTGTAGATTGGTTCGTAATGCGTTCACTGTTGCTTCGTTTGTTTGCGCTAATTCGCGCCAGATTTGATTTTCGATAGATAGAGATTTTACTTTTTCTTCTAACGCGTAGTTTAGTTTCATCATCTTCATGATTTCTTCTTCTTTTGCTCTAAATATACTTGTTGCGCATTCTTTCAATACCGATATTAGTTTGCTAGAGTTTCGCTTTCGTCTCTCTTCTATATCAGCTCTTAGTTTTTCAGCCTGAATGTATCATCAATAGTAAAATTCAGAAAACAATGTTTTGCAGTGAAATCCGTACAAATGAAATAATTAATCTACTAAAAACAACTTTTTGCTATTTACAATGTGAAATTAATAAATTATAATTTGTGTTTTACTTTTATAACTATCAGTATATAATATATAATGTTTTATTAAAAAAAAACAAATCTAGTTTTGTGATGTGCTTATTTTTATATACATTGTGATATAAACTTTATAAAAAACGGAAAATAAAATTTTATAACGACTTATAAAATGTTATATTTATACGCCTCCGTTTTTTATTAAATTTATATCAAAACGTAAATAAAAATAAACACATCCCCAAACCATATTTGTTTTATAATAAAACATTATATATCACAAGTTATAAAAAACACAAATTTGAATTTATTAATATCAGATCAGTTGGTGCAAATAGCAAAAAATGCAAAAAATTTAGTATAAATAGTAGGACCGAGATATAAAGAACTAAAGTAATTATTACTCTACACTTATGAACTAGAATAATTATATTATAAAAATTACTCTAAGTAAAAACTGTAGAGTAATAATAATTTTTTTTGTATGTTTAACACATGAAATCTATAATACTAACTATTTTTTAAGGTGAATAAAAACCACAAAAGCATATAAACAAACAAATAATAACAAAAATCATTACATGTCTAGCAACAAACTGGTCAATCTCAAGCTGCTGCTGGCGGATCTGAGAAGAAATATCTTCACCAAGAAACGTAAACCTATCGCACTGATCCACCAAGCTCCGGTTAACATTCTGAGCATCGGAAAACGAACACATATACGAAGAATCTCGTAACCGTTTTCTGGAAACTGGAAGAGTGTGAGTGAGATCGCTGTCTAGATCTGGAAATGTGAACGTAGAAGAGTACATCGGGAGGAAAGTGTCGGCGGTTGTGGTGCCGGAAAGAGGATGCATTGGACGGTATGGTAATCGGTTGGATTGTTTGTCAATGGAGTCGATCATTATCATTGGATGGGTGGGGAGGAAGATGAGGTGCTTCAACGGCCATATGGATAGAAAGGTAGAAATAGAGGAGATATATAGAGGGTTGGGGACACCAGATTTTTGTTTGGTAGCGTATTAATAAGATTCACTGATTCAGTTACCAAATATGTGTGTATGCTTTTATTATTTTATTTTTGAACGGCATTATTAATTTAATGGGTGGATGTTGTTAAAAAATTGCTAGTTTGTTTATATGTATGTTTTTTTAGCTATTTACTTTAGATTTATGAATGAACTGAGATTGAAAAAAATTAAAACTTTAGATTTATAAATGAACTGAGATTGAAAAAATTAAAAGATTATTCGCTTAATAATTTAATTATACAAGGTATTTTTTTCCTATTTTATTATGTATACACACTAGTAGCTTTTTGTGTTAGTTCAATTGTTAAGGACTTATGGGTCGAAAGTGTGAGAGAAAGGGGTGTCAAGTTAGATCACATTTACGCAAACACCACACCAGCAGTCATAAGCAAACCACAGTGAGGGGGCTTACAAGCCTCTATTGTCTACATGGTGCACTTTCTTTCGTCTCACACATTGGTATAACATTTGAGCTTGTATTTCGCTAAGGAAATTGTTTTTATCAAGAAAAAATGAAGAAGGAAGATATAAACCACTACAAGAACCAAAATGATTTACCTTATTTAGTTGAGCTCTATGTGAATAAAAGTCTAGTTATTTACACTTAGGGGTGTTTGGGATTGCTTATTTTAGACGACTTATAAAGCATTGACTTTTTGAAAATTAAATGGTGTTTGGGATTGAGAGTGTATGTGAATGAAAAAATCAATAAGTCACGCCATTATGATTTATTGATTTTTTCAAAAAGTCATAAGAAGTTTAAAAAGCTAAGGTTGGACGGTGTGGGGTCGTCCCCAGCCCGTCTACCCTTCGACGCCGCACTAGCCCCCATTTCCCCCACGCGTCGTCCTGCCTGTCCACCCTCCGACGATTGAGACGCCCCACTAGAAGACAAAGACCATACTCACACACACATAAACATAAAACTCATATATATAATATATTATATATATATTTAGGCACATCCCCCATTTCCTTACCTCCATCTTCTTTACCTCATCCTCACACCCGATCTACGTGGCGCTTACGTGGCGAATCATCCTCCAAGGATAGGCCATCACCATACGCGTAGCCTAAGCCAAACCCCCCTTAGTTTAGGCACTTTTTGATGCAGGAGCATCGGTTCTGAGTAACAACCCGATGTATGAGAATGTCAGACCGATGTAACCGAACAAAGCCAGTTTGGATTGAAGTTATTATTTTTTTTGAAAGGTGTTAATTATTTCGCGAATGTCGGGAGGTCTGACATATGTTGTCTTAACCGGGTCCGCGCTAGAGAGCCCTCTCGCACAATAGATCCACAATTTAAACCCCTCAATGAGAAACATCTATCATCAAGACTTGAACTTGAGACCTTGAGGGGAAAACTCACCCGGGCCCACATATATGGAACTTAAATACCCGTGACCACCACTAGAGCACTAGTGATGGTTTGGAGAGGAGTTATTTGAACTTTACATTCTTTCCGTATTTTGCATTTATCTCTTTCGTTTGTTGCATTGTTAATTATCCTCTCCTTGTTTTGAGGATTTTAAACTCTTTAAAAACCCACCCATGAGTTACGTAAGAAAAAGGTGGAGTTTTAGTTCATTTTTATTTTTCAAGAAACATTAGGTTTTGACGTATTTGAAACGCATAGATTTGAGCCATTTGATGATATTGTAATTAGATACGATTCCGCATCACTATCTTCGTGTTGTATTTTATAAAGATACAAGTCATTTAAAAGGAATGGGATCATATTATGATGATTGTAAGAAAGACAAGAAAGTTTGAAAATGGGTACATGGATATGAGATGGAAATATTTGTTTTATTGATACGTTTAAGATTTATGAATAATCAAAAACGCGTGTCTCCAACTCTCATTATAGATTTCGAGAAACTAATCTTTTTCATCTCGGTCAATCTCTATAGACCCACCACTCCCAAATCCGATACGATTCCTTACACTTTGGGTTTTCAAGATCTCATTTTAATTTCGATAATATTTTTTATTTTGGTAAGGCATGCTGTCGATTAACATTCCTATGCCAAATCAGTATGCGAGACGTTAAACACCAGTCGTCCAGCCATTCTGAAGCGCCAATGGCCCTACCGCAATCTGGTTATTCGGCGTGAATGAGTTTGCGAGATGGGGTACACCCCAATCAACCAATCACATGTTTTTTCCTTCAATTTGATTTTCCGCTAATTCATCACGCCATAATTAATTGGTGGTTTATTTATTACCCTTAGCCTACATGTAGCTAACGTGATAACATTTTTTAAGTGGTTTAGTTATTTCATTACATAGAGCCTGAAAACAATAGGAATTACGCATGTTGGGTACGAGATGAAATAAGCATGTTGAAAACATAATTACGCATGTTGAAAAACCATAGTCGTTGAAAAACATAATCATGAATGTTGAAAAACTATAATTACGCATGTTGAAAATCATAACAATGCGTGATTATGTTTTTTTTACAGATGCGTGTTTTATGTTTTTTTCAACATTCATGATTAAGGTTTTGTGTGTTTATAACGTGCGTAATTTCATCTTGTAGCCAACGTACGTTAAGGAATATTGTGCGTAATTACTTATAACATGTTTATAACTATTTTTTTATTCATATAATAATATATGTGTTTGAGACATAGAGGCCTTGGTTCAAGTATCAGAGACAACGATTAAAAGAAATTTGCTAAATTAATCCTAAAAAAATTAATTCTACATTATTCATTTTCTTTTTAATTTTTTGGGTAACCATTAATTAAGTTCTGGACAACTGAATAATTAATGCCAATATGCCATAACTCATAAGGCATAGTGTATCGTGGAGTGAATAATGTAATACGGTTGACTAAAAAAGGAGACCATTCCATATTCAAATCTGACAGGAGACCGTGGGTCTGCATTCACACAACATAAATACGACTAATTCATCAAGAAAACATGTTTTTATTAAGTTAGTAAATTTTATAATATCAATTTTTTATTTTTATTCTTTTGAACGGTAAATTACTGGAGTATCATTGTGCCACTAGCGCAACCATCCGATCATTCATAACCAACTAAGGGAAGTAAAATTATAATTTTTAGATATCCATAGGTAATCCCTCGGTAATCAACAAGGGACGATCTCAATGTCGGTGATTGTTTTCTTTTGCAACAGACATGCCTTTGGTGATCTGTTGGTAGTTGTGAAAATTACGGATGAGATCTCATCTAATGCTTTCCGGTCGTTGTTGTTAGATGATATTCATGACGAGTATTCCATCGTTGATATGTCGGAATTCTCTTTTATAAATACTAACCACGTGGATGAGCAAGTTAATGAGCAAACTCGTGTTCTTCAGAGCCAAAAAATGTTAGGACCATCATGAGCCCAGGACCCTCATGCTCTCTACAATTACAATTTTGCAGATGGTTTATTTTTTGTCATGCTAGGATAGTTTAGTTTTTATCATACTTTGTACTTTTGCTACAAACTTTGATTGAAATAAAAAAATTCATTTATGATATTTTTTAAAACTTTGTAGTCTTACTTATTTATATATATGAGTGTAATTTGCATTTACAAAATATCGATTTTTTAATAAAAAGCATATATCGTTGATGGGATAGCCCGAAGCTTATTTGTTGGTGAAAACATCCTTTGCTTGGTCGGTATAAATAATTACAAACAAAATATAATATAATCATAACTAGAATTATTACAATAAATCTTAAAAACATTATATATCATAACTAATTTATATTATCAGATCTTAACTAATATATTATATCCGATACCCATTTACAGTTGAAGCGAGAGATCAATTGAGCAAAACATCTCAAAGAAGTTGTAAAGGGGATGATATGAGAAAGAACTCAATAGCCAACCAAAATCTTTTTTTTAATTGCAACGCTTCCCGTACTATTCACCTATATTATATATTATTAACTAAAATGTTTATAATTTATAACTTCATACTATGATCTATATAATAAATCATACGGAATATACAGTTGAATTTACCAATTGTTCAACGATCCAACCAAACCCATCATCATGAGTCATCACAATCACGTACAATGCTAAGACTAAGTGGCCACTTTTGAATTGTGAAAAAAAAATAATAAATGCAAGTAGATGTGCAGCATTAAATCAGTCCCATATCCCAACCAATATGGATATGAAATAACCTCTCCAAGTGCTCATCTCGTGACTACTCAAATAAAAAGGATACATAATCGGTGCTCCCAATTGATTTGTTAAAAGTATTTATGTTAGTTTTGAAAGTAGTCCAAATCAATACATATTACATACATTAAATTATTTTGTTTGGTTGCAATAATTGGGATGAATAGTTACGTTTCTTGGAGGCATGATTTTCCACATCATGAAGCAAGCAAGTACCTTTCATCTTTTCACAATTAATGAGAAAGTGGTCCGACGTTTCAAACTCTGAGAACACATGCTACTCAGACTCACTCCCCATTAACACATCACGTTCAACTTCAGGCCACACCCCACTCCGTTTATTCCCATTTTGCCCTTCACATTCAACCTCTAGCAATTGACTCATGAGTCTTCAAAGTTTTTTTAATCTTTAATGATGATTTTAATAAGGGTTTTAAATAGGGGGTACTAGATAAGAAGTGCATCTAGAAGTGTCTTGAGAATGGTTAACCTTTAAGTGGTAGAGAATTATCACTCTACTCTCATGGATCATAGTGAAAAAAACCCAAAACTTAAAAACATATAGGACAGGTAATTATGTCTTGCTTGTGGTGTACACAATGTATATATATGTATGAGCGTTCGGGGGGACAAAGTGAAATGGTACTAACTTTAATGTTTTTTACTAATTTAGTGAAAATAACGTTAAAAATGGTGGATGGTTAATTATGCATCATGTAGTTGCATTGATAGTTGAAAGACACGGGGGGTAGATGCACCAATCGGTCTTTGTCCTAATTGTTTGAGTGTTATGTGCCTTAGGTCCAAGGTTTGATACAAAACTACTATAGAACCGGGGGTCTTACTGGAAGTAGCCTCTTATTCCTTCGGGTTAGAGGTAAGGTTGTCTACATTTATCCTCCTCAGACCCTACATTAACTTTTGCTGTTGGCGGGATTTACTGAGTATGAAGATGATGATATAGGACAATACGTAGTTGAATGGGTATTTAGGTATAGAATCTAGCATGAGATTGAATATAAAAGTTATCTCGGATCCATGAATCGGGTATTGAATTAGGCAATTCCTGATGATCCCCAAAAATCAGTACTTTATTCATTTACCCGCCATTGAAACCCAATATCCTTATTTTTATAATGTGATTAATTCTCGTTGAGCCTACGTAAAACCTAGGTTTTGAATTTTAACTCAGTTTTGTACAAATGTGCACTCCACACCTTTTAATTTATGTTGTTGTTAAAATAGATGCCTTTGGTAAATCATGATTAATTAAAATGCCATGATGACACTAAATCGCCAATAGCAAGTAGATAGGTTAGATAGGACCATGCAACATTAAAAAAAAACGAACATGGCTCCATATGGGTTATTTAGGAAGAAATAATATTGGCATGCGTTCTCAACAAAATGACCTTTAGTTGACTTTTTTCCTCAAATGGATTCACCTACCACATTTGTTTTTACTTTTATGGTGACTAGTAGCATTGACAGTCGTCGTGCCGAAAACATTAGTGATGGCTTCTTCATCGATGGTTCATGGTAACACCGGAGGTCAATTAGAAAGTATTATGTGTTAGGAACGAAATAGCATCAAATTACCTTTTTAAGTGGGTTCACCCACTGTATTTGTTTTAATGGGGCTTGTGGCGACAACAACCAAAAGTGGTAGCGGTGACATATGTGGTGGAGGCGACGGTCATCATGCCAATGATAGTGGTGATGGTGTCTTCGCCGGTGGTAGTATGGATAGTTGTAGAGGTGGTGACGGTTATCATATGGTTGTTGACCTATAATGTCGAGGAGTAGTGTATAAGCATTATTGCCTAGTAGAGATAGATATGATCAGGTGGTTCCGTTAGTGGCACGATTATACTAGTGGTACGTTAGTGATCCAAATATGTTGTTCAAAAAAAATTAATAAGAAAATTGAGTGTATAAATATTATTTGAACCAAATTTGGTAATTGTTATAAACGTTTATCTACATCAAATTTAATGTAGCTTTTGATAGACATCATGATTTTTGGAGATGGGCTTTTCCGGTTTATTTGGGTTGTTAATGTAGCTTTTGTTTTTTAGCTGTTTTGTTGGGTTCTTCCAGTTTAAAAAGTTGTTAGTTTGAAAATGTCTCCAATGTGAAGTTAGTTTGGGTGGTTACATCAAAATATCGAGGGCAGTAGGGCACTTCAAGTTTATTCTACCATCATACCGAAAAAGTCTTATTTATACAACCAATATTTTTTACTAGCAAAATTAAAAAAAAAAACAAGTAAAGTTATATCAAGACCTAACAAACCAAACCAATTTTTAATATTTGTTAGGCATGCGTTCCGCTGACTACATTACTTCATCACATGCGTTGAACCACTCGTTAACTCAAAAGTTTTTATCTTCTATTATTTCACAATCAACTTATACAATTCATGTCTATGACTTGTTGTAATTCAGTTTCTTGTTTATTCTTTTTCTATGTTATTTTGGTTTTTTGATGGGCTCTATATATACAACCCATGTTGAATTTTTTTATTAATTATTCTTATCCTAAAGCACCTTTATCTAAAAATTACTTTTTGAGTCCATGTGTTTTAGAGGTTTAATCACTTGAGTCCAAAATAAAAATGTTAAACGCCTCGAGTCCCTACAACCACTTTTCTTAACTATTTGAGTCCAATTTTCTAACTCCATCCACCAAGTTTGTTAGCTACAAGGTTAATTTAGTCATTTACACACAAAGTACAGCTCTTATATGCACAAAAAGTAGAATGAACAAGTATTTAATGCATAAGATAATATTTAATATATATATATATATATATATATATATATATATATATATATATATGGAAATGATGTATATAAAACCCACTTGTGGTGACAAAACTTAGGAAACTCAAAGCTCCCGACATTTTTTATTTTGAAAAAAATTACACATGTAATATACATGTTTTTAAGGGTTTTGAGCAAAAAAAACCAAAAAAAGCGCCGACCAGATTTAAAAAAAAAAAAATAAACAAGTTTTTGTGTAACATATGTTAAATTCATGTGTAACATATGTTACAGTCGCGTTGCTGAAAAATTGTTTATTTTTTCAAAAAACATCCATTCGGCGCTTTATTGATTTTTTTACTCAAAACCCTTAAAAACATTTATATTACATGTGTGATTTTTTTCAAAAAAAAAATGTTGGGAGCTTTGAGTTTCCTAGGTTTTCTCAATTACAAGGGTTTTCTCATATATATATATATATATGATGAATCATGAGAAAACTAGTTTAAATGAGAAAACCAAAAAACTAACTAAAAAAGCCAAAAAAACATATCAAAATTTTATATTTTTTATTAACATTCGCTATATATATTCTATAAAAAAAACTTAAAAAAAAACATATAATGCACATGCGCAAATAACATATAATACATATGTGTAGTACACATATAGTGCACATGTGCACTACAAGTTTTTTTTTAGAAAAAAATGTTTTTTTATACATAAAATGCAGCGATTTTTTATAAAAAAAATTGGAAAAAAAATTTGTGTGTTTTTTATGTTTTTTTTTGGCTTTTTGAGTTATTTTCTAGTTTTCTCATTTATATCTAGTTTTCTCATGATCATCTTCATATATTATATATATATATATATAGGATTCGGTTCAAGGGAAAAACCCAGTTGTGAGAACCATAAGAACTCTTATTAACCATTAAAATTGTGACACGTCATATATCAAATTATTGTTGGCACATGGATAATATAGTATTTTTACACCTCTCTCCTCCTCCTGTCACTTTCACCCACTTAATCTCTCTAATATTTTTCTTTTCAAAAATCAATCTCAATCTCTCTCCTCATTTCTAGATTTTCTTTCTTCTTTTCCATCATAATCACACACACATCTCTCTTTTATTTCTAGCTTTCTTTCTTCTCTCGTCTCTCATAAACATACATTTGCAAGATCTATCAAGCAACCATTGTGTTCATACTATACACCATTCCTGTCACCCTGAAAAAAACGCACAAAAATCTGGCGACTGTAAGTGGTGACAGGACGACGAGCTTCTTCAAATTCGGCCACCCTCCAACCCGCTACAACGGTGGTAGTGATGACCGTTGAACCCTACAACGGTCAGTTAGATCTGGTCAAAATCATTCCAGATCCATGTTTGTTCCCAATCCAGATCCATGTTCGTTTCAGACCTAGATTCTCGGATGAAGTTCTTGTCAAAACCCATCTGATGAAGTCATTGGAGTGAGGATTTGTAGAGCAAAGAAGATATGGATTTGAAGAGATGGATAAGGTGAGTGTAGCAAATGGAATCTGATATTGGGGGGGGGGGGGGGGGGTTATTGGGGTTTGAAATGGTGGGTAATACTAATTATAGATCTAGATGGGGTGTGTTTTTAATATTTCCACCATAAAAATATTCACTAATAGTTCTTGCTCTGTGTCATTCTATCTTGAAAGTCCACTATATAATTTTGAACAACAAATTTTTCTATTCTGTTTATGTTTGTTGTGAGTTTTTAGAATGTTTTTCTGCTGATGTTAGGGTTCCTTGTTTAGGTTTAATTTTTTTAACATGTTTCAATGTTTTTTTCTTTAATTCTGGGTTTTATTTGCTGTATGCAGGTGTTGTTGCTGCTGGTCTGCTATCTATCGGCTTCCTGTTTTGGTGATGAATGAGGTATTTAGTTTTATCGTTGTGTCTTTCTTTGGTAATGAATGGTGAATGAGGTATTTTGGTGATGAATGAGGTATTGGAAGTAGTAATGAGCATAGGTATTTTGACATTTTTACACTAGAAGTAAAAAAATGTTTTTTACACCTCTGATTGTCCGCGGCGTAAAATACATCTACGTACTTTATTGTTTTTTGACATTAAAAAATGTTAACCATACTTTATTGTTTTGATATTAAAAAATGTTTTTATTCCTGGTGCACTTTCTCTAACTGTTATGCTATGCGATATGGTTTCATACTTCCTTCAAAACTGTGAAAACATCTTTTTCACCAAGAGGCTGTGATGATTTCACCTAATCCGAGTCAAAATCGGGTCAAGATTTGAGATTTTGTGCAGCTTGGCGCGGCAGAATCGGAGGAAGGCAAGCGCGCATGCAACCTCTGTTTGTATCCATGGTGGTTTAATCCTCTTGTCCCCGTTGTAAAACAGACTTGAGCCTCATTTTCTTTTTAATTTCGGTTTTTGTTTTGATTTGTTGTGTGTATTTTGATTTTTGTGTGGCAACGACACAACTGTTTTTCACCAATGGTGCAGGTGGTGCCGTTTTTTATATCATCAGTAAATCGCCATTCTTTAGTTTTTTATTATTTGAAACTGTATCGGACTTGGCAGTGAACGAGGTGACTTTTGCACCGATGACTTTTCACCGATACCCGGCAACTCACTTTGATGAGTCCGGCGACCCGAGACATCTCCGGGTTCAAGCCTTTTGATTGTTGATTGTTTCTTTGGCAGTGATAGTTGAAAAAAAAACCATGTTTTCTGAAACTTTTTTTGAGCCAAACCGTGTTTACATTCCACATTTAACAAAACATTTACATTAGACAATATGCGTAAAATATTTTTGGACATTTTACACCACATGTAAAAATTCATTTATGTGTGAGGTTACATACGACATTAAACATTGACAATCAACACTCGTGCGTAAATCGGATTCTGTTCCGGTTCAAATCTCCGTTTGGAATTTCGTTACCTTTTCCTTCAAAATGTTGGTGCTGTATGAAAACTGTGTTTTTTCTTTACTTTCGCAAGGGTGTTAAGCTTATGGTCAAAGACGAGGATAGCACACAACAAATGAAAATTGGGTTTACGTAAAATGTTTTACCGTAATGTAAATTGGATTTTAAGGGTAATGTAAATTGAGTTTACCTTAAAGGTTTGTCTAAGTTTATCGGGGTTGTTGTCAAAATTTTAGATGGTTCGATACGAAAAAACGGTGATGAAAAGCTAAAAAATTTGTAATTTTTTTTTTAAACTTTACTTAAAAACTTTACGCTACCGTAAAAACAATACACGTAAAAAACTGTGTATTAAAAGTTAAAAGACTTTTTTAAAACTTTACTTAAAAATTTACGCTACCCGTAAAAAACTGTACACGAAAAAACTATGTATGAAAATGTTGGCGTAAAAAAATTCGGGGTAAAAAAACAGTAAAAAATGTTTGGCGCGTTAAAACGTCGGGTAAATAAGGGGCGTAAAAACGGCGCGTAAAAACGTCGGGTGATAAAACGGCGCGTAGAAAACACTCGTAAAAAATGTTTGGCGCGTTAAAACTCGGGTGATAAAAAGTCGGGTAAATAAGGGGCTTAAAAACGGGGCATAAAAAGGGCGTTAAAAAACGGCACGTAAAACTGGGCGTAAAAAACGGCGCACAAAAATTGTGCGTAAAAACAGCGAGCAAAAACACGGCGTAAAAAAACGGCGCATAAAAAAACCGGAGGCAAAAAAGGGGCGTAAATACGGGGCGTAAAAACGGCGCGTAAAATCGGCCGTAGAAAAACGACGCGCAAAAAGGAGTCGTAAATACGGGGCGTAAAAACGGGGGCGTAAACAGGGCGAAAACGGGCGTAAATACGACGCGTAAATAACGGCGCGTAAAAGCGGAGCGTAAAAAATGGCGCGTAAAAAACGGCGCGTAAAAACGGGGGCGTAAAGAACGGCACGTAAAAACGGGGGCGTATAGCCGTAAATAACAGCGTGTAAAACGGGGCGTAAAAACGGTGCGAAAAAAGTGCCTTAAAAACGGCGCGTAAACCCGTGCGTAAAAAACGGCACGTAAAAACCGGGGCGTAAAAAACGACTCGTAAAAACGTTTTTTAAAAAAGAATCTTGAAAAAATTTTGATTTTAAACTTTTGTTTGATAAAATAATCAGATATTTAATAATAAATATAATAAGACAAAATAGGTAATAAAAAAAATAAGTATAATAAGACAAAAAAACAAATTTACTTAAATACCCTTTTGACATTAAAATATTAAAAATATAATAAGACAAAAATAATTTTATAATGATTTAATTACTTTTAATCTCATCCATCTTAAAGATCTAACGGTTTGAAAGTGGTTCATACGGTTCTCGCAACTGAAGGTGATTTTCATTTTACCCAATCCCTATATATATATATATATATATACAAAACTAATTACACACACATTTCACATACTCACACTCTGCATTCTCTCTCTCTCTAGAAATCCTAGCACCACCATCACAGTACCATCAACCACACCAACCCTACCACCATCACATCTGTAACAACTTCAAATTTTCGTTGTTATTTATTTATTTCCTTTTTCGTGTATTTTGTTTATCTCAATCACTTGTATTCTGAGATTTGAATTATGAAAAGTTTATGTTAATAGAATTATATTTTGTCACATCAATATCGCATTTAATCGCTAATTCAACACAATCACAAGTAGTTATGCTACTATACGAGCCGAGTGTGTTATTGTTTAATAAACACTTGTGCCATCGCATTGTAAAACGCAGTTAATTATGTGGATTTATGTGTTATGTTTGTTTATGTATGGTTTATTATCTCTAAAACGCTCGCACACTCTCGTAACTCGCTCTCTCTCAATTCAATAGTAATATAACGCTTAATATAACTATCTAATACGAACCGAATCGCCAAACGAACTCTTAACGCGGAATAATCAAACAAAACTTGGTCATTAGGTCAAGTTCGGCCTAACTTGTGCCACACAAGTTCGCCCGAACTTGCCTAAGCCTTCATAATGCTTCAAAAGTCCACCGGACTTGTCTCAAAACTCACAAGAAACAAGCAAGTTCGCTCGAACTTGTAGCAAGTTCGCCCGAACTTGATACAGTTGCGAACTTGATGTTTCCAGCTCCTTTTCTCACCCCACCTATAAATACTCAGCTCCTCTTCTCATTTGAACTTGTTGCAAGTTCGCCCGGAGCTCCCAAAACCGAAACCCTTTGTTTTTTAAGTAAGATTCAACCCGTTTTCAAGTTACAACAACGTTTTACAACGATTTTGCACAAGGCTTTGCCTTCATTTTCATTAAATCTCTCTGTTTACGAAAATCTTCATCTTTTTATGCCAAACTTCTGTTTTTTCACTTAGATCTAAGTCTAGATCTAAGTAAAACCTTTGAATCATCGATTTTTACACAATATTCGGACTAAATGACGTATGTTTCGTTCACTTTGAAGTGGTACAAGGCGTTGTCAAGCTAGATCTCAGATCCGGAAGCACAAGGACGAAATCGTCACTTTGCACAAACTGGACTAAACTGTTCGAACCTTCAAGTTCGCTGGATTAGTCCGAGTTTCTGTAAAATGGCTAAAACTCGCTTCTAAAAGACCTCTTCAGCCTTGGTTTTGCTCAGTAGCCTAAGGTTGGAGGGATGGACACTCGATTTCCTCAGCAAACGACGCGAAAATGCACGATTTGGATGCCAAAACAGTCAAGTTTGCTTGGAATACATCAAGTTCGCTCGAACTTGTCACCAGATTGGTGACCACGTTCGACCGAACTTGATCAATATTTGTCAGAAATCACACAAGTTCGCCCGAACTTGTATCCCCCTTCATCAAACAGGACAAGTTCGCCCGAACGTGTTAGTTTCTCAGGAAACATGACAGGTTCGCCTGAACTTGTACATTCAGTAAGTTAAACAGTCAAGTTCGCCAGAACTTGTACCCCAAGGTACAAGTTCGCCCGAAACTTGCCTACTTGTAAGACCTCGTGTTTTACGTCCAACATTTTTCCGACACGAGTCCCGGTAAATCCTAGTGTGACCACGTGCTAAAACAGGAGGACCAAAGTCGTTGAGTTGCGATAGTTATCCTCGTGACGCTTTGAAATAAAGTGGGAGGACTTAAATAAAATTTTGAAATTTTCAAGATCTGAGGACCCCTTGCGAACCGCAAGGCTCTTGCCATACGGTCCGCAAGGCTACCTGAAACTATGGGCGCCTAAGGTCCTTACGGACCGCAAGGCTTGACCCATACGGTCCGTAAGAACCGGTTAGCGAACAGAAATGTGGCAGACGCGTGTTCTGCCACCTCTTGACGAATTTGTTACCTTCTTTGCATGCTTGACATGTTATGGGACACATATTCACGTCCATAAACACTTGGCAACACTCCTGGAACCTCCTTGGTCATTAAAAGAGACCTTCTTGTGAGTTGCAACCATTTTTCATCTCACCTTAAGCTTACCAGATTAATCAGAGAGTTCCAGGCATCTTCCAACCATTCCAATCTGTTCTTAGCACTCATTTGGACCTATTGTAAGTGTTCAAATTCGTATTTAATGATTTCTTATAGCTCTTAGCTTGGAACAAAGTCTCGACGTAATTACACCTTGACTTTGTTCTAAATCCGTGTATACTCCGTTATTGTGAGTAACGAAAGTTCCTATACGCTCATAATAATGGAGGTGTTAATTCCCCCAGAGGGCATCTCCAGATTTTCACGGATTCATGGCGAATTGACGAGTCAACCGAAAAGTCAACAAAAGTCAAACTGTCCAGTTTCATAAAATCTCATAAGTAACGTCTGAATGTTATAAATATGTTTTGATGCACTAACAACATAAAAATAAGTATTAGAACATATATCAACCAATTCGGCTCGTCAAGATTTGGTCTAGCATCGGTTCGCAACCGAAAGTCGCAATATTTGACTTTTCCTTTGACTTTCGTTTCTGACCCGATTTAGCCACTTTGGCTACTGACTTTTGGTCACTATAAGACCATAATTATATTTAGAATGACCATCTAAAGTTTCGTCACTCGAACCCTTAAAAATATGAGTTTACATACAAGTTCCGCTAAAATTGTATAAACTTTGCAAAAGGTCCTTTTTGTGTAAATCTTGATTTCAAACATAATGCATGTAAAATTAAAACATAAACTGATTTGTAAACACAATTTGATTATGTTGACATCAAGAATCTGAATATAATCTAAGATTTTCACAAAAGACGCGTTTAAGGCATTAAAATGACTAAAATGCCCATTTCGGCATTTTAGAAACACTTAACAAGATTTTATGATCAAAATGATATATTTACTGATGCAATAAATGAAATGACATGTTATCGGTAAATAAAACAGTTCCTAACCTCAGTTTACCTTAAACATCGATTAAACGGCATTTTATCGACTTTTACGCCTTTTCGGCGCATAGCATGGTTTAAAAACCATCACTATGGGCCAAGACTTGCTACCTACTGAATTATAAACTTATTTTCAACATTTTAACAGTAAGTACAAGTCTCAAACTCAGAATCCCAATTTTGGCCTCAAAGCTATGTGTGAATTTACCAAAATGCCCTTACGGGACACAGATTATTCCAAAATTGTCAAACACACATATATATGATATCATATTGTTATAACATTATAAAATAAGTATTTTTACAGAATATTAACAATCTTGACATCAGATTTATTTTAAACATCTTTTATAAACCTTTAAAATGACCAAAATGGCCTTGTAAGGCATAATTCGGTTTTAAATATACCTCAGGCCTATCTTTTGCAAAGCTACTGATCTTATGACATATTTTAAACATATATTCATATGGAACTTGCATATGACTCTCTCGGTTACCCGGTTTCGCCTATGCGCGTTCGGTTAAGCTTACATAGCTAATTTACGTACTTAAACCGAAACGGGTTTAACTTCGTCATTTCTCTATCAAAATCTGGAATGTTATTGGTTTAACCATATTAGACAAGTTGATAACTTGTCGGGTCCAACTAACATCCTATTCCGGTCACCGCTTAATATACCGTATCATATTTTAGCATAAGACTAACCGGTCCAAGTCTAGGACTTAATTAAGGACCCATTAGCATTCTAATATTGGTTATTAATTACCATCACTCCAGACTAAACGCCTTCCGGTATAATTGTACTGTACTTGCTTTGATCTGCGGTGAGTTCTGACTTCCGAAGACTTAACTTCAGGTAAATACGCTTAACTTATTTTCCCTATACGGGTTGGAATTATTACCGCTTGGTCGGGTATGGGATCATGTTTTATCCAGTTGTGATAATTAACTAAAATCTTGCATAACCCGGTTTAGATCTGTTTTGTTTGAAACTAAAACATTGGGGTGGACTTTACCATGTCCGGGATATCCTTGGCTCACTAAAGTACTAGTGGCCACGACAATATAGCATGGCGTGTAGGCATACACTGGGAAATTGCTATCTGCTTTCTATGTGAAAGTTCAGAGTGGTGTGTCAGTCGTTCAGGTCTCGGATTCTGTACTGGGCTCCATATGTAAAAGCCTGACATGTAAATTTGTATACAAGGTCATTTGTATTGTCTCAAGTTATTTATAAAAATGTGCCAAGTGCACCTAAAGCTATTTTCGAAAGGGTTTTCAAAATGAGTCGGTTGAGTGTATTTACCAGTGTAAACTGGCGTATTTTCAAAAGATTAAAATACAGGTACAAGTACGAAATAGGCCGGAAGCTGCGGGCGTTGACATTAAGGAGTTGCGACCTTAGAAGTTGAGCCTATAGAGTCTATTATCATTTTGTGTATGTTTATTTCCGATTCGCCTGTGGATCTTATTACAAGCCGTATTGTATATTTGTGTTTCGAACTCCTGGACATTTTGGTTTGTAATCATTTATATTTTACTCCAAGCCTTCCGCTGTGTTGCTCTGTGTTGTAATTGGTTATGATGATATCAACTGTACGTCACGATACTCCCCACGGGGCCCACCGGAATACACGTGGAATTCGGGGTGTGACAGGTTGGTATCAGAGCCAACGTTTGAGGGAATTCAACACTTGTCTTTAGTGTTTAATCTCAAACGACACAGTAACACATTCCTTAGACTTCCAAGTCTAGGCTATGACCCAAGAATTGTTCATTTCCTTATTTTATTACATTGCTTTGTTTTGTGTTTTAACTTATTTTGAAGCAGGAATCATGCGCCTAAATTTTCGAGAGGAGGAAAAGGAAAAGAACTAATGAGGAGTAGATCCCCAAAACAAAGGCCTTCCAAAGCACCCGTGTACAACCACTACGAAGGTTTGGATGATTCCTCATCACCATGGGAGCCATACCCGAACTTACCTCATGAATACTCACCACCGTCAGACTCCCATCATTCGCAACATTCGCACCATACCCAACAACCCCAACACTCCCATTCATCTCAAGAATACTATAACACCGACATACGCCTTCGTTCCCTTTCGGTAATTCCTCCAGAAGATTCTCCAGAACCAATAGGAGTCTGACCTTGAAATGCCAACAACATGGATCAATGGGTCACCCCATTGACATATCCAGCGGTTCTAACTCGTACAATGGAACCCCTCATCACTACACTAATAGTTTCGAGGAAAGGTGGGGACAATATGTTTTCTACAATACTCTCTCAGTTCATGGTACCCCATCCCACCACAACACACCTTCATACCACACTCCACCACAAGAACCACCAGTGGAACAGCCACTACCACCTCCACCTCCAAGAAGACGTGGAGCACGCATGTCAGTGCGCCTAGGACCAGAGTAGGGTCGCTCTCACCAAACCCTTACCCTATTATTCCCGAGGACCCATAAATGGGTGGGCCCTCTCATACCTCACCGTTTGTGGAATAGTTTCCACAAACAACCGTTGAGCCTGAACCTCAACCACAAATTCCTATAAGTGAGCCACCACCACTACCACCATCAGGTTTTGATAACCCTATTCCTTCTTATTCAAACCTGCTGGATATAACCCATTCGAACCCTCTACTTTGCCAGAGCATAGCCACAGTCATAATATACCTCTTCATGACCGGTATTAGAAATGGCCATGAATGCTAACTATCCTAATCCTTATCCCTATCAACCAGGTGGATATCCTTATTATAACTATCAACATCCGGTTGCACCATCTCAACCCCAATCTCAAGCACAACCCCAGCAACCACCAATAATGGAAGTTCTTACTGAAGCCATAGAAAAGGTCAAGGAACTTCAAGAACAAACAGCTAAAGACAACAAGAAGAATAACAAGCTATTGAAAAGGCTAGTAAAGAAGTTAAGTTGAAAAATGATTAAATTTATAACTATCTTTGTATTTGTTATTTTAAATTAAGTCCCTGCGTGGACAAGTCTTATTTAGTCCCTGCATGGACATTTCAGTTATTTCGAGTATAGTCCCTGCGAGGACATTTTCCTTATTTAAGTCCTATTCATGGATTCTATTTATATCGCATTATTATTATTATTATTATTAAAATTTTGGAATTTTAATTATGTATTCCTTTCGTCAAGTTGTTCAAGCAATCGTATCGATTTTAATTCGAAATTTATGATCTGCAAAAAATATTCCATAAGGTCCTCTTAATGATTTACGCCCACCAAGTGATTAGATCACATGAATTGGCAACACGGTAGTTATATGATTTACTACCATAATAGTTAAGGTTGAGATTTTCCCTTCTATCTAGAGGTGGTGAACTATGTTCTAAACCTCCCTAGTCTGCCTGATCTGGACTAGTTATCTAAATCATTTAAGAGCTTATTCAAAAAAAGTTAATATATTCAAATTATTAACCTCCTGGTGAGTGTGACTTGAGGAATCACACGAACCGTCTAAGTAAAGGACTACGTCCAAACCTACATGGTCTAGTTTGATTATGATCAATCATCAGTGCGATGATTACTTTACTTACCACCCATTAGTGTGTAATGCTTTCGAGCTACAGTTATGTCCATTTAGTGACAAACGACAGATGTAGTCTACGACTCCCTGTCTCGAGGTAGTAAAACTATGTTCGTACCTTGAATCTTCGCGATCCTTTAGTGATCTTAGCATTTTGTAATTTAAGTCTTTTGACTAAGCCTTTGGTGCTAATCTTTATGTCCTTAGTGACAGGCCTTCGTGCCATGCTTAAACACCCCCATAAAATCGACAAGTTTATATAGCTTTATTATGCGATACCATACATTGCAAGTCATCTAGCATGTATGACTAATTTAAATTTATCTTATTAATATTATAGCCTCATCAAGCAAGATGGCAGACACTAACGAAGTAAATAGTCAGAAAAAGGATGATAGCGTAAATATAGTTATGAATGAAGATGACTTCCAAGCCCGCATAGACGCAGCCGTGGGAAGGGCAATGGAGAAAGCAATTGAAAATTTTAAGTATCGAGTTCTACGCACTCTAGAACCTTAACAAGAACCAACTCAAACCTCCTCCCTCTGATAAGGAGGAAAGTTCTGTGCACTCCTCGAATGTGAGGAGTGAAGCAAAGAAGAATGAGATTCGTGGCAGAGAAAATACTTCCAAGGATAGTTGCTCATATAAATATTTTGTTTCGTGTAAGCCACGAGACTTTAATGGTGAAAAGGGAGCTGTTGAAACCTTGAGATGGTTAGATGAGATGGAAACAGTAGTGGACATCAGTGGATGCGCGGTGAAAGATGTTGTTAAATTCACTTCTCAGTCCTTCAAGGGCAATGCCCTAATTTGATGGAAAGCTTTGATGCAATCAACTGGGAAGGTACATCTATATAATTTCGAATAGTCCAAGTTCGTAGATCTGGTTAAGGATACCTACTGCCCACCTCACAAGGTGGAGAAAATAGAAATGGAATTCATAGCTCTCACCATGAGAAATCTTGACTGTCAAAAGTATGTCATTGATTTTGATTCTTATTCTCGATTGGTATCTTATTTGGTTACTCCAGAGCCTAACGCATTGCGCGTTTCATAAATGGGTTGGCTCCTGAAATAAGGATTTGGTTAAGGCTGTTCAGCCTAACACCTACAAATCAGCCGTTGAGCTATCTCTTTCTCTCACCCAAGACTATGTGAGACGAATGTCAGGAAAATCAGAAAATGATAGGAAAAGGAAGAGAGAGGATGACCGAAGTCACCGGTCAAACAAGAATCGAAGGTTTGGATTCAACAGGAATCAGCAGAGGTCGGATGATAGGCCTAAATGTAGGAAGTGCAACCGACGACACTTTGGATCGTGTCGGGACGACTCTCAGTCTAAACCTTGTGGGATTTGCAAGAAATCAGGGCACAAGGCCCTAGATTTTAAGGATCTTAAGGACGCCACATGCTACAACTGTGGTGAGAAAGGGCACATTAAACCCAACTGCCCTAAATATAAGAAAGATGACGCTTTCTAAAGATGATGGGTCGAAGAAAGGAAAGGCTCGTGCTTTCCAGATGGAAGCTAAGGAGGCTGTGAACGACAACAATGTGATAACAGGTATGTTTCTTGTAAATGATGTTTATGCTAGAGTTCTCTTTGATTCCGGAGCCGATAAATCTTTTGTAGATCATAAGTTTGGTGCCTTATTAAACTTGCCTGTAAGAACTCTAGACGTAACATATGACGTAGAACTCGCTGATGGAACGATTGAGACCGCTTCTACGATTCTAGACGGATGTTCCATATCTATCAAGAATCATTCCATTCCTGTTTCACTTCTGCCCATGAAATTGGCAGGATTCGATGTAATTCTTGGTATGGATTGGTTGTCTAGTAACCAAGCCCTTATAGCCTGTAACAAGAAGCTCATCGAAATCAAAACCCCAACTGGAGATACACTCGCTATATAAGTAGATCGTTATTATGGATTATCAAAAAAGGGATCACTACTCAAAGCATCAAAGTGTTTAAAGAAAGGTTGTGCCATTTATGTGGCACAAGTGACCATTGACGAGCCAAAGCCAAAATGAGATTTGCGTATCTCTAAATTTACAAATGTTTTCCCCGAAGACTTGCCTGGTCTGCCTCCAGACAGACAAGTGGAGTTTACAATTGATATCATACCGGGAGCCGCCCCTGTTGCAAAAGCCTCATACCGATTGGCACCCACATAAATGAAGGAATTACGAACCAGCTAGGCGAATTACTGGAAAAAGGTTTTATCCAACCGAGCTCTCCGCCTTGGGGAGCTCCAATCTTGTTCGTGAAAAAGAAAGACGGTTCAATGCGAATGTGCATTGACTACCGCGAACTGAATAAGTTAACAATTAAGAATCGTTATCCATTGCCCAGGACTGATGATTTATTTGACCAGCCTTAGGGAGCAAGCTACTTCTCGAAGACTGATTTGAGGTCAGGTTATCATCAACTCAAAGTTCATACTGAAGACGTTCCAAAGACGACGTTTAGAACAAGATATTGTCATTATGAGTTCCTAGTGATGCCTTTTGGACTCACTAATGCACCAGCAACATTTATGGATTTGATGAACAGAGTTGCAAGCCGTATTTAGATAAGTTTGTCATTGTCTTAATTGATGATATACTTATATACTCTCGTAATTAGGAGGATCACGAGAAGCATTTGAGGTGTATTTTGGAGTTGTTGAGACACGAGAAACTTTATGCAAAGTTTTCTAAGTGTGAATTTTGGTTGCGTGAAGTACAATTCTTAGGCCACGTGGTTAGTGAACGTGGGATACAAGTTGACCCTGCCAAAGTCGACGCAGTAATGAACTGGCAAGCCCCCAAGACACCATCCAAAATCCGAAGTTTTCTGGGTTTGGCCGGTTATTATAGAAGATTTATAGAAAACTTTTCAAGGATAGCTACTCCATTGACGACCCTGACCCGTAAAGATGTTAAATTTGTTTGGGGTCCGAAACAGCAGGAAGCCTTTGATGTATTGAAGCAGAAATTAAGTAATGCTCATGTGTTGACTCTACCAGAAGGAATTGAAGACTTTGTGGTCTATTGTGACGCTTCACACACTGGCATGGGGTGTGTACTTATGCAGCGCGGAAAAGTGATCGCTTATGCTTCAAGACAATTAAAGATACACGAAAGAAAATTACACCACGCATGACTTGGAACTAGGTGCTGTGGTGTTTGCGCTGAAGCTACGGAGACATTACTTATATGGAACCAAGTGTATTATATACACCGACCACAAGAGCCTTCAGCACTTGTTCAACCAGAAGGACCTGAACATACGACAATGGTCGGTGGATGGAAACGCTAAACGATTATGATTGTAAAATTCGTTATCACCCAGGCAAGGCAAATGTGGTTGCCGGTGCCTTAAGCCATAAAGAAAGGGTTAAGCCTATTCGGATTAATGCCAAAAACATTGAAGTAAGAAATAATTTGAAAGATAGAATCTTGGAAGCCCAAAAGCAAGCGCTACTAGAAGCAAATCTTCCCAGTGAAGAATTGGGAGAAATGGTGGAGCAACTGATTTCAGGAAGTGACGGCGTTCTTAGATTCTGTGGGCGAATTTGGATTCCAGTCTTTGGAGGACTTAGGGAGTTGATCCTCCAAGAAGCGCATAGTTCTAGATACTCGGTTCACCCGGGTAGTGATAAGATGTACAAGGATTTGAGGCCAGCTATTGGTGGGCAGGGCTGAAGAAATCCATAGCTACTTTTGTAGCTAAATGTCTGACATGTTCGCAAGTTAAGGCCGAACATAAAAAACCATCGGGATTACTGCAGCCGTTGGAAATTCCCATATGGAAGTGGGAATGTGTAACTATGGATTTCATCACCAAATTACCAAAGACGAAGCGAGGAAATGATACAATATGGGTAATTGTTGACAGACTGACTAAGTCGGCTCATTTCCTACCTATTAACGAGACTTATAGCTCAGACAAACTAGCAAAACTCTATGTGGATGAAATAGTATCCTTGCACGGCGTACCAGTGTCTTTGTGTCGGATAGGGATACAAGGTACACTTTCCGTTTTTGGAAAAGTTTCCAACAAGCCTTGGGCACACGACTAAATTTTAGTACGGCATATCACCACAGACTGACGGGCAAAGCGAACGTACTATTCAAACGCTGGAAGATATGTTGCGTGTATGCGTTATCGACCTAGGTGGACGTTGGGATAACCACTTACCACTTATAGAGTTTTTCTACAACAATAGCTACCATGCAAGTATTCAAGCCGCCCTGTTGAAGCTTTATACGGGAGAAAGTGTAGGACGCCCGTTTGTTGGGCAGAAGTTGGGGAAGCTCAACTGACAGGACCTGAGATAGTCCTGGAGACGACAGATAAGATCTTGCAAATTTGGGATCGTCTCAAGGCTGTCAGAGATAGGCAGAAAATTTACGCAGATCGAAGACGTAAACCTCTCGAGTTCTAGGTAGGGGACAAGGTCTTACTAAAGGTATCGCCTTGGAATGGCGTTATGCGCTTTGGAAAGAAAGGCAAATTAAGTCCTAGGTACGTAGGACCATTTGAAATCGTTGAACGAATTGGAGCTGTTGCTTACAAGCTGAAATTGTCAGAAATAGTTCAGTGGAATCCATGATGTGTTCCACATTTCCAATTTGAAGAAATGCTTGATAGACGAGTCATTAGCTATGCCACATGACGATATGCAGATTGATAATAACTTGCGTTTCATTTAGAAACCTATAGCGATTGAAGATAGACAAGTCAAGAAGCTTCGTAGAAAGCATTTGCCGATTGTGAAAGTGAAATGGGACGCTCGTCGAGGTCCCGAATACACGTGGGAGGTTGAGTCCGTTATGCGACAAAAGTACCCATACTTGTTTGATTGAAATCTCGGGGTCGAGATTTATTTTAAGGGGGTGAGGATGTAACACCTCGTGTTTTTACATCAAACATTTTTCCGACATGAGTCTCGGTAAATCTGCGATAGTTATTCTCGTGACGCTTTGAAATAAAGTGAGAGGACTTCAATAAAATTCTAAAATTTTCAAGATCTGAGGACCCCTTGCGGACCGCAAGGCTCTTGCCATACGGTCTGCAAGGCTACCTGAAATTATGGGCGCCTAAGGTCCTTATGGACCGCAAGGCTTGACCCATACGGTCCGTAAGAACCTGTCAGCGAACAGAAATGTGGCAGACGCGTGTTCTGCCACCTCTTGATGATTTTTTCGCCTTCTTTGCATGCTTGACACATTATGGGACACATATTCACGTCCATAAACACTTGGCAACACTCCTAGAACCTCCCTGGTCATTAAAAGAGACCTTGTGAGTTGCAACCATTTTTCATCTCACCTTAAGCTTACCACGATTAATCAGAGAGTTCCAGGCATCTTCCAAGCATTCCAATCTGTTCTTAGCACTCATTTGGACCTATTGCAAGTGTTCAAATTCGTATTTAATGATTCCTTATAGCTCTAAGCTTGGAACAAAGTCTCGTCGTAATTACACCTTGACTTTGTTCTAAATCCGTGTATACTCCGTCATTGTGAGTAAGGAAAGTTCTTATATGCTCATAATAATGGAGGTGTTAATTCCCCCAGAGGGCATCTCCAGATTTTCATGGATTCATGGCCAATTGACGAGTTAATCGAAAAGTCAACAAAAGTCAAACTGTCCAGTTTCATAAATCTCATAACAAACAATCTGAATGTTATAAAATATGTTTTGATGTACTAACAACATAAAAATAAGTATTAGAACATATATCAACCAATTCGGCTCGTTAAGATTTGGTCTAGCATCGGTTCGCAACCGAAAGTCGCAATATTTGACTTTTCTTTGACTTTTGCTTCTGACCCGATTTAGCCACTTTGGCTACTGACTTTTGGTCACTATAAGACCATATTTAGAATGACCATCTAAAGTTTCGTCACTCGAACCTTAGAAATCTGAGTTTACATACAAGTTCCGCTAAAATTGTATAAACTTTGCAAAAAGGTCCTTTTTGTGCAAATCTTGATTTCAAACACACATGCATGTAAAATTAAGACATAAACTGATTTGTAAACACAATTTGATTATTTGACGTCAAGAAGCTGACTATAATCTAAGATTTTCACAAAAGACGCGTTTAAGGCTTTAAAATGACTAAAATGCCATTTCGGCATTTTAGAAACACTTAACAAGATTTTATGATCAAAATGATATATTTACTGATGCAATAAATGAAATGACATGTTATCGTAAAATAAAACAGGTCCTAACCTCAGTTTACCTTATACATCGATTAAACGGCATTTTAATCGACTTTTACGCCTTTCGGCGCATAGCATGGTTTAAAAACCATCACTATGGCCAAGACTTGCTACCTACTGAATTATAAACTTATTTTCAACATTTTAACATTAAGTACAAGTCTCAAACTCAGAATCCCAATTTTGGCCTCAAAGCTATGTGTGAATTTACCAAAATGCCCTTACGGGACACAGATTATTCCAAAATTGTCAAACACACATATATATGATATCATATTGTTATAACATTATAAAATAAGTATTTTTACAGAATATTAACAACCTTGACATCAGGATTTATTTTAAATATCTTTTATAAACCTTAAAATGACCAAAATGCACTTGTAAGGCATAATTTGGTTTTAAATATACCTCGGGCCTATCTTTTGCAAAGCTACTGATCTTATGATATATTTTAAACATATATTCATATGGAACTTGTATATGACTCTCTCGGTTACCCGGTTTCGCCTATGCGCGTTCGGTTAAGCTTACGTAGCTAATTTACGTACTTAAACGAACGAGTTTAACTTCGTCATTTCTCTATCAAACTCTGGAATGTTATTGGTTTACCCATATTAGACAAGTTGATAAACTTTTCGGGTCCAACCAACATCCTATTCCGGTCACCGCTTAATCTAGCGTATCATACCGTATCATATTTTAGCATAAGACTAACCGGTCCAAGTCTAGGACTTAATTAAGGAGCCGTTAGCATTCTAATATTGGTTATTAATTACCATCACTCCAGACTAAACACCTTCCGGTAAATTGTACATGTACTTGCTTTGATCTGCGGCTGAGTTCTGACTTTCCGAGACTTAACTTCAGGTAAATACGCTTAACTTATTTTCCCTATACGGGCTTGGGATACGATAATTATTACCGCTTGGTCGGGTATGGGATCATGTTTTATCCAGTTGTGATAATTAACTAAAATCTTGCATAACCCGGTTTAGATCTGTTTTGTTTGAAACTAAAACATTGGGGGTAGACTTGACCATGTCCGGGATATCCTTGGCTCACTAAAGTACTAGTGGCCACGACAATATAGCATGGCGTGTAGGCATACACTGGGAAATTGCTATCTGCTTTCTATGTGAAAGTTTAGAGTGGTGTGTCAGTCTATCAGGTCTCGGATTCTGTACTGGGCTCCATATGTAAAAGCCTGACATGTAAATATGTATACAAGGTCATTTGTATTGTCTCAAGTTATTTATAAAAATGTGCCAAGTGCACCTAAAGCCATTTTCGAAAGGGTTTTCAAAATGAGTCGGTTGAGTGTATTTACCAGTGTAAACTGACGTATTTTCAAAAGATTAAAATACATGTACAAGTACGAAATAGGCCGGAAGCTGCGGGGCGTTGACTTTAAGGAGTTGCGACCTTAGAAGTTGAGCCTGTAGAGTCTGTTATCATTTTGTGTATGTTTATTTCCGATCCGCCTGTGGATCTTATTACAAGCCGTATTGTATATTTGTGTTTCGAACTCCTGGACATTTTGGTTTGTTATTTTACTCCAAGCCTTCCGCTGTGTTGCTCTGTGTTGTAATTGGTTATGATGATATCAACTGTACGTCACGATACTCCCCACGGGGCCCACCGGAATACACGTGGAGCTCGGGGTGTGACACTACTGTCCTTTCACTCGTTAACCGTTTCAGCAATTCGGAAGGCTGATGCACTTCTGTTCGCTTACAGGCTGATCCGGTGCTCACCTCAACTCACATCAGATCCCGTCTCATCTCCCAATTCGACCGACAGTGAGTATACTTGAACCCCTTTATGCTTAAACGCACTTTTGGGTGTCACATATGTTCGTATATCAAAACACATCACACAACTCAAACGCTTATTCGAAATCCCATTATTACATGACTAACGTGAAATCTGCTGGATTGTATGTGATACTTGATTGCTTGTATGCCACCCTTAACATGATAGTATCTAGAGGTTGACCGGCCACCCGGAGGCCCGGAGTTGTTAAGGCTCGCATTTTCATTTCTCATTTATTTTCTCTTTTAGGATGTGGACACTTTTTCGCATGCCTCGATCAATCGCGGTTTGTTGGTTTGCTTGAATCTAAGTAGTTACATAGTTCACAACTCTTACGTATGTCATGCGGTGTATGGTAAACACTTTTATATCTATTATGTACGCAAACCTGTATGCTCACATTTACTTAGTTGTATTGACGTTTTATTTTAACATATTTAGGCAGGTTGAGGACATTAGCTATGGATGCTTAGTTTAGGATTTCTTTTAGAATCTCGTTGTAATAAAATATAGGGAAGATCGAACTTGAATTGTTTTATGAGATTACTTAGTATTTTGTAACTTATTTAAGGATTGTATGTTGATAGTATGGGATATTAACTTTTGAATATTATCGCTTAAATAATGTTATGGAATTTCTCGTGAGACAATTTGGTTCGCCTAGTGCCGCGCCCCGATGTTTCCGCCATCGGTTGGGGTGTGACAACACCAACCCCACCAACAGAACCACCATTGTACCACCATCACCACCACCGCCGCATCAACCACACCACCATACAACCATCACCACCACCGCACCAACCCACATGCACTGCGGTTGTTCGATCTGGAACTAGAGACGAAGACGAAAATCAGAGAAGAATGTGGAACGAAGCAAGATCTGGAACGAGATCTGGATCCGGAACGTTGTCGGAAGGATCTCCGGGTGGTGTCTCCAAGCGGCTACAACGACGTCTGGTTGGTTGGAGTGTGGATCTGGAACGGTGTCGGAGGGATCTGGTTGGTTGGGGTGTGGATCAGATGGTGGTGTGTGGGGTTAGGGTTCGACGGCTGTGGGATGGTGGTGACAGCGGGCCGACAGTGGTGGTGGAATTATGATATTTGTTTGGTGCAAAATGAATTGCATTTTTTTATTGTGATGTAGATTTAGGTAATTTTGTTTTTGTAATTTGGAAATTAATATAAATGATCTGTTTTCATTGTGTTTGTGGTGGTGTTGACGGCATGAGTTTTTACTGTGGTGGTGGTAGAGCGTGGTGTATGGTGGTTATGGCTGCAAGTGTGGTGGTGTATGGTGATTAGGCAACCTTTAAGAGAGAGAAGATGAAGTGAGAGTAATGGAAGGTTAAGTGTGTGTGATAGAGAGAGATTAGATGGGGATATTATTTATTTAAAGGGCATTTTAGTCTTTTTATTAAAAACTAACAGAATAATCTAACTGTGTTAAAAAATTGGCTTCAAATGGTTAAGAAAAGTGTCTGTAAAGACTCAGGACGTTAACATTTTAATTTTGGACTCAAGTAATTAAAATTTATAAAAACATGGACTCAAACCAAAAGGAGCAAAACGGAAGTTTACTTTTTTTTAATGTTAATATTAACTAATATATGCATGCATTCTATCACTTCTTTTTAATAATTTTAACTCTTGTCAATGCATTCTATCACTTCTTTTTAATAATTTTAACTCTTGCCGAAATTTTTTTTAAATAAAGTAAACTACAGTTTTAGTGACATGTGGTTTGACCAAACTAAACTAACGGTTTTGGTTAGTTGCAATCAACTACGAAACTTTAACGCCACCCGTTCCTCTCATTTGATAGCCACATGTACCCTCACAAAAAGGGCATTTTAGCCATTTCGTCATTTTTCTCGTAGACGACAAAACCCTTTCACTCAACTTTCTTTCATTCGAACTAAATCCTCAAACTCGGTTTACAAAATCATCGATTCTTACTTACTAGAACAACTTCACGAAGCAATTTATAAATGACAAACCTAGGTTTCGGGTAGTGTGCACGACTAAAACCGCTCCTTTCACCAAACCACATGACTAAAACCGTAGTTTACACAAAATCTGATTTCCTTCACCCAACGTTGTACTATCAAAACCATTTTCACGTTACCAACGCAACATCAATAAAATAAACAATTCCTTTCTTCCCTTCACATAATAAAAATAACAAAAAAATCAACTTTAATTACACTTCCCTAGCCTAAAACAAGCTGTAAACAATAATCTGTCAAGACGAGCTCATATTAACAAGCACACTAGTGGTCTTTGCAACGTTGCAGACAGGCAAAACCTGATAGACGAGACACACAACGTACAAACACATAAATGCCTGCAAGGCAGCAGCAACACGCATGCCTCCTCTTTCTCACACCTCCGGCACCACCTGTTCATTCTGCCGTACCTACCATTACACTCATTTTCATCATTACCATTCCTATCACTCACTTTTCTCTCTCCTTCACCGTCGTCTTCCGCCACCTGACGGTTATCCTCCTCGTAGTTGTTGCCACAGTATGACTGAGCATCTGAATCGAAATGATCATGATGTTGGGTTTCAAGCTTTAAACACAAAAAACAAACTCTAGTTGCGCTCTAATAACCCATTAAACAAAACACTTCTGACCCATTATTTGACCCACTAAACAAAACACTTCTTACCCAAATTAAGCCCATCAAGATTATCCAACAATCACCCCCATAATCTTGATCCACCCATTTCTTCAAAGCAAAGTCGGTTCTTCCTCGTCTTGAATCAAATTCGCTTCTTCTTCTTCTTCTTTTGTTTCCTCTTAGGACACTCACTAGCATAATGTCTGTATTCTTACAGTTATAACATTTGATGTTTCGCTTGTCTCTATACCAACCTTGATCCTTTCGATCTTCATTGCTTTGGAACAGACCACCTCGACCTCTACCATAACCGCGACCTCTACCTTGACCACGACCGCGTCCTTGTCCGGCTTGATCAAAATCACCCCCCTAGTTCTTTCCTCCCAATCTTCCTTTGTAAGCAATAATTGGCCTTGATCATTTTCTTCCTCGTCATGGGATTTAAGCCTTTCTTCGTACGTCTTCAATCGCTCGACCGCCTCTTCAAACGGCATCGTATCGACATCCGAATATTGCTCAATAGACGCCACGATCTGCATATATTTCTTAGGAACGGAATTCAACAACTTTCTTACCATAGTTGCGTCTTCAAGAGTTGATCCTAAGTTCTTGAACTTCGCTTCAATCCCGCTTATCTTTCCCAGATACTCGTCTAGTGTCTCGCTCTCCTTCTATATTTAGCTTTTCCAAATCGCTTCTTAAAATTGATAGCCGAGCTTTCTGAACTCTATCAGCCCCTAGATAACGAACCTTGATTGAATCCCACACATCCTTTGCATACTTGTGTTTTGCTGACCAGAAGCAAAACATCCTCCAGTAAAGTACTGAAAAATTATGGCTTTGGTTGTGTAGTTTTTCTTCTCTTCCACAGTAGCTCCAGTGACCGGATCTATCGCCTCCCAAAGACCGTTCGCCCTTAGGATTGTTTCCACCAAAATCGCCCACGAAGTGTAATTTGTAGCCGTTAATTTCGGACATTGCAACGATATGCTACTGCTACCTTGGCTACTTACGGGTACAATCGCATCATCTCCTTCCGTTTTGTTATCGGCCATTTTCTTTACCTACGAAATAATAAAAGAAACAAAATAAAAACAAATAATGTTTATATCTTTTTCTTCCTTTTTTTTGCAACCACCAAGGACCAATCACCCCTCAGTTTTTCAATCCCACAAATTTTTTTTCTTTGATCACACAGATCTTCACCAATTCACACAGAATTTTTTTCTTCTTTTTATCACACAGATCTCTCTCCTTTTTTTCAACACACAGCCACAGACAGCAAGTTGAAGCTTCCGATCACACAGATCTATTTTTCTCGATTCACACAGAATCCTCCAAGATCACACAGATCTTTTTCTATTCAAATCGCTGAAGCACACAACCAAACACCTCCACACAGATTTGGTGTCTTCTTCTTCACATGAACACGGCTCACACAGTGCCTTGTTCGACTCTCTCTACGGTTCACGAAGAACCCTTCTCGATCCCTGGTATCAGCCGAAGCTCTGATACCAAATGTTGGGTTTCAAGCTTCTAAACACAAAAAACAAACTCTAGTTGGGCTCTAACCCATTATTTGACCAATTAAACAAAACACTTCTGACCCATTATTTGACCCACTAAACAAAACACTTCTTATCCAAATTAAGCCCATCAAGATTATCCAAACATGACGTTGCTGTTGTTGTTGTTGCTGAACCTGTGCTAGCACCTATTGAAGCTTGTTACGTAACGCGTTTGCTGTTGCCTCGTTTGTTTGGAACTAATTCTTTCTGGATTTGATTCTCTATGGTTAATGATTTCACTTTTTCCTCCAGCGTCCAGTTCAACCGTCCGATTTTCAGATATTCATCCTCTTTTGTTTTCAGTCATTTCGTTATAGCTTCGTTTACAGCTGTAATCATTCTCATTGTGTTTTTCTTCTGCATCTGTTCGATCTCCGATCTCACTTTCTCCGTCTGCAATTTGTATCATGTCATGATTTTTGTTTTGACATTTTACTTTTTATTTACAAATCATGAAAAAAAAAACAGATAAATGTCACTTACGTGATGAGTAATTAATTGATCCATATCAGATTGGTGCTGATACATCTGCTGCGATGAAATATCTTGAAACGTGTACTCGTCTATTCGGTTAACATTTTGTAAGCAGAACGGTACCTGAGTGAATGAAGATGACTCACGTGATCGTTTCCTGAAGAAGTTTTTCCGGCGTAGTTCCGTACGACGTCGTTTGAAGTTCATCGTTATACTTACTTCCGTTGCCTTGATACATCATTTCTCTGAGTAATCAATCAATCAATCAATCACAATATTTTCATAAACATAATGCAAAACGATTAAAATAAAAAGCAATGAATGTAAATGGAGAGGAAGGGAAGTTATAAATACATGTTTGTTGGAGGTGAGAAGAGAGTGAAATGTGAAGCATCAACTGCCATCGAAAACAAAACGCATGCAAATGAAGATTGTGTGTGTGTGTGTGTGTGTGTATGAAAAAGGTGTTGATGGCGTGACTTGATCTTATACAAATATCACCACCGACCGAAGCTATGGGGAAGTCCGTAATGGAAGCAAAAATATGAGGCTTTTTTGTTTTATATTTTACGACTGGTCCATCTGCCACGTTAAAATTGCCAGCTGGGCCCACTGTTTGTCGTAAGGCACAAGTTTTTTACATGGCCCATTGAACATGTGTCTTTCGTACTATGCATTTATCGTCTTATAGAAATGAATAGCATAAGCCGTAATGAAAGTATGGTCAATATTTACTTATATGGGTGTTGTTGATTGAGAAAGAAAGATTTGTCTATATTCAAAATTTCAAATGGCATAAATGGTCCCTTGTAAAAGTGGTTCTAGAATTCTCACTTATGTCCATTCGATTTGTCTTCATTTTGATTCTCTGCGATTCCCCCTTGTGACCAACGAGTCTATGATATGATGGGTTGACAATCACATCGGTTTGGCCGGTTGCAATTGATAGCATGGCAGGAAATTTAGTTGTGTGTATGATATCGACTGTAATATACGCATATTTAAAATCATGTAGGCTGAGCGCATACCGTTAATATATATTTGTGAAGTATAAGACAATTTAGATGGGTTATACTATTATACTAGTGGTCGGACCCGTGTAAAACACGGGTAGTTTTAGTAACGTTTTATTATATTAAGAAGTAGTTAATTATCGGTTCATTTAGATTATCGGGGATTGATATCCTATACTAATAAATGAAAATCTTTTTGTACACGTTTCACTCTCTCGTGCCTTCTCACTTTTAATAATAATATAATAAAATATAATATTAACTAATATAGTTCGAGATAAACATATAAATTCAAATTAAATTAATAATTATCATGACAAATATAAATATATCAAATAATATACATATAAATTTTTGGTTTTTATTCGAATGTGGGAATTCAAGATAATGTACGTAAGTAATTTTAGATTAGGAAATTTATTTGTGTGATTTTTTATTATTATTATTATTAATATGTTTATTTAATTTTTAATTTTAAACTTCCAATATCACATTAATTTTTTTTTTCGTTTAAGAACAACTTTTACAAATTTCTGAGTACGGTGTTGCAACGTATTTTTTTAATCTATGTTCAATATAACTTTTACAAATTTCTGAGTACGGTGTTACACGGGTTAAAAACTTGTGTATTACACGGGTTTGAGGATTAAAATTATATAACTTAATAGTACACGACCGAGATAGGTGTTATAACTTAACTCCACACTCGACTGAGCATTTGATTCAAGTTACAGTTAAATATTATACATTAACAAAGTCCATTCTCAAAGTCATTCACAAAGCTCAAGATATTCGGGTCGGGTCGGTTGGTTTTTAAAGAGCAATCCGGATACTATAAGGTAATACAACTAAATCTTCAATCTTCTTCAATTATTGTGTCACCTACCAAACCGTCCATCTTCTTCAGTCTTCTGTGTTTCCTCTCATCGAGCTTCCATCAAGATCTTCCGCTTAAGAGGTAATGCGACTAAATCAAACATAGAATATGGTTTCCTTTTGTTAATCGATTCAAGGATTAGTTTGTTTGTTTATATTAATAGTCGAGGTATCTTGTTTTCGAAATCAGATGTGTATATATGTGTTCTGTATCATCATAACTGTTTTTTGAATTACAGACACATCATTATATTTATGTTTTCTAAATTTCCTTGCTTTCTGATGTGTTTTTATTTACTTTTTCATGTGATGAATTTATCATCATGAACCCTAAAATCTGATGTATGAATCGTACTCCCTGTGTTCATCTAACAAACAGGTTAGTTATATTATATTCATGTTTGTTTTTTTAGTTTATGTTTGTTTCTTATCGTGATAGTTGAGTGGTTTACTGTTTTGTTTCTCATCAGTTTTTAAAAGATTCCGTTATTCTTTCTTTATTTTATGATGTTATGTTTTTTGTATATTATGATTCAGTTTCTATATATAGATTAACCTGTTATGTTTAACAAACGATTGTTATTTCTTTTGCAGATATGGATCACAAAAACAGCAGTCCTTTGTTTTTAAAGTGCATAGACGATGATGATCCTATATCTTTGGTATGTTAAATATTATAAGTTTAATAAAGATACTTCTTCCTACTTATATGGATATTTTTCAATTGATAGGAGATTCCAAATGATTTTGCCACATTACTTTGGGGAGAACAACTACCATACGGTAGATCTGTTACGATTGTTGATGGTGACAATTCATGGATGGTAACAGTTAAAAGAAGTATTGTGCCCTGTCTTTGGTCATGGATTCACTAAACTTGTTAGGGATTGTGGTTTAAAAAAAGACTACCTTTTGTTCGAGGCTTTTGGACCATCATCGTTCTTTCTGTCGGTTTATAAGGAATGTGTTTATCATTGCTCTTTTATTGCTAAAAGTAGAGCTAATGATGAGTTCATTGTAAGTAATATAAATGATACACTAAAATTATTTAATTCCCTGTTTCATTTTTATTATTTGTTTAATTTAATATGTTACATCTTTAAGGTCATGCCTGACAAATTCTGGAGAGAGTTTTATGGCCGTACATTTGAAGGTGGGCCAGCAACTCTTTATGTGGTGATAGATTTTGGAATGTAACGATGGAGGCATGGTCCGACAGGGGTGCTTTCACTGGTGGATGGAATAAACTGATTGATGATCTTGAGTTAGATAGTCGCTCTTCTTTTGTCTTTACAATGGCTGGAAATAAATGTTTTGAAGTTTCCGTTTTCAATCATGAAACTGGTACTGAAATTTATTTCAAGAAGATTGAATTAATTGTTTTGGATGATTCTATTTATGAAGCTGAAGGATGTGATTTGCTGAGTGCGGTTAGTGTTAACAAAACGTTACTATTATTTTAATCTTAATGCTAGCTTAAAAGTATTAAGAACGATACACTTGAGAGTATGTTCAAAAAGGGTTATTGGTGATAGTGTAAATGACTATTTAAAGCTTTCAATGTTTGACTCCATCTTTAATGTATATACCTGTTGTTCCTTATACGTTAACAATTCTTAAATTTCATACTTTGTGGTGCTATAACTTTCTATCCTTTTGTTGTTGTTTTTTTAGGATATTGATGACTCGAAGTTTGATCTATATATGGGCTCCCTATTTGATAAGGAAGATGCTACTATCCGGGTAAATTTATAACCTTTTGTTATATTAGCATATTTTTTTAATTTTAATTGTATTGTAATGTGTCTCTCTATGCTGTTCGTTGTATTACCTTATAATCATCTATCCTTTTACTTTGTTAGTTGTATTTGACATTTTTATTAATGTTAAAACACTATTAAATCATTAAACTATTTTTTATTGTATTTTAATATGTCAAATGTTGATATTTTGCAGGGTGACTGTAAAGGGAAAGCAAAGGTTTTTGATGATGAGGAAAGGTTTTCAGCAGAGGTTGGTTTCTTTGCTTCTAATAACTTTTGATGTTTGTGTTGAATAACTATAATATAGTTTTATCCTATTCGTTGTTTTAATTTACAAATAGTTAGCTTTTCGCTTTAATCATTATACTCTTTGTTTATTGTACGGTGTTATATGTCAAAGTTAAAGCAAAGCTTTTGGTTGACGGTGAAAGACTTTCTGCAGAGGTTGTTTTCTGTGTTATAATATAATTTGATTAGTTGATTTGAATAAATATATTCTATGTTTTCCCTATTGCTGTATTACTTAAAAAATCATCATTTTTTTTTACTTTTTTAGATTTCAGCAGAAAATGAACTTTGATATGATTCTTGATAAATTCTTCATAAAGAAAAATAGAAACATGTATACACATTGACAAAATTATTACATAATTCTTTTAACCACTTCATTGTATATGAATATTTTCAATTTTAAATGTTTTATTTTATATTGGTTAGGTTGATCCTTTTGTTAATCAAGTACTATTGTTAGTGAGAAAAAGCTTTCTTTGGAAGTTGCACTTCAAGTAAGAACATCATTTACATTTTGAGCTAAAATTTGATGTATATTAGTTTATAACAAACAATTTGTATATAAACCATCATTATTATATCTTTAAACTATTCAGGCAAACCTTAATGTAATTCTGTTAAGTCGGTGACCAACCATTCTGCTATCGCCTGTCGTACACGTTTTAAGGTTCCAGCTACTAACGACTGTCTGGTCACCGGTGCCAACAGGCCGGCTGAAAACATATCAGTTAGTGCCGTTATTGTAACGTTTTATTAAGACATTTATACATGAAAACAATATATTTATGTTTAGTTACAATACTTATCGTATATGATTTAATACTTTAGCCTAAACCAAAACGTAAGGCTTCCAGATGCATGACATCTACGTCTGATGGTTTTTGGCCGTAAACTTCTACGGTCAAAAGGTTGAATACGAATTCAGTCATTCAATTCACCAAGACCGCTGAAAGTAGACTGGTAAATTTTATTATATAACTTAATTCCATAATATTTTATAACTTAAGAAACAATTTTTATTATTGATACATGCAATTCGTATGTTTTTTTCAGCGTTTACCGGCTGATGTTGCAAGTGATATGTCTCTTTCTGTTGACAACCTGTGTGATGTTACAATCCAGAACCTCAAATCCGAACTAACTGATATGACCACAAGGAAAGAGAAGTCTGGAGATGGATACAGGTATGGATTTACAAGCTGGACAACTTTCTTGAAATCAAACGACATCCACTTCGGCGACACTCTTTTCTTTAATCTTGACCAAAGTCGTACACAGCGCCCCAGGGAAAAGAAGCCGTACGTGAATGTTGGTTATTGCTGTTCGTAGTTACTTAGTGCAAGTTGAACAATCAGTTTGGCGTTTGGGTGGGTTAGTTTTGGCCCTTCGGTGGTAGTACTGATGGTATTTTGGACAAACATTTTCGTCGTTTGTACATGATGTCGGTATGGTGATTATGTGGGTAGTAGGTTATGCTATATATTTTAATTAGTACTAATAATGAAACTTGATATGTTCTTGTTGTATGAAAGAGCATAAATTTTGGTCTTATAGTTCGCTTAATGGATAACAACATTTGGGTATTAGTACATTATAAACTCTTATTTATTTCTTTCGATCAAATCTATTTTGATCATATTAACAACCACATATAATTAATCGTCCACATTTTTATTACAACTCCGTCAATGCAAATACCTATCTTCCTATGCTTTATTAATATTGCTATGAAATGGAGGTTTAACTATTCTTTGGTTAATGCGAATATCTAGGTTTTATTAATATTACTATCTAACAAACAATAAAACTAATATGCATGACTATTGGATTTGAACTAATTCAAACGGAAAACAATCATAATTTTTATTTAATTCCACGTCCATATTTTTTTTGTTTAAGGAGACTATCGACTGGTATTTTTTATTTTCCTAATTTATTATAACAATTATCTAAAGCTTTTTTTGACTTATATATAAGTTTGTATTCTGCTAATTTAGTATAAGAGATATCAAACATAATAATAGACATTCACAATTTTTTAAGGTTTCTGTTAATACTCAAAAACAAATTTTTAATCAAAATTAAGAAGTAGTGCAATTTAAATAACATAATTAGCATATTTTAAACAAACAATATTTAAAAATTGTATACAGCAACCAATTGAATATATCAAGTTAATCAAAGCTTTTCAACTTTTTTTTTCCATGAAGTATTTTAATTTTTCTTACATGCCTCCCGACCATCTAAAAAAATATAATCAAAATAGCATCACTAATAATAGTATGTAGATGCAAAAAATAACGGTATCAAAAGTCAGTAACCAAAACACAAAAACGTACGATTAAACTTGTTTGTACTTCAACGTTTTTAATAACAAAAGACTACGTTAATACTTCATAGGTTTTGTAGAACTTCTTTGTAAACCACATTGCTCGTGGTTGTACACACTTGTTTGTTCTTATCACAAATCAAAATCTTCAAGTCCCTTCCTACTTTTCACCCTAGATACGGCAACATAAAGTTGACCATGACTGAATACTGGACGTGGAAGATATAAACCAACATGTTCAAGTGATTGTCCTTGACTTTTATCTATTGTCATTGCAAGCATAATGAAAGCGGAAACTGTCTTCGAGAGATCTTCACTGGTATTCTTTTGTCAGATGGTGTCATTTTCAATCTTAAAATCAAAGTATGATGACCTATATTAGTTCCGGTGATAATTTTCGCTTCAATAACAACTTTTCCAAGTTTAGGGACTTGTAATCGTGTACCGTTACACAATCCATTTGCTTGATCAATGTTTCTAAGTAACATCACTGGAGCTCCAAGTTTCAATGCTAACTTATGGTTAGGTAAACCTGACAAATTAAGATTGTTTAAAACATCAGGAGAAAATAATGCAACATTAATGTCTGATTCTTGCTCAGATTCGTGCGAATCTGAACTAAGATAGATCTTCTCTTCACCGGCCATACTCTTTAACAGTTCTTCATTTATTGAATGCACAACTTCATTTGTTGGTGCAAGAATGGCGGTTTGTTGGAAATAGGTTGAATCCCATATAGACTTATTCATATCCGGATATGTGAAGTTAATCAAAGAAGAAATTGGATTCACTTTATCATGAATAAGGAGATCATCAGGGATTTGATTATCTGCCTCACCATCATTTTCTTCACCAAGGAGACCATCACCAAGCTTTAAAATCCAATCAGCAAATTCTTTTATTTCTTCCAACTATCTTGGGTCACATCCAACTCTTAGCCGCATATTCTCATTTAGCTTTAGTACTTGACAATGTTTCCATATATAAGAAGAATTCAAAGACGAATTGATTATCATGCTTCTAGTACCTTTAGGGATGACTCGAAGAATTTGTCTAAAATCACCACCAAATACGACGATCTTTCCTCCAAAGGGTTTGCTTTGGATGTTCGGTTCACTTGAATGTGATATGTCTCTAAATGTCTTATCAAGAGCCTCAAACAATGCTTGTGGGTCATAGGTGCTTCATCCCAGATAATCAATTTTGTTTTTTTTTAATTAAGTCGCCTAATTCAGTATTCGGCTCTATCGAACAAATTGAATCTTCATTCATGTTTATAGGAATTACATACCTTGAGTGAGCAGTTCTACCACCGTCCAATAAAAGTGATGCAATTCCACTTGATGCAACATTCAATACTATTTCACCTTTAGACCATAATGCAGCTGAAAACGTCTTCCAAAGAAAAGTCTTCCCAATTCCACCATAACCATATATAAAGAAAACACCTCCATCTCCTTTTGCAATCGCATTCATAACAGTTTCATAAACATTTTTTTGACCAGCATTTAAAGACCTTAGATAAGTACCATGTTCTCTTTTTAGAGCCACTCTATCATGAGAAAGTTCTTTCATTATCAAACGATTGTTCAATGATGAAATGTAGTCTTGAGAAACACTTGGCATGCCAGCAAAGTTTTTCAGTGTACTGCCATTGCTCAGAAGCAACTTTTCGATATGTGATAGACAAAGGTTTTCAACTTCTTTTTCTTGAAGAACCAAATCTAAAACAAATTTTAAAAAACATCAGCAATAATAATGAATGCATGAGGTATTGAACAATATTAAAAAAACATATTGATAAGTTTAATTAAATAATTCAATTACCTGGAATATCAGTGATCTTCCGTTGTTGGTGCAGATGGTCTTCACATAATAGGGACTTTGTTTCCGACCAGAAAACTGCAGGATGAGCTATGGAGTCAGACAATAGTAACATTACAAAAAACGCCCGCAAAAAATCTCCGGATGACCATGTGCTGGTTTCTTTCATCCCATTTACATATTCCTTATCATCGTATAATAGTCCTCGTGCAAAACATGCATCTTTGTATGATTCAAAAAGTTGTCCATCGACTGTTTTTATATCTTCAAAACAGGTTGGTCCTCTAACATGATTCAATAAAATCCTCAAGTGGTAACTTCACCAAGTGATGGTGGGACATAATGTATTCTACCAACTGATCCATATATTTGCTTTCTTGGCTTCCACTTCCGTTTATTACGTATCCATACATAATATCTCGGGAAATCTATATGCTTCAATGTCCTTGCAAATGCATCTGCTTTGTTACAATTCATCCACTCAGTAACATTGACATTTTCACCGTCGAATTACTAACAACATCACACAAATTAGAATCATCATCATATACAATGTTTTGACCATCTTCGCAATGGAAATATAAAACTTCGACGGCGGGATATCGATAGTGTATATCATACTGGAATATTCTCCACACAGCTTCGCAAGCAGAAATGTACCTACAGTCAAGGTATGCTTTTACTTCATCTACAACTTTGTTCTGCTGATTGTCGTTGTTGGTGTTGTTGGATTGGAAAACTTGAGCTCTAACTTTATTAGGTCCCTTATTAATATATTTAAACAAATATTTAATAGAGCCTGACTGGTTGCACCATTCGACGTTCATGTGGCACTGGTACTTCTTCAGTAGAAGCACATTGTAAGGAACTACAAAACGATTATCAAGTGCAATGCCATTCTTTTCTACTATAAAACCCGTTTGACGACGCCGGTATATAGGATCTCCTTCGGAATCAACAGAGGTTTCATCTACAATTTTTTTGGTAAACTTTTTAGAACATTTATGACGAACCATACACGGACACTCGGGATTGCCTGCCCCACATGCTCCATGAATCATAAATAGCTTGACAAGCTCATATAATTCCATATCAGCATCTTTATCTGGTATTTCTACACTAATGACACGAACGATATCAGATGCAGTTGGGAATTTGCTTTCAGGACTCAAGAACAAACAAATGTGAGCATGTGGCAGTCCACGCTTCTGAAATTCAACTTTATAAATAACCGAAACATTGAAAAGAAATACAAGTTATATCATAATAGTTATGCATAAATTGAATCATAAGTTAAAGTGAAATCTACCTGCTTTTATTGGACCGAAAAAATTACGAGTCTTCAAATCTTTTATTAGATGGTCCAATTTAATCTTGAATAATCTAGAAATAATATTCGGTCTGTCTTCAAGACTAAGACCTTTATCATGTAGACACCTATAAATCTTAGGCCAATGGGGATTACAGGTTACAGTTATGAATAAGTCGGGTATCCCACTGACTTGCAAATGGCCATAGCATCCAAGTACTTTTGCGTCATATATCGAGAACCACCAGTAAATGAAGAAGGTAAGAGTATACATTTACCACAATTTAATGCATCATTCTCTCCACTTTCCATAGCAGCATTCAGATTCTTAAAACTTTGGGTTCTCAGTTTCGGTTGTTGTTTCCTTTTATAATCCAACCTAGCAGATTCTATCATTGTGTATCCATCAACCAAAAACTACTAAAAGAGTTTTTTCGCATTAACTAACAATGAAAACCGGATGTTTCTATCTTGTATTCTATAACAAAAGAATTCTCTCATGGTAAGGCTAGTTCTTAGTAGCTCATTATCAAGTGCAATACCTCTATGTTTAATACCTGGTCGGAAACCATCTTCTGCATAAGGGAAAATAAATGGATATTGCATAGCAAGGTAAGATGGATGAAGCTCACTAATTCTTCGAAGACCTCCAGACTTGCTTCGAACAATGATGTCCCGTTTATCAAATGCTCCATCAAAATCACCAATTATTAATGCAGCAATTTCTGATGCTGTTGGCAAATTGTATATTCTACTGTCTTTATCTCTTTTTTCCAATAAGCTTTAGGGATACATTTTGCCAGTCATTTTCTTGAAAACAATCTCTTACCATTCTAAAGGACTTCAATTGTGAGGGTCCCAAAATCTAGCTGATTTTTTTCTTGTCGTTTGGTTGGTGGTTTGAGACCTACATGATATATAATGATGTTAAGAGCAATATCTAAGTCAAATAAACCATTTGTACCAATATGATAGTAAGTAATATGTAAAAACTAAATTGTGATTTTGAAGACTTAAGAAATTACCTTACTACCTTTTTTCGATTTACAACCTCATTTTGTGAGTCATATATGTAAAGTTGTGAGAATTTGGGTTCTTCTCCATCATACGGAAGAAGACTACCAATCCGATGATAATTTTGACCTTATAGTCTAAATACATAAGGACCTTTACCTTTGCAAATGCTTTTGTCAACCTTGCCACCAAGAGATGTGAAAGAAAACATCATGTTATATGCTCGAATGTTAGTCATGAAATTCTTACTCTTTGAAGTGGTACTTTTATACAAATTGTGTAGTAACGCAGGAGGTGTAGGTGCTGGTGGAAGCTCAATATCTCCATTTTTACAACAGAGAGAAAATGATGTTTTCTTACGATCTTGGTTTCCCCTAAGCATTTCATCCTCCCACAACATTGCATGACACTTAGAGCACACAAAGCTTGCATCTCCATGATCAATATAATCTTCAGAATTGATTAAATATAATCAATCAGCAGTGATATAAACCTTGTAAAGTTAACATATTTTTATATGGTTAAATATTGAAAAACTACACAACAGCAAAGAGCAGTTCTGTACCTTTGGAAATTCCATATATCTTTTTAATCACAGAATCAGCTAACATGTCTTCAATCATCGATAAATCAAATTTAAAAATCTAATTTGTATTGAACTTTTCTTTCCCTTTTCTGAATTTATCAGCATAATAAATACCGTTTGAAGTCTCACCTACCACAATAACTCAACATTAATATTTACATCATCAACATAGGCCAGGTTCATATCTATAATATATTTAACCATAAATGAGATAACATATCATTACCATTTAAGACTGATGATTGTGGAAGACTACCAGCAGAAGGAATATTAGAATTTAGAGGAGTCTGACATACATTCCTTGATATTTTTCTAGTTCTTGAAGCTACTAATAAAATATACGTAGAACAATAAACAAATGTACAATAAGGATCGTCAGATTGTTCAAAAAATATGTCAAATAATCTGTCTATACCTTGAGTTTTTTTTTATGGCTGAGACAAATCATTCGGAGGAGATACACTGACATTACCATGATTGTGATATACATTTGGTTGTACAACAGTTGTGGTTGAAACTTTTAAAGAAAAAAATACGTTAAAATTAATAAATGATAAGATATGAAAAAGTAATGAGTTTTTAAATTTAGCAATATATGTATAAGCATACCATTTGTAATATTTGATAGTGGAGTCCTGCCAACAGGATATAATGTTGGTGTAAGTTTAAAATCAACATTTGGAAGAGTATCATGTACGTTCCGTGGTGATATTCTTGTTCTTCTATCTTGTAAGCAAAAAAATTATACAGAATGAATAAACATCAATTACGGAAAATCAAACTGGAAAAAGGTTTTATAAATTCTGGTCCGATACCATTTTTGTTTGTGGCTGATACACATGAATTTGGAGTGACATTACCAGAAGGGTGATAAACATACACGGGTTGACCATTTCTTGTAGAAACTTGTAAGACAAAATTAATTGAAACAATTAGTAAAAGCTAACATATTAAAATGGATCATGGAGATAGGCAAGTGTGTGGTATTTTGAATGGCTTAACACATACAGTTTATAACATTTGATAATGGATTCATCTCGAAAGGATTGGAACTTGATGTAATAGGAGAACCGCCATTGTTTCTACGATGTTGAAGAACATACTTCCTTTTTTTTCCTGGATTCCTTAGAGCTTGGTGTTGGATCTTTCTCCATTTGTTCTACACAAACCTGTCATAGTTAAGTTCGAAAAATCAAATCGGTAACTAAAAACATCCAAATCGGTAACTAAATTCCCTATTCGCAGAAAGTCAGTAACTTTATTCCCCTTAAAACAACAAAGTCGATAACTAAATTCCAAAACAGGAAAGTAAAATATGGATATGTTGAAACAATCTGAATCGAAACCTGTATTCTGTTGACTGATGAAATAGTTGATGCATGGAAGACGAAGACTTCACTTTTAGAAGAGTATATATCTCCAAATCTAGGGAGAATCATGTTTAGCAAATTTGATGGTTTTCCGGATGCTTCATGAAAAGGAAGATGGATTGCAGGGCGGGAAATCTTGTAGATGGCACCTGTTTGTATGGGCGGGAGATTCGTGATAACTAAAACACTTGGGGTTTTGTGGAAGCTTTATGAGAAAGGAGATGGAATGCAAGATGGGAAATCTTATAAAGGTTTAGTGTTATAAGTATAATATTTAATTTAATTTATTTATTTATGGAATGCAGGATGTGTGGAATTAAGTTTTAGGGAACTAAAGATTTAGAGATAAAAAAGTCTTCCATTATTGAGGGTGAGTTAGATAATTATTTATTTACTCTACTACATGAATGTGTGTGTTTGCATCATTTAATTTGAAACATTCAACATGATTTATTTGTGATGTACTATTTTATATAAATAATCTATGAAATTCTTGCTGAGCAAGTACCGATACCGTCCCAATAGCGTGCCGATATCAAGAAATACCGATGAAGATATTTGTGTAAAACTGGATACCGATATCGAGACCGAAATATGTTGCTACCGTACGGTATCGGTATTTTGACAGTAACAGATTTCAGGATCGGGATAAGGATGGGATCGGGACGGTTTTTTACAACACCAAAAGTTTAAATATTGGTATATGTCTTGACATTCGGATTATACTTAACAATACATTTAATGAATTGACATTCGGATTATATGTCTTGATATTAGTATATGTCTTGACAACGGTTTTTTGTACACCTGTCCGATGGACGTGCTTTATAATATTTTGTTCCTATTTAATGATTTGACATTTGGATTATACTTAACAATACATTTAACTTGTCGACTGATTAAGGCTGTTTCCAACCAATACACAGTTCACTAACACATAAAGCGAGGTAAATAAAAATATATTATCTAATACATCGTTTAACTCCAAACCAATATATTCCAAACCAAGGTTGTTCCAAACCAATACACAGTTCACTAACACAAATTTCTTTGTTTATTAAATCTGGTCCAATCCCAAGGCAAAGCCCAAGCCCAAGCCCATATGTTTGAAAACCAAAAAAGATTAAAACTTACTCGGCGTTGGATTTTCTTATGACTTGACGATTGAAGTTCTATCAAACCCTTACACGAGTTCTTGATCTGTATTCAGACCAAAAAACGTTGATTCCAGGTAACGAACGGAGATCATCCGATCTGAACAATCATTGCCGCATTGACGACGGTATTCTCTTCACCTTCAATTTCATCTTTTACTAATTTAGTATATTTGCTTTCTTTGATCGAAAATTTCTTATAATTTTGGTTTCTTTTGACGTTATATGACTCAGTGTTGTTGATTATTTACACTGGTATTAGAAAGATTTTGTCGATTTGTGAAACTTAATCAGAAGAGTATAACTGTTCTTGACATTGACGTTGCTTGGATAATGCTTTTGATGTATACGTTGATAAAGTTTGTTGTTAGCAAAGTTTTTAGTGTTTAACAGATTAAGTTTCTCTGGTGAACATTTGGGTATGTTAAGAACACCATAGAACCTTTTTTATACATATTTTGATGGTCTTTTTTTTGGTTTGTTAGAATTGGTATTAGTTCACAATCTATAATAAATTGGTAAGTATATGTAAGAACTAAAACAAATAGGATAAGTTAACGAGTTTAAGAACAAAGTAGGTTTTAACTTTGAATTATATGATTTGTTGAAATATATATATATATATATATATATGTTATATATATATATATTTCGATATGTTAAGAAATACATGTATTCTGACATTTTCTATGTTCTGTATTTTGATATATGTTAGTTGTATCATCTTTTATTTAGTTGTATTGCATACTTTAATGGATTGTATTCATTTGTTTCTTATTGTTATTGACTTTGATTCTATATAATTGACACTGTTGCAGTTTTACATGACAATGGTTTATGGATTTCTGTGTTACCTTCAAGAGCGTAAACGGAAATGTTTGGTTAGTAATCTTATCCGATCCTACTTTAACACTTAATTTTATTTTTTTCGTATGATGTTTATCAATAAAAGAGTTTTATTTATTTATGCTTAGATTTTTCCAAAACAATATGACAAATGGACTCAACAGTTAAATTATCCAACCGGAAATATAAACATCCGGACCACAACTGGCAACATTTTTAAAGTGAGGATCAGAAAATTAACCAACGGCAGATATTATTTCTATAATGGATGGTTTGAGTTGGTAGACAGTTTGAAAATACCTTCAGATTCATGGTTGATATTTCAGTACGAGGAAGCATTGGAAAGTTTCAGAATATTATATTTTTATCAAGACATTTCTCTTGCTCCTTGTGATCATTTTTACTACAAACCATCTGGTAACGAAGATTATGTGGTATGTAACTTCAAACAATATTCGTCATGTAATCTAAAGATGTAATACAGTTGTTTGGTTGTGGTTTTTTATTTATTTACTCAATTTTGTGATATTTTTTTTACTAATGCACTGTATAATGTGTTTCTTTCGAATTGTAGAGTATTAATCGTTCTTTTGGTCATCACAAGATGTTAAACATTATTCCTTCATATCCGGTTCTTATTAAAGGATCTGGAAAGCAAAACTGGTCTGTACGGATGGAAGAATTCCACAAGAACTTTACATAACTAACGGATGGAAGCAGATAAAGAATGAATTGTCATTAACTGCTGATCATCTGATTGTCTTTGAGATGTTAGATCTTCAAACTTTTCATATCACAGTTTTCAATTGTGCTACCTGCGATTTAGTGCTTCCACCGGAGGTAGGTGGTGATGTTAAAGAAAATGTGCTACAAGACATGATCTTGATTTCAGATACTGAAGCTGTAGAGGACTCTGTTAATGTGAACGAAGGTGGTATGGCTGTTGTGAATGAAGATGATGAGATCGTACCTATTTCTTTTCGTGTGGATGGTCATTTTGTAAGCTTGTGATGATGACTTTACTAATCTATAATGCGTTAGTTAGATTTTAAAGATGTGTTAATACTTTGATTATTGAACTCTTCGTTGTTTCGTACAGCGCCTTATTAAAAAGCAGGCTCAAGATCTCGGACTGAATCGTAAGATCGGATTGAAGATTGTGGACGCGGCAGGTGATGTTTGGGATGTTCGAGTTGCTCTAGATTCATCTCGAGGTCAACGAAGATATTATGTCCAAGGAATGAAAAGTTTGTGAAGGATAAAAGCATGGCTCCAGGTCAAGCTTTTACACTTAACTTCGTGAAAGGTAAAAAGCTTTTGTTGTTCTGATGAATGTTCATGGGATTGAAAAAGGCAGATGTATTGGGATGTTCGAGTTGCTCTAGATTCATCTCGAGGTCAACCAAGATATTATGTCCAAGGAATGAAAAAGTTTGTGAAGGATAAAAGCATGGCTCCAGGTCAAGCTTTTACACTTAACTTCGTGAAAGGTAAAAAGCTTTTGTTGTTCTGATGAATGTTCATGGGATTGAAAAAGGCAGATGCAGAAGGATAGATGGAACCAAGTTTTTGGGTTGTAGTTATTCAGGTTTAGAAACTGATGGTAGACTTGTTCCTTTACTTTTCAAGTTGTGGTTCTAAAACATATATGTAGATGTAAATCATTGGGTCCATGTCTAACGGAAACAAACCGGGCAGCCAATGCTGAATTTTGTACTGACCGATTTATGAAGTCAGAAACCTGCATACTTTAATGTTAGTTTTTAAACCGTTTTTGACGTTGAAGTTGACGACGTATTATTAGTGCTTTGTATTTCCTTTTAATTATTTCGTATTGATCTTTTCGTATGCTTTTAATCGACATAAGTGTAAATAAAGATTGATGTAAAGACAAATAGTAACTATAAAAAGTGGTACAAAAAATCATTAGGAGCCCAAAATAGGGACCGACAATACAAAAATTGGCAATGTAAATACAATGACATCATATACAAAACAGACTTTCTTTCAAAAGGCTATTCAATATTCATACTTATATATATATATATATATATATATATTTTGTAGTACTTCCTGGTAGACCACAATAGTAGTAGTTTTAACAAATACAAACTTCATAAATTTTGCAATTTACCCCTAATGTAGCCGGATATGTAATTGCGCTGATTTTATTTTACTCGAGTAAAAAGTAATTATTGCCTTAAACATTGTTCGGAAAAACGTTAATCACAACCACATTTGAAAACCAAAGCAATACTATAGAAAAGTTCAATAATGGTGACTTCATATAGTAGCCATACACCAAAAGGAAATAAACCATCTTCCATTTTCTTAACTCACATCAGTAACACACCAAAATGACATACATCAACTTGAGTTCAAGACTTAACAAAATATTTACTGTCCAAACATAAACAGACATCATTTTAAGTCTTCAAAATAAGTAGTGTCTACTACACTTTCATAACACATACTAATGATAAGCTTCTAAGTGTTAAGCTTAGGTAGCTTCTTCCGGGTTCGTTTGTTCGTAGAGGAGAGCTCACCAGCATTTGGACTATCAACATTTTCCACAACGCGTTTTCCATTCGGACTTGTAGCAGAATCCTTTTCAGCTTCAACGACGGAAGAGTCGACTGTAACAGATACAACATCCTTGAAACAAATCACAAAATAACTATTCATACGTTAAATTAAGAACATGTAATTTAACATGGTAAACCTACAAATCACAAAACAGCTGTATAATTGATTAACTGTTAAACTGCACAATACTAACCTTTGAAATTGGTTGACCAACACCCTAAGAAGTTTCAGAAAGGTCCACAGCTATAGCAGTTTCAACATCTTCTTGATCCACCTAATAAATGTGCATATAGAAGAATATAAGAAACTGTATATATGTAGCAATAAATGAAGGATGATTATCCAATAAGTATTATAAAGAGGTTTCATTCACTACCTCATCAGCATTCACGTCCATATTGTTATTTCCCCCAAGCAACTCAGCAATTATAACCGATCATCACATGTTTTTGGACCGTATAAACAGGGTAGTCATGAGTAAGATTGTAGTTAGAGACTTCAATCTTAAAGGCTAGCTTCTTATCAATCAATCGAGAAATTCATGTGAAAAAGTTTGAGTATCATCTGCCTTCACTTGCCTTTCCCTAATATCGCTTGCAGCTGCTCCAACAATCTTCATGACATCCCTATCAAACATGACAAAAGACACACTACCAGTCTCATCTTGCACCCTGACACGCACCTTAAACCTGATATACATAGATAATAACAGAACTTAATTAATTTATATTATCCAACAACAATAAAATAGCATTATAAATAACAACACTTAAACAATAAAGTTGCTGACCTTCGGGTGATTGATGTACATTCACAGTTGCATTTGGGACAAAACATAACGTTCGAAGGTAAATTCAGTATTTCCTCTGAGATATTTTCAGCATTTTGTAAATAGTCAACTTTACTTAACACCTTCCTGAAACACTTACGACACGCTGGATAAAACCAACCATAGCTTTCTTGCACAATTTTAGTTGTAGCAACTACAACACAAGACATTTCCTGTAAAAAACAAAAGGTAATTACGAATTCTTCTGGGTAGACATTTCCTGTAAGCAAATATAAAAGTATATAAAAAATTATACAATCTCAGTCTCTATGATCTCGTCAACATGTTTCTTTGGGGTAGCTATTACGAACTCTTGGTGCAATGGGTAAACAGTATGAGATGAAAGTATTGTTTGAGAAGTATCACCAGATGCTTGTCCTTGGTTCATGATATGACTAAAGAACAGTAAAAACAATTAGTATGCAAATTAACAAAAACAAAGGAATTAATTCGAAACAAATATATCATATAAATTTATATTAGATGGACAGTTTACCTTCTCCGTAACTGATTAGTTTCATCGATTTCTTCATTCAAAAACAGGCGAGTTCTAAACTTGTCGCTTTGAACTGTCAGTTTCCCTATGTATTATAATATTCGAATATTTAATTAACAAAATTGCATCATGAACCAAAAAGTGTTATAACTGAACCAAATAACATCATGAACCAAAAACTGTTATAACTGAAAATGTATTATAAGAAAACAATTACCTTTCCATTCTCTAACCTTTGCATGCTGAATAACAACCAAGAGATGCGCATTAACAACGTTGTTATTAGAAAGGAAGTGGCTAAACTGTTCAGCATAAGCATTCCACACAGTGCATCCCAAAACCGTACCACTAAACAAAAACAATACATGAGTATTTAAATCTCAAATAACATGGACATCATTTATTAAATGAGTATTATTTCATCAGGATATGACGAAATGGTATTTTAAATTTAATCTCTTTTATAGGACACATTAATTATATTACATGAGATCATTTATTATGTCTCGCACACATTAATAAGATCAATCATATAAGATCAATAATTGTTATTCTCATTTATGGCATCATCTCACAAAAGTTGAGCATATAGAAGAATAACTGTCATTTGCATAACACCAACAGAATTTTACATGAGATCATTTTACAAATTGTAATCTTAACAATGTGCTACTACTTAGTTAGGTTGGTGGAAGTTTGGTATCCATATATCTATCAAAAATTTGAAGCATGCAAACAACTTTACTATATATAGATTATTTCATAAACAGTAGTTATTAATAATTCAACTTCAACAATCTTGAAAATTAGAAAATGAAAGGTAAAATTCTTACTCCAAGTCCTGAAGATCAAAGTTCATCCTTTTAGATTGTTTAGGAGGTTGTCCATAAATGTCCAAATCTCCACACTCGACCACGGTACCAGCAACATCTACAAAATGTAATACAAATTAAATCCGAAAAACAAAAAATTAATATCATTTAGGCAGTAGTAAACACAAAATATACACACCAACTGTCAAAAGGTCATTTGCAGCTCCATTAAGAATATCCTTAAAAGCAATAAAGTTGAAGCCGTATTCAAGACCTTGCCAAGAATCAACACGGGTAACAGTTGTACAACGATAAAAGTTGATTTTGTAATCATGAGTTACAACTTTGAACAGGTCATTATTTTCACCAACACCAAATTTGGAGAGAATAACAACAACATCCTCTTAAAGTTGATGGCCAAAAACAGTGATCAGATTCATCTTAATACCCGCATGAATCTTTACACCCTGAACATCAGCATTCAAATATAGATTTTAGGGTTCAGGCACATTTGAATATCATAAGCAAGTACCGATATGACTAAAGAACAGTAAAAACAATTAGTATGCAAATTAACACAAACAAAGGAATTAATCGAAACAAATATATTGTATAAATTTATATTAGATGTTGATTACACCAAAAGGAAATACGACATCTTCTATGTTCTTAACACACATCAATACTACAAAATCCAAATATCAACCATGAACATCAGCTTCAAATGTTATTTTTGGGGTTCACAGATCTAAAGCCTATAAACAAAATCATCATCGACTACGCCTTGAAAGGAGTTATAAAAATCACCAAAAAATAGAAATACTAACCGTCTCGTCTATCAGGATCAGTTCTATCTTAAAACATTGATTCCATTTTCGATGATTCTCGCCTTCATGTTCCACATGTCTTTACCAGGGTTCAAATCAGAAACCAAACTAAGATGACAAGGTGAACCACCAACATGACTGTTCAGGTTTGACGCCATTTTCGGAGGTTTAGAAGCTCGTGTTCCATGATCGTCGGACATGATTATGATAACTGATCTTCAAACCAAAGGGAGATGAGAAGAGGAAATACTTTATGGAGAGAGAGAGGAAATAATATGTGTTTGAGAGTGTATGATGTATATAATAACTAAGACTAAACTTGATGATGATGATATAATCTAATCACAATAAATGCAGGAGCTCTTCTCCAAACCATTTTTGAATTCTGACGGCTATAGATAAGTTATTTAAAATTTGAATTTGAATATTGTTAATGTATTAATGTATTAATAATTATTTGATTAGTTAAACATATTGAATTGAATAATACAAATTTATGATGTAATAATGACTCAAAACTTGCACAGTTGAAGGGGTTTAGGAGCTGACACGTAAGCAAAGATGACGTCAGCGGTTTTCTCCTTTTATAGAGAAGGGAGATAGTTAATTGAGATATAATAAAGCTGTAAACATCATGGCAGAGGAGGATCTTAGTTAGGGCTAGGGGAGCCCGACCTACCTGTTTTTTCGCTTAAAGGTGTAAATTTTTCGAAAAAATCCATTTGTATTAAAATTGTAAACATCATGTTACGATAACAGGGGAAGATTTTAGTTAGGGCTAGGGGAGCCCAGGCCTCTCTGTTTTTCGCTTAGAATTGTAAATTTTACCGAAAATTTCATATGTATTAAAATTGTAAACATCGTTTTACGATGGCAGTGGAGGATCTTAGTTAGGGTTAGGGGGAGCTCCTGCTTTTCGCTTAGAAGCGTAAATTATAGTGAAAATTTTATATGTATTGAGCGCTCCACCTTACCCTGTTTTTTTCTTTAAAACTTTCGACCCGTCTATTTAAAAGTTGACTGTACGATGATGATGAAGAACTTTGGTCGCCTAAGGTGATGGCAACGGTATTTACTTTCTCTACCCCATTAAGATATTTATTGGTGATGAACCTAGTGTATATTATTGTTTGAACGGCAATAATGTACATTAATTTTAATAAAATAATTTATGAGTTTGAAAGGAGTAGGCCATTGGGCAAGAGTAGTCATGAATTTGAGTTAATAATTAAACGTGGTAACGTTATAAAGTTAAAACCATCGGCTGAGCATGAGTTTTGGTCAGCGATGAATTAATTGAAAAACGTGTAGAGTGGGGGATATGATGTTGAAATTTGATTGTAAGAAAGGCAGGCAGGGTGGGTGGGTCCCAACCTCATGAGGTGTTGGAAAATTGTATATCATCTGTTTTACCAAATGTTGAAAATAAAAGATTACGGGATCAGTCAAGCATCATCTCCCAAGATTAGCAGGGTCAAAGTCAGCTGTTAAGATTAGCAGGATCGAAGACAGCTGGTAATCAGCTGTAAATCCAGCCGTAAACCAAGCTGTCTTCTATATTTAGATTACGGTTTTGTGTATAAATTCAATACCTTTCTTTGTAATGAAATATACGAAAATACACACATCAATTCAGTGTTTTACGAATCAACTTCTTAACATGGTATCAGAGCAGTGTCGTTCTTGACCTGTTCATCATTTACCTTGCTCACCCAAACCAAATCATCCTCTCAACCAAGCTGCCATGGCCGAAGCCGGTAACTTGGGAGAAGATCTATCAATTCAAATCGCCAATCTGCTCAAGAATGGCCTCAACCCACAAAACCGAAACCCAAAACTGTCCGATAACCTTCAAATAAACCTCAAGCTCAACAGCCAGAATTATGCCTTATGGACCCGGATGATGAGGGTAGCCATAGGCGGTAAATCAAAAGCCTTTCTAAACCATTTATCAACCAACCCACCGAACCAAACCAGGGAGGAATATGAGCAATGGGAACAAGACGACCTAGTCGTCTTCTCATGGCTCATACAAAACATCGAACCAACCCTCGCCAGCAATCTTACCGAATTCCCGACAGCAAAATCGCTGTGGGATGCCCTGGCTATAACATATAGCAGTGGGCGTGACAAGCTCCAAACCTTCAACCTACATGTCAAGGCAAATGAAATCAAACAGAACAATCTCTCCCTAGAAGAATTGTGGATTATACTCCAAGGAGTATGGGGAGAAATTGATCGGATTGACCCAAACCCTATGACCTGCCCAACCGATATCCAAGCATATCACAAAATCAGGACGGAACAGAAACTGTTTCAGTTTCTAAACGCCCTCAACCGGAAATATGACCCTATAAAGAGGGAAATACTCCGGTTAGAACCCCTTCCAACCGTAGAAACTGCATACGCCACTGTCCGCAAGGAGGCCGCTCACCAGAACATTCTGGGAACACCTCTCAATGACACACAGGGTATCACAGTGGGTCTAATGGCCTCTGAAATTGACGGATTAGGGCTTGCATCAAAGGGATACCGACGGGCCGATGGAAAAAGAATCGGAACAAGTAACAAAGACGACAAAACTCACCTCAAGTGTGATCATTGCGGTATGACGAAACATACCCGGGAACAATGTTTCAAGCTCGTTGGGTATCCCGAATGGTGGTCTGATGGTCAGAAGAGAGGCACAAAGACTACGGAAAAGGGGAAGCCATCTAGGGGAAGCAATGAAAACGGAAATGGAAGCCCTAATCAAGAACAATACTTGGGAAAAGTGTACTCTCCCATTGGGAAAGAAATCCGTGGGGTGTCGTTGGGTCTATACGGTTAAGTATAAACTAGATGGTACAATTGAAAGATATAAAGCCCGACTGGTAGCAAAAGGGTATACCCAGACACATGGGATTGACTATGCTGAAACATTCTCCCCAGTTGCAAAAATGAACACAATTAGGGTTCTTTTTCGATAGCTGCAAATGAAGGGTGGCCGCTTCAACAGTTTGATGTAAAAAATGCCTTTTTACACGGGGACCTAGATGAAGAAGTACTTATGGATGCTCCTCCAGGATTCACAGAAGATTTCAAAACTGGAGAAGTTTGCCGTCTGAAGAAGTCTCTTTATGGTTTGAAGCAATCTCCCCGGGCTTGGTTTGGCAGATTTACGGTAGCTATGAAAAAATTTGGATATAAACAGAGTAATGCCGATCATACTTTGTTTCTCAAAAAAAGAGGAAAATTCGTAACCTGCCTAATTATCTATGTAGATGATATGATCATTACAGGGAACGATAAAGAAGAAATGGTAAACTCAAAGAAAACTTGTTTGCTGAATTTGAAATGAAAGATTTGGGCAGACTTAAGTATTTCCTCGGAATTGAAGTACTAAGGTCAAAACAAGGAATTTTCATTAGTCAAAAGAAGTATGTCTTAGACCTGTTGGCAGAAATTGGAATGATCGATTGCAAACCAGCAGATACTCCTATGAGTGTAAACCAAAAGCTGTACATGGAAGAAGGAGCAAAATTAGCAAATAAAGAAAGATACCAACGGCTGGTGGGAAAACTAATATACCTCTCACATACTCGTCCAGACATCGCCTATGCTGTAGGGGTAGTAAGTCAGTTCATGCACCAACCTCAACAGTCACATATGGAAGCAGTTTGGAGAATTATTAGATATCTCAAAGGAACAGTGGGTCATGGAGTCCTGTTTCAATCACATGGACACCTAAATGTTCAAATCTATACCGATGCAGACTGGGCAGGAGATAAGGGAAGTCGGAGATCAACAACAGGCTACTTCACTTTAGTTGGAGGGAATCTTGTTACTTGGAGAAGTAAAAAACAAAAGGTGGTTGCTCTTTCAAGTGCAGAAGCTGAATTTAGAGGTATAGCTCGAGGTTTAACAGAAGCCATGTGGATGCGGAGACTCTTAGCTGAGATTGGTTTTCCGTCAAAAGAAACAAGTAAGATTATGTGTGATAATAAAGCTGCAATTCAGATTTCAGAAAACCCAGTACAACATGATCGAACTAAACACGTGGAAGTTGATAGGAACTTCATCAAAGAAAAATTGGAAGATGGTACGATTGAACTACCATTCGTTCGATCAAAGGATCAGCTTGCTGACATTCTAACAAAAGCAGTTAACGGGAAAATTTTCAGCGATTGCTTGGGCAAGTTGAATTTTGGAAATCCAACTATTCAACTTGAGGGGGAGTGTTGAAAATAAAAGATTACGGGATCAGTCAAGCATCATCTCCCAAGATTAGCAGGGTCAAAGTCAGCTGTTAAGATTAGCAGGATCGAAGACAGCTGGTAATCAGCTGTAAATCCAGCCGTAAACCAAGCTGTCTTCTATATTTAGATTACGGTTTTGTGTATAAATTCAATACCTTTCTTTGTAATGAAATATACGAAAATACACACATCAATTCAGTGTTTTACGAATCAACTTCTTAACACCAAATTCATCTCATTTTCTAGTTAATGTGTTACATATGTAATCAAGGAATTACATTGATAGTTTATGTGGTACATATGAGTTATGGATTTGCTCTTTTGGTTTAAGAAATTAAATATTTGGTTTTACTGTTTGCACAAACATAACACATATAGATATACCAGTGAAATAATCCGTGAAACGTTTAGCAAAATTCCGTAACCAAAAGTGTAATTTCTCAATTCTAATTATCAAATCCATAATATAGATATATATTAGATGAGTAATCCGTGTAATTCTTTCTATAAATAATTGTTTTTTATCTTTTGAACGGCAAATTTGGATCACTGATGGATCACTAGAGTATTATCGTGCCACTAGCGGAACCATCCAATCATATCCATCTTCACTAGCAATAATGCATATACACTAATTCAGAAGGAAAACCACCAGTTGTTTACTGTGTTATTTTAATAAACTATAATTGCTAATGTTTGATGATATATATATATATATATAGACATAATATCTATTTAAAATAACAAATGTTAATTTTACTTTATGATATGCTTTAGGGGACACATTTATCCCTTTAACCTTGTTGAGTGTCAAACAAGGGTCTCCCAAAAGTATTAGTGGTAAATCCATTATATCATGAAAAGTTTGTTTCTTTACATAAAATTCTATGGACAGAAACTAAACCGTCCGACTAGCCTCTTACATTTCCATTATTACAAGTTTGACCAAACTGATTGATTACGGGTGTATAAAACTCGGTCCCGACCATCATAACGGTGGCTTGAACCAAAGCCAACCGGAAATAAGATCGAACTGGCTTCATATGGACCTGTTACACAACTTCATTTTGTCTTAAAACCCAGTTTAAAACTGGAAAACACAATTTAAACCGAGACCACCCGGTTTTATTGGCATATCATACATCATAGACATATTTGCAAATCATTTAGAGCACTCACAATCAAAACTCTTACCACATCTCTATAATTACACTATAAATTAGGGTTGTGCAAAAAGCTAGCGGCTCGGAGCTCGCTCAGATTTAGCTTAGAAAAAGCTCGCTCGATATGGCTCGATTTAAAAGTGAGCCGAGCTGGCTCAGTTCGGTTAGAAAGTGAGCCTAGCTCAGCTCGGCTCATAACGAGCCGAGTTGGCTCGGTTTGGCTCGCTTTGTAACTTGGCTCAGTTTAGCTCGGATTATTTCACTTACAATAAATTTTAATTTTATATACATTATAATATATTACAAAAAATTGATTATTAATTACATGTATATAGGTTTCTAATTTGATATCTATGGTATATTTGAAGGTTGATTACTATATTAATGAACTAATATTGTATTTCCTTGAAATTAAAACTTATTTTGCGTTGTTGAACTTGATTTTGGTTTGTAATGTATTAGGTTGAACTTATTTTAAATATATTCTTTTAAAGTATTGAATAATATTTTAGGCTACTGAATTTAAGAGGTATATATTAATTTTTCTATATAAAATCGAGCTAAACCAAGCCGAGCCGAGCCCGAGCTTAGATTTTCAGCTCGGTTTCAAATCCGAGCCGAGCCGAGCCAGCTCGGTTTATAATCGAGCCGAGCCCGAGCTTGGCCTAGCTCGGCTCGGCTCGGCTCGGCTCATGAACAACCCTACTAAAAACACTACAGTTTTTTATTTTTTTTTCAATTAAATAATATTTTTTATACTTTTATCATTACCTTTTTTTTCTCATTCACTCACAGCCACTTTTAAAAAGTATTTTAAAAATATAGAGGTTAACAGTATTGCCTCCAAATTTACTAATGAACATAACTTTTTCTCCTTTTTCTCACATCCACTCATAAAAATTTAAAACCACTCTCACAAATATAAAGGCTACACTCAAATAATTTTGAAGGATCAATTGTGAATGCTCTTATTATAACAAATGTGTTATAATCTTAAAATCCTCTAGATACATCAAAGATATATTTGTAAATCATTTATTATAGCAAATGTGTTAAAATCTCAAAATCCTTAGGATAGACTTGGTCTACTACTAAAATCAATAGATCAGACGTGGTAGACGTGGTGTGCTTGTAAAATCTATCAAATCAAATGTGACAAAGATTTGTTACGACAAGTTTAAAATCTATTATATATGAATATGCACAAGTTTTTTTAACGGCGAAACTATTATATAAAATACAGAAAAGGGATCTCCAAAAAACTGGAATCCAGAAGTTAAATAATTACATCCCGAATATTAATTTAGCCGCCTTTGAGATGTAAATGAGATGAGCCACTTGCGAACTACCAATAAAAGCTTGAATTAAGCCGGACATAAATGAGCCCGAGCTCAAGTCTCTATCGGAGCTCATTCAGTAAACGAACCCGAGTTCAAACTTCACTTACCTATTTCTATTAGGCTTGAGAAGCTAACGAACCTACTATTTATATAACCTTTATTTATATATAGCTATACAATAAATGTTATTATACATATATAATGATAATAAAATAACATAAATGATGCTAGATATAATATATACAATTACAAATAAATAATAATAACGACAAATTTATATAAATAATAAAAGAGCCAAGCTCGAGCTTAGGCGAGTTTGAATTTGTCGGTTTGCCACAACTTAACTCGTTGACACCCTAGATGCCTTAACTATAGTCAACCACCCATGATGTTCCCTTTTTGTCATCAAATATCCCCCTTTCTATTTCCTGGTCGGGATCCGGACTGATCCACAACCTTTAGAGCATTAACACTGAAATACCTATATCTTCCTCATCCCCATAATTAAAGAATTTTTTTTTAGTTTTTTAGTTATTTTTCTACTCAATCCGGTTCCCTAAAACTATAAATATTAGATTATAGTGATGCCGAAGAGAATTTGAATGTAATTGCTAATGTGATATGCTATAGAATTCCAAAGACTTAATCATTTTGTTTTTCATTCTTCATTGCCAAATGTGAAGTTAAGAAAATGTATTAGGTTTTAGTCAAATGTGAAGTAAAGAAAATATGTTAGGTTTTAGTTTTTGTCCAATGGAGGCTATATTTTCTAATAACCAGAATAGAACAATATCATATGGACCTTCCTTGAAAGTCTACTTACTTTGTGTCTAGATATGATTAGACTTTTCGATGGCTCTTTAAATTAAGGGATATTGGATTTAAATAACCTTAACTTTCACCAATTGGCCGATAATACTCCAAACTTTGGATTTGTACACCACCACTCCCAACTTTCAACTTATTGGCCGATAACACTCCTTAACTGACTGAACCATATCCCTTTAATTAATAATAGTTATATTTACATAGTATTTCTACGATAATGTCAACTAAATGAAACCAAAACATAAGTCCAATGAGGGCGCCAACAGGCACAAATCTACCAAAATGCTTTTCCTGTGTCTCTACCTAATTTATTATTCATATACTTGTTTTCTTTTTATATACTGATAAAAGAATCCGTGCAAAGAGTAATGAACAATTAAAAACTGTATTGATGCCGCATATGCTCATGTAGTCTTGTTATATATTTAAAGTTTTTCTATATTATAATATTTAAATTAAAATTTTGGGGTTCAAATCTTTAATTTTATATCTATCTTTAGTATATTAATCCGGTTAGCGACATTCTAACCGTACGTCATTTAAAAAAAACTTATTACGTTAAAACAGTATATTAAATAATTTTACGATATCTATCTTTAGTACATTCAATTTTATTACGTTAAAACAATTTATTAAAATTTGTTTTATTCAAACTTTATTTAATGGAATCAATAATGTTAATCCATATATATTTTCTTTGTTTACTTTTGTTTTAGGAAAACTTAAACAAATTGAGTTGTCCATTGAATTTGAAATAGCATGGACAGGAGTCGCTAGTATTTGTGAGTTGGATATGTTTGACGCAATACCAAAGCTAGTTCAGATTACATGTATAAAATGTGTTAGTTAAAATTTAACTATATTTTATTATAATTTGATTTGATTTGCAATATATATATATAGTTCATTACTAATATAAAATATCTCATTATAATGTATCACTATCATCAGGTGACCATATAAAAAACGTTTATGTTTTTCTCGGTTCACCAAATTCCAATATCGGCACCAAATAGAGGAAGAATACTTTTGCCTAACTAAAGATATTTGGGCCGTAATGGGCTTTGTGACAATACCCGACCCAATCCTATTGCAAGTTTCTTGTGGGCTTCTCACGGGCCTTATAGCAATAAAGCTCGTCACAGCTTGAAATTTATGGGCTTTTGAACGGGTTTTTATTTGTGCCCGTTTGCTATGCTTCCCTATGGGTTCATTTAGTCTTCAACACTAGATGGCCTATTTTCTTTTCCATTTCAACTTGCAAGTCTTGTTATTTGGTATATGTACTACATATTAACCTTAAAATCATGGGTTGGTGGTCAGTAAATAGTAATATTAGGTAACCCGCCGTTTTGGGGACTCCATCAACAGTCACCACCATGGATGATGTTAATTGCATAAACCACATGTTAGGAATGCGGGGACATAACTCTTAATTGCGTGAGATGGCATCATTGCTCCTTGGGTGACCTAGGTTGTCATGGATCAATCAAACAATAGCTCGTGAAAACAGATTAATACTAGTTGGTTGGTGTATGTGCGATATGTTATTTAGTAGCAGAGATTCCGATGAGTCGCCCTTTAGGTTTATTCTAGGATATATCGTCTTCACGGTTTTGATAACTTTAGTATCTACAAGTTGTCATGAATGATGTTGTCACTTAATTTTTGAAAATGTAGCTAACTGGACCAAGATTTATTGACTTGCTAGCTTTTTGGTAAATATTTAAATGACAAACACACACACTTTTATTAGTTATTACACACAAGTCCCCATCCTAATACTTTTGTTGTTGAGTCATTTTTGTACCACTAGCTCAAAGACATGTTGGATTTTTAGGCGATTTTGATGGGAAGAAAAGGGAGAGAATGTTAAGCCTTATTTTTTCATCCATTAATTTGCTTTAGGTTAACTATTCCATTTTCTTAAGATATAAATGATTTATCTTGTTTTTGGATATACAAACTCTACCCATTAAGTCATCCACGGAGAATATGATATATATAATTTAAGATTTCATTTGATGTTAACTACCACTGATAACAATTATGTGGTGTTTATGATTTTTCATTTGTAGCACATGTGTTTGGCAAAATTGTGATTTGCCATTGCCATGAATGATTCATGTGTGTTAGCTTTATGTGGGTTACTTTTCTTGTGCATCTATTGATTTGGGTGTTTAGGTCTTGAAATAAGAAACTACATTGGCTTAGGGATTTTAACCAACTAAAACTGAATGTTTATGTAATTGCATGTAGATAAACTTCTTCTACAGTTTATATAAGTTTGTGAATTTAAACCATATATAATAAATGTCATAACTTATTGTTGATCAACAAACCATCCGCCAAACCAAATCAATGGACGTGATAATGAAGGAACAGAGGTTCCACCGACGATAGTCTGGCTTGATTACGGAACCCTATGAAGGGTCAAGATAATCTTTCAAAGTATGAACATAACGCTTTTCGTTTGCCACATCGTTTCTGACTGGATAAAAAAGATCCGCTTATGTTTTTGACCCCTCTCTTCACTATAAACACTAGAGTGGTGAAAATTTGAAGGGCCCATTTACAAAATAAAAACTTCGATATGTATACTATAGACCTAGCAAAACAAGTCCATTTAGTAAACTGAAATATCACGTTCACTCAGCAATTGACATGAAGTGTATAACTAGGAACATAAGCCTAGTTAACAATACATGGCAAAGTAATAAAACAATGGATGATAATCTTTCATTGTTATGTGAAACAAACTTGAGGGACCAAAGTTGTCTAAAGATGAACTTGGGTTTTATAAACAAAAATTAAAACATAACACACACCAAAAAGTGTGTGTATATGTCGATCCTCAGGAGAAGAAACAAGGGGAACCCTTGTTCAACCTCAATCCATCAAATTGGAAGGCAAATCGAACCCAAAATCGATGCATGAACGCGTTTTAACGATCACCCGAACTAGGGGATCATAAGGTATGTCGAATTTTTGATATTGATGAAGTTGTGAAATTTGATGAACATCACAAGAAGCGATTTATGTATGAATCGTATAGGCTATGGCCAAGTGAAAAGTCTACCTAGGTTGCTATGAATTGGATGTTTAGATGATTTACCACACTTAGATAAGTGGGTTTTAGTAATATGATGAAATTGATGATATAAACATGTTTAGAATCAGCATCCATGATGGTGACGAGAAAGTGTTTGAATAATCTATGAATTTGAGTATATGATCATACTTGTCATAAGATGGGTCTTTGTATAATATAAAGAAATTGATGTTAAATGTAACATTTGTAAAAATCGGGTCTCCAAAACCCGCTCCGTTTTGTAATCAAGTACCAAGTTATGAAAGTACATTAATTATTTATGGTTATTTTGAGTTAAAACGATACATAATTAATAAATAAACTAAACTATAAAAATTATATTTGATAAAAAGTTAAAATAAAATAAATAAAAAACATTTGAAGCTGCCGGACTCGAACCCGGGTCAGCTGAGTCTCTAAACGACTTAACATCCATTCTCCTAACCACTCCGCCACAACGTGTTTTCTGTTAACAGTAGGAAAGCGAAAGGAACTTATACACAAACTCGATTTAACCGATGATGCCATCTGAAAACCGATAATCGGCAAACCAATCGTTAAATCGATTGTTTACCTCACAATTTCAGTTATAACCGATGTGCGACGGTTTCCAATTAAGTCAGAATTGATTGAACTTAAAGCTTCATCTTTTCGGCTTTTGAAACCGAATATTTCTTCAAGTTCTGATTTAATTCAAGTTTTCAATCATTTGCACGATTCAGAACTATCACAACAATATCCAATTTCATTTTCGTCGCATTTGTGAACCATAAAATCATCTGAAACAGTTCGCCGGAAATTTTCTGCAAGTCACCGGAAAACCGGGACTCACATTCTCACGGTAATTCCTTCGACTCTTTTTGTTTAAAACATGTGATTAGTCAATCTCTAACACAACTCCATCATCAGAATCAATCTTAGCCAACGTATATCGGAAATCTTATCTTCGCCGGAAAGTTTCTGAGACTGCCGGAATCCAACTGTGAACTGGTATGATATCCAAAACTTCTTTTAAACCTTGTTTAAGTGACACAACTTTATGAGTAATCGATCAACGCTGTTAATTGGTTCAACAGTCGGAGTTCATTTCCAATATCAACGAACCTTCGCCGGATTTCTGTGAATATCTTCAATCGGTAAATTCTGTTCCTTAAACTCTCTCCATTCCTTACCCTTGAATTACTGTTAATGTCTAAGAACTTTGTAAATCACAAAATCAAACTTAGCCAGTCGAATTATACTGACCGTGTAATCCGACGAAGAAGATGAAGTTATATCAGAATATAAGAGTAATTAAAATCCGGATTATAAACGGGTTAGACACACAGTCCAGCGGTGGACTGTGTGCAAATTTCATATTCACGTCCCGAGTTCGATCCTTGCTACGCGCACGCTTGTGTAATAACATTCCTTTTTAATCATGAACTAACCCGGGTTAAAACAGGTAGTTGTTAAGTATAATAAAAACCAAGAATATAACTGGGTTAGACACACAGTCCAGCGGTGGACTGTGTGCAAGATAAACTTCACGTCGCGCGTTCGAATCCTGTCACGAGCACCGGTCCATGGAATTAAAACGTTTTTGCAAAATAAAGGAATTTTCGGTTAATTCAAATAAGTATATAAATATAATTAAAACCGAGTTTATAACGGGTTAGTCACGTAGCTCAGTTGGTAGAGCTACGTGCACGTGAACGGAAGGTCGCCGGTTCGAATCCCGCCCGGCGCAAGAATTTACCGCTGACCGAACCGGTCAACGGTCAACGGTCAACAGTAAAAAAAAATAATATTTTTTTTATATATTTATTTGTTTATTTTAATTTAAAAATCAATTAAAAATACTTAAAAATAACATTTTTAAAGATAGAAAATAGCCATAAACTCACAAAAATATATCTAAAAATTTCATTAAAATCCTTAATAAAATCCATCCATTTAATATATTTTTTTCCATTATTATTTAGGTTAGTATTCCTCGTCGATCCGCTCATCTAAATCGTGCGCATCTCACCATCTTCAATTCAACGCACCCAATGTGAGTGAACCTTTCAAATTCCCCGTTTTAATCACGTTTTTGGGGTGTATCATGTGTCTTTGTTTATTTACATATTATAACGAAACTATTGTGCATACATCATATCATGACATGTGTATTAGTTGTTGCTGTTAAGTAGTTATTATTGGATGCAAATTATTATTTCAGTACATGCATTTGCCGAGGCCGCAGCTCCCCATCCATGAGGTTGAGCTTGATCCCCATTTTATTATGCGGTTGATCTGTGGCGTGCCCGCACGATCGGCTCCGTTTGATTGAGCCTTGATCGGTCATTTCATTTTACATTTCAATACATGCAATACGCTCGGCTCCGTTTGATTGAGCCTTGAGTGCACAGTTCAATTTACATTTCCAGTTCGTGCAATACGCTCGGCTCCGTTTGATTGAGCCTTGAGTGCACAGTTCAATTTACATTTCCAGTTCATGCAATACGATCGGCTCCGTTTGATTGAGCCTTGATCGCACAGTTCATTTATGTTAGTTATCGTATGATATTGGTATATTCATGTATGCTACCAAGTGTTATTGTATGTTATAATTGTAACTGCTATTTGCCAATGTTTGATTACTTACATTTGCTCTTTTATGATTATGCACAATATTTTATTGATAAACTAACCATAAAATCATTATCAAATGTTTATCTAATAAGGTTCACTCGCCAACTTATGTTGACCCAAAACCTCCCATTTTACACATGATACAGGTGAACCAGCAGCAGCTAGGAACACATAGGACCTGGATTAGAAGAATAAAACGATTTAGTTTTTGGATTGTTATGTTTGGTTATTTTCCCTTGTATTGAATGAACATGTTTGGATGTTTGAAAAATGTAACTTTGACTTCATTTAATTATGAAACATAATAGTAAATGTCATGTGCTTTGGTGATAACCCAATTATGCCCCGACTCTTATTTCCGCTGCGGGTCGGGGTGTGACAGATTGGTATCAGAGCCATGACTATAGGGATATAAGATAGGTTATTAGACCCTTAGTGCCTATACTATAGTCGATTAGAAACTTATAAGAATTTTGTGTGTTATATGCCAAATTTCATGATGTTTATATGTTTATGTTAAATGTTACATTTGATATTGTACAAGCATGTTCATAAGTATGTATTATCAAATAATGCCTATCATGAAATCGTATGATCATAACATATCACATCCATGCAAGCACACACCACATCATGATTGATTTTACAATGATTTTCGTGTTTTCAAATCTCATCAAAGTGAGTTCTCATGACGGGCATGTAGTAACTGGAAGGGTACTAGTACCGGTAGTCGGAACGTCCTGTCTAGGCTGGCATTCGTATATATCCAAAATAAAGGACCAGTTTGCCTACCTGGGGACTAACGATGAGAGTACGAAATACCTATTAGGCCAAAGCATGCTATACCAAACGTCGTGAGAGCTAATCCCACTTTGAGTTGTCATTGTGTCTACACCTGGACACGTTCCGACCAAACATCTCATGAGCATATTTTGTGGTTTGCATTCGGGGGATGCGAGTGTTAAATTGCCAATACTAATGTGAATCCTACTAAGCCAATAGCCATGGGGGCCCACATGACTATGTAGGTGAAGGTATGGGGGACATTTGAGGCCCAACATGAGCGAACCCAAGACATCCTTTGGATGTAGTTGCATTATTGATATTTATGTTATTTTCATTTTCTTAAAGACACATGACACCTAAAAAGACACCATAAACTCACAATCTTCTCATTTTATGATCCTGTAGATGTCGTCTAGACAGCATCGAAGGGGTAAGAAATCGGAAAAGTCTCGGGAACGTTTGGCCACTCATATCGCGAATCAAATGGCCACGATATTGCCTAACATCGTAGTACAAGTACAACAAGCCCTTGCTGCAAATCCTACTAACCCTCCTCAACAACAGGACCAGAACATCAACAACCCTCCTACCATCAAATGCTCTTACAAACATTTTAAGTCCTGTGATCCTCCAAAATTCGAAGGGACTGAGGGAGTCACTGCTCTCCTACATTGGTTCGAGGAGATGGAAAACGTTTTCTTAAACTGCGATTGTCCTGAGGATCGCAAAGTTCGTTACGCCACCGGGAGACTACTTGGTGTAGCTCTCACTTGGTGGAATACTGAGAAAGGAAAGAGGGGAACTGAAGATGCGATGGCCTTAACTTGGGAGGAGTTAAGGGAAATCATGACTAGGCGATTCTGTCCTAGAAGTGAAATTAAGAAATTGGAGGATGAATTTCATGCCTTGAAGCAAAAAGAGGGTGATCACTCTACTTACAATAAGAGGTTCTTGGAGTTAAACCAAATGGTTCCAAACTTATTCACTCCAACCTATCGTCTGATCGAACATTACATTCGAGGACTTCCCTCGAAGATCCAAGATTCGGTTCTCAGCGTTTCACCGGTAACACTCGAAGCTGCCATGGAGTTGGCAACGGAACTGACCGAAAACCGAATTCGCAATGGGAAGTTCAAAGAAGAAAAGAAGAAAGCCCCTGCTGAGGGACAAACCTCAAACCACCACACTCCTTCCTCTAAGTTTGCTAACAAGAGGAACCGTAACACCAGGAACTTTGCAGTCACCCAAACCAACACCCCTATTCCTGCTGCACCCATCACTCAAGCCACTCCTCCACCCGCGCCATACAGAAAACCATACACAGGGCCACTACCAAAATGTAACCGTTGTCAGTATCACCACTCCCCTGATTATCCTTGCCAATACTGTACCGGCTGCGGTCGCGCCGGACACACTATTCAAAACTGCCGCACGTCTCAACGAACAAACCGCCACCAACCTATAACCCAAACCCACCAACAGTTAATGGGTCAAACGCAACAACAACTACCATTTCCACCCACCCAACATTTAGCCCAAACATACTATCAACGCAATTACCCTATGGGCCAACCAATGCGGGCTTGTTTCAATTGCGGCGACCCAAGTCATTTCAGAAACACATGTCCAAGACTGGTCAATATTATTCATGCTCAGGCCCAAGCCAACCATGTGAATCAAGCGAACCAGGCTCCTCCACCTGCTAGAGGAAGAGCTTTCAATATTAACGCAAACCAGGCCAGAGCTGACGTCAATGTGGTCAACGGTACGTTTCTTATAAATGGTAGATATGCCTCTATGTTATTTGATACTGGTGCGGATAGAAGTTTCGTGTCATTAGAATTTGAACCTATCTTAAGCAAAAATCGGGATAAGCTCGCGGAATCCATAACGGTGGAAGTTGCGAACGGAAAACCAGTTTCATTAGACTATATTTTACGCAACTGTACACTCACCTTAAACGACCACGACTTCTCAGTCGATCTTATTCCTATGAAGCTGGGAAGTTTCGACATCATAATCGGTATGGATTGGCTCAGTCAACATCATGCGGAAGTTGTATGTCGTGAAAAATTTATTCGTATTCCTCTTTCAAACGGTCAGACTCTTCGAATCATTGGAGAAACCTCGTCGAAAGGGCTCAACTTAATGTCTTGTCTTCAAGCTCAAAAATACCTTCGCAAGAATTATGTCGCGTTTGTAGCCCATATCATCAAGAAGGGGACCACAGAGGAGAAACTTGAAGATATTCATGTTGTAAAAGATTTTCCACAAGTTTTTCCTGACGACATTTCAGGACTTCCTCCAATCAGAGATGTCAAATTCCGTATCGATCTTATACCTGGTGCTACACCAGTGGCAAAATCTCCATATAGGTTAGCCCCCTCTGAAATGCAAGAGCTAGCCAGTCAATTGCAAGAGTTGACTGACAAGGGATTCATACGCCCCAGCTCATCGCCTTGGGGTGCACCTGTCCTTTTTGTAAAGAAGAAAGATGGATCTTTTCGGATGTGCATCGACTACAGAGAGCTCAACAAGTTAACCATCAAAAATCGAGATCCTTTACCTCGCATAGATGATCTTCTTGACCAACTACAAGGTGCCAGTTGCTTTTCGAAAATCGACCTTCGATCTGGCTATCATCAGCTTAGAGTGCATGAAGAAGACGTCCCTAAAACTGCTTTTCGAACTCGTTATGGTCACTATGAATTCATGGTTATGCCGTTTGGATTAACCAACGCACCAGCTGTTTTCATGGACCTAATGAATAGAGTCTGCAAACCTTACCTCGATCGATTTGTTATTGTTTTCATCGACGATATTCTTATCTATTCAAAATCTAAAGCTGATCACGAGCGTCATCTACGACTGGTTCTTGCACTTCTAGAAAAGGAAAAGCTTTATGCCAAGTTCTCTAAATGTGAATTCTGGTTAAAAGAGGTGCAATTTCTCGGGCATGTAGTCAATGACAAAGGAATACATGTTGACCCATCAAAGATCAAAGCAGTTCAAGAATGGCAAACTCCACGTACACCAACTGAAGTAAGGTCTTTTCTTGGACTAGCTGGCTATTATCGTCGGTTCGTTTCGAACTTCTCTCGCATTGCGGTGCCACTCACGGCTTTAACCCATAAGGGAAAACCATTCGTATGGGGACCCAAGCAAGAAGAAGCTTTTCAAACTCTTAAGCAAAAACTTTGTGATGCACCAATCCTCACTCTTCCTGAAGGTTGTGATGATTTTGTAGTCTATTGCGACGCGTCAGGGCAAGGATTAGGTTGCGTTCTCATGCAAAGAGGAAAAGTCATAGCTTATGCCTCAAGGCAACTCAAGACACATGAAAAGAACTACACTACTCATGACCTCGAACTTGGAGCCGTTGTATTCGCTCTTAAGATATGGAGACATTATCTCTATGGTACTAAGTGTGAAATATACACTGACCACAAGAGTCTTCAACATATCTTCAATCAAAAAGAGTTAAATATGAGGCAACGAAGATGGGTCGAACTCCTAAATGATTACGACTGTGAAATCAGATACCACCCTGGTAAAGCAAATGTGGTGGCTGATGCACTTAGTCGAAAGGGTTATGCGAACTCCATTCATCTTCTATGTTCGCAAATTATAACCGATATTAAAGATCAAATTCGAGAAGCTCAACACGTTTCGATAACAGAAGAAGATGTGCGAAAAGAGATGTCCTGTGGAGCCGAGCTAAAACTTGAAACTAAATCTGATGGTATTTTGTATTACCTAGATCGTATTTGGATTCCTAACCACAACAATCTTCGGGAAACTCTCATGAATGAAGCTCATAAAACGCGATATTCTATACACCCAGGAGCCGATAAGATGTATCAAGATCTACGGTACACCTATTGGTGGCCTGGAATGAAGAAAGATATTGCTGTTTTTGTTTCCAAGTGTCTCACGTGTTCTAAGGTGAAGGCTGAACACCAAAGACCCTCAGGACTTCTAGTCCAACCGGAAATACCTGTATGGAAGTGGGAAAATATAACCATGGATTTCATTACCGGGTTACCTCGCACTTCTAGTGGGTATGACACTATATGGGTGATTATAGACCGACTTACAAAATCAGCTCACTTTATTCCTATTCGAGAAGATTTCAAGAACGAAAAGCTTGCTCGTATTTATATCAACGAAATCGTAAGCCGACATGGGGTACCATTAAGTATTATCTCTGATCGTGATGGTCGTTTCACCTCACGAACATGGCAAGCAGTACAATCCGCTATGGGCACTCGATTAGATCTCAGTACCGCCTATCATCCTCAAACTGATGGACAGTCTGAGCGCACCATTCAAACTCTTGAGGACATGCTTAGAGCATGTGTCATAGACTTCAAGGGAAATTGTGACGCCCACCTACCGTTAGTTGAATTTTCGTACAACAACAGCTATCATTCGAGCATCGGCATGGCACCTTTTGAAGCCTTATATGGTCGAAAGTGCCGATCTCCTGTTTGTTGGCACGAAATTGGGGAAGCACAAATTACTGGTCCAGAATTGATCCAAGAAACCACAGATAAGATTCATCAAATCCGAAACAATCTTCTAGCAGCTCAAAGTCGTCAAAAGAGTTACGCAGATAAACGACGGAAGCCCTTGGAGTTTAGCATTGGGGATCATGTGCTTTTAAAAGTATCACCGTGGAAGGGAGTGGTTCGTTTTGGTCAAAAGGGAAAGCTAGCACCACGTTACGTAGGACCTTTCAAGATACTCGAAAGAGTAGGTCCTGTAGCATACAAGCTTGACCTACCGGAAGAACTCGACAGGATTCATCCCACATTCCACGTGTCGAACTTGAAGAAGTGTCTCGCTGATGAGAATCTCCATATTCCACTGGAAGATATTCAGATTGATGAATCCATGCATTTTATTGAAAGACCAGTGGAGATTATGGACTATGGAGAAAAGCGTCTACGACGAAGTCGCATTCCTATTGTTAGGGTACGCTGGGAGTCGAAACGGGGGCCTGAGTTTACTTGGGAACGTGAAGACTCAATGCGTGAAAAATACCCGCATCTTTTTCCTACTACTTCAACTGTTTAAATTTCGGGACGAAATTCCTAAAAGTAGGGGATACTGTAACATTTGTAAAAATCGGGTCTCCAAAACCCGCTCCGTTTTGTAATCAAGTACCAAGTTATGAAAGTACATTAATTATTTATGGTTATTTTGAGTTAAAACGATACATAATTAATAAATAAACTAAACTATAAAAATTATATTTGATAAAAAGTTAAAATAAAATAAATAAAAAACATTTGAAGCTGCCGGGACTCGAACCCGGGTCAGCTGAGTCTCTAAACGACTTAACATCCATTCTCCTAACCACTCCGCCACAACGTGTTTTCTGTTAACAGTAGGAAAGCGAAAGGAACTTATACACAAACTCGATTTAACCGATGATGCCATCTGAAAACCGATAATCGGCAAACCAATCGTTAAATCGATTGTTTACCTCACAATTTCAGTTATAACCGATGTGCGACGGTTTCCAATTAAGTCAGAATTGATTGAACTTAAAGCTTCATCTTTTCGGCTTTTGAAACCGAATATTTCTTCAAGTTCTGATTTAATTCAAGTTTTCAATCATTTGCACGATTCAGAACTATCACAACAATATCCAATTTCATTTTCGTCGCATTTGTGAACCATAAAATCATCTGAAACAGTTCGCCGGAAATTTTCTGCAAGTCACCGGAAAACCGGGACTCACATTCTCACGGTAATTCCTTCGACTCTTTTTGTTTAAAACATGTGATTAGTCAATCTCTAACACAACTCCATCATCAGAATCAATCTTAGCCAACGTATATCGGAAATCTTATCTTCGCCGGAAAGTTTCTGAGACTGCCGGAATCCAACTGTGAACTGGTATGATATCCAAAACTTCTTTTAAACCTTGTTTAAGTGACACAACTTTATGAGTAATCGATCAACGCTGTTAATTGGTTCAACAGTCGGAGTTCATTTCCAATATCAACGAACCTTCGCCGGATTTCTGTGAATATCTTCAATCGGTAAATTCTGTTCCTTAAACTCTCTCCATTCCTTACCCTTGAATTACTGTTAATGTCTAAGAACTTTGTAAATCACAAAATCAAACTTAGCCAGTCGAATTATACTGACCGTGTAATCCGACGAAGAAGATGAAGTTATATCAGAATATAAGAGTAATTAAAATCCGGATTATAAACGGGTTAGACACACAGTCCAGCGGTGGACTGTGTGCAAATTTCATATTCACGTCCCGAGTTCGATCCTTGCTACGCGCACGCTTGTGTAATAACATTCCTTTTTAATCATGAACTAACCCGGGTTAAAACAGGTAGTTGTTAAGTATAATAAAAACCAAGAATATAACTGGGTTAGACACACAGTCCAGCGGTGGACTGTGTGCAAGATAAACTTCACGTCGCGCGTTCGAATCCTGTCACGAGCACCGGTCCATGGAATTAAAACGTTTTTGCAAAATAAAGGAATTTTCGGTTAATTCAAATAAGTATATAAATATAATTAAAACCGAGTTTATAACGGGTTAGTCACGTAGCTCAGTTGGTAGAGCTACGTGCACGTGAACGGAAGGTCGCCGGTTCGAATCCCGCCCGGCGCAAGAATTTACCGCTGACCGAACCGGTCAACGGTCAACGGTCAACAGTAAAAAAAAAATAATATTTTTTTTATATATTTATTTGTTTATTTTAATTTAAAAATCAATTAAAAATACTTAAAAATAACATTTTTAAAGATAGAAAATAGCCATAAACTCACAAAAATATATCTAAAAATTTCATTAAAATCCTTAATAAAATCCATCCATTTAATATATTTTTTCCATTATTATTTAGGTTAGTATTCCTCGTCGATCCGCTCATCTAAATCGTGCGCATCTCACCATCTTCAATTCAACGCACCCAATGTGAGTGAACCTTTCAAATTCCCCGTTTTAATCACGTTTTTGGGGTGTATCATGTGTCTTTGTTTATTTACATATTATAACGAAACTATTGTGCATACATCATATCATGACATGTGTATTAGTTGTTGCTGTTAAGTAGTTATTATTGGATGCAAATTATTATTTCAGTACATGCATTTGCCGAGGCCGCAGCTCCCCATCCATGAGGTTGAGCTTGATCCCCATTTTATTATGCGGTTGATCTGTGGCGTGCCCGCACGATCGGCTCCGTTTGATTGAGCCTTGATCGGTCATTTCATTTTACATTTCAATACATGCAATACGCTCGGCTCCGTTTGATTGAGCCTTGAGTGCACAGTTCAATTTACATTTCCAGTTCATGCAATACTCTCGGCTCCGCTTGATTGAGCCTTGAGTGCACAGTTCAATTTACATTTCCAGTTCATGCAATACGATCGGCTCCGTTTGATTGAGCCTTGATCGCACAGTTCATTTATGTTAGTTATCGTATGATATTGGTATATTCATGTATGCTACCAAGTGTTATTGTATGTTATAATTGTAACTGCTATTTGCCAATGTTTGATTACTTACATTTGCTCTTTTATGATTATGCACAATATTTTATTGATAAACTAACCATAAAATCATTATCAAATGTTTATCTAATAAGGTTCACTCGCCAACTTATGTTGACCCAAAACCTCCCATTTTACACATGATACAGGTGAACCAGCAGCAGCTAGGAACACATAGGACCTGGATTAGAAGAATAAAACGATTTAGTTTTTGGATTGTTATGTTTGGTTATTTTCCCTTGTAATGAATGAACATGTTTGGATGTTTGAAAAATGTAACTTTGACTTCAATTAATTATGAAACATAATAGTAAATGTCATGTGCTTTGGTGATAACCCAATTATGCTACGACTCTTATTTCCGCTGTGGGTCGGGGTGTGACATTAAAATCATGTTATAGATGCTTGAAATCATGTTACCTACTAGTTTGTATGTAAAATTTGATTTCATTAAGTAATCGGATGAAATGCCTAAATGAGTTTGATGAACCAATTGTGCATTTGTATATGTTAATAAGTCAAATTTGACTTTTTAAAAATCAAACTGACCAATGATAAGATCGAATAATAAATTCGACATAAAACTCGTAAGGTGGAATAGTCGTTTTGATAATGACTAATTTAACCATCTTACGAATTATGATGATAGTTTGACGCTTGACAAGCTAGGTGGAGGCTTGGGAAGGAAACAGGTCAAATGAATCAAGTATGAAGGAAAAACGTAATTTGGATGCCAGGTAAGTAAAGCTTACACCCTTTTTGTAGGATATGTATTTATTTATAAGTTATAAATACTACAAAGGTTATATTAGAAATACGGTTCTGACACGAAATGATATGGGTCGGAACATATCAAAAGATGAAAAACCATGTTTAATGGTAAAAAGGGTCGAAATGGTAATTTGGTCATGTGATGAGATATATATAAATTGAGTTTTCGGATGGCTACTTTATAAGTAAGCCTAAATGAATAAAAAGAGGAAACGGTGATTTAGTCACGTAAAAAAGGATAAAAGTCGAAGTATAAAATGACACCAAGTGGCATAAGCCATGTTGAGTTAAACGCGTAAGAACCGGATTTAAGAGACATAACTAAATGGTGAGAATCTGAAATGAGTTACTTAACGGAATGGTAAATAAATACCATTTATATATAAGTGCAAAATGTTTGGTCGTTTAGACCAAACGGGTCAAATGGTAATGTTGATACCATTTGACATATAACGACTAATAAGTGTTGGTCGAGTCTTATGCTCACAGGATAAAACGGCTTGTGAATTAGTGATGCTATGAATTATCAAATTATTGAGGCAAGGTATTAAAACGGGTCAAAATGTTGACCCGAGCCAGGTACGCATAAATAAGATAATAGTTAAACGAGCGATTTTGGTCAAATATTTAGTGAAAGTCCTTCGTCGTAAAATGAGGGACTAAAAGTGACCAAAACGCCCTTGATGGGTAAATCGGGCAAACGACCCTTATGGGTTGTTTAGAAACAATATTATGGTAATGTAAACCTTAGATAAGCATAAAAGTTATAAGCATAAGCTTTCTCGGGTCAAATGCCTAAAATGAGCATTTTTCCGTAAAATGACTAACCAAGGGGGTAATATTCATGATAATTGGTTTATTGTAACAAATCCGTCACAATAGTAGGTGTGGTGGAATATAAGTAGATATTTTAATGTGAAAATTTGATGCTAGAAATGAATAAGCTTGGTTATGCTTAAAAGCGCTTAAATACCCTTAACGGGTCAAAATAAACATATAAGCACAAACGGGTTAAGGATGCATGATAACCCACGATTTGAACCTTGTGTAATAGGAAACATTTAATATATGATGTCTATGAGAATATAAGTGTAACAAACAAGTTGGTTTGATAAAAGTATGAACGGGTCAAAAGCTATGTCAAAAGAAGTTTAATAATTAATTTATGTTGCGGGCTTAAATTCTAGAAAATTGTTAATCTGGATGTTGGATTTTAACTCCATGTGATGGAGAATCAAATTACGATCGCATAGGAAAAAGAATCGTGTAAAACAGATCAATAACGAATAAGTTATGGACGTTTTCGTAACAAGGACTGAAAGTGTAAATGCTGAAACTGGGCTACAGCGTAACCTACGGTTTCTGGACCGTAGCTTACGGTCCAGACCTGCTGTTTGAACAGATTAGGTGAACCGTAAGCTACGGTTCCCAACCGTAGCTTACGACAGGTTGTGACAAAAATTACAATTTACTTATTTTTGATATTTGGGTTATCTAAATATGTTTTATGATCATCCTAACTAATGTTTAGGATAAATTTTAGGTATCTAGGTGCTTGCTAAGTGATACGGATGAAGATCAAGCTCGATGAAGAACCGAACACGATCAAGATACAAGCTTCCGCACTACGTTTCGTCCTCATTTTAAATGACGAACTCATATTCATTATGTTGTGTTGTTTCAATATGAAAAATGTTTTAATGAACCCGTATTTTTATATGTACGTGTAAACATAATTACACAAGTATGGTCGAAACCATACGAAAACTGTTGAATATAAGTAATGGTCATACACAATCGCCGCCGTATTACTCTTTTTTCGTTTTTCGTTTAAAAATAATAAAAATTTAAAAATAATAAAAAATCAAAATATTCAAAAAAACCTAAAAATTCCAAAAAAATCGAAAAAAATAAAAAAATAAATTAAAAAATTACAAAATAAAAAAATCTTAAAAATCAAAAAAATTATAAAAGTAAAAAAATTAAAAAATTCTAAAAATAAAAAATAAAATATGCAAAAAATTCTAAAAAAAAAAAAAATTCTACAAATTCAAACATTTCTAACAAATGAAAAAAAATAAAAAGATAATATTTTTTTGAATTTTTAGGATTTTTAAGATTTTTTTGAATTTTTAGATTTTTTTAATTTTTTAGGATTTTTAGAATTTTTTAATTTTTAACTTTTAATTTTTTAGATTTTTTTGATATTAATTTTTAATAATTTTTTTGATTTTTTTATTTTGTAGAATTTTTTTGATTTTTTAGAATTTTAAATTTTTAGAATTTTTTTGGTTTTTTTTAAATTTTTTGTATTTTTAGAATTCTTTTAATTTTCTATATATTTTAGAACTTTTAGGATTTTTTAGAAAATTTTTTATTGTTTTAGAATTTTTAGCATTTTTTTTATTTTGTAGAATTTTTTTGGTTTTAGAATTTTTATTCTATAGATTTTTTTGATTTTTTTTAATTTTTATATTTTTTAGAATTTTTAAGAATTATTAGAAAATTTTGATTTTTAGAATTTTTTTGATTTTTTTAAATTTTAGGGTTTTTTTATTTTTTTATTTTTAGCATTTTTTAGAATTTTTTTATTTTTTAGATTTTTTGACTTTTTTATTTTTTTCGATTTTTTCGATTTTTTTTAATTTTTTTAGAATTTTATATTTATTATTTTTTTTACCTTTTACTTATTTTTTCATCCCATCTTTACCCATACCTATATTAACCTACACCAATGTTAACCCAAACTCATCTTGACCCATTACCAATCCGATCTTTTTTTTAAATACTCATCCTAACCCAAACCCATCCAACTTGCTCACTTTGCCACCACTAGTATACTATTAACATAGATTTGGTTGACCACCAGAGAAAGTCAATGGACACCTAGATCCTCATGTGGTTCCATCTCTTCATAAAATGTCACATTAGGGTTTTACAAGTTATTTAGGTGTTCATGATATACATTCCAAATAAATACAAATATTTTTGTGTTGGATTACATTTCTAGATATTACATATCAAATACATATATTATTATAGTACATTACATTTCTATATATTACATATAAATGAATTCTTGATTTAAAAGAAAAACAAGTTATTATTTCTCTTCAAAACCTTGATTTTAAAGAACAACCATAGAAACATAAAATGTATGAACACATGAGAACCATGCATAGATGGATAAACCAACATATAAAATGCTTCTTGCATTCAATCCAAAAATTACGGAAACGTATTTACTTATCACACATCATCTTAGCTCTCTTTTACTTGAAGAACTTGTCAACAACAGACTCCCTGTAGTGTAGAGTTGTACTATGCCAATTGACCTCCACTTCCATTAGGTGCAAAATCCAACATACATATCGTACATAATTTTAGTTATGATCAGTGATGGATTCTGAAATTTTTGTTACGGGGGGCAAAAAGTGAGTCGGTTAAATGTGTTAGATCAAACTATAATGATAGTCCTTTAAAGTAGAAACTATAGTGATCATATTTATTAAAATAGCACAATAAATGATAGGGTACTCTTTTTTACATTTTATAAACGATAACAAAATAATAATTTATTAACTTTGTTAACAAAGAAACAAATATATTTGTAAACATTAATAAATAAAATATCTAAAAAAAGCAAATAAAATAAATAAGTAATTAAGAATGAGAACAAAAGAATTAGAAACAGGCGGTGGTGCCCTTGGTGTAGTTTTACAAAGTCATCCAGTTGAATTTTTATGAAAAAATCTCACAAACTAGGAAGTCGAGTAGATATTATATTTGATTATTTTCCTTGACTTACAGTGGGTCTAGGCCCACCCTAACTACATGGTGCATCCGTCACTCGTTATGATACCGTTACGACACCAATCCAGCATAATAGTTATATTCGAACATCAAAAAGAGTATTAAAACGTGTGAAAATATGGTAATTTTGGGAGATGAAATAACCAAGAGTAGTTATAGGTATAGAAAAAAAGATAGTGGCCCATGTATAGTTTTTTGTTAACATTTATAGGTTTAAAAGAGGTCAATGATTTGTTACCATTCACATACTTTTTTTTATTAATGACAACGCTTACTTCTACTCTATTAACTATGAATGGTAACGCTAATGTGGGGCTAGCTGTCAAGAAACATGGATCCAACACAAATGTTCAAGAGCAAAGCACAATACTTGAATGAAGATTATTATACACCCATGAAAGATATTATCTTAACAATAACAGACACAATGATCATTAACAACAATCTTACTCCAACTTCACAGATTCAAGATGGATCTGTAATATAAGTGACTAGAAACCCTAATCGCCAGGGGCGGATGTAGCATATAAGAAGGGGCAACCCCGGCTACGGCTTGGCGCTCCGGCGGTAGTGTAAAATTAGTGTAAATTTTGGAAAAATTTGATGTTTTTTTCGATTTCGTTATCGCTTTTTTATAAAACGTTACGGCTTGGCGGATTTTCTAGATCCGACACTGCTAATCGCCCATAGGAAGAGAGAGACTAACAGATGTGTGTGTGAGGACAATAATAGTGAATTAAGGATTAAGACTCGGATCTCAGCTTTTATAGGAAACCCGGTTCACCATTTGCATAACCGTCTTGCATTGTATAACCCGAAGGTTGTGTTATATTTGTATAACCACAAGGCCTTCTCCACTTGCATTGACTAGTACGAGTTACTAGCATCTAGCCCAATACTCTAAGTCCAAGTCCAAGCCAAGCCAAGCCTAGCCTTTAGACATCCAAGCCCTTTGACCATTATCCATTCCAGTCCAATCCGTGTGCACCATGAACATTACAAACAATCATAAGTATAAGTAACTTATTATAACATCATTTGTATTATTAAACTGACACTATAACATATCGTTTTAACACTAGCCCACTTGATAGAGACATATCCATCATTAATTCTTTTTGAAAGGCATCTGTTAGACATTACTGACGGATTACCAACGTTTTTTTTTTTCTACTTTCTAACTTTTTTAGTTGAGATCCATTGCTGGCCGTCCATAATTCCCAACATATATACTTTGGCAGTCGATAAAAGGGCATCGATGATACTTATTTTTCTGATAGTATTTGGTACGTAATATAAACCTATGCCTTTATTCCTGTGGGGACAATATGATACTTATTTTTCTGATAGTAATCCTTTTTACGTACTAATAAAGTTTTGTAGAAATAATAAAGTCTTTTAGAATCTTAGTTCTTATTTATTCAAAGAAACCTCTTTTTACAGTTCACAGACGATTACCAATGAGTTTATAGCCTAGTGGTAACTACTATCAATGAAATTCATAGCCCACATGTGAAACTGTAGTGGCGCGGGTTCGACCCTTGTGGTGCCCGGATCATGTGGATAGTGTGCATATGTAATTTGCTGACATCGTAACCCTTGTGAGGTGGGATGATGGGTATCCTATGGGGTACCAGGACAGTGTTTCTTCCTTAACCCCCCCCCCCCCCCCCCCCCCTTTTTTTTTGTATAAGACTATTGATTGATTAAATATGTGTATGGAAGGAATCGAGATTTGCATTTTCTAAAGTAAAAGGTTAACATCAGAGTACAGGCTGATATATTCGCTTCCATGTGTTCTCACTTTAATTCTACGATGTAAACTTTCTTTAGCTAATTAATATATTATTATAAATGCACATAGAGTGATACAGAATAAGAATCAATACAAAGTAAAATTACCCTGAGTAGTGTACATGTGCATGTTCACAATATAAGAATTAAATGGCTGGAGCTGTAAAATAGAAAAACCCGCAATTAATGACTTTTATGTAGTTTCTTCACTATTTTAAACTCAGTTAACTTTTACACGCTTTATATTTTTTACAAGACTCATAGTTAACTTTATTTGAGTATAATGGGGTTGGTTAACATACAATTGTGCTTAACGTACGATGCGTACAAGATTGAGTTACAACATACGATTTTTCTCTTTATAACATGCGATTTTGAATTTATACAACATGCGATTTTGATTTTATACAACATGCGATTTTTTCTTTATAACATGCGATTTTGATTTTATACAACATGCGATTTATATATGTTCAACATGCGATTTTGAGTTTTGTACAACATGCGATTATGTTTCAATACAACATGCGACTTTTTTTTATAACATGCGATTGAAGTTTATAACATGCAAACTTGCCATTGCGTACGCAACGTACGTTAAGGCATTTTGCATTCTATACTTCCTCTGAGTATAATATGTTATATAATTAAAAAAAATATTTTATTTAAACATCGATGTGCTATGCAATAACATGCGTAATTATGTAATATATATTAGTGCATAATTATAAACATAGCTTGTGTAATCATTGAATACGTTGTGTAGTTAGTTATATATGTTAGCAAAATTATGCGTAATTATTTATATATGTTACGGAATTTTGTGTGTATATAGTTATGTAAGTTGCGCGGTTTGTGCATAATTATCTAAAACACCGCGTGTAACTATGGCGCGGACACATACAACCCTTTTCCTAAGCCATGTATCGCATCCTAGTGGTGTGGCTCACAACTTGCATGCTAAATTGACTTTGCATAATAACAACCCCTATACGTTTGTATGTATGGAAAGGGGTTAAAGTCTACTAAGATGATAAAATGACGTGACTAAGAATAATGGAAGACCGAAAGTGGTTCTTCAAATATGAAACTTTTCAGTTTATGAAACAAATATTTGATTTATTGAAGCACTGCTACGTGTCTTAACTTATTTCTTTTTTGGGTTGATAATAGCTCAATTTGTGAGATGCTACATGGGTACTTTTAAAAAGTATACAACGTATATATAGATTATTATATAAGACCATCAATTCTAACTTGATAAACATACAAAATCTCTCTACTTATTCATTAACAGTGTTTACCCCTCCCACAATTCTATTTTTGATTTTAGATTTTGAATTTTAATGAAAATAAAAATAGGAACATCAAGAAAAATGACAAATAAAATATATTGAACATACATTAATCACATACAAGTATTTCAAACTAACTACAAGAAACATATATAAACTGTGAAATTATTAAAAATGTGCCACAAAAATTATATACAAATGACTAAATGAGAGATGAGGGTCTGTAGGGATTAAACCTATATAGATATTTACCTATAGATTCATATAAGATGTTATAACTTTTATAAGTCAATCACCAGTGCTTATAAAGCAAGTAACACTGGAAACAAGTTATAGAACAAAAATAATAATCAGATCAATTTAGTTTCTAACTGTAAATGTGATAATACTTAGAGATGAAGTATCTTATTATATAGGGTCATGTATTAACTTTAAATGAACTATAACTATATCAATTTAGCGTAATATATAGTTTTTAATTGTAGATAAAAAATAAAGCTTATCAAGTATGATTACATAACTTAAACATTATAGGTTACAGAATATTTGATGTCCAATTAAGTTTTACAATTATAATTGCAAACAAAAATTATTAATCTGATTACCGTAACTAAGATATAAGAAACATATTGATAAGAAAGTTACGCGGATGTTCCTGGTAAGGTTATATTGCGATTTTATTCATTTTCATGTATAATTTAAAGGTGTATGTCCACCCATAACATGTTTGGACCTTGAAGTAGATGGTCGTTACGTTAAGTTTTGACCGATATACCCCTAATGTCTAAAACAAAAGAAAAAAAATGTGCATACATAGTTGTCGGGTTGTGTTAAGATAATTTGTCTCATAGTTGTCAGAATACCCTAATGTCTAAAAACAAGAAAAAATGTGCATACATAGTTGTCAGGGCGTGTAAGAAAAATTGTCTCCATAGTTGTCAGAAGTGTTAGGAACGAAGAAGGTGACATATAGATGAATGGAAATAAGATATATATTTGATAGTTGCCTACATTTTTCTAACTGCAAATGTTCCTCTCCCACCAATCAAAATCCCTTAACTAATGAAGATAGTCATAGTTGCCATGAATTAAACCATGCGAATCACCATGATTTTAAAAGGGGGTGCTCTGTACCACGAGCACCATGTCCTGCGTGGCAATCCATGATCTAATCCACCACCCCATAACCCATATCCTTAATGATTCCTTACGCATTTATTTATATGAAAGTAAAAGACTTTCCTAACAATAACATGGCTAAAGTTATCACCAAATACTATTATAACTAGATTAGGATTCTAAATCAAGATAAGAAAAGTTAAAAAGTCTTAAAGATGAGAATTGGCAGAACTAAAGGCCATTTGCCACTAATTGAGATGCTGCCAGCCTTCTAATTGTGGGGCCCTCTTCTTATTCTTCTATATATATACACACACCCATTCCGGTCCCTATACTCACTTGTCTTCATATTCAACCTTTCAATCTTTACCATCATGAGCCACAACGATCAACACCAGATTCCGGTAAGTTTCATGACCATAATTCACTTACTAATTACTACTAATTGTCATTAACTTTCTTATTGGTATGTGATATGATGAACTCTGCTGCAGTTGCCTATCCTCCTCCCATGGCCATGGAGAACCGACCACCACCGCCGCCTGTCGGATATCCAACATCCACTGTTCAAGGAAATCATGTTGCAGCCGACACTCGCGGCAGGGGCGATGGCTTCTGGAAAGGATGGTAATTCATTGATTAATTAATTACTTACCTTAATTATCATATCCACTTATCTAAATTGTTAGATTCTGATTATAGCTAATATGTTTGTTGCAGTTGTGCCGCGCTATGTTGCTGTTGCGTGTTGGATGCCTGCTTCTAATTTCTAAAATCCTCAGAAAAGCAATCACCATAGATGATATTTGTGTGGATGTTTATATGTTTTTTTTTATACAGGGTTTGTTTTAATAAAATATACTGGTGCAAATTCTTGTTTCTGTTTTTCTGTAATCAATTTTGTATTTTTGTTTTCTTTTCTTTGTGTTTGTTTTAATTAAATAAAAAAAGATATTTCTAGTTTTTTTTTGAACGGCTAACTGCTTTCCACGTGTAAACCCACCCTTTCGGAGCTATGTCCAAAGGCCGACTACTCGACCACCGCTAGAAAGCGTAGCACACCCCTGATGCGCAGAAACCCTGTGGAATAGGTAAAACTGCGCCCCCCCTGGACTCGAACCTGGGTAAAACCCCAGGCCAAGCCTTCACCGAGATGGGAACAACCTGTATGCTATAGTGGAGGACCCATATTTCTAGTTATAATATGTATCATGTTTTGATGTTTTATCATAACTTACATACCATAAAGCATACTAGTTACAACATACAGCCTCATTTAGCTTCTTCATCCATGCTTGGTGACAAAGGATCCGACCGCCTTCGTTTGGGCTCATTGTCGCCCAAATGAAGATCAAACCCGAGATCCTCATCGCTGCTGCTTTTCAACGCGCTTAGATTCTCGGACTCTGCTCTACACCGTCGCTCATTTCTGTGCAACGGTGAGTGCCTGTTAAAACTTGGAATGAACTGATGCTCGATGCTTGGCCCAACCATAGGCCCGTCGTCCAAATGGGCTGCATTTTCAGTAGGAGACAAGTTGATATCCGGTCCACCACCGCTAGCTGATCCATTTTCTAAATGGATATGTTGTTGGATGTGAAGTCCTAATGGCTCTGCTTTGTCTTTCGGTAGCACTATTTCTGGCGGTGAAGAATCCTCACCAGTTGAAACAGCTACCGATGCAGCCCTTTGTTCTTGCACCGCACCTGCCCATATATTCATTATAAGAATCTCACAATTCATATTCACATTACATAAAACAACAATAAAATGCCATTTTCGTCCCTAAGGTTTGACCAGGTTTGCAACTTTCGTCGTTATGTCGGGGGTATTTCCATCTTTTTTGTCAACTTAAAAGGCAATTCAGTCTTTTCAGGGGTACTCGGTCTTTTTACATAGAGTGAAAAAGACCGAATTGCCCTTTAAGTTAACAAAAAAGACGGAAATACCCTTGCTTAACGGAGAAAAATGGATGGAGTCAACGAGCCCGGATGAAAATGGCAAGATTTCAAACCTTTTGGACCCATATGCGGAAAAAACAAACCTTTGGACGAAAATTGCAAAACTTGCCAAACCTCAAACCTCAGGGACGAAAATGGCATTTTACTAAAAAACAAATAAAAATGAAACACAACTGCCAAACCTTTTAGCGCATCACTTGTTGTAATAAGATCGAGTTCAAGAAGATTAAGTAGGCGACCAAGGTCAACACCACTAGTCCAGTTTTCTGGTGGTTGACCAACTTAAGTTTAAGCCGTCCTCGATTAGCGGTCCCACCCCATATGATCCCAACTGGTCTCGGTTTCTCCTCGTTTTCACCCTTCATGATAATCAAGCTTACGCTATCACCTTCAAGGTCAAAAGTTTGTTGATTTTCGCCAACAACAAGGAAATCGGTAAAAAAGCAAATCCCCTTTTCGTCATTGTATTCAAGGGCGTAAGCCAAGACTGTTCCTTTAGTCAACCCCGAGCTCCGGCCAACTTTCATCACTTTCTTGCCAATAAGACTACCGATCGGAGATTGCAAATCTATGATTTTAACGTCTCCGATTTCTCCAACATCTTTTACAGATGTGGTTACGGTGGACATGTCAAAATCGTCACTGAAGGGGATGAATGCCCCGTCTGCTCTCACAAACGTCTCTGCGTTTATACCAAATTTAAAACTTTTTACATTCTAGAATTTCAACTACTATTAATAAAAGATAATGTATAAAGGGCTAACCTGGGTTGATGCCAGCAAAGATGCCGTACCAAAGGTCATCTGTGATAAACGAAGTAGCTCTTTCGACTGCACCGAATATATCCCCGGTCCAAGTGTGGGTGGTAAAGGATGAAACATTTTTTGAATCGGATAGTCTAAATTGACCGCCACATGGCGGTTTGTGAGAAAGCCGACTTGTTGGCTGCCTGTTTGGCTTCTCACTATAGCACCCAGTGTCCCAAATGTCTCTTGACTTGCTACCTAGCATACAAAAAATGCGACATCTCGTGGTGTAAGTTGATAATTTAGCTTTTTTAATCATCAAATGCATTTCAGAAAGAAAAAAACAACTTTTATATCATATCTACAATAATTCAACAAACCACTACTCTTGAATCAATAAAGTTAGCCTCAATATAATCAGAGGTTGATGCAACTTTAATCACATCCACTAAGTTCAGTATCTTCACACTAATTAGTAAATTAGACAGGATTCCTTTGCACAAAAAAAAAGTTGAAAAGAAACTAATAATACCTGAGAACCTGAACAATACACGACCCACTTCCACGTAGGTCGTCCACAATATCAGTGTACAACTGTTCTTTGCTTGTTGGTTCAGGTTCACCAAAGTATGAGAATTCCACAACATCCACATCACACCACACACTCCCCGGTCCCTGTTGGATCACAAAGTGATTCACCAATAAAGCGGGAATTTGAAAATCATACGGATGAATGAATAAATAAATAACACAACAGGATTATATTTCTTACCTCGAGAATAGTGGGTAGACACTGAATGGGGCTAAGCCATTGCTTGTGCACTTTACGGGAAACAAACACTAAGATCGCAGGTATATCCGTCAACACACCTCTACGAATCCTAAACCCGATAGCAGTACCAAGACTGCAACACCGCAAGATCTTACTATGAGACGCCCGAATAGTCATGAGTTCAAGTAAAGTCGTTGCTTGATGCCCTTTAGGTAACCTTCCTATAGATTCCGGTAAAACTCCCTTTTGCAGGTTTACAAAGTAATTCGTTCTTTCTTCCGCAGCATCACTTAACCGACTAGACGTAGGCCGCGAAAAGTATGCGCGTTGCTTTCCGAGTGCTGCCCACCCGACGCGTATGGCTGAAGCGTTGGCGGATTAGAAGGGAGATTAGACTGACTGTAACAAGCTTTCTCCAAATCCAGTGCTGATTCTTCCGACGGTGTTGACCCAGACGAACGGACTCGCGTGTTTACTCGTGTCGGATCCGTATCCTGCACTCTAGAGTACTGGTTCTTAGCATATGATACTAAATTCAGCTTGGCATTTCTACAAACACCTTATGGGCAACCATTAAATACCAACTTGAAAACCAAAGGCCTTAATTTATACTAAATTCAGCTAGGCATTTCTACACACACCTTATGGATCACCATATAATTCTTACAACATCCGACTATATGTAAAATTATGTACTATTCATGAACCCAATCAATTTTCACTATGAAATTTCCCTAAAACAGAGCAAAATTAAAGCAATTGAAGCAGAAATTACATTATGGATCAAAATATCATAAACTAAAAGAATTAAACAAGAACAAACAGTATGATCAAGTTAATATGAAGTAAAAAGCTCACTGATTGGGAAAGCGATTGTGCGAGTACTACTTTTAGATGAATATTATGAAGATATTATCGGCCAGTTGTCGGATTTCTAGTGTAATTTTGAACAGATTTAGAAGTATATACATATGTAATCATATACATAGAGGAAGAGTGTAGGATTGATCCAGTGCGGGAGGAAACATGGTAATAATGGTGTGGGATTAATGGATTATGATGATCTTGGGCCTGGGTTTTTGGATTTGAATATTAAATCTTTATGGTTACTTTATTGAGCGTTGGGCCAGATGGGGTAGCTATCAATTAAAACCCATCTGAAAAATTCCCATTTGTCAGCCTTTGAATTTATTGTACTTTATGTTTCTGGATTGCTTTTTTTTTTTAAATCGGCACTCACAAATCAATCATACTCCTACGGTTATTGGTTTGAAACCGGTTTTGGTTCGTGTCTCGGCTCCGGTTAAAAAACTGGTTTTTCGTGCATCTCTGCTTGGAAGGGACATAATTTTAACACCTTGGTAACGTAATTAACATTAAGCCACATGTCCTTTGGTATTTTTCTAGATTGCTAGTTGTATTTATGTCAAAAGAAAAAGTAATTTTATGGGTAATGTTACGCATTACAATTTCAAAATCAATAAATCTAATTTTTTTTCTTGTTGTCCAATTCTTGTATCAATAAATCTCTTTTTTTTTAACTTTTTCTTATGGTATCATGCTAACAGCTCACAATCACATTGGATTTTACAACCCGCTCAACCATTGAGCTAAGTAGCCTAATATCACTTCAGCTGCTAATTAACCGTCAATTTCAACCACCGCCTCTTTATATGATCTCTATCACACACACACATTACACACATTGTTTATTCACTCTTATGGACAAATCACTAATGGTGAGCGTCGAAGGGTGGTCTGGTCCCCTTCTAGAGGGTTCTTTCATTCCATCTACTCCAAACACACATTACATATTGATGACGGGGGTAGCTCAAGCTTCAATAAAATGGATTTTACACATTAATGCTTGAGAGGTTAAAAGGTTAAATGGTTCATTTCCCGCCAACTCGGGAGAACGGCATGTGAAAAATGTGAACAGTGAAGCATCAACTCACTGATTGCTTGTCCAAGTCTCTCACAACCGAAAAAGAGAACATGTGAACAGAGAGCATCCTATTAACCGTAGGTCAAAAGCCTTCACCCTCAAAATGGGTAAACCCCCCACTGCAGCAAAGGTTCACCAGTCAAAGGTTTCCCCTTTGGGAAGATCCTTTTCCTATATAAAGAGGCAACACACAGCCATGCAGGGACCATACCAGATCAGTGGAGACTAGACCATACTCTCTGATCTTCTCTTCTTCCTTGAAAACTTGCTCTATGCATGTTCTTTCTCTTCACTTCCAATAACACAACTTCACTTAGTATCAACATCCTAGAACCGAATTCACTTTGGTCTCGGATCCTAAGTGAATAACAACAACAAACACTAGTGAACCTCTCTCTACGTCTTGCAAACGTAGGGGGACCCACGACCTGCGTTAGGCTAACCGAAACCCTTGAAGCCTTTTAGCCTAACCAGTTCACTCACTATCCTTTCTCATATCTGTTGTAACAACAAGTCGGCGCCCACCGTGGGGCTACGCCCTTACTTTATCTTAAAGACCAGTAGTGTAGCTCCATTTTTCTTCAATATCAGCATGTCAGAAAACAGATATCCGGGAGAAGTTAATCAAGTACCACGTACTTTAACGTCCATCGTTAGTCCAGCCTCACCGGTTGTGACAACCCCACTCTCCACCCTGGAGATACTTCTGCCGGAATCTCTTTCCCTGAGTTCTTCCAAATGCCAACTCCTTCCCATTTTGGGGTTCCTTCCCCACAGATCGGCACCTCAAGTGCCCCAGAACGCGTCGATTTGACCCCTGAAGGAGTTGCCAGAAATTTCTTGCAGTTGAGGACCCTCTTCAACCAACACGTGAGTCAAGAACGAGAAAAAGGGGTCAGAATAAGGTTGGATTATGACGAGCCCGAACCGCCTTTATCGCCGGGACCACCACCTCCACCCTTCAGCAATTCACAACCCATGGCCTCTGGCCATGAAGCTGATCCAAGCACAGTATACCAACCTTTCAACCCTACCCCTTATTCTTATGGAAGGCCTAACCCACAGCCTTCCCCACATTCACCTCTCAACCGGTCATGACTAGTGAACCAGTCGGGCATGAGACCACCCTTGAGCAATTATGGCAGTCTCCAGTAACAAGTGTTCCCCCTCCGGTTGCCTCCACATGGGAACAAGCATTGGCTACTTTGCCTCTAGCACGAGGCGCTGTTATGAATGCCTCCATGGGAATGCCTTGTGTTGCACAGCCAGAAAGCCTTAAAGGCTTTAACCTCATGCCCCAGATGATGGCTCAAATGATGGCATATTTTCATTGGTCTCAGCTCATCAACCAAATGTTGAGTACTCACCAAGGAGCGACAAGTCAGAATCCTGCTACAAGGGCAGAAGAAGACCTTGCAAAACCATACAAGCCCAGCAACTGTCATGCTTTTCCCAGCAAATCGCCGACTACGACTTCCAAACAAAGATCAAAATGCCATCTCACATAAAAACATATGATGGAACCTAGGATCCAGAAGATCACCTACAGATCTTCACCGGTGCAGCTAGAATCGAAAAATGGTCCCATGCTGAGTGTTGCCTCATGTTCATACAAACTCTCGTTGGATCCGCCAGGATATGGTTCAACGACCTACCCGCCAAAAGCGTTCGAAGCTTCGATGATCTGAGCAAAGGGTTCCTAGCCAATTTTTCACAGCAAAGGAGGTACGTCAAAGACGCCACTGTGATTTTCCAAATCAAACAGAGGGACGATGAAAGTCTTCAAGAATTTATTGAGAGATACAAAAAAGAGGGTCTCACCTACGTGGGTGCAGACGAAAAAATGAGGGTAGCTGGTTTTATGAACGCTATCACCTCCAAATATCTCACAAGAGACTTCAACAAGAGCCTACCCAAAATCTTGAAGAAGCCCTTGAAAGGGCTGAAGCACATATACGAGGAGAGGAAGCCGTGGATATCACGGAACAAAGGAAACGGGCACCTAGCTGGCGAGGTAGCAGCCCAAGCAGAAAAAGAAGAAATTTCGGTCACTACGATAACACGGTTCAGACTCTCGGAAACCTGAACCTCGGAACCCTCCAAGCAGAGAAAGAATTGTCAATTTCACAACCCTGACCAAAACCCCTCAAGAAATCCTAGAGACTGAGGAAATCAAGCACAGCTTCCGACCCCCAAGAGCTTTGCCCAAAAGTAAGAAGAACGAAAACTCTACTCAATACTGCGAGTTCCACAAAGAAAAAGGTCACCACACGAACGATTGTTTTCAACTCAAGAAAAGAATTGAAGAAACCGTTAAGTCCGGGGATTTGGCTCATTTAGTAAAAGGAGTCAGGGACAAAATGGCTGAAGGGAAGAACATAGAAGTAAATATGGTGAGTATTGATCAAGAAGTTTCTCAAAAAAACAACGATTGGAGGCTTGGGAGCTTCAATGTGTCTGCTTCCCACCACCTCAGGGAAACCTACTTTCAAACCCCCTGGTGGTCGAAGCAATGGTGGGGACAAGTAAGACAAGCAAAGCCTACATTGACACAGGGGCGTCCACGGAGATCATGTTCGAAAAGTTCTTCAAATGTCTCACTGATGAAGAATGTTCAAGGCTTCAACCCTCAGGGTCATCTATAAAAGGTATCGCTGATATACCCTTAAGCCTTTACGCCAGCTAACCCTTGATGTCTGTTTTAGTGAAGGCCAGATGGAAAGAACCAGGTCACTTACCTTTGTGGTTATAGACATCCCTTCCAACTATGATGTTATCATAGGAAGGCTAGGTTAGTGTGCATTTGGTATGGCCGTCTCAGTCGGCCAAGGCACTGTCAAGTTTCCCACTGAAAGAGGGATTGCAACCCTTCAACCAACTCAGGAAGCTTACATGGTTGAAGGGGAAAGTTCAAGAAATGAAGATAATGAAGGATTAATCATAAACCCCAAGTATCCTGAACAAAGGATAAGGGTTAACATGAACTTATCCCAAAAAACTTTATCATACCTTGAAAAGTTGCTCATACACTATAGAGATGTCTTTGCTTGGTGCCCGAAAGACATGACGGGTATCCCTCGAAGCATTGTTGAACATGAGTTGAAAATACCACCAGATGTCAAGCCTGTGGTCCAAAAGAAACGGAGTCTAGCTCCTGAACGAAGCCTGGCAGCATGCCAAGAAGTTGAAAAGCTTGTTCTCGATGGAATCCTTCGAGAAGTAAAGTACCAATCATGGATTGCCAACCCTGTTATGGTTCGAAAGCCCGACAAGTCTTGGAGGATGTGTATCGACTTCAAAGATTTGAATAAAGCATGTCCAAAGGATTGTTATCCTTTGCCAGAAATTGACCTCAGAGTCGACTCTCTTACCGGTTATCCTTTTAAGTGTTTCCTCGATGCTTACAAAGGATATCACCAAATCCTCATGAAAGAAGAAGATGAAGAAAAAACCGTGTTTCACACAGACAAGGGTATTTTTTGTTATCAAAAGATGCCTTTTGGCCTAAGAAATGCCGGTGCAACCTACCAACGCCTAATTGACAAAGTATTCGCCAGTCAAATTGGAAAATAACATGGAAGCTTAGGTCGATGATTTAGTGATAAAAAGCAAAACCGAGTATCAAATGCTCGACGACGTTTAAGAGACCTTCCAAAATCTGAGAAAAATCAACATGAAGCTCAACCCGGTAAAATGTTCATTCGGGTTTGAGGAAGGCAAATTTCTGGGGCATATTGTGGGGAAACAAAGTATAAAAGCCAATCCAAACAAGGTCAGAGATGTTTTGGAAACAAAATCCCCACAGAGCAAAAAAGAAGTTGAGAGTCTAAACGGAAGGCTTGCAGCCTTGAAGCGTTTTACCTCCAAACTCGCTGAGAAGTCATTCCCCTTTTTCAAAACACTCAAGGGGTGTGCAAACAAAAAAGATTTCAGATGGACGGAAGAGGCAGAAGAAGCCTTTAACCAGATGAAGCAACACTTAGCTTCACTCCCGACCATAGCAGCCCCAGAAACAGGAGAAACAATCAATGTCTACCTCTCAGCTGCTGAAGAAGCCATAAGCGCGGTCTTAACTATCGAACGAGACAAAGTTCAGGTACCCGTTTATTTCTTCAGCAAAACGTTAAACTAGCTAAGATCAAATATCCTCATTGGAAAAACTTGCTATAGCCCTAGTCCAAACGCTAGAAGGCTTAGAAGGTACTTTCAAGCACACCCAATGCAAGTGGTGTCACACCCCGACCCGCAGCGGAATAAAAGTCGGGGCATGATTTGGTTATCACTAAAGCTCATGATATTTACTAAGAAGTTTCATATTTATTAAATTCAAATTAAAATTTCAAATATCCAACAAAATTTCATACAAACACAAATAATAATCTAATTGCTTGTTCCAACGAAATAACTTGATTATTCTTCTAGGCTATCCTAAGTGTTTCTTTCCTCAACTTGATCACCTGTATCATGCGTAAAACAGAGGAAATTTTGGGTAAACAAAAGTTGGCGAGTGAACCTTGATAAAACATTTAAATAATTGATTTTTTATGTTTATTTAAATAAAATTGTGCATAAATCACATGTGGGCAAATGTATATATGTAACCAATCGCAAACCACATTGAATGAATGTATGACATGAATGATGATGTATCTAAAATCAAGGCTCAATCGAACGGAGCCGATCTAATGAGGCATCTGATGCTCAACCCGTATCCCACGAGGAACTGATGGGCCTAATGAAATGAGTGCACTGAAATGATAAAATGTATCCACATATAAACCACACTACAAGCAATACACATTTGATCACGAAATGATATAGGCACAAGTGTTAAATAAAATAAAGAAACTATACGACACATGATACACCCTAAAACGTGATTAAAACGGGGAATTTGTAGAGATTCACTCACCTTGGGTGCGTATTCTTGAGTGGTAAAGAGAGCGCACGAGTTGGGAATTTATCCGATGAAGGAGTACTAACCTAGAAATAATAACGCGATATGCCGATAAATAACTTAATATTTCAGTTAAAAACCTTTGTTTGGATTTTAAGTTATTTTTGTGATTTTTATTGATATGTTAAAACCTTTGAATTTATATTTTTTAAGCATTTTTAATTGATTTTCAGCTTAAATATTAATACAATCCATAAAATAAAAATAAAAATAAATATATTTTCCTAAAAAAAACTTGTTAGTCTGACAAGGTGGTGTCAGACCGGTTCGATGATGGAGTTGGCAGCGTGTATCAAGATTCGAGCTCGAGACCTCACGTTCACATGCACGCAGCTCTTCCAACTGAGCTACGTGTCTAACCCGACATATTCTGGATTTTAATTATATTAATACACTATTTAGTTCATTCCAGAAATTAATTTATATTAAAAAGGTTTACAGAGTCGAACCGGTGGGTGTCATAGGTCTCGAACCCGTGACCTCTTATGTGTTTTGCACCCAGCCCGACCAACTGGGCTGGGTATCTAACCCGATAGACTCGCTTTTTAATTCTATTTATATACATACGACTGCTTGATATAATTAACAAAAAACAAAACTGTTTTATAACAGTGGTACGGTAGAGAGTCGGATTCGAACCAGGGACGTGTACGTGTGTTTGCACACAGTCCACCACTGGACTGTGTGTCTAACCCGTTTGAAACAACCGTTTTAATTATATAAAACACTTCACCCACTTTGTCTTCTTCATTTTGAATTTGAACCAAACTTTATACCCGCCCGATTTAATCTGTTTCACTTCTCTTTTTCTATTAACCATCTGTACATTATGTTAATTAAATAAAACTCAAAGGAAAAGAACAAGGGTCTACCGTAAGACAGAAGTGGAGAACCACGATTTCCGGCGGCCGGTGACACAGAGCTTTCCAGCGACAGGGGTGTTTGAGGAGAGGGGATAGTGATTTCAAAGAAGGAGCGAGTTGGATTATGTAAATTCGATCCGTATTTATAGATGGCAAAAGGGGTGATCGATTTTCGGTTTTGGAAACCATGTAGAGTGATTGATTTCGGTTTTTAGAAATCAATTTGATTGATTTCACACAATTGAAGTAGATTGGCGCTTGATTTTGGAAAGGTTGACGCGGATGGATAGCTGGAATATCCAGATGCCAGAACAGGGACGAGATCGGCGGTTTCACTGATTTGGTTATTGAAGGGCAGACATTCGGTTTCGCTTATATATAAAAGTTGATCTTAATTTCTAACCAAATTGTGTGTGTGCCTCAGCGGTGTTTGTGGTGTGCGTGTATCTGGGGAACCCGGGTTCGATCCCGGTTCACCCATTTTTTTTATTTCAGAATTTTTTATTATAATTACAACCAATAATTATTTCCTAAGTATATTATTATTTAATTGATTACTTATTATTTTATAAATTTTAAATTTTATTTATTATCCACATATTAGAAGTATTTAATACATTTTATAACATTAAATAAATAAATAAAAAGAATTATCGAACGACGTAAAAAATAAATATACTTTGATTGATAAATTGGGGCGGGTTTTCGAAACCCGATTTACACAAATGTTTCAGTATCCCCTAGTTTTAGAAATTTCGTCCCGAAATTTAAGTAGTAGTTGTAACTGGAAAAAGATGCGGGTACTTTTCGTGCATTGAGTCTTCACGTTCCCAAGTAAACTCGGGTTCTCGTTTTGACTCCCAACGCACCCTGACGATTGGAATATGACTTTGCCTTAAACGCTTCTCACCGAAATCCATGATTTCCATTGGTCTTTCAACGAAGTGCATTGATTCATCGACTTGAATGTCTTCTAGAGGGATATGGACGTCGGCGAGGCACTTTTTCAACTTTGATAGTGGAACGTGGGATGTATTCTGATGAGTTCTTCTGGTAGGTCAAGCTTGTAGGCTACAGGTCCTACTCTTTCGAGTATCTTGAAATGTCCTACATAGCGCGGTGCTAGCTTGCCCTTTTGACCAAAACGAACCACCCCCTTCCACGGTGATACTTTCAAAGTACTTGATCACCAACACAAAACTCCAAGGGCTTTCGTCGTTTGTCAGCATAACTCTTTGACGACTTTGAGCCGCTAGAAGAATTGTTTCGTATTTGAATGATTTTGTCGGTAATCAATTCAGGTCCGGTGATTTGCGCTTCACCAATTTCGTGCCAACATACTGGAGATGGCATTTACGACCATATAAAGCTTCGAAAGGAGCCATGCTGATACTTGAATGATAGCTATTGTTGTACGAAACTCGACTAACGGTAGATGAGCGTCCCAGTTACCTTTGAAGTCTATGACACATGCTCGAAGCATGTCTTCAAGGGTTTGGATGGTGCGTTCAGATTGGCCATCAGTTTGAGGGTGAAAGACTGTGCTAAGGTCTAACCGTGTACCCAAAGCGGTTTGTACGGCTCGCCATGTTCGTGAAGTGAAACGACCATCACGGTCTGAAATGATGCTTAACGGTACACCATGATGGCTTACGATCTCGCTGATGTAGATACGAGCTAACTTCTCGTTCTTGAAGTCTTCGCGAATCGGAATGAAGTGAACTGATTTTGTGAGACGATCAATGATTACCCATATGGTGTCATACCCACTGGAGGTGCGAGGTAACCCGGTAATGAAGTCCATGGTTATGTTTTCCCACTTCCATACAGGTATTTCGGGTTGGACTAGAAGTCCTGAAGGTCTTTGATGTTCAGCTTTCACTTTGGAACATGTAAGGCACTTGGAAACAAAAACAGCATATCCTTTTTCATGCCAGGCCACCAGTAGGTGTATCGTAGGTCTTGATACATCTTATCGGCTCCTGGGTGTACAGAGTATCGTGTTTTGTGTGCCTCATTCATGAGGAAATCACGAAGGTTGTCGCGATCGGGAATCCATATGCGGTTTAAATAATATAAAATACCGTCGGATTTGGTTTCAATTTGAGTTCAGCTCCACATGACAGCTCATCGCGTACGTCATTTTCCGTTACAGCGGTATGTTGAGCTGCCCGGATTCGATCCTTGATATTGGTTATGATTTGCGAACATAGAAGACGAATAGAGTTCGCATATCCCTTTCGACTGAGCGCATCAGCCACCACATTTGCCTTGCCAGGATAATACCGAATTTCGCAGTCGTAATCGTTGAGCAGTTCGACCCTCTTCGTTGCCTCATATTCAACTCTTTTTGATTGAAGATATGCTGGAGACTCTTGTGGTCAGTGTATATTTCACACTTGGTACCGTAAAGATAATGTCTCCATATCTTGAGAGCGAACACAACGGCTCCAAGTTCCAGGTCGTGGGTGGTGAATTTTTCTCATGAACTTTGAGTTGCCTAGAGGCATAGGCTATCACCTTTCCTCTTTGCATCAATACACAGCCTAGACCTTGCCCTGATGCGTCGCAATAAACCACAAAGTCATCGCAACCCTCAGGGAGTGTAAGGATAGGTGCGTCACAAAGTCTTTGCTTTAAAGTTTGGAAGGCCTCCTCTTGCTTAGGTCCCCAAATGAAGGGTTTTCCCTTGTGAGTCAAGGCCGTGAGCGGAACGGCGATACGGGAAAAATTGGCAATGAAGCGTCGGTAGTAACCAGCCAAGCCAAGAAATGACCTAACTTCGGTAGGGGTACGTGGCGCTTGCCATTCTTGTACTGCCTTGATTTTCGAAGGATCGACATGAATCCCTTTGTCATTGACGACATGACCAAGGAATTGTACCTCTCTTAACCAAAATTCGCATTTTGAGAACTTAGCGTAAAGCTTTTCAGTCCTTAAGAGTGTAAGAATGAGTCGAAGGTGTCGCTCATGATCGGATTTTGACTTGGAGTAGATAAGAATGTCGTCGATGAAGACTATGACGAAACGGTCGAGACAGGGTTTTGCATACCCTATTCATCAAATCCATGAAGACAGCGGGGGCGTTGGTTAAACCGAATGGCATAACCATGAACTCGTAATGACCATAACGAGTTCGGAAGGCAGTTTTTGGAATATCTTCTTCGCGCACTCTAAGCTGATGATAACCAGAACGAAGGTCGATTTTGGAAAAACAGGTGGCGCCTTGAAGTTGGTCTAGAAGGTCATCAATACGAGGCAGTGGATAGCGATTCTTAACCGTCAACTTGTTGAGTTCTCTATAATCAATGCACATGCGAAACGTTCCATCTTTCTTCCTCACAAAAAGAACGGGCGTACCCCAAGGCGATGAGCTAGGACGTATGAATCCTTTGTCAGTCAGCTCTTGCAGTTGACTGGCCATCTCTTGCATCTCGGATGGGGCTAACCTATAGGGAGATTTTGCGACCGGTGTAGCGCCAGGCACAAGATCATTCGAAATTGACTTCTCGCACAGGAGGAAGTCCTGCAACGTCGTCGCGAAAAACTTGCGGAATTCTTTCACAATTGGAATATCTTCGAGCTTCCTCTCCTTGCCTTCCTTCTTGACGACGTGAGCTAGAAATGTGACGTAATTTTTGCGAAGATAACTTCGGGCTTGAAGGCAGGACATCAATTTGAGCCCTTTCGAAGGAGTTTCCCCAAAGATACGTAGTGTCTGACCGTCGGCGAGAGGAATACGAATAAACTTTTCATGGCACACCACTTCAGCGTGATGCTGGCTGAGCCAGTCCATGCCGATGATAACATCGAAACTTCCCAATTTCATAGGAATAAGATCAATTGAAAAATCATGATCATTTAGGGTGAGAGTACAATCGCGTATAATAGAATTTAATGAAGTGGGTTTTCCGTCAGCAACTTCCACCGTCAGAGATTCGACGAGATTATCACGAGGTTGGTCGAGAATAGATTCGAATTCTAAAGACACAAAGCTCTTATCCTTACCAGTATCGAATAATATGGATGCCTAACTACCATTTACGAGAAACGTACCGTTGACCACATTGTTGTCAGCCTTGGCTTGGTTGGCGTTGATATTGAAAGCTCTTCCTCTAGCAGGTGGAGGAGCTTGGTTTGCTTGGTTTACCGGGTTTGCTTGAGCTTGAGCATGGATGATGTTCACCAGGCGTGGGCAAGTATTCCTGAAGTGGTTTGGGTCCCCACAATTGAAACAGGCTCGTATGGATTGCATCATGGGGTAGTTGGGTTGGTAGTAAGGTTGGACTCGAGTTGTGCAGGTGGTAGAAGTAAGGGTTGTTGGGCTTGGCCCACCATTTGATTTTGGGTTTGGGTTGGAGGTTACTGCGGTTCGATCGCTGAAGGGTACGGCAGGTTTGGATTGTGTGACCCGCACGGCCACAACTTGTGCAATGTTGGCAAGGGTTTTCAGGAGGGTGATGGTATTGGCAACGGTTACACTTTGGTGTGGGCCAGTGTATGGCCTTTTGAATGGTGCGGCTGGAGGGGCGACTTTTGTGATTGGAGCAGCAGTGATGGGAGGGTTGGTTTGGGTGACAGCAAAGTTCTTGCCATTTCGCTTCCTCTTACCAGCAAACTTCGAGGATGAACCTGAGTGGTTTGGAATTGGGGTCTCAATGGGTGTTTTCTTCTTCTCATCTTTAAATTTGCCATTTCGAATGCGATTTTCAATGAGTTCCGTAGCTAACTCCATTACGGCTTCGAGTGTTGCAGGCGAAGTGCTTAAAACCGAATCTTGGATTTTCGAGGGGAGGCCTCGAATATAGTGTTCAATTAGGCGGTATAATGGGGTGAACAGATTGGGAACCATTTGGTTCAACTCAAGAAACCTCTTGTTGTAGGAGGTGTGATCTCCTTCCTTTTGCTTTAGAGAATGGAATTCATCTTCAAGCTTCTTGATCTCGCTTCTAGGGCAGAAGTGTCTTGTCATGATCTCTCTTAATTCCTCCCATGATAAGGCCATGGCATCGTCTACACCTCGCTTTCCTTTTTCCGTGTTCCACCAGGTAAGGGCTACCCCAAACAATCTTCCAGTCGCGTAACGTACCTTATGGTCCTCGGGACAGTCGCAATTGAGAAAGGTGTTTTCCATCTCCTCAAACCAGTGAAGGAGAGCGGTGACACCTTCAGTCCCTTCATATTTTGGGGGATCGCAGGACTTGAAGTGTTTGTAGGTGCATTTGGGGGTTTTGGGAGGAGGGTTGGCGACGCTTTGGTCTTCTTGGTTGGGAGAGTTGATGGGATTAGCGGTGAGAGCTTGCTGAACTTGTAGTACGATGTCAGGAAGCACTGCGGCCATTTGTTTAGCAATTTTCGTGGCCAAGCGTTCGTTTGACTTTCCTGACCTTTACCTCCACGTAATTGGCTAGCAGACATCTACAGGAATATATGTAGGAAGATTGTGAGTTCAAGAATTTCCTAGGTGTCATGTGTCCTAAAAAGAATGAAAACAACATAACTGAAAATAATTTAACTACATCCATAGGATGTCTTGGGTTTGCTCATGTTTGGGCCTCCAAATGTCCCCCATACCATTGCCTGTGTAGTCATGTGGGCCCCCATGACTATTGGGCTTGGTAGGATTCACATTGGTGTTGGCGGGTTAACACTGGCACCACCCAATGAAAATCGTAAAACATGATTGCGAGATGTATGGTCGGAGGGTGTCTAGGTGTGGACACAATGACAGTTCAAAGTGGGGTTAGTTCACACGACGTTTGGTATAGCATGCTTTGGCCTAATAGGTCCTTCGTACTCTCATCGTTAGTCCCCAGGTAGGCAAACTGGTCCTTTATTTTGGATTTATACGAATGCCAAGCCTAGACAGGACGTTCTGACTACCGGTACTCGTACCCTTCCAGTTACTACATGCCCGTCGTGAAAACTCACTTTGATGTGATTTGAAAAATATGAAAACATTGCAAAAATCTTTGAAAAGAAATAACGGAAATTGTGAAATTGTGAGGTGTGTGCTTTCATAGATATGATATGATATGAGGGTATGATCTATGATGAGCATTGCATAGTAACATGTACTTGTGAGAATGTTTGCATAATGTTGTGTATCAATATAAACATGAAACATATAAACATCATGAATTTTGCATGTAACACATAAACAATTTAAATCTATTCAACTATAGTATAGGCTCTAAAGGTCTAATAACCTATCCTATATCCCTATAGTCACAAGCTCTGATACCAATCTGTCACACCCCGACCCGCAGCGGAATAAAAGTCGGGGCATGATTGGGTTATCACCAAAGCTCATGATATTTAAGAAGAAGTTTCATATTTATTAAATTCAAATTAAAATTTCAAATATCCAACAAAATTTCATACAAACACAAATAATATTCTAATTGCTTGTTCCAACGAAATAACTTGATTATTCTTCTAGGCCATCCTAAGTGTTTCTTTCTCAACTTGATTACCTGTATCATGCGTAAAACAGAGGAAATTTTGGGTAAACAAAAGTTGGCGAGTGAACCTTGATAAAACATTTAAATAATTGATTTTTTATGTTTATTTAAATAAAATTGTGCATAAATCACATGTGAGCAAATGTATATATGTAACCAATCACAAACCACATTGAATGAATGTATGACATGAATGATGATGTATCTGAGATCAAGGCTCAATCGAACGGAGCCGATCTAATGAGGCATCTGATGCTCAACTTGTATCCCACGAGGAACTGATGGGCCTAATGGAATGAGTGCACTGAAATGATAAAATGTATCCACATATAAACCACACTACAAGCAATACACATTTGATCACGAAATGATATAGGCACAAGTGTTAAATAAAATAAAGAAATGATACGACACATGATACACCCTAAAACGTGATTAAAACGGGGAATTTGTAGAGATTCACTCACCTTGGGTGCGTATTCTTGAGTGGTAAAAGAGCGCACGAGTTGGGAATTTATCCGATGAAGGAGTACTAACCTAGAAATAATAACGCGATATGCCGATAAATAAATTAATATTTTGGTTAAAAACCTTTGTTTGGATTTTAAGTTATTTTTGTGATTTTTATTGATATGTTAAAACCTTTGAATTTATATTTTTTAAGCATTTTTAATTGATTTTCAGCTTAAATATTAATATAAATCCATAAAATAAAAATAAAAATAAAATAATATTTTCCTAAAAAAAAATTGTCAGTCTGACAAGGTGGTGTCAGACCGGTTCGATGATGGAGTTGGCAGCGTGTATCAAGATTCGAGCTCGAGACCTCACGTTCACGTGCACGCAGCTCTTCCAACTGAGCTACGTGTCTAACCCGACATATTCTGGATTTTAATTATATTAATACACTATTTAGTTCATTCTAGAAATTAATTTATATTAAAAAGGTTTACAGAGTCGAACCGGGGGTGTCATAGGTCTCGAACCCGTGACCTCTTAAGTGTTTTGCACCCAGCCCGACCAACTGGGCTGGGTGTCTAACCCGATAAGACTCGCTTTTTAATTCTATTTATATACATACTACTGCTTGATATAAATTAACAAAAAACAAAACTGTTTATATAACAGTGGTACGGTAGAGAGTCGGATTCGAACCAGGGACGTGTACAGTGTGTTTGCACACAGTCCACCACTGGACTGTGTGTCTAACCCGTTTGAAACAACCGTTTTAATTATATAAAACACCTCACCCACTTCGTCTTCTTCATTTTGAATTTGAACCAAACTTTATACCCGCCCGATTTAATCTGTTTCACTTCTCTTTTTCTATTAACCATCTGTACATTATGTTAATTAAATAAAACTCAAAGGAAAAGAACAAGGGTCTACCGTAAGACAGAAGTGGAGAACCACGATTTCCGGCGGCCGGTGACACAGAGCTTTCCAGCGACAGGGTGTTTGAGGAGAGGGGAGTAGTGATTTCAAAGAAGGAGCGAGTTGGATTGAGTAAATTCGATCCGTATTTATAGATGGAAAAAGGGGTGATCGATTTTCGGTTTTGGAAACCATGTAGAGTGATTGATTTTGGTTTTTAGAAATCAATTTGATTGATTTCACACAATTGAAGTAGATTGGCGCTTGATTTTGGAAAGGTTGACGCGGATGGATAGCTGGAATATCCAGATGCCAGAACAGGGACGAGATTGGCGGTTTCGCTGATTTGGTTCTTGAAGGCAGACATTCGGTTTCGCTTATATATAAAAGTTGATCTTAATTTCTAACCAAATTGTGTGTGTGCCTCAGCGGTGTTTGTGGTGTGCGTGTATCCGGGGAACCCGGGTTCGATCCCGGTTCACCATTTTTTTTATTTCAAATTTTTTTTATTATAATTACAACCAATAATTATTTCCTAAGTATATTATTATTTAATTGATTACTTATTATTTTATAAATTTTAAATTTTATTTATTATCCACAATTAGAAGTATTTAATAAATTTTATAACATTAAATAAATAAATAAAAAGAATTATCGAACGACGTAAAAAATAAATATACTTTGATTGATAAATTAGGGCGGGTTTTCGAAACCCGATTTACACAAATGTTACAAGTGGTCACTGACCAACCCATCAAAAGTGTGCTTGAAAAACCAGAAAATCAAGACGATTAGCCAAAAGGGTGTGGAACTAGGTGAACATAACATCACCTATGTCCCAGAAAAGCTATCAAAGCCCAAGTACTGACAGATTTTATCGTTGAAATACCGAAGCTAGAAATCATTGAAGTTAATGTCACAGCCACTAAACCCTCTAACCCTGAAGCCTGGAAGCTTTTTACCGATGGGGCTTCCAGCATTGAAGGGTCAGGGGCTGGGCTCATTTTAATCAGCCCTGAAGGGTTAGAGTTTACATACGCTCTTCGACTTGAATTTCAGACCACATTAAAACGAAGCTGAATACGAGGCGCTAATCGCTGGTTTAAAGATAGCCAAAGAAATGAAGGTTCAAAGGCTTCAAGTCTTCACGGACTCGTTGCTCGTTTCAATTCAAGTCAACGATAGCTATAGCAAAAGAACCCAACATGAAAAAATATCGGGAAAAGTCAAAAGAGTTGATGAACACATCTCAAGCATGTACCATCAAACAAGTCCCCAGATCTCAAAACAAAAGAGCCGACGCTTTAAGCAAACTTGCATCCCTCACGTTTGCTCACCTTACCAAAAAAGTGTTGGTTGAAGTATTGAAAACACCCTCCATCCAAGAATTGGAGGTTCAAGACGTAATCACTGAAGAAGGCCCTAATTGGATGACTCCCATTGAAAATTTTCTCAAATGGTGAATTACCCATTGATCCGATAGAGGCCGAAAGGGTTCGAGTGAAATCCAGACAATACGTGTTGCAAGGGGAAACCCTTTTCAAGAAAGGATACCTTGCACCGTTGCTGAGATGTGTTGGTCCTAAGCAAAGCCAATATCTAGTCAAGGAGGTTCACGAGGGAATATGTGGAGCTCATTTTGGACCAAGATCAGTGGTTGCTAATTGATGAATCTCGGGTATTTTTGGCCTTCTATGCATCGAGATGCCACCGAACAACTAAGAAAGTGTGAAGCTTGTCAAATACATGCATCGATTCCCAAAAGTCCCAAACATGATCTCGTTTCCCATCACTTCAGCCTGGCCATTTCACAAATAGGGAATGGATATCGTTGGACCATTCCCACAGGCTAAGGGTGGAGTGAAGTTTTTATTAGTAGACGTGGACTACTTTACCAAATGGCCCGAAGTCAAGCCACTCGCAAAGATAACAGGGAAACAAGTTATCGACTTTGTTGGGAAAACATCATATGTCACTTCGGGTTGCCAGGAGTTCTGGTCACAGATAACGGGAAGCAATTCGCTGAAAAGCCTTTCAGCACATGGTGCAAGGAATTCAGAATAACCCAAGTCTTCAGCTCGGTCGCATACCCGCAATCCAATGGTCAAGTCGAAAGAACCAATCGCAGCATAGTTGAAGGTATCAAGAACCGGTTAGGAAAACATGAAAACAATTGGCTCGAAGAACTCCCAAATTTCTATGGGCGATAAGAACAACGAAAAAAACAAGACATAAAAGAACACCATACAACTTGGTATTTGGCTCAGAAGCTGTAATTCCAGCGGAGATTGGAGTTGTGACTCAAAGAACACTCAACATGGACCTCGAAAATGAACAACAAGAGACCATGTTGAACTTACGACCCTCGAAGAAATTCGTGATCAGGCCGCCATTTAGGAAGCCAAATACAAACAAAAAATGGAAGCCTACTACAATGCAAGGGTAAAACATGAACGTTTCAAACCAGGGGATCTCGTGCTTCGAAACAACGACGCTAGCAAAAAGAAAACCAAGGAAAACTTGGCCCGAAATGGGAAGGGCCGTACACAATCCTTGAAGCCCACAATGGAAGATCCTATAAGTTGGCCAACGCAGAAGGCAAGAAGCTTCCCAGGCACTGGAACGGCCAAACCCTTAAAAGGTTCCATGTCTAAAACAAGAAATTTAGAATGTATTTCAAGAGTTGTATAGTCTCCATTTTGTAAACGAAAAACCTCTTGAATGAATGATGAAGCTTTTATCATAACTTGTCTTAACTATCCTATAATCAGGTTGAGAACCTTGCAAAAAACTCCATGGCAAGGGCCATGTAAGGGGATGAGCTCCCAGGCCACATCGCTCAATAGGTTCAAGGTTTAAATGAACCTATATAAGGGGTGAGTTCCTAGATCAATGCAACTCCATGAGACTTAGAAATTTTTTTCAAACAAACTTGTCTCATAGACGGGTCTGAACAGCCTACATCAAATCATTCCTTAAACTCTTGAAAAAAGTTTACGAAGCAAAAATACACTAAGTAGTAATATAAAGAATAGACAACATGTGCTTTTTACCTAATGAAGCCTTGAAGCCAAAGTGACTGCAGCACTAAAACTTCTTAAGGAAAATTAGATAAACAAACACATAAAATGAACAAGACAAGCAACCATCAAAACATAACAAAAACATAAAAGCATAAGGATACATAAACATAAAGGCCTAGGGGGCCATAAACATTGTCCATACAGCCATCAAGGCTAACCAACAGAAACCTTAAGGGTTTCAGTAAAACCTAAAAATTGTCCAAACAGCCATTAAGGCTAGCAACAACCACAAGACAGAAACCTTAAGGGTTCCTGCAAAACATAAAATTGTTCAAAAAACATTGTTCAAAGGGATTGCTAAGAAAGCTACGAATGATAGATCAGTTAGCAGCATCTGAAACAGTTGCTTTCGTTGCCTCCGAATCTTTAGCACTAGCTGTTTCGCTTTTAGATCTCTTCACCTTCTTCTTTTTCTTGCCAGCATCACCAACTGCCGCCTCAGAGGCTTCAAGGCTTACACCCTTCGAACCAGCAGCAGCCTCTGATGGCGCATCTTCACTGTCTCCAGAGTAAGATCGTTTCTTGGAAAGGGAGCTCAGTATCTCATCACAAACAGCCTCATTCAAGCCACGAGGCTTCAATCCCTGTAAAACAGATAAAGGCTTACCAAAACACTGAGAAACCTCACCAACAAAGGGGTAGGTCATATGCTCCATCTTCAAAACCTCATCCTTGAACACCTAAAAGCCATTGGCTGAAACAAAGTAGATTACTCTTGAGACTCACCAGCAACGCCAGCCTTATAACCAACAAACTCATACAATCTTCAAACAACCATTACAATTCAACAAAAATCTCTTAAACACCATCCAATTCGATCTCCCCTAGATTTTATTACAAACCGTTCTAAAACAAACTAAATAAAACAAACTAAACTACGCAAACCAACATCCAAGGCATCCAAGCTATAAATCCTCAATCTGTTACATACATTAAAATACAAGTCAATACAATTAAGTAAAGGTGAGCATACGAGTTTGAATAATACTAGCATAGTCGAGAAAGCGTTTGCGAAACAATCTAATTACATATCATGATACACCAAAACATTTAACATAACATAGGCTCTTTCTCATGCTATCTACCGTGAAAAGGCTTGCGCGACCAGCCTAACTAGACCCCGTCGGGTGTTAGCCAAACTATAGTAACATACTAGCTAAGGAATAAAGTGAGAGCTGTGCGATTAGTGCATGCATTTAGGGAGCGTAAAGAAATAAAGCTAGAAATCGATAATGCGAGAAATAAACAATTAAGCGAGAAATCGAATAAAGAGAAAATTCTCAAAATTTTAAACGCATAAATAATAATAAACTCGATGATGTGTAAATCGACAATATAGGCTTAAATCAATTGGGAGTGTCCGGGGTTTTGAGACATTTGATACGCCAAAGTGATTCGACTACCCTTTGCATTTGGACCCACGCTTTGGCCTAATAGATAAACGCTCTCACCGCGAGCGGCTAACGGCGTTTATCCTTCCAGTTAATACATGTTCCAAATCATCGGTATAACCGAGACTTTGGTGAGATTGAAAATCGAATTGCGGAATTAGTTATTAAGATGCGGGTTTCACCCCTAACTTAACAACTTTATTCCTAGTTAGAAATGGCGATTTTCGTCGAGGTTTGGATGTCACTCCTAACTCAACGAAGATATCTCGTGCGAGGGAATGCGCGGAGTGAATGTTCTCATCAAGAGTTTCTCACGTTTTCACACTATTCATTCGACTTGATCACTTGTTGGCGAGATACGAGCGTTTCATAATCGTGTATATTGTATTAGCCTTAGGAAAGGCACATTTAACATTTATGGCAAGTAGTTTAACATTTAAGTCAAAGATAGGTCAATCGGGTACTTGAACATGCTACTAGGTCGAACATGGCAATTCTACCTATTATCCTAAGGTTATGGCGCTCTTACCAATCTGTCACATCCCAACTGATGGCAGAATCATCGGGTGTGGCACTAGGCGAATCAGATTGATCAAGAGATTTCATAACGATTAATTCAAAGACAATAATCAACATTTAATATCCCATACTATCAAACTCATACAATCTTCAAATAACCATTTCAATTCAACAAAAATCTCTTAAACACCATCCAATTCGATCTCCCCTAGATTTTATTACAAACCGTTCTAAAACATAATAAAAACTAAACTACGCATGCAACATCCAAGGCATCCAAGCTATAAATCCTCAACCTGTTACATACGTTAAATACAAGTCAATACAATTAAGTAAAGGTGAGCATACGAGTTTGAATAATACTAGCATAGTCGAGAAAGCGTTTGCGAAACAATCTAATTATATATCATGATACACCAAAACACTTAACATAACATAGGCTCATTTCTCATGCTAACTTGCGCGACCATTCTAACTAGACGCCGTCAGGTGTTAGCCAAACTATAGTACCATACTAGCTTAGGAGGCAAGTTAACGAAAATAAGTCCTAGTCACATGTTTCTAGTACCACGTATCGAGCATATACAACCAGATTATTCGCGTGTGATAAACAGTTTTGATTTGTGAAGTTTTTTTGATATAGGAACGTATGTAACACCCAAAAAGTGCATTAAAGTGAAAATGGGTCAAGTATACTCACAGTGGATGCGTTTAGGAGGAGATGAGGGATCTGAGAAGAGTCGTGAAGAGCGCTGGATCAACCTGCATACGTGAACGGAAGTGCATCAGTCTCCAAAAAGCTGAAACGTTAAGTTTTGGTTGGGCAGTAGACAAGTTCGGGCGAACTTGTATGTAAACAACAAGTTCGAGCGAACTTGTATAAGTCTGCTGAGTGGTGAGTCAAGTTTGGGCGAACTTGTAAGTTTCTCAAGGAAACTTGACAAGTTCGGTCGAACTTGTGGGGTTTGGATAGATGGATTGACAAGTTCGGGCGAACTTGAGGACTTTCTACTGAAGAATTGGCCATTTTTACCCAAGTTCGGCCGAACTTGACCTTTTGAGGACAAGTTCGAGCGAACTTGGCTGGGTTGCTGCACAAAATCAGTTGAATCTCGAGCGAACTTGATGTTTTCGGGTCCAAAATCTTGCGTTTTCACGTCGTTTGTTGAGGAAATCGAGTGTTCATCCCTCCAACCCTGTGCTACTGAGCAAACTTGGGTCAGAGAGGTTATTTAGAGTTGTTTTAGCCGTTTTACAAAAGCGTGGGCTAATCCGGACGAACTCGGGGTTCGTTCGGGTTAGTCCGGCTTGTGTAAACCAACATAAACGTCCTTGTGCTTCCAGATCTGGGATCTTGAATGAGAAATGCTTCATTTCATATCAGAAAATGAACAAAACATCATCAAAAGTCCGTATTTTGTGTCAAAATCAAAGTTTGAAAGGTTTTACTCAGATATAAACATAGATCTGAGTGAAAAATAGAAGTTTTATGTAAAAATATGAAGATTTTCGTAAATAAAAGAGTTTTGATGAAACGAAGGCTATGCCTTGTGCCAAAATCGTTGTAAACCTTTGTAAAACGTTGTTGAACGTTGTTGTAGTTGAAATCGGGTTGAGTCTTACTTAGAACACGAAGGTTTCGGGTTTTGAGAGCTCTGGGCGAAGTTGCAGCAAGTTCAAATGAGAGGAATGAGCCAGGTATTTATAGGAGAAGGCAAAGTGGTGAGCTGGTGGAGTCAAGTTCGCGCGAACTTGTAGGTTTTTGAGAGAAAGAAAGCCAAGTTCGACAGAACTTGACCTCTCTGAGGTTAAGTTTGAGTGAACTTGAGGTTTAGGAAGGATTCTCTGGGCCAGTCAAGTTTGGCCGAACTTGGTAACACCAAGTTCGAGCGAACTTGACCCAAAAGTTGGGTTTTCTTCGTTTATTTCGCGTTAAGTGTTCATTTGGCGATTCGGTTTGCATTAAATAGTTATATTGAGCGTTTTAGTAAAGCGTTAAGCGTTATACTGTGCGATTTAGCGATACGAGAGTGCGAGGGCGATGCGATAGCGAGCGTAATCATAATCATAAACACACATAACACATAAATAATATAAAACCAATAAATAATTGCGATTTGCGATGCGATGAGATTTAATAAGCGATTAGATGCGATAATAACGTACAATACCATAATTAATTAACAAAAACTTTATTATCAACCGAATCTCGGGATTACAAAAGATAGGTACATCGGAAAGACAAATGAAAAGATAACAACAAATTTTCGAGTTGTTACAAAGCTCTTCCATCGCTGCTTTCAAAGATCTCTCACTCTCTGTCAAATCCTCTACTTGCTTCTTCAAACCAGCAATAGACCCCTTCATTTCCCCTTTCTGTTTAGAGAAACCCTCAATTCTCTCATCCTATGACGAAAGCGGGAAACACCTTCTGAAGGATAGCCATAAAATTACATGCTAGAGTCATAAGTTTGGCAGTCATGACATCATCATCCATCGTAGATGCAGCAGCTTGAACAACAGGGGGAGCAAAATGAGTGAGCACATCTTCACAAACAGCAGATGACCTGAAATTATCTTCGATAGTAACCTTCCAGTCTGGCACATAAACTTCACCCTGACTCACAGTTGACGAACCTCCTGTTCTTTTCATCAAACCCTTCAAACTTCCAACCTTTTTACCAGCAGCCTTATCTTTCTTCAAGTTGACCAAAGGTAACTCCTTCTCAGTAATAGGGTTAGCCTCAACGTCATCAGAATTTTCGATATCATCTACATCCACCGCCTCCAGAGAAAGAGGAGGAGCAGTATCCTTCATCAAATCATGTTTGCCTTTCTTGTTAAAGGTTTTGAGGAACCAGCTTTAGTAAACCCCTTAATATCCAGAACACTAACATACCCGGAACCTTCATACCTACTCTCTGTGGTCTTAACAACAATGTTCTCACAAGGAGTCACCTCAATTTCTCCAAAAACAACATCAGAGGTATCATCACTCTTGATAAAGTCTAAAGCAGACATCACTACAAGTAGAACAATAATCAAAAGTTAGTATCAAAATAACAATAAAAAGTAAAACTTAAAAAAGGCCATACCTTGTCACCCTTCATAAGAACAGGGTCATGATTTGGTTAATCCCAAAGAACGCTCACACCGCTCAATACTAAAAACGGTTCAGGAAAAGGCCGAAGCCTTGAAGAACAAGCACTAATGGACTTCAAGAACAACTCGTTCAACTCAGAATCATCAGGCACAGGATCGTTCAAAACAGCAGAGGGAACTCTCCAAACAGACTTACAAGGCAAAATAGAATCAGAAACCCAAAAGAAGCGGTCCTTCCAGGACCCCAAAGTAGTAACATACGACGAAATCAGGTTAACATCAACCTGGGATGTCTCAACTGTAAACCAATCACCATTTTTCGCCAAACGAAAAAAACGGCGAAACATTAACAATGAGGGATCGTACCCCAAAGCGCGACATAAGACCTGAAAATGCATAACCCTAGAAAGCCAAAAGGGTGTAATTGACCAAGAGAAACCCTATAATACTCTAGCGCATTCAACAAAAACGTGGAAAACGGATATCGAAGATTCGAAAACTTGAAATGACGGCAGTAGGGAGCAATCGAACCTTTAGGGCAACGGTCAATCGACTTGTTCGCACCCGGAGCAACCGATTTGAACTTAAGATCAATACTCCATTCTGTGCAAAAGGTTTCAACTTGTTCTTGTGTTAGGCAAGAAAAACTTGGCACCCATGTGAAAAAGATGAAGAGAGAGCAAAGGGAAACTAACCTGAATTTTGAGAAATTGGTGGAACGGTAAAAATGAAATGAGAAATGAAAAGATAAGTAAAATTTATATACAAAAGCAAAATATATTAACAACTGCCATAATTAAGGGCATTGAAAACCGCTGACTGAAAACTGCCACCCATCAATCAACTGTCGCATCAAAATTCAAAAAAGCTGTATCTCAACCGCCAATCAAAGCCTCCAAGCTTCGAAGCCCGTACATAACACTTGGGCCACCACCCAAAAATACGTTCACAACCTTCCAAGACTTGAAGCCTTTAAGCAAAAGAAAAAATGTGCAAAAGTCAGAAGTGTTTGAGCTTACTTCCCAAAAACCTCTGACTTGGGGGGCTGATGACGGGGGTAGCTCAAGCTTCAATAAAATGGATTTTACACATTAACGCTTGAGAGGTTAAAAGGTTAAAGGGTTCATTTCCCGCCAACTCGGGAGAACAACATGTGAACAGCAAAAAGCATGTGAACAGTGAAGCATCAACTCACTGATTGCTTGTCCAAGTCTCTCACAGCCGAAAAGAGAACATATGCACAGAGAGCATCCAATTAACCGCAGGTCAAAAGCCTTCAACCCTCAAAATGGGTAAACCCCCCACTGCAGCAAGGTTCACCAGTCAAAGGTTTCCCCTTTGGGAAGATCCTTTTCCTATATAAAGAGGCAACACACAGCCATGCAGAGACATACCAGATCAGTGGAGACTAGACCATACTTTCTGATCTTTCTTCTTCCTTGAGAACTTGCTCTATGCATGTTCCTTCTCTTCACTTCAAATAACACAACTTCACTTAGTATCAACATCCTAGAACCGAATTCACTTCGGTCTCAGATCCTAAGTGAATAACAACAACAAACACTAGTGAACCTCTCTCTACGTCTTGCAAACGTAGGGGGACCCCACAACCTGGTTAGGCTAACCGAAACCCTCGAAGCCTTTTAGCCTAACCAGTCCACTCACTATCCTTGGTCTCATATCTGTTGTAACAACACATATTTATCTCGTATTTATGAACTTATGACATGGGTGTGCACGCGGTTGCACGCTTGATACAATTATTAACATCAACGAATAAGATTAAACCAAAAATTGAGTAGAAGCTAGAAAACAAAACAATCACTAGCACCATTTATGATAACCAACAAAAATAAATAATAGTACACCATGTTACAAAGCGGCTAAACTAAATGAAGGAAACCAACACGGTTTATCACAATCGAGATCAATCCTTTTGCCTCTGTAACATAACCATGAGAATGCTTGACTTTGGGGCGTTTGGTTCGCATGAATTCAATGGAACTAAAGGGAATTGGAATCTGAATTCCATCTCTTAAGATGTTTGGTTCACAGAATTTGATGGAATTGGAATCTCAATTCCAATCTTCATGTGTTTGGTTGACAATAGAATTGGAATCGGAATTAGGCATGAATTCCTTCAAATTCCTTTAACTAAAGGAATTCAAAATCCTTCCTATATGTGAAGGAATTAAAGTAACTCATTGGAATCTTCGACCATTTCAACCCGAATGGTTTCGACCCATACCGTTTCAACTCGTACCGTTTCGACCCGTACCGTATCGGCACGGTTTTGACCCATACCGTTTCGACAAGAACCGTATCGGCGCGAAGCGTTTCGAACCGAACCGTTTTGAATCGAATCGTTTCGACTCGTACCGTTTCGAATCGAAATGTTTCGAATGGAACCGTCTCGACCCGTACCGTTTCGACGCAAACGGTCTCGACCCGAGCTGTTTCCACCCGTACCGTTTCGACCCGAACCGGGAGTTGTGGGTGCCGGGGTGATGGATTCCAATTATTTGACAACCAAACACACAAAAATGGAATTGAGATTCCAATTCCAACAATTTCAAATTCCAGTTGGAATGTTTAAATTTCAAATCCAATTCCTTCAAATTCTAATTCCTATACAAATTCCAATTCCAATTCCAAAATATTCCGCAAACCAAACGCCCCCTAAATGTCTTCCACAATCGTCTCACTAGAGAAAACCCAATTTTGATACTAGCTTGACTGTAGGAGGGTCCTCTAGACTACCACCTTGTGACCCTTTAAACAAGTTTCTTCATGATGTCTACAACCCAACTTCCAATTCAAGAAGTCAAGGAACAATCCAATATGATCGCCAAGACCACTTTGAACCAGAAGAGTAGTATACACTTCATAGCACTATTGTTTGTCAAGCTCCATCAACAAAGTTGTGAACCGCAATCAGTGGCGCACTTAGGAATTATTTGACGGGGTGCGGATGAGGTGCTTAAGCATATTTTCAAGGGATGCAGAAGGATTTTTTACCTAAAATATACACTAATTTTTTTCAAGAGGTGTGGCCGCCCACCTTGACCAAAGGGTGTGTCCGTCCCTGCTTGCAATGCAACAACAATGGTCACCTATCAATGAATGGCGTGAAATTTACTTACATATACAAAAACAAGGTTGCGGCAATAGTTCTGCCATACCAGTGGGAAAAGGGCTGGTGCCCCCTTTTCTTTTCTTTTTTTTTTTCTAATTTTTGCATTTTTAAGCTTTGTTTAATTATAATTGAGCATTATTAATAGTACACGTCGTTTAGTGATTTTAATGTATGTATATGACCAAATAAATCCAACAGAGAACGTCATTGGTCCAATCAATTTACGATTTTATCCACAGTTTAAAATTACGCTCTTGCCCCCGGTTCAAAATAAAATTATGTTTTCCCTCTAGCTCAAAATTACGATTTGCCCTCGTACAAAAATATTATTTTTCCCCCTTTTCCAAAATTATGATTTCACCCTGAGTTCGAAATTATGATTTTTGCCCTTAGTTCAAAACAATGATTTTGCCCCAGTTCAAAATAAAATTATGGTTTTGCCCCATAGCTAAGACTTACGAATTTGCCCTTAGTTTAAATATGGGTTTGCCCTAACTTAAAAAATTACGATTTTTGCTTATGAATTTGCCCCAGTTAAAATTTGTAATTTTGCCATCGTTTTTTTTCCTAGCTCAAAATTACGATTTTGCTCTCAGTTCAAAAATATGATTTTGCCCCCTTCTCAAAAATTACGATTTCACCATGAGTTCAGAATTACGTTTTTGCCCTCAGTTCCAAATAAAATTATGCTTTTATTCCCAGCTATAAATTAAGATTTCGCCCTTAGTTCAAAACTATGATTTTGCCACACTTCAAAACAAAATTTTGGTTTTGCCCCCAGCTTAAATTTACGAATGTCTCCTCATTTTAAAATTATGAGTTTGCCCTAATTTAAAATGTTACGATTTTGCCCCAGTTAAAATTTGTAATCTTGTCATCGTTTTAGTTTTTTTTTTATTGCAAAACTATAGTACTTTTTATTTTACTTTGTTGACTCAATTTAACTTTTCTGTAAAGCAAGTGTCTAACACTCGCTCATTGTTTCTGGCAAAATACTATTTTGCCCCTAGCTAAAAATTACAGGCTTGCCATCGTTTTAGTTTCTTTTAGCAAAACGATGGTAGCGTTTGGTTTAACTGGTTGACTCGATATATTTTTTTTGAGATCGTGTTATAAGTCGTATGTACAAGTAACTAAAATATATGCGTACATGTTACGAAACTAAGAAATATTTGACTTAGCGCCCCGCAACACGGGCGGCATCCAACTAGTTTTGGAACATTAGGCACAATGTGCCAAAAGTACTTTAGCTTAAAAGTTAAAATATTAACTTAAATTGGTTTTTTAGTTGAAATTGGTTAATTAGATTGTACATCGCAATGTGCCAAAAATACTTTAGCTTAAAAGTTAAAATGTTAACTTAAATTGGTTATTCTAGTTGAAATATATAAGTTCTAATCATGACTTTACTCAAATTAAATTCATTAAAAGCATTATTAACCTGGTTTCTTGTTGGTGAAGATCTACTAATTTTTTTTGAACAGCCAACAAATCCTCCAAATGGGTTACTGGCGAAAATCACCACATCGGGATACACTCGCCTCCGAACCGGGGAAAACTCTCACCTAGGGCCGAAGCCCGTGAACACTCGTCCGAAGGCACGACAGTGCGGTGAGATAAAATCCGCTCAGTTCAAGGATCGAACTAGCGATCTCCACCTATTCGCCTAGTCTCCCATCATCACCAGGTGCCGTAGAAAATAATGAGGAGATCAGGAATCGAACTTGGGTCCCTTAGAACACCAAGTCTCTCTCTTACCACTCCATCACCACTCATTAGCACTGTTTAAGGGGAAGATCTGCTATTTTACTTTTCAAATGCAAAATTGATGTGGATTTTAATGTAAAAATAGCATTTGGTTCATTGGGTCCGGCGTCAATACTATGATGCAAATTATATCCAAAGCAAACTCTTACAAGATATAAATAACTTCACTCACAAAAACCAAACCAGGTAAATTATCATACAAACATAAGATTAAAGTTTATTAAAAGATCATTAGGTCAGTATTATAATTTCACTTACAAGAATCAAACCAGGGAAATTATCATCCAAATTTATGACTAAAAATTATTAAAAGTTCTATTAAATGATCATTAGACTAAAGAGTACGGGGCGCTATCTCCATGACACCTCAACAACTTTTTCATCAATAACGCCCACAACCATCTCAATGGCGAGCAATAACGAAATTTATGTGTGTGCAGTGACGGATCCAGAATTATGGATCCATAGGTATCCTTTTGTAGATTCTCACTATTTTTTTTTTCCAAAACGTATAAGGTTTCACAAATTTGTTTCATTTTTTCCCAACAGAGAGGGAGCTTTATCCCATACCCTTCGAGTTAAAGGGTGAGGTGGAGCTGAGGTGGCACAATGGAGTCCCTAGAGGCTCCATTCCATACCTTGTAGCCTTAGAGGTGTTCTTTTTTTGGGTTTCAGGTTTTTCAGGTCGGGTTGTTCGGGCTTTTGACTAGAAAAAAGTCACCTAATAATCGACTCATCTAAAGTTCGGGTTGGTTGGGTTTCGGATAAAAAAAGGACAGCTATAATGATCACCAAATCAGCAGAACCTACAAACCAAATGCAAATTACTCGATCACATGGTAACTAAAATCAAAGAAGTAAAACAACACATAGCTACATAACTTACTACATATGCACAAACAAAATTCATGAATCAAATTAATATTGCATGAACTAACCATCTCAATTCGAGACCGATTCACAATTAAATCTAAATCAAAAAAAAATATAAAACCAGATCTCATAGTCCCATACACAAACTCAAAAACAATAAAAAACAAACAACCATTTAAGATGAATAAAGCCCAGCTAACTCATCCAACGAATCCGAATTCAGATTCATATCCGAATTCTCAAGCATCCACAACAAATGATCAAACAAAACCACTTCACAATTCACAACCGCGTTATCACCACCACCATCACCATCACCCGATCTCTCAATAAGAGCATTAACAAGCGGATGACTCAAATACTTTGAATCAATCACGTATCGTTTCCTCGTACTCCCCACGAAAACCGTCTCTTGCGGCTCATCACCGCCTCCATAGATCACAACAGCACTCGTGTTCCACATTATCCCTCCTGTTGTTTGTTGGTCCCTACGTCGATCAGTCGTGGATTTGGACCGGAGACTCGTGTAGGAGGAGGTTCTAACGAGCTGTCGCGATAGCGTTTTGCATTTTCGCAGCATGTTGTTGATCTTCTTCATGATGGATGGGATGAATGAGATGTTAGGTTTGGATGGTGATATGAAAGATGGCTTGATATATACTCACTCACGTAGAGGGAGGTGGGTGTGATGTGGATTGTTAAAAGAGATGAGGGGCCACTCTGTAATTAATTCATTTTGGTGAAAATAACATCTTATCTTAATTTAACTATTAGATAACTATAACGGGTTACCAATATTTCTGTCTTGGTTTGTATTTCATTTTCGGAATTTATTTACTTAATGGATACTATAGTATTGTTTAATATGTAAATGTGTTTTTAATAATGTAGCAATAATTGAAATATAGGATACGTGGTAGTATATTTAGTGTCATAAAAAGGTATTTAGCTAAATAACTTATACAATAAACCATTTTTATATAATAAAAAATAGAATAGAGGAAAGATTTTATCTCCTCTCATCTTACCAGATCCTATTTTATTGTGTAATACTCCTGAATTGGCTTGTATGTTTTTTCGTTATATAAACAAAAAATTACAAAGGAAAAGCCATTTGAAGAATATGAAACACTCTAAATTTGTTATTCTATACTCTTTATATAATTAAACAAATCCAATAAAAATCAGCATCACAAATTCATATTTAGTTTGAAATTAACTTTCTGAAACATAAAGTCAAATTTGTTGAAGAATATGAAACACTCTAAATTTGTTATTCTATATGTATAATCACAAGCATTTAAAAAAAAAGCCTTTCAGAAAATAATCACAAACAAATAGAAGGCATCAATGATAACTTGTTTCTTTAAAAATGTTAAAGTAATTAAAAATAAAGTGTGTGAAACATATAAGCATTTTCAAAATTAACATTTTATATATACATTTTAATATCCAAACTTCTAATTTGTAAAATTTTAGGTACATATTTTTATTATACCATCATTGTTAGTTGTTACACCAACAACTAAAATTTGTTTTGAGACTTGTATAAACGTTTTAAAAGTATGAATTGTACAATGCTAATATTCAAATCTTCAATCATGGATTACCAAACTGAAAAATAAACTCAAAATATGTTGTCACATTATTCTACTTTTAAGAAATTAGTGATACATTGTCCATTTTAATCATGTGAATATCATTTTAAAAGATTTGATTATAACCACTTCACTGTTACAAGTTACAACCCCACTCCCCTTTTCTCTCTAACCTTCTCTTCAAAATATATCCAAAATGAGGTATGCCTGATAAATAGAAATATAGTTTTATTATATATACATGGGGACTTTGATGCTCTACTTACAGTATGAGCATATAATATATATATAATATATATATATATATATATATATATATATATATATATATATATATATATATATATATATATATATATATATATATGTGGGTGCTTGGGGGAAAAAGTGAAAATGCATTAATTTTAACGTTATTTTACGAATTTCGTGAAAATAACGTTAAGGAGGATGGTTAATCATGCATCATGTGGTGGCGTTGTAGCCGAAAGACAAGAGGGGTACATGCACTAATTGGTTTTTGTCTCAATTGCTGAGTGTTATGTGCCTTATGTCCAAGGCTTGATGCAAAACTACTATTGAGCCGGGGGTCTCACTGGAAGCAGCCTCTCTATTCCTACGGGGTAGAGGTAAGGTTGTCTACATCATACCCTCCTCAGACCCTACCTTAGCTTTGCTATTGGTGAGATTTACTGAGTATATTGATGATGATGATGATATATAGGGACTTTCACTAATGATTCAATTTACTTAGAATATGTGTTACATACATATATATTTTGAATAGAGTACTTAGAAAATATATTTCATGCATATATATTTTATGTGAGAGCAAGATAGTTTAATTTGAGATACTGCAACATAACTAATGAAAATTGAAAACCATTATAAAATAAATACAAAGGGGGATGTATTGGAATATTTTTGGTATGATTTACTCTAATTAATGGAGTATTTAGAACTTATCCAAATCAAATCACCAACCTCAACTTGGAACTAAAAAGATAAAAACACATAATTAAAGTAATGAGTTTAGACCGATGGAAAACCAACAATATAATTGTACTGCCTTTTATGAGACATGAGAATATAAATAGATACTCATGTTCATTTATTTGTATTTTATTCATATATCATAAACAAATACCTATGTAAATCATTTTAATAATATAGATATATAGATTAAGTATCCAAGACGAAGAATGAAGTTTGATTTTAGAAGGAACAAAAAGGGAGTGTCACATGTGTGTTCCTCTATTATTAGAGATTAGGGAATATAATCTTACCTTCCACATTAATATATTATATCAATTTCTAATTCTAATTCTAATTTTAATTCATTTCTTCGAAGTCTAAGCAGTATACTTCGAGGAAGGCCCCTAGGTGTTGAGGCAGAGGGACGGGGGAGCGGGGAACACCACGTAGCTTCCTGGTCTCGTTAATTTTTAGGGTTGTTGTGGTTAAGGTCCCGAGCTCCATGAGCCAGTCTTCCGGTCTTCCTCTATGTCTCCCTTTTTATTTAATTTTATAAAAATATAGAAAAAAAGGGTGAGAGGTGGGTATAACATAGGTTGAGCGATAGAGGTGATGTGACGCTGAGATAGCAGTCAGAGTCCAGAGATAGTGTAACACATAGCCTAATCCGTAACCTCAGGTATATGTGTTACCGAGTAAAAATAAAAATACCATCGGTCTGGATAATAATAGGCCTAAATGATGATGGTAACATGTAAGACTCTCAAAAATGGCCGTTTCTGCCTATCTCCGGGAAACAAGGGCTGCCATATATGTTTGGACATCTAATCTACTGCCATATTAGTACCGTTAGGAATAGACAATACAGCAACGATATAGAGGTTTCACTTTTCTGCCATATACATACAAAATATACCATTCCTTTCTTTTCACAAAAGCTGGTTTACAATTCAACACCCAAAAAAATGAAAATGAGAAAAAAAAAATCAATCATATTCTTTGGTGTATAGTTGTGTATGTATAATAAAACACTCGTTTGTCCACAAGATACGTAGTTGAGTCTTCTACAAACTTTAACTCAATTATCATACTTTTTGTCTCATGAGTAAAGATAAAAGACAATAAACATACGTGACATCATACCACGTATAGATATACGTATGTATTGTTGTTATTCATGCATGTCTTGTCATTAATGGTGAATGGATTGTTATTCAAGCATGTATATTTTTTTTGAAGCGGTAATTTTGGATCACTGATGGACCAGTGGAACCACCCGAACATATCCATCTCCACTAGGCAATAATGCCTATACACAAATTCAGGAGGAAACCCAATAAATCTGATAAAACCCCCTTGTGAGAATCGAACCCATGAGTCGCCATGACCTAATGGTCATAATCTTTATCTCACCCCCAAAATGCCACTAGGCTATAAAGCCATGGGCAAGCATGTACATTATTACTCACTATTCATGTATGTAAACTATAATGATACCAATTGTCAACCCAAATTCGATAAACTAGAAAACATAAAAAAACGTATTCGATGACAACGCGCGGTTTCCACTCTTTCATTGTTATAAACTTGATTTACCTCTGATTCCAATTGTTGACCTAGATTTGATAAACGAAAACATATTTTATGTAAACACTCGACTTTGACTCTTTCATAATTATAAACTCGACTCGACAAATAAAACTGGAAAAAAAAGTTTGAAATACAATAGTCCTAACGTGCGATGTGTACGATATTAAATCACGTATGTTATAATAATCAAACCCTAATTACGCATGAACAAAATAGAACATGCGTGATTAGAGGTTTACCTCATGCATGATTTTCTAATTTGTTCATGCGTGATTGATTATGTATGCGTGATTATATGACTTCTTCATGCGTGATTATGTGGTTTGTTCATGCGTGATTAGAGTTTGAATTTTATAACATGCGTGATTTCATATCGTACGCATCGTATGTTAAGACTATTGTACGTTAACTTTCCTAACAAACTAAATACATAACTCTCTATTTATTTATACTAAGCCTAACTCAACTCAAATTCTATTTAAAAAAAGTCAAATAAACCTAACGGACAAGTCAAAACATTTAAACTAAACAATTTATTTACATCTTCTATCTTATCTACTTTTCCTCAGTTTTATCTTCTCAAATTAATTGGCTCCTTTTTCTTTGGAGACTATTATAAATCATGCCAACACATGGTGAAACGGTAAAAGTGGATACATGACCTAAGATTCATGTATCTCCATTATGTGTATAAGTGTGTAACATTGTTATGATGCAACTCATCATCATCATACTCATTAAATTTCATCAATAGTAAAACTAAGGTAAAATCTCAGAAGAGTAAGATGTAGACTTACCTCTACCACGTAGGAATAGAGAGCCTGCTCCAGTGAGACCCCCGGCTTGATGGTCGTTTTGCATCAAGCCTTGGACATAAGGCACATAACACTCGGCAATTAAGACAAAGGCCAATTAGTGCATGTACTCCCTTGTCTTTCGGCTATCAACATCACCACATGATGCATGATTAACCATCCCCCTCTTTTAACATTACTTTCACGAAATTAGTAAAATAACGTTAAAATTAGTGCACTTTTACTTTTGCCCCTGAACACCCACACATATATACATTGTTATAGATCAATAATATATTAAGAGAAATGGCTATGTTCATTATTTTCTCAAAATAAAAATATGCATATATCATCTGGTAACTTCTTCTATCTACAAGTCCCTAAAACAATCACCAAGCTAACTATCATCTCACAAAGCAAATCATCATCATCATACTCACTGAATCCCACCTATAGCAAAACTAAGGTATGGTCTGGGGAGAGTAGATGTAGACAGCCTTACCTCTACCCCATAGAAATAGAGAAGTTGTTTCCAGTGAGAGCCCGGCTCAATTGTAGTTTTGTATCAAGCCTTGAATCTAAGGCACATAACACTCAAACATCTCACAAAGCAAATGTAGAATAAAAATATAAAACAATTCACAATTCATGTTTGACTAGTAAAAGTCAGCATATATATTAAAACTTCTTTCCAATCAAAACTAGAAAGAATAAAGATAGGTTGCTTAGGACAAGTAATAGGGGTGTTCATCGGGGTTTTTCTTCGGGTTTCGGGTTTTTCGAGTCAGGTTGTTTGGGTTTTTGTCTAGGAAAAAATAATCCGATAACCGACCCATTTAAAGTTCGGGTAAGTCGGGTTTGGGTTATTCGGGTTCTGATTAATTCGGGTCGGGTTATTCGGTTTTCAGGTTAGATGTAAAATGAAAAATAAATGTTTTTTTTACAAAATATAATCAAAATTCATATTGATACTTTAAAAATATCATCAAAGTTCAAACATTATTTGACAACATGCTATTATAATATTTAAAAGTCCCAAAACTTAATTTCCATATATTAAAGACTCCAAACCAAAACATTTCTATAAGAAAAAACCAATAAATGTTCGGATTTTTATTTGGGTTTCGTGTTTCGGGTTTTTCGGGTCGGTTGTTTGGGTTTTTGGTGGGGAAAAACTGACCCGATAACCGAACCATTTAAAGTTCGGGTTGGTCGGGTTCGGGTTTCTCAGGTTTGGGTTTTTCGGATATTCGCTAATTCGGGTTCGGGTCGTTTTGAATTCGGTTCGCGTTTCGGGTTTTGGATAAAAATGAACAGCCCTACCAGTAAGTAGTCCAGGACCCATGGACCGTCAAGTACAAGATGTTGTCGGCAAGTGTCTCATAAAGTTCACAAAGAATTCTCAACCCATTGGACCCTACCACAAAGATGGTGGAAAACACGCACAATAATTTTTTTTGAACGGTCAACAAATCAATCCTGAGTACTCTTCGGGTACCCACTGAACAAACGGAGTACTCTGAGAGTAACCCGAGTCGTCCACCACCACTTCCGGGGAAAACCCGGTAACCCACCCGCACGTAGGCACGACGATGAAATTACAATCAAATCGCTATTTACTTCCGATGATGAAACCCGGTAACCCACCCGCCCATAGGCACGACAATAAATATACAATCAAATCGCTATTTAATTTTAATTTTTTTTTAAGAAACATATGTGCCAGTTAATGCACATTATCTTTTCACAAAAAAGATTTTAATAGCAAAATTGATGGTTGACATAGGTTGATGTTGGAAGCAAGACACATAACATCCACATTAGCTAGCTTCTAAGTCACCATGTGTTTGATTAAAAGCAATAGCAATATATATCCAAATCCAATCAATCAAAACTAGAATAATGGCAACAAACCACTACTAACAATATATAATTGATACCATCAACAAGTTGTATCTATTTATATTAAAACCTTAAATCAACCACCTCAACATCATCACAGTGTTCCTTGTCTATAAAGGAATAACTCCTTGACTTGTTCCTTGCTTTGTAATTTCATAATAAATAAATCGTTTTATGATAATGAATAAGTGTAGCTTCTTGTCGCATGCGAGAAGCTTACCTCAAGAAAATTGTATGTTGAACGACTTAATAACTGTACGAGGCAAAAATTTATAGTTTACACTGAACATCATTAGACGTTAAACCGGAACAACATAACATCGCCTTCTTGTACAATATATTCTTTTCCCTCAGACCTCAACTGCATATATAAGGATAGAACTTGTGTAAATGAAACTATGACAGAAATTGATATAAATTAACAAAATGCATGTAGAGTGGGCAAGATGGTATGTGCAGGGTCAGGTTAACCCGCTAGCACTTTTTGTCTATTTTAAAATTATTCATAGATAACTAATGTTGTTATGATGACAAAAGCAATACTATTACAGAGATAATATAAACAAGACTTACGAGAATGTATGCATTATATAGAATTTAAAGTTTATACGACTTTCAACCTGTTCGACTCATTCGACCCATTTAACATGTTCTCCTTTCAGCTATGTTCTTTTATTTTGACCCATTTGAGATGAAACACAACACAAGTTGTCATTAAGAAGTGAAAACGTAAAACAGGAACATACAATTTCAAAGTCACTAGAAGCTGAATTTTAAGTTGTGGAATGACTGAATGAGAGTTTCAAGCATGACAAGGATGATCTAGTGTAACCGGTTAGACCAAACATATTTTTTATGGTATAAAGTCTTCTGATTTATTCATATAAATAAAAAACACTAAAAAGTGTTAAAACTTCATGAGCACATTACTTTTAATCAAATTTGACTGATCAAAAGCAAAGCTACAGAGATTCAGATTAGAAAGTCAACTTACAAGTCCTTTCTCCCTTGCAGCTGACAATGAACCAGCAGCAACAAAATCGTTATATGCCACCTGATAATATTCATAAAAAGACACAATTATAGAATAATAACCAACAAAAAAAAGAATTACTCTGAAAACGTATTTCGCTTATCATCCAATCCAACACACTCACCGTCTCTGCTCTAATGAACCCTTTCTCGAAATCAGAATGGATAACCCCTGCAGCTTGGGGTGCAGTCATTCCTAGCACATCAAAGGGTATCGTTAGTTAAATTAACCTTGAAACGAACAATTTTAATTTATTTATTTATTTTTGCAGAATTTCATGTAATAAGAGTAAACGTAAACCTGCATGTATGGTCCATGCTTTAGTTTCCTGCAAAAAGAATAGAAAAAAAATCCTTTAACGAGTAAAATATACAAAAATCACTACTTAATAAAGAAACCGGCTTCCCACTGGACCCGCACCTTTTCTCCAGAAGTGAAGTATGTACGTAAGCCAAGAAGGTTATACGTCGCCCTAATAAGATTTCCAAGCCCGCTCTCGTCCACACCAAGAGACGTCAAAAATTCCGCTCTTTCTTCTAAGGGGAGTTCAGTTAACTCTGACTCCACCTGCAATTAAAACCCTAATTTTAGTGGCATCAACACTTAACTTTATAAGAGAAAAAACTTGATATGTAAAGCATGACAATCTAGATGATCAAATTTTCAGTACCTGTGCTGAGACAGTTACAATGCCAGACCGTAATTCAGAAGCAAGTTCTTTCACATTATTCACATACGGATTACTTTCAGGTGTAGCTAAATCAGACTCCGCAACATTTGCCACATAAATCACGGGCTTCATTGTAAGTAAACAGAGATGTTGTATAGATTCCTTTTCAAAATCTGTTAAAGCCACTGATCTTGCTGGTTTTCCATCCATTAGTGTCGCTTGTATTTTTTCTAGGGCTGACTTTTCGGCTTCTTCCTGAAATTCAAACAATTGCAAAGAAAAAAACATGTAATGAAAAGAATGATTATTAATCAATGCGGATAACTCATAACTGAAATCGGTTTTACCTTAGCTTTGACTTGTGAATTACTAGTTTTGTTCTTTTTGAGTTTCTCTATTCTTTTCTCGATCTGCATTTCTTGTATCAGTTCAACTTATTATAGAATGCTACAGCTATAGCATGTTATCAAAGAAATGTAAGAATCGATTGTGATAGAATTATATAATACCTGGTCTAAATCTGAGAAGGCTAGCTCTAAGTTGATGACATCGATATCTGACTTGGGGTCAACTTTCCCGTTCACATGAACAATGTCGTTATCTTCAAAACAACGTACAACCTGACATAACGGTAAACTAAAGTTTCAAAACATAACAGATTAAATACACAAACGATTTATTAATCAAGATATTCAGATAGCCAGCAAACCTGAAGTATGGAATCCACTTCACGTATATGTGACAAAAATTTATTACCTAAGCCCTGTGACAATCATTGACAAAGCATTTGTGTTAACAAACAGCGGTTAAATTTATATAGAATACATCTATGAGCTTATATTAGAACGTAAGAAAATTATATTTTCTAAACCTCCCCTTGACTGGCTCCCTTCACAAGGCCAGCAATATCTACGAATTCGATAGATGCTGGAACAGACCGTTGAGATTTGCTGAGATTAGAGAGTACTTGGAGACGTGGATCAGGAACAGCAACGATTCCAACGTTCGGTTCAATTGTACAAAACGGAAAGTTAGCAGCCTGAGCTTTTCCATTTTCAACCTATAAAAGATAGATTGTAAAATGATAATTTATATGGTTATATAATCAGGGCACAGATAATGAATGTACCAAAAGTTAGAAACGATTAAGCAAGACAGACTTTATAATCTGGTTTAACAAGTTGATGCAGTACAAAGGACTTTTGTATAAACGACAATTAAGAGTGTTCAAATTCTGACGAGATATTGTGACTTTTAGAAAAAAAAATTGGGTTTAGGGGTTTCGATAAGAGAACCGTCACATGAAATGTCCACCTAAAGTGTAGAAAAATCGAAACCCCTAAGACAAAACTAAGATTAAGTACTCGTGATATCATCAAAAGAACCTGCACAGTCACTATCGGAATACCCTTGCAACACGTACTTCAGACTTGCATTAACTTGTATCTAGAGTTTTGTATTCCTTTTAACATATACCCTTTTAGCTGCTCTAAATGGGTGAAGTTGTGCCGTTAGTGAATGTAGATAGAAGATTTACAGCATGTAGGTCTTGTTATAAGATACATGAGACTACCAACACTGCCACTTAAAGGTTTCATCTAGGGTTTTTTGGTCCGATTTATGGTTTATTTGGTATTGTTTATTCGGTTTTCAAAATTTTGTACCCTAAACCAAAAACCGAACCAAACCGAATTAGGAATATGCAAACCAAACCAAATTCAATTTGGTTTGTTTCGGTTAAAAACCAAACAAACCAATTTCAACCAAATACAACCGAATTGAACCTAAGTACTTTTTCTCCTAATTTATATTCACGTTTTGTTCCGAACAACAAGTCGGCAACTAATTTAAACCGAATAATCAAACCATACAACAAATTAATAAAAGAAAGTTTCAAAGCAAAATAAAACAAACAAATCCAGAAAATTGTCTCACACAAACACAAAGTTAAAACTTCAAAACACACACATATCATATAAATTAGAATTAGTCAACAAGTCTAATGTCACAAAACATAAATAAACTTCAAATATGAGTCTTTCTCCAACTCAAGTGAAATTCTTTGAACTTCAAAGTGAAAATTTAGAAACCCTAGTTTATACTTTAAAGTTCAAAACTTAGATCAGAATACAAATGAGTGGGCTTTATTTTGAGTTGGGCTTTAGATTTAGTATTTGGGCTAATAAATTATATATGGTTTACTAAATATTATGATTTTTAATTAATAATTAATTAAATTAACTGTTTATTCGGTTATCCAAATAAACCGCATAAACAAAATAAAAAAAGTTGTGGAACCAAAAACCAAATTCACAATTTGGTTTTAGTTTAAAACCAAACCGAACACCGAACACCAAATTCGTTATTCAGATCGTTTTTTTCGGTTACAGCTATGTTTTAGTTTACGGTTTTTATTCGGTTTCGAATTTTTCTGAACACCCTTAGTTTCATCCACTTTTTTGGTTTTGGTACTCTTGCTCAATTTCTTCTTTTAACACATTGGTGTAGTTGTTTCCATGCAAATTTCCAACTTAAACTTCTTCAAAATTTCTCTTGCATACTTCTTTTGACAAATAAACACTTCATTTTGCTTTTGCTTGATTTCCATTCCAAGAAAATAAACCATTTCTACTAGATATGTCATCTCAAAAAGTATGTTGTGTATCTTCTTTAAGCTTTTTAACGAGCTCGTCACTTCTTCTTGTAACAGACAATCTGCATATAATGGAAGCATGAAACAGCAACCAAATTGATTCCATCACCTTTAACGTAGAGAGTTCTTCACTAAGGCTTTATACAATAAATTGTCATCGATTCGATGTGTCATGCTCTGGGTGCATGCTTAAATCTGTACAAAGCTTTGTTAAGCTTATACACTTCATTTTCATGTCCTTTAATGACGAAGGCTTGAGGCTGCCTAAAATATATCGAGGTTGCTCACGAAACGTTCTCCTCAAGAAAGACATTTCAAAAGGCTTGAATCAACAAAAATTGATTCACCAAGAAGACATCTACTCTTTACCATTGGCAGAATTACAGCTGAATTTCAATTCACTGCTTGAATTTCCAGATTTTACCAGCAACTTCTGACTTAAATCTTAGGATATGAATCCAATACAATCTTGAGTAGTCATCAATGAAAGTTACGTGATACTTCCTATGTATGATGGACTTTTGCGAGGTCCTTCCACATAGCTGTAACTGAACGAAAGCCTATTAGTATGAAAGGAAGCCTTGCTTGCTGGTCATGTTGATTACTAACAAGTCTTGCAATCTGGTAAAGCAGCTTCAAACCAAACAAGATCTTTCTTCTGTTCATTTATCACATTGGCATGATAAAAATAACCTAGCCCTTTGCGCCGAACATCAGTATTGAGCTTTCTGAATGGTGGATGACCTTTAAGTCCACAATGCTTACAGGGAGGAAAAACATATTTTGTTCTTTCATTCATGCTAGAAGAATCAGAACCTGAGTTCTCTTAGTGATACGCCTTTTTCATTTATCCTTTGTCCCTTGGGTTTTACTGCACCTTTTTAAGTAGCGCATCCTTCCCCTTTCATTAGCTTTCTCTGTTCTTGTGGTTGCAAAGCGTTCAACAATTCTGGCAAACTAATCTTGACAGATCCTTTGTGTTATCCAGTGAAGAAATGGTACTATGGTAGCTTCACACTGTGCAGGAACCGCTACAGGAAATTATTGAATTGGTCTAGAAGACTAGAATCAGAAAGTTCAGAGACAAGTTATCATACTTTGTTAGCAAGATTGTATAATTGATCAAAATACTCTCTGATTGTCTCTACATCCTTCATCTTTTAGTCTACTGCATACTCTTCTTTCAAGAAATTCAAGACCTCAAATGCTGGTTTTGTTGTCATAGTTCTGACAAAATTCTTTGGTAGTTACGTCGCTCTAGCCTTTGACTTCTTTGTATTATCTCCTTTTAACCCTTTATTTGCGCTATTGTTATGTTTTCATGCAAAGGAGGAACTCTTTAGTCCTCCTTAACAGCTTCCTAGAAATCATTTGCCTCCATATGTGCCTCCATCGTTGGAGATAAGTGGTGCAAGTGCAGTGAAAAAAGTTTCAAAATCCATTTAAGAAGAAAGAAGAAAACATGTTTCCCGAAGATTCAGGTCGCCCAAGAAGAGGATTTCGATGTCAGTTTATAGAAATTCTGAAGAGATAATGAGATTTCTAGAAACATATAAAGCAGGAGAGAATAACACTAGCTATTGTCAAACTCACTACGCTTGTATAACTAGAAACGGCGTTCAAATACAAGAAAAACAGAACCTAGAATCAATCAACTACATGGCGCATGAATCCATGATCAAATAACTCATTATACATGATACATGATCCCGTGATCTAAAAAATTCAGCAACTAGATTAAAAATACTGAAATGACTAATTCATCAGAAAATCCAGCAGATCTGTTAATTAATGCCTCACTGTAGCAGATTCAAATCTTTCAACACCAAGTTTTAACAATCAAACCAAAGAATCATTCATATTGAACCTACTAATGTGCTTCCGTGGTTCCATACATAAACCTACAGTTCATCTACGCAATATTCCACTACCAACCCTCCCAAATGAAGGTAAAGTTCAAATTATGATCTCAAGTTAACTGCACATACAACAGAATTCCTTACAAAGAACGACACAGTTATCAAAATCTCCCAAAAACTTAAGAATCCTATTGTTATCAGATTGAGCATCAAAATCAGTCTATCAACACAAATTCCAGGTTTATCTCCACTTTAGAAATTATCAGAGACACAAGAGTATCAATCTACATTCCTAGAGTCCTTATTGTGTACATGTGCTCGTAAAATACATATAATACAATACACAGGTGTACTGTTTATGATAATCGAAAAGGAATGATGTCTCTGGCTCTCTGCACACTACAACAATCACCTTCGTCCCTAATTTCCTAAATATCAACTGACGAAAACTGCAATTGCTTATTTCAATTACAACAGCATACCTATACAAACAAGTGCTCCATTAGAAATCGAGTTCAATGTTCAAATTCGATGTAGCCGAAGATATACATTATCAGAGTATCAGTCTACAATGCTAGAGTCCTTATTCTGTATCATTCGTTTATGTTCCGAATCTACAATGCTATAGTCCTTATTGTGAATCATTAGTTTATGTTCCGAAAATATATATAATACAATACATCAGATGCATATTTGCACACTGTAACAATCACCCTCAGACCTAATTTCCTAACTATCTACTGAACAAAACAGCAGTTACATATTTCAATTACAACATACGAATATAAACAAGTGTGCCAGTATAAATCGAGTTCAAAGTTTCAATCTGAATATTCGGTGTAGCAGAAGATATTAATTGAGCTATAGATGCGTGACGGATACTTACAACGGCGTTGAATAAAGTGGATTTGCCGACGTTAGGGAGACCGACGATTCCGGCTTTGAGGCTCATGCTTATTTTGGAAGAGAAACGGCGGCGGAAGGCTACCGGAAGAGATGTTTCCGGCAAGAATAATGAACGAGTTCGTGTTATGAAGGAGGACTTCAATGGAAGTGTAGAGATATGGTGGCATGCTACCCTCGCCATTGTTGTTGTGAGATAAGAATGGTGAGATGTGAGGAAGTTGCTAATGGCTTTTGTTTTGTTTTGTTTCGATAGGGTTTTAGTTTTACCACCACGAGACTTTGATCCAAACGGTTTAAATAATGTTGAATTAAAATTCATGTTATTACTTAACAGAATTAGCACTAAATTAAGGATACCATATATACCTAATTATAGATATGTACGATAGGACTAGGACTGAAGCTAGTGTAGGTAAGACTTCACTAAGGTTCTGCGTTGAGTCCGTTTCTATTAAGATAGTAGTGGATGAGTTGTCAAAGTCGATTCAGGTGACAGTTCTGTGGTGTATGTTTTTTTTTGCGGATGATATTGTGTTAGTAGCAGAGAATAAACAAAACTTGAAATTAGAGGTTAGAGGAGTGGCGAGCAGCTTTAGAGGACAAAGGTTCAAGGATTAGTCGCTCTAAGAACGAGTATCTTTACTGTGATTTCAGTGTGGCAGGACGAGGAGGACACTCAGATCACCATCGAGGGACAAGTGATTCCGAAGGTAACTAAGTTCAAATACTTACGATCTTATGTTCAGATGGATGGGGGACATTGACGATGACGTTGCCCATTGTATCCAGGCTGGCTGGTGTTAATAGAGAAAAGCCACGGGGGTATTTTGGGACAAGAGATTCCCAACTAAACTAAAAGGGTTATAGGGTTGATTTCATGATGTCGCCTGGATTCAAGAGCATATGTTTTCACCATGTTAGTAAGGTCCTATAGACTTCAAGGTTGATTTATAATCTTCCTCATTATTTTCATAGCCTTATCTAATACCGTATGATCGTTATCTTCGTTCTCAGTATCAAAGTCATCCAGATCCACACTGAGGTCATCCTTAAACACATCTCTTTCACTGCCATTTTCCTCTACATCAGAGTCAACATTGCGCATGGATTTCCGCATGTCACCATCTACATCATACAACGGATTATCCTCTTCCACCCAATAATCAGGATCATCTCCACCCTTTGCATCATCTACCTCACCCACGTTTTCTTCTTCATCAAATTCCTCCTCATAATTGTTCAAACAAACTTGAAAATCATTATCACTAGATAAAGTATTCAAACCCAGATCCAAACATACATAGGGAATTTTATAATGGAAATAAAATACCATGCCAATAGAATAACCAAGTTGCCATGCCAAAATCATCAATATCAGTACAATCTATGAAATTATACTTACCACCTACATATGATCGACCATGGATGTCAGTAAACTCACCACTGTGGAATACTTTAAAAGTGAACTTCGTAGTTTCATCTTCATCTGTAACATGTAAAAAACGTTTTTTAGTAGTTTCAAATGATACTTTGTTCTTAGTGTTCATTTTACAGGTTGATTTAACCACATTGTAGTATTAACATTCAAAACAGAGAAACTTTTACTAACCATAATAATCTTCCGGATCAATGTAGACATCAACAGGTCATATCCTCCAAACCTCCCCCCCCCCCCCTCCCACTCCCACAACCATTTTCGATCCTAACCTCTGAGCTTGAACATAGATTGTACAGTCTTTTGGCGTGCTGGAGAAAATGGAAGGAGTGAATGGTTAAATTTCGGGTTAAGAGGTTGAAATCTGCCATTTGGGGTATACACAACGAAATGACCAATTTGACCTTGATACTATAAGTAAAAAGGCATGCTACTCGCCGCCGCAGTCGTCGCCGTTGTTGTCGATGTCGTTACTTAGCATGTAATCCTACCAAAGATGTTCGACCAAATCCGATCGAAGATCCAAATTTGCATCTCCCTTTTGTATCTTAAGGGGATTTCTTCTTTCTCGGCATAGGTTAGGATTGGCTTCTCTGGCTTCATGGTTTCATCATATTCTTGACATATGGCTCGACCTGAGTCCTCCAAAATCATATAATGTAATATAATGGAAGCATACATTGCATTTCGTTTTTTTCTACTATAGGCAATGGATGGGCAATGATAGTCCACTACTTCTTTAACACCCCAAAGGCTCGTTCGACATCCTTTCTTGCCGACTCATGTTTTTCTTGTAGTACAATCGTTTTTCATCATTAGGGCAAGAAATATTTTCATCAAGACAGGCTACTTCCTATATATACCATCAACAAAACAAAACCAGTATTTTGTAGTGCACATTGTTTGTATAAAATGATGAATCTGGTGCGACCCCGTCTATGACATCATCTAAAAGATTCGATGAAGATAAAACTTGAAGATTGTTGTTGTAACACCTCGTAAAAATCTGTCCTATAAAATTTCGACACGTGTCCTGCTGATCCTCGTTGCCACGTGTTGGTCGAGAGGGACTAAAAGCGTCGTTATGTTAAGTTAAAACCTCTGAACGATAGCTTTATAAAAGTCGGTGGGACCAATCATGAAAATTGGCTAAAACATGATTTCTGGAAGGCGGTTACGAACCGCAACCATATATGGTTACGGTCCGTAACCATTTAAAAACCTGTGGGCACCAGATAGGCTTACGGACCGTAAGCCCAAAGCCATACGGTCCGTAAGCGACTGCCAGAGGCAGTTTTGTTGGCAGCTTGTTGCCCTGCCACATTGTCGCGATTTGCCACCATTGTGCTGCCTTTGCCACGTTCCAAAACACTTGTACTCATCTTAGAGCAGCCCCTAACACCTGGCATGCTCCCACACTCCTTCCTCAACTATAAAAGGGCACCCTCATTGCCTCACAAACTTGCTCATTCTCATTTTCTCCTCTCTTGCTCAAGTTGGAGGTTCCTGAGATCTTTGGGGACATCCCTGAGCTTATAAGCTTCTTCTTGGTTCACTTGTAAGTGTTCCATCTTTCTTAAGTTCTTTTTGTTAGGCTTTAAGCAAAGTCAAAGCGTTTACGTAAAAACGCTTTGACCATTGGCTAAGACCATTATGGTCCAGCCATTGTTCGGTATGAACATGGCTACGTGATCGTAATTAGGTAGGTGTTAATCCCTTAAAAGAGCACCTCCTAATTACCACGTTTGCTAGACCTATTGACGGGTCAAAGTTATATTCATAAAAAGTCAACGTGTCAGTTTTGAAATAAATTCATAACTAGTAAAGTAGTGTTATAAAACATGTTTTATCACCTTAATAACTTGGTAATAATTATTAGAATATGTGTAAACATGTTCAGCCCGTCAATTCCAGGTCTAAGGTCGGTTCGCAACCGAAAGTCGCGAATTTGACTTCTACTTTGACTTTCGGTTCTGACCTGAATTAGCAACTTTAGTTACTGATTCTAAGTTGCATTATGACCATGATATGTTGTAATATAACCCTATGGAGTTATATTACATGGTCATATAGTAATCCGAGTTTATATGCAGTTTCCGTTTAATATGCCAAATTTTGCTAAAAAGCCCTTTTGTTTAAAAATTAGGTTTTAAATACAAATAAGCATACAAATGACTTGTAAACTGATATGTTAAGTTGTTTAAATTATTAAATAGTCAATTTCTGGTCATAAGCTGAGTTTTGATTTAAAAAGGCGTAATTCATGCTTTAAAGTGACCAAATCGCCCTTTTGGCGTATAAAATGGTTTAAAATAATTTTGACACCAAATTTTTTAGCTACTGATGTAATATCATAATTAGGATTATTTGGGGTGTCAAATCAGATTGTAAACTGAGTTATATACAAGTCCATGTATTAAGTCCTTAAATGACGATATTGTCTTACGGCACTTAAAATGAGTTTTAATCATTTTTAATAAACAAAACCTTTTACCTACTGATGTATTATATTATATAACATATTTTCATCATATAAACCTGATCATAACATCAATTTTACTCAACCATCATTCAAATCGTCATTCAGCGACCTAATCGCCGTTTCGGCGCATAATATGGTTTAAAACCATATTAGAGCATCAAGACTTGATACCTACTGATTTCAAAAATTATTTTATATATTTACACTAGGTACATAATCTAAACTCAGATTCCCAAATAAGTTGTCAAAGTGATGTGTGAACTGACCAAAATGCCCTTTCGAGGCATAGTTTGGTCTTAAACTATAAACCACACATATACTTGATATCCTACTGATATAAAACCAATATATGGAACAGTGTAGTGTCTGTATATATGTAATTAAAGTCGGAATGCTAAATGGGTTAGACACGCAGCCTAGTGGAAGGGCTGCGTGCACGTAAGCGAGAGGTCACGAGTTCGAGTCCGAGCAGGCACTGTTTTGGCCAAGTTTTTCTTTGGATTTCTTTTTCTTGTTTGGGCCGATATGGGCCATCTTTCTTTTGACAATGCGGTTTTGGGTTGGGCCAACCATTTTTCTTTTGGGCTAAATTGGTTTGGACTCTAAATTATGCTTAGGATCCCTGTTATTATTATTATTGTTAATAGTAGTATTAAGATTATTATTAACATCATTATTTTCTTGATCATTATTGTTATTATTATTATTATAAATATTGCTATTATTGTTGTTAACAATTATTATTATTATTACTAACATAGTTATTACTATTATTATCACAATTATTATTATAAAATTCCCTTAATTGCAAGTTTTCATTATCACAAGAACTTTTACCAATTTTTTCAACTTAACATCATAACGCTATCTATAGCGTAGTAAACTAATTAATCGAACATTTTCTCATACGTTAGATTAACTAATTTGTAATCAATATCTGGATGACATAAATCGAAACAATAAACAATAACAAGTTCCCTTATTAATCATCTAGGTTAATCGCTCTAGTTCGTTTCCCGCTCCTTACTCTTGCGCTATCTCAAGCAATTCTTTCGCAACCAAAGGTGAGTATACTTGATTCCCTTTTTGGTTTTAACACTTTTGGGTGCAACATGTATACATATTTAAACACACGACACTTGAAACTTTGATTCACGATCTGCCCACTTTTAAACATTGAACGATGTGATGCTTGTTAGACTTTTATGCTATGTAAACTTTTCGTGTCTATGTGATCATTAACTTTGCTTGCCTACCTTAACAATTATAGCGCTATAGGATTAACGCACCACCTTGAGACTTGGGGTATTGTTATGTAAAACACTTTAACCTCCCGTTAGACTTTGGGAAAGACACTTTCCGTTGGAAACTTGGGTTTGAACACGTAGTTTACACCGTTTCAGCATACTTGTTAACTTGCATATTGTATACTTGGGTATGATAATTAAACAATTTTATTCATACTATACTATGTATCAAACCTGTATGCTCGTCAACTTTTGTTGATGTTATTTTAATATGTGTTGCAGGTTGATAGTCAAAGATGATGGAGTAATCAAGCTAGGATGATTTAGAAACTCGCTTGGATAATAAGACAGTTTGTTTGTGTTATGTTGCATTTTATTTATCTGAGACAATGTATTGAATTCTTAGTCATTTTATGAAATTGAAATTAATTTATATTGTCACATTTAGTGTTATGATGTTTTGAACGATTTGTTCGTCTCATCCCGATGTTTCCGTCATCGGTTGGGGTGTGACAGTGATGGTAGTAGACGATGGTGGTGGGTGGTGGACGGTGTTGGATCTGCAGCATCATGGCTGATGCCTGATGGATCATCTTTTCAAGGTCCTCGATCGGATATTCGACGCGTCGTTGTCGGACCTCAGATCGACGGACAAATAGTTGAGGATTCTTCCGGCGAAGCTAATGCTCAATATGATCCTGATCGTGCGAGCATTCCAGGAACGCCGGCGGCTCCTCAGGTTGATGTTACGTTGATTTTACCACCCAGAGAGACTCCATTATCGTGGTTAATCAAATCTCAATCGGCTCTAAACGCTATGTATGCTCAGTTATGTGCCCAAACCGGAACTCCAGCTTTTCAAGCTCCGGTTAACGCTCCTCAGGTCCGTGCTTCGTCGGCACCTCGAGCTTTGAGTTATAATACTCAAAGTCATGCTCGTTCCCCTTCGCACATGTCTCAAGATGGAACAAAAATGTATTCTAAAACCAGGAATGATCCTGTTCATTCTGGTAATAGAAGGCAAGAAGACAACGTTCAGCGTCATGCATCTGTCCACTCTCGTTTGGGCCCGCGGTCTTCACAGAGTCGGGATACCCAACACGATGAGCTCGATAAGACCTACGAGGAAGGGGATAGTGCAAGTATTTTCAATCCAATATCTACAGATCATGCTAGTTACAAGCCAAAAGTACGTGCAGTATACAATCCAGAGCTGAGCATGATTATAATTTGGTGTACCGCCCAACCGAAGCAGCTGAAACAATCAAAGTTTACCAGAGAGATAGCACTGGCTCCATTGGAGCGAGCGAAATTACCATCCAACGTTGGAAAGTTTAACGGTTTAACCGATCCTGATGATCACATGTGGCTCTTTACCGGTGCAGGGTTACTTGGGTGCTGGACATTGCCAATGTGGTGTCACCTATTTGTACAGACCCTTACTGGCGCTGCGCGCCTTTGGTTTGATAATTTGCCGACAGGTAAACTTTCCTCTTGGAATGACCTAAAAGAAAATTTTCTTACACACTTCAGTCAGCAACGGCGATACGTGCGCGACTCCTCGGATGTAATGAACATCTGGCGGAGGGACGATGAGAACCTCGAAGATTTATTACGCCTTACAATAAAGAGGTGTTGGATATTGGAGATGTTCACGAAGACCTTATACGCGCGCAGTTCAAGTACGCGGTAAGGTGTGACGAAATGATTAAAGTGTTGTCCGGCACAACTGGCCTTCCAAAAAGCTGGGATAAACTCATGGCGGCAGCCAAGGTCTACGCCTAGACTAAGCACAACTTAAATTCTAACAGGCCACCTCTACCTCAGAATCGTCCGCAAGACCTGAGTAGAGGTAGTCGCACGTATAAGAGAAATTGGAAAGATACAAGTCAGAATTCGTATTCTCCTTATTCACCAATCGAATGTGCGTGCAACAATCAACAAGATAACAACCCAAAAAGCGATTAAACAAGAGAATAGGGAATGCCAGTGGACTCCCTTGACGAAATCTTCGGCTAAAGTTCTCAGCACTGAGAATTATCAGTTTAAGCAGCCGCAACCAATGAAAAACAAAAAAGGGCAAGACCCAAATTTGTTCTGTGACTATCATAGAACACATGCCACACAACAGATAACTGCATCAGTCTGTGCACGAGATTGAAAAAGCATTAAAGAGTGGGAAGCTTACACATTTACTCCAGAATGTGCGCAATAGATTAAACAGATTACGCGGGGATGAAGGGCCTAGCAACAAGAAAATGAAACAACATGTTTCCATGATTCAAGGAGGTTCATCGTGCAAGCGTAGCCTTCAACACTTTCAAAACAACACATGGGCGCGAGCAGCAAGTCATTTTTCCTATCGTTCCAGGAGGTCCTCAAGAAGACCGGCCAGTAGTTATCACCGGTATCTTTGGACACTACCAAACAGATTATATGTTTATAGATCCTGGTAGTTCCATGGATATTATGTATGAGCAGTGCTTCAAGCAGCTAGATCCTGAGGATAAGGCACGCTTGGAACCAGTTGATTTTCCATTAACTGGATTCTGTAATGAGGTTGTCTTTCCTCTAGGACAAATTCTTTTTCCGGTTACTTTATCTGATGGGAGATGCTCTCGAACGAGTAACGTCAACTTCATGGTGATGCCGGCAAATTCCCGTCACGATGTACTCTTGGGACGCCGCGCGCAGCGTGATTTTAGTATGATTACCTCCACTCCACATGCTGCTTGTGGTTTTCCAACACCAAATGGTATAGCTATGCGCGGAAAGAAATCATGTCAATTGAAGAACCAGTTACTAAGGCTTTCAAGACATTGCCAAGTAACGAACCAAAAAAATGGGTACTCAACAATAAGTATCCCGAGCAAACAATCTTGTTAGGGCCTACAATCAGTATTGAAATTCGCGCAAAACTTAAATTACTGTTGTTTCGCAACAAAGACATTTTCGCCTGGACACCTGCCGACATGGTTGGTGTCCCGCCCGATGTTGCGGAACACTGTCCGAATGTATTTCCCTCAGCAGAACTAGTTGTACAGAAAAAGCGCAGCCTTGGGTCAGAAAAGACAGAGGCGATGAACGAACAAGTCACCGAGTTATTAAATGCTGGTATTCTGCGCGAAGTCAAATACCAGACCTGGGTGGCAAACCCAGTCATGGTAAAGAAACATAATGGCGGATGTGCGTGGATTTTAAAGATTTAAACAAGGCGTGTCCGAAAGATTGTTATTCTCTTCCCGAGATTGACAAAAAGGTTGACTCATTAGCTTCCTTCCGCTGGAAATGTTTTCTAGATTGTTATAAAGGTTACCATCAGGTCTTGATGAAAAAAGAGGACGAAGATAAAACAGCTTTTCACACGGAGAAGGGCATTTTTTGTATACCAAGATGCCTTTTGGTCTCCGCAATGCGGGAGCTACTTATCAAAGATTGATGGATGCAGTTTTTGGAGATGTTATCGGGAAAACTGTGGAAGTCTACATTGATGATTTGGTCATTATGAGCAATTCAGAAGACACTATGTTAGATAACATCCAACGAACTTTTGATTCTCTGCGAAAGGTAAATTTAAAGTTAAATCCAAGCAAATGCTCATTCGGCATGGAGGATGTAACATCCGTCAAAAACCGGGTTAACCAAACCCGCTTCGTTTATTAATCGAACAACCAGTTAAAAATTTAGTTGCGTATTTAATGTTCAAATTAATTTTAAACGATACATAATTAATAAGTATATTAGAATATAAAATTTATATTTGAAAATGTATTAAAAATAGTGAATTAAAAATAAAATGCTGAAGCTGGGTTTCGAACCCGGGTCAGCCGAGAATCATCCAAACCTTAACTCACATCCATCCAACCACTCCGCCACTTGTGTTGTTTGTTAACATATTGAGACAATTAATACAAATAATAAATCTGGAAATCAAACCCAGTCAACTGCGCGCCCAAATCCGCTGACGCCAGAAAACCCGACGATTTCGCCAATTATCGTCGGTTACTTTTGACTTAACGTAAGAATTAACGACGCCATCAGTTATAACCGACGTCCAGTTCCGCGACATCCGTCGTAACCACCGGAGAACGGCTGACCAACGAATCAAGACGGTAATCAGACCCAATTCATTGATATTCTTCCCTATAAATGCACACCTTAGCCTCTGGTAAACTTTTCGCTCAAAATCGCACCGATTCTTCAATCAATTTCACTCGCCGGAAAATCTCTGCAAGTCGCCGGAAAACCGAGACTTTCATCTACACAGTAAATACCTCGACTTTTTCTGTTTTAACCCATTGTTAGATTATTACTAACATCAATCCCTCACCCAGAATCTATTCCAGACGACGTTGCCGGATTTTCTGTTTTCGCCGAAAAACTTCTGAAAGTTCCAGAATCTCGCTGTTTGCCGGTATGATCATTTAAACCTACTGATAATCGTTGCTTAGTAGTTCAATCTCATATCTAATCAATCAATCTGATTTTTGAATCCGAACAGAGGGACTTCAAAAAACAGAGCCGACGATCTTTGCCGGATTTCTGAAGAAGACAATCTGCCCGGTACAATCAATCCCCAAACCCTTTGTGTTCAATACATTACGATTGCTCATAATGTTCGTTAACCGAATTAAACAAGAAACAGTTAGTTAACCGTTGTCTGTGTTTTGAACGAAGAAGACGAAGTCGTGTATGTTATAAGATTAATTAAAATCAATATTATGAATGGGTTAGACACACAGTCCAGCGGTGGACTGTGTGCAAACAATATGCATACGTCCCGAGTTCGATCCTTGACACACACACATTCGCTGTAATAAAATGTCTTTTTTTTAAATTGAACCGGATCCACAACAGTAAGATGTTAAGTATAATAAAAACCAGAATATTTACCAAGTTAGACACACAGTCCAACGGTGGACTGTGTGCCAAACTAAACCACAGGTCCCGGGTTCGAGACCTGTGGCGAGCACCGAGTTGATGCAATTAAATCCTTTTTAAAATAAATGATTTTCGGATTAACTTAATTAGTGTATAAATATAATTAAAAACATAAATATTTCGGGTTAGACACGTAGCTCACTTGGTAGAGCTGCGTGCACGCGTACGGGAGGTCACGGGTTCGAGTCTCACCCAGCGCACTCATACGAACGACCGAACCGGTCAACGGTCAACAAGTCAACGGTCAAAAAGTCAACATTTTTTTATTATTTTTATTTATTTATTTTATTTAAAAACCAATTAAAAATACTTAAAATAACGTTTTTAAAGTTAGAAAATAGCCTTAAACTCACAAAAATATATCCAATAATCCTACTAAAATTGATTAATAAAATCCGCTTATTTACCGAACCATTATGTTATTATCTAGGTTAGTTTCACTCGTGGTTAAATCAAACTTCGTGCGCACTCATCATCAATCCAAGAAACGCAACCACTGTGAGTGAATCTTACAACTCCCCTTTTTATTACACGTTTTGGGGTGTATCATGTGTCGCTTAAACTAATTCGTTAATTCAAACTCGTGCTATACCATATTATGATCTAAACTTAGAATGTAAATATTGTTTGTAGTTATGTATTACATATTGTCAAGTTGTATGCAAATTATTTGTTAGGCCCCTCAGTTCCTCGTGGGAGACGAGTTGAACAACGCGTGCCTTAAAACTCATTCATTAGGCCCATCAGTTCGTAGAACAACGCGTGCCTCAAAACTCATTCATTAGGCCCATCAGTTCCTCGTGGGAGACGAGTTGAGCAACGCGTGCCTCAAAACAATCTATTATTGTATGTGTGTGCATTATTTAATATTAAGTGTTTTGTGAATAAGTTTACATCTATATTTACTCATATGTGGTTATGCACTTTATTTTATAATCAATTCAATAAACTTGTTCAAATGTTTTTCATAGGATTCACTCGCCAACTTTTTGTTGATCCAAAAACCATTTTTACACATGATACAGGTGAACAGGATGAAGCAAGGAAAACATAGGAAATGCCTTAGAAGAAAATAATGAAGTCTAGAAAGATGTGTAGAACATGTTGAAATTATGATTGTATGATTTCCTTTAAATTGTAATAATAAATATGAAACGTTATAATAAATGTCATGAGCTTTGATGAAAACCCAATCATGCCCCGATCACCTTTTTCCGCTGCGGGTCGGGGTGTGACAGAGGAGGGTTTCATCGTCACCAAAGACGGTTTCAAAGTTAATCTTGAGAAGGTCGAAGCAATACAAAAAATGTCTTCTCCTAGTACCATCAAAGAGATGCAACGTTTGGCTGGAAGGTTAGCTGCGCTAAACCGCTTCCTCGCCAATCATGCTGCAAAGTCTTATCCATTTATTCGAACCTTACGCAATTGTACAAAGAGCAAAGAGTTCGCATGGACTCCTGAAGCGGATCAAGTTTTCCAACAAATGAAGGATTGTTTAGTCCAACTCCCCACACTTACTGCTCCTCATGAAAAAGAACCCATGGTCTTATATCTTGCTGCATCTGAGGTAGCAGTAGGTGCTGTCTTGTTGGTAGAACGCGAAGGGGTCCAGTCCCCAATTTATTATATCAGCAAGATGTTGAATGATCCAGAGATAAGATATTCAATTATGGAGAAATTAGTTTTAGCATTGGTCCACGCCTCGCGCAGGCTGCGAAGATACTTTTCAGGACATGTTATTATAGTTTTAACAAATTTTCACATTGGCCAAGTCTTGACAAAGCCAGATGTTTCTGGATGACTTGCAAAGTGGGCAATAGAGTTGGGAGGTTATAACATATGTTATAAACCTAGACCAGCTATCAAAGGCCAAGTTTTGGCATATTTCATCGCTGAAATTTCTGCTGATAAAATTGAAGAATGTCAAGCAATTCAAAACCCAATCCCAGTCATAGACAATAGAGCATGGACACTGTTTACAGATGGCACATCAAACAGTGATGGGGCTGGAGCAGGTCTTCGATTAATGAGTCCAGAGGGAGCAGAATTCACATATGCAATTCGGTTGGATTTTAAAAGCACCAACAACGAGGTCGAATATGAAGCTTTCCTAGCAGGCTTACGCCTCGCTATTAAAATGGGTGCAACAAACTTAGAAGCCCATGTTGATTCATTATTAGTTGTTGAGCAAGTAATTGGAACGTACGATGCAAAGGGAGATATCATGGCTTTGTACTTGGCGCAAACTAAAGCTCTTATAGCACAGTTCCAACAATTTAAAGTCACACACGTCAAGCGAAGCGAAAACAAACATGCTGACGCTCTAAGTACACTCGCAGCAACTAGTTTCAAAACATTTGGCAAAGGAAGTTTGCATCAAAGTTTTAAGTAATCCATCAGTCCCTCTCAGATAAGTAACAATCGTCGAAGTAGGAGATCCATCATGGATGTCTCCAATAATGATGTATTTGTTACATGATTCTTTACCCGAAGATAAAGCGCAAGCACGTAAGTTACGATGCAAAGCCCTTAATTACGAGATGATTGACGGTATTCTATACCGACGCTCTTACATGGGTCCTTCGTTGCGCTGTGTTTACAAACATGATGCACAATACCTGATCAGGGAGGTTCACGAGGGACTATGTGGTCTACATTCTGGGCCGCGCATGGTAGTAGCCAAAGTGAAAAGCGCAGGGTATTATTGGCCCGAAATGTACGTTGACGCTGTAGAGATCTTGCGCAAATGCATGTCCTGCCAGAGGCATGCCCCTAAAACATTGCGCCCAAAGAATCCTTTAGTACCCGTCACAACAGCTTGGCCTTTTCAACAATGGGCCATTGATTTAGTTGGACCATTTCCCGATGCACCCGGCGCAGTCAAGTTCATCATTGTTGCGGTCGATTACTTCACCAAATGGGTTGAAGCTAAACCCTTAGCTTCTACTACAGCGATGGTAATTCGCAAATTCATCTGGGAATACATTATTTGCCGTTTTGGTCTGCCCATGAGCATTATTACAGTCAACGGTCCAAATTTAACGGCTGAAGAGTTGCAAACGTGGATGACCGAAATGGGAATCCAGCATGTTTTCGCCTCTGTTGTGCACCCACAAGCAAATGGTCAAGTTGAAAGCATAAACAAACAGTTGGTCGACGGTATCAAAGCCCGCCTCGGCACGGCACGGCGGGGGTGGGTTGACGAATTGCCTAGCATCTTGTGGGCACACCGAACTATGCCCAAGACTAGCACTGGGGAAACTCCTTTTAGCCTTGTGTACGGCACGGAGGCTGTGATTCCTGCCGAAATTGGGTTACCATCTCCAAGAATGCTAGCTTTAGAAAAACAAGATAACGAAGAACAAGGCGCATCGACCTAGACTTATTGGAAGAACGACGAGAAAATGTGGCGATTCGCGAAGCTAAGTACAAGTCTCCGCTTGAAAAGTATTACAACAAAAGGGTACACATCTGCTCCTTTTTGCCTAGTGACTTTATTCTTCGCGATAATGAAGCGTCGAATGCCGAAAAACCGAGGAAGTTAGCCCCGCAATGGGAAGGTCCGTACGTGATAAATGAAGTATTGGGAAAAGGCGCGTACACTCTAAAGCGTATGGACAGATCCAGTGTTCCTAGAACCTGGAACGCCCAACAACTACGCCGATGTTATATGTAATCTCAGTCCTCTAAGCAACTTCTGGGCGTTGCGTAACGAGACTGCTTACTTTATTTCTTATGTAATCTTAGTGGCAGCCATAGCTTTACGCTTTATCAATATGAATAAAATACTCTGTCACTACTTACAGTCTTGTATATGTTCATTTACAAATGCATGCAATTCCTTTGGATAAACAAAAACACAAACTCATGAGCCACAAGCTAACTTAATACTTACGCTCACACATGAGAAAAAAATTGTTCATTTGTCTATCCCGCACACGTAATTGGCCACATGCAAACATATTATATTCACATCAAAAGTATTTGTGCAGCAGCGCAACGTTACAAGTAATTACAAAATAAAGAATTACAAATTTCCTACTCTATGGATTTTGTGCCCGCCTGCTTCTCTGTTGTTGAGAAGATCTCCTTTAGTCTATCGACAAAGTCATCTTGTTGCAGCGCGGCATCCACAAGGTCCATAATAGGAATCTGCAACTGATCATATTTTTCTTTAGCAGCAGAATAAATGGCAGTAGTATTTAACCCGTGCGTGGAAGCCTCGCTTGTATCCTATTTGGTCTTCAGCGCATGTGCGACGTGCAAAGTGCACTCTTTATAGCCCTCGGCATGCCCGTCATTGCGCGCAGCCATCATCAATTCTGCCACTCTCTCATCTAATTCTGTAGAGTTCAAGATAGAGTTCGCGATCTGCAAAATAAGCATGTCAAAATAAGATATAAATATTCAACAAAGATGAATATATCGAAAGAAAGGGATAATACCTCCACAATCCCATACTCCCGCAACCAGGTAAGCTGGTTCATGAGGGATTCGGTCAGGCTTTCTGTTGTAGCACGAGCGACCTCCGTGTCGTTAAGTTTTTGTTCACCTTCAGTTAAACGGCGGGTCAACTCGGCTTTCTCTGTTCGGTGAAGGTTGATATCTTTTTTCAAAACATCAACCTCATCTTGCAGCTGCGCCTGGTCAAATAGCATAGAAGTTAGATCATCAATCTCTGTATTCTTAAGAAGGAGAGTCATTTTGGTTAATACCTCATTCTGCTCGCTCCTTTCTCTATGAGAGCGCGCCTCTTCTACTGCCGCAACTGCATCAGCTTTCTCTTTCTTAAGCTTCTCAATTTCGTTGCGCAGAGATATATTTTCTTTGTTTTCGCGATCGCAAGCCTCCACAAATCGCTTGCGCTCGTCCGCATGTTGCACAGCAGAGGCCTCACATTTGCGCTTCCAAGACAGCACAGACCACTCATCGGTCTTCTTTTCCTCCTCAAACTTGGCTTTTTCAGCCTCAAAATCGACGAGCATCTTTAACGTTTTCTCTTTCTTAAGTTTGGCCTTCGCCTTCTCAATCTCAATCTCATCCCACTCCTTATTCATACTGCGCCATTCGCGCACGATCCTATTTATTGTGGAAGAGGCAAGGGCAGACTCTTGCAAATATGACTCATATGTAGCCTCATGATCTTTCTCTTCCTGGCGCTTCACCTCCGCCGGGGGGAAGATGCCCTTATACCACTCCCTGCAGGAGTGCCAATCTGTAAAAACATCACCCTGTTTAACCTTCCACACAGGCTGATGGATCGCAGAGGCCCTCTTCTCAGAATAAGAGCGATAATAGTAATCCCCATGCGTCTCCTCCGGGCGAATGGGCGACTCCTCATCAGAATCCTCAAAAGACGTGAAGCCTTCGCTTTGTGTTGAAGGGCCAGCTCCCTTAGATATCAACTTTGAGGCTCCGGCACAGGGGAAGATATTTTTTCTTGCTCCGCGGTAGCAGTGTCTTTCACCCCAGCATCTGTAGCTGTATCTTTAACCTGCTCGCCAGCAGGATCCTTGGCATCAAATTTTTAGGCTCTTCTTCCGGAGCCACCTTCTCAACATTTTCTGGGACGATGGGGTCCGCGTCAAAAACGGGTGCTTCTCGCTCCGCATCTTCCTCCTCAACGTTTTCAGGCCTGCACGGCGATGGTATAGCAGACGAGGTGGCTGGCGCAGCCTTCACCATTTTCTCTGCAAAGCATATTAACAAATACCAAGTATAAGATTATGCGCAACTTTTCTGACAGAAATGCGCAACAAGCAGAACATACCAGGTGAGAACTTCTTAGCAAAGGCATCCAGATTACCCTTCTTGCAAATGCGCGGGCGCGCAACTTTTGTTGGCACAAGAGGTTTAGTTTCAGACCCTTTCCTCTTCTTGGAAGTGCGCTTCAACGCCTCTTCTGGGCTTGAGGGTATTTCCAAGGGATCGTCTGGGTTAGAGGCAGGAAGAGAGGAGGTGTCAATGGGTTCTGGCTTTGGTTTCCTCAAACCTACAGGCGCAAGACCCTCCAGTGAGTCCGACACCACGACATAATTGTCACACCCCGACCCGCAGCGGAATAAGAGTCGGGGCATAATTGGGTTATCACCAAAGCTCATGATATTTACTAATATGTTTCATATTTTATTTAAGTCAAAATTACATCCTCAATATTCCAAACATGTTCATACAAATACAAAGAAAAATAATCAACTAAACAATCCAAGCTCTAAGCCAGTTTATTCTTCTAAGCCAATCCTATGTGTTTCTTGCTGCAGCTGGATCACCTGTATCATGTGTAAAAAAATAGGGGTTTTTGGGTCAACATAAGTTGGCGAGTGAACCTTGTTAGATAAACATTTATTTATTGATTTCTTGTTATCTTTATCATGGAAAAATTGTGCAATAGTCATATGTGAGCAAATGTAAATAATCATACAATAACAATAACAACTTGCATGAATATATAACATGAATGAAACTGTATATGTTGGCAACGTCACGTTCACGCTCATAATGTAATGGGGAACAGACGGCCTATGATAAATGTCTGTGCGATCAAGGCTCAATCAAACAAAGCCGATCGTATGTTGGCAACGCCTGGTTCACGCTCATAATGTAATGGGGAACAGCTCAACGCTCATAATGTAATGGGGAGCGGCGGCCTATGATAATGTATGTACTGAAAATGATAATTTAATCTAAACAATAACCACACAAACAGTTGATACATGTTGAATACACATTTGTTCATGGATATGATGTATGCACAATGATTTAAATATAATAAATGGTAAGACACATGATACACCCCAAAAACATGATTAAAACGGGTTGTAGAGATTCACTCACATTGGGTGCGTTCGGTTGAAGATGATGAAATGCGCACGAGTTTGGAGGATTTATCGACGAGACTTAACTAACCTAAATAATAACGGGAAGTATGGTAAATGAGTGGATTTTATTAATAATTTTAATAAGATTTTTTATATATTTTTGTGAGTTTAAGGCTATTTTCTATCTTTAAAAACATCATTTTTTAAGTATTTTTAATTGATTTCTAAATTAAATAAATAAATAAAAATATAAAAAAATGTTGACTTTTGCGTTGACCATTGACCGTTGACCGGGACTGTTGACCGTTTGACCGGTTTGCTAAAGTGTAAGTGTGCACCGATAAGGCTCGAACCCGAGACCTCCCGTACGCGTGCACGCAGCTCTACCAACTGAGCTACGTGTCTAACCCGAAATAATTCTGTTTTTAATTATATTTATATACTATTTTAGTTTATTCAAAATTCTTTTATTTTCAAAAAGGGTTTTAATCACCGAACCGGAGTGTGCAACAGGTCTCGAACCCGGGACCTGTGGGTTAGTGTTGCACACAGTCCACTGCTGGACTGTGTGTCTAACATGGTTAATATACCGATTTTTATTATACTTAACAACTTCAGTGAGTTAATCCGGTTCAGTTAGAAAAAGAAAACATCTTTATTTCAGAGCATACGTGTGTGTCAAGGATCGAACTCGCGGCGTGTGATATATGTGCGCACACAGTCCACCGCTGGACTGTGTGTCTAACCCGAGATAATATCCAATTTATATTAAACTTATAAACAAACTAACTTCATCTTCTTCGTTACAATATCACAGACTACGATTACTCTACTGTTTCTTGTTTAATTCGATTAACAAACATTCAAATGACTAAAATGAAATGGCAGAGAAGGTTTTGGAAGTAAACATACCGGAGAAACGATCTATTTCAGAATTCCGGTGAAGTCGTCGGCTCTGTTTTTATGGATTTCGTCTGAGCGGACAAATTAACAATTTTGATTAGCTAGATGCGGAATTGAAGCACTGAACAAGAATTACCAGAAGGTTTAAAAGGCTATACCATTTCACAGCGAGAATTGGGAACTTTCAGAAGTTTTCCGGCGAGAGTTAATTATCCGATATCGTCGTCTGAAACTGATTCTGATTGAAGGGTTTGAGTTAGCAAAAGCTTAACAACTGATAGACGATGAAAGAATTGAGAAACTTACTTATTTGATGGAAGATACGGTTTTCCGGCGAAAGTCCGGCGAGTTCAAAAAGCAATTCCGACGATCAGAAACGAGAGTAAACGTGAGAATAGAAGTTCTGGGAATGTAATTGAGTCGCGAAATGAAGCTTTTGTTGAAGTAATTCCAGAAGTGAATGTTTTCGGTTATAAAAACCGAACATCACATGAATTCAAGTCCATTCATGACTGAATTGATTAAAAATGTCGGTGTATCGGTTATTAACAGAAAATCGCGATCACTCAAACGTTTTGGACGTTTGGATGCCGATTACGGTTACAGTTGGCGTAAACCGGTTGATTCCTGAGTGAAGTTATCATTTAATTGTTTCCTAGATCTCACAGAAAACATCAAGTGGCGGAGTGGTTATATGTGTGCGTGTTAAGTCTTTAGACTCACCCGGCTGACCCGGGTTCGAATCCCGGCAGCCGGTTTTCTTTTTTATTTATTTTCTTTTCACTTTTTATTAATTATATTTTTAAATTCTAATTTGTTAATTAATTATGCATCGTTTAAAATTAAAATAAACATAAATACGCAACGAAAAATTTATAACTTGATATTCGATTACAAACGAAGCGGGTTTGGAAAACCCGTTTTTGACAAATGTTACAGTATCCCCTACTTTTAGGAATTTAGTCCCGAAATTTAAGTAGCAGTAGTAGGAAAAAGATGCGGGTATTTTTCGCGCATTGAGTCTTCACGTTCTCAAGTAAACTCAGGTCCCCGTTTCGACTCCCAGCGTACCCTAACAATTGGAATGCGACTCCGTCTTAAACGTTTTTCTCCGAAGTCCATGATCTCTACTGGTCTTTCAATAAAATGCATAGATTCATCAATCTGAATATCTTCCAGAGGAATATGGAGGTTCTCATCAGCGAGGCACTTCTTCAAGTTTGATACGTGGAACGTGGGGTGAATTCTGTTGAGTTCTTCTGGTAGATCAAGCTTGTATGCTACAGGTCCTACTCTTTCAAGTATCTTGAAAGGTCCTACGTAGCGTGGTGCTAGCTTGCCTTTTTGGACAAAACGAACTACTCCCTTCCACGGTGATACTTTTAAAAGTACATGATCACCAATGTTAAACTCCAAAGGCTTTCGTCGTTTATCTGCATAACTCTTTTGACGACTTTGAGCCGCTAGGAGATTGTTTCGAATTTGATGGATCTTGTCTGTGGTTTCTTGAATCAATTCTGGACCAGTGATTTGAGCTTCCCCAATTTCGTGCCAACATACAGGAGATCGGCACTTACGACCATATAAAGCTTCAAAAGGTGCCATGCCGATACTTGAATGATAGCTGTTGTTGTACGAAAATTCAACTAATGGTAGATGAGCGTCCCAATTTCCCTTGAAGTCTATGACACATGCTCGAAGCATATCTTCAAGAGTTTGAATGGTGCGTTCAGATTGTCCATCAGTTTGAGGATGATAAGCGGTACTGAGGTCTAATCGTGTACCCAATGCGGCTTGTACGGCCTGCCATGTTCGTGAAGTGAAACGAACGATCTGAAATAATGCTTAATGGTACACCATGTCGGCTTACGATTTCGCTGATGTAGATACGAGCTAGCTTCTCGTTCTTGAAATCTTCGCGGATTGGAATAAAGTGAGCTGATTTTGTAAGACGATCAATGATTACCCATATAGTGTCATACCCACCAGAAGTGCGAGGTAACCCGGTAATGAAGTCCATGGTTATGTTTTCCCACTTCCATACATGTATTTCAGGTTGGACCAGAAGTCCTGAGGGTCTTTGATGTTCAGCTTTTACCTTGGAACATGTAAGGCACTTGGAAACAAAAACAGCAATATCCTTTTTCATTCCAGGCCACCAGTAGGTGTATCGAAGGTCTTGATACATCTTGTCGGCTCCTGGGTGTATAGAGTATCGTGTTTTTTGTGCCTCATTCATAAGGAATTCACGGAGGTTGTTGTGGTCAGGAATCCATATGCGATCTAGATAGTACAGAATACCGACAGCTTTAGTCTCAATTTTAAGTTCAGCTCCACAGGACAGCTCCTTTCGTACGTCGTCTTCTGTTATTGAAACATGTTGGGCTTCTCGAATTTGATCTTTGATGTCGGTTATGATTTGCGAACATAGAAGACGAATGGAGTTCGCATAACCCTTTCGACTGAGTGCATCGGCCACCACATTTGCCTTGCCAGGGTGATACCGAATTTCACAGTCGTAGTCATTAAGAAGTTCGACCCATCTTCGTTGCCTCATGTTTAACTCCTTTTGGTTGAAGATATGTTGAAGACTCTTGTGGTCAATGTATATTTCACACTTAGTACCGTAGAGATAATGTCTCCATATCTTAAGAGCGAACACAACGGCTCCAATTTCTAGGTCGTCGGTGGTGTAGTTCTTCTCATGAGTTTTGAGTTGTCTAGAAGCATAAGCTATCACCTTTCCTCTTTGCATTAGAACACAGCCTAGTCCTTGCCCTGACGCATCGCAATAAACCACGAAGTCATCACAACCTTCAGGAAGAGTGAAGATAGGTGCATCATAGAGTTTTTGTTTAAGGGTCTGGAAGGCTTCTTCTTGTTTGGGTCCCCATATGAAGGGTTTCCCTTTATGGGTTAACGCCGTGAGTGGTACAGCAATGCGGGAGAAATTTGAAATGAAACGGCGATAATAACCAGCCAAACCAAGGAATGATCTTACTTCGGTTGGTGTACGTGGCGCTTGCCATTCTTGTACTGCTTTGATCTTTGAGGGGTCGACATGTATTCCATTGTCATTGACGACATGTCCAAGGAATTGTACCTCTTTTAACCAGAATTCGCATTTGGAGAATTTGGCGTAGAGCTTTTCATTCTCTAAGAGTGTAAGTATGAGTCGAAGGTGCCGTTCATGATCAGACTTAGACTTTGAGTAAATGAGGATGTCGTCGATGAAAACTATAACAAATCGATCGAGATAGGGTTTGCAAACTCTGTTCATTAGATCCATGAAGACATCTGGAGGGTTGGTTAAACCAAATGGCATGACCATGAATTCATAATGACCATAACGAGTTCGGAAGGCGGTCTTTGGGACGTCTTCTTCATATACTCTGAGTTGATGATAACCAGAACGAAGGTCGATTTTTGAAAAACAGCTGGCGCCTTGAAGTTGGTCAAGAAGATCATCAATGCGAGGTAATGGATAGCGATTCTTGATCATTAACTTGTTGAGTTCTCTGCAGTCGATGTACATGCGAAACGTTCCATCTTTCTTCTTCACAAAAAGGACAGGTGCACCCCAAGGCGAGGAGCTAGGACGTATGAATCCTTTGTCAGTCAACTCTTGCAATTGACTGGCTAGCTCTTGCATTTCAGAGGGGGCTAACCTATAAGGAGACTTTGCAACTGGTGTAGCACCAGGTATAAGATCAATGCGGAATTCGACTTCTCTCAAGGGAGGAAGTCCTGAAATGTCGTCAGGAAAAACTTGCGGAAAATCTTTTACTACTGGGATGTCTTCAAGTTTCTTCTCCATGGTTCCCTTTTTGACGACATGAGTTAAAAATGCGACATAATTCTTACGAAGATATTTTTGAGCTTGAAGACAGGACATTAATCGGAGCCCTTTCGATGGGGTTTCTCCAAAGATTCGTAGAGTTTGACCGTTTGAAAGAGGAATGCGTATAAACTTCTCGCGGCATACAATTTCAGCCTAATGTTGGCTGAGCCAGTCCATACCAATTATAATGTCAAAGCTTCCCAACTTCATAGGAATAAGGTCAACTGGAAAATCGTGGTCGTTTAAGGTGAGAGTACAATTGCGTATAATAGAGTTTAATGAGACCGGTTTCCCGTCAGCAACTTCTACTGTTATGGATTCCATGAGCTTATCACGATTTTGGTTTAGGATGGGTTCAAACTCTAAGGACACAAAACTTTTATCCGCGCCAGTATCAAACAACATGGATGCATAACTACCATTGATAAGGAACGTACCGTTAACCACAATGCTGTCAGCTCTAGCCTGATTAGCGTTGATGTTGAAAGCTCTTCCTCTTGCAGGTGGAGGAGCTTGGTTAGCTTGATTCACCGGATTGGCTTGGGCTTGAGCATGAATAATGTTCACCAACCTTGGACAAGTGTTTCTAAAGTGGCTTGGGTCTCCACAATTGTAGCAAGCCCGCATAGGATGTACCATGGGATAGTTGGGTTGGTAGTATGATTGGGCTAAATGTTGGGTAGGTGGTAGTAGTAGGGGTTGTTGGGCTTGACCCATTATTTGATGGTGGGTTTGGGTTGAGGGCTGGTGGCGGTTCGTTCGCTGAGGTATGCGACAGGTTTGAACAGTGTGACCTGCGCGACCACAGCCGGTGCAATGTTGACAGGGATGATCAGGAAAGTGATGGTATTGGCAACGGTTGCATTTTGGTAATGGGCCAGAGTATGGCCTTTTTTATGGTGCAGGTGAGGGGGCAACTTGGGTAATGGGTGCAGCAGGGATAGGGTAATTGGTTTGTGTGACAGCGAAGTTTCTGGTGTTACGTTTCCTCTTGTTAGCAAACTTAGAGGAGGAGGTGGAATGGTTTGAAGTTTGGCCCTCAACGGGGGCTTTCTTTTTCTCCTCTTTAAATTTACCGTTGCGAATTCGATTCTCGGTCAGTTCAGTAGCTAGTTCCATAGCAGCTTCAAGTGTTGCTGGCGAAGTGCTGAGAACTGAATCTTGAATTTTCGAGGGAAGACCTCGAATATAATGCTCGACTAAGCGGTAAACTGGGGTGAACAAGTTAGGGACCATCTGGTTCAACTCTAAAAACCTCTTGTTGTAGGAAGTATGATCTCCCTCCTTTTGCTTCAATGAATGAAATTCATCCTCTAACTTTTTAATCTCACTTCTAGGACAGAATCGTCTCGTCATGATTTCCCTTAACTCCTCCACGTTAAGGCCATTGCATCTTCGATTCCCCTCTTACCCTTTTCAGTATTCCACCAGGTAAGAGCTACCCCAAATAGTCTCCCGGTTGCGTATCGTACCTTGCGATCCTCGGGACAATCGCAGTTGAGGAAGGTATTTTCCATTTCCTCAAACCAGTGGAGGAGAGCAGTGACACCTTCGGTCCCTTCAAATTTCGGAGGATCGCAAGACTTGAAATGTTTATATGAGCACTTGTTGGTAGGAGGGTTGCCGATGTTCTGGTCTTCTTGCTGGGGAGGATTGGTGGGATTTGTGGCGAGAGCTTGTTGTACTTGAACCACAATGTCAGGAAGCACCGCGGCCATTTGTTTTGCGATTTAAGTGGCCAAGCGTTCATGTGACCTTCCTGATCTTCTACCCCCTCGTTGTTGTCTAGCCGACATCTACAGGAACACACATAAGAAGATTGTGAGTTTATGGAGTCTTTTTAGGTATCATGTGTCTTAAAGAAAATGAAAATAACATAAATATCAATAATGCAACTACATCCATAGGATGTCTTGGGTTTGCTCATGTTGGGCCTCAAATGTCCCCCATACCTTCACCTGTATAGTCATGTGGGCCCCCATGACTATTGGCTTGGTAGGATTCACATTAGTATTGGCGGTTTAACACTCGCATCACCCGAATGAAAACCATGAAATATGTTTACGAGATGTATGGTCGGAAGGTGTCCAGGTGTAGACACAATGACAACTCAAAGTGGGGTTAGCTCACACGACGTTTGGTATAGCATGCTTTGGCCTAATAGGTACTTCGTACTCTCATCGTTAGTCCCCAGGTAGGCAAACTGGTCCTTAATTTTGGATTTATACGAATGCCAAGCCTAGACAGGACGTTCCGACTACCGGTACTTGTACCCTTCCAGTTACTACATGCCCGTCATGAGAACTCACTTTGATGTGATTTGAAAATACAAAAATCATTGTAAAAGCAATCATGAAAATGATGTGGTGTGTGCTCTCATGGATATGATATGTTATGAGAATATGATTCATGATAGGCATTATATAATAGTATGTACTTATGAACATGCTTGCGTAACATTGAATGTAACATTAAACATAAAACATAAAACATATAAACATCATGAAATTTGGCATGTAACACACAAAAATTTTAAAAATTCTAATCAACTATAGTATAGGCTCTAAGGGTCTAATAACCTATCCTATATCCCTATAGTCATGGCTCTGATACCAATCTGTCACACCCCGACCCGCAGCGGAATAAGCGTCGGGGCATAATTGGCTTATCACCAAAGCTCATGATATTTACTAATATGTTTCATATTTTATTTAAGTCAAAATTACATCCTCAATATTCCAAACATGTTCATACAAATACAAAGAAAAATAATCAACTAAACAATCCAAGCTCTAAGCCAGTTTATTCTTCTAAGCCAATCCTATGTGTTTCTTGCTGCAGCTGGATCACCTGTATCATGTGTAAAAAAATAGGGGTTTTTGGGTCAACATAAGTTGGCGAGTGAACCTTGTTAGATAAACATTTATTTATTGATTTCTTGTTATCTTTATCATGGAAAAATTGTGCAATAGTCATATGTGAGCAAATGTAAATAATCATACAATAACAATAACAACTTGCATGAATATATAACATGAATAAAAACTGCATATGTTGGCAACGTCACGTTCACGCTCATAATGTAATGGGGAACGGACGGCCTATGATAAATGTCTGTGCGATCAAGGCTCAATCAAACGGAGCCGATCGTATGTTGGCAACGCCTGGTTCACGCTCATAATGTAATGGGGAACAGCTCAACGCTCATAATGTAATGGGGAGCGGCGGCCTATGATAATGTATGTACTGAAAATGATAATTTAATCTAAACAATAACCACACAAACAGTTGATACATGTTGAATACACATTTGTTCATGGATATGATGTATGCACAATAATTTAAATATAATAAATGGTAAGACACATGATACACCCCAAAAACGTGATTAAAACGGGGAATTTGTAGAGATTCACTCACATTGGGTGCGTTCGGTTGAAGATGATGAAATGCGCACGAGTTTGGAGGATTTATCGACGAGACTTAACTAACCTAAATAATAACGGGAAGTATGGTAAATGAGTGGATTTTATTAATAATTTTAGTAAGATTTTTATATATATTTTTGTGAGTTTAAAGCTATTTTCTATCTTTAAAAACATCATTTTTAAGTATTTTTAATTGATTTCTAAATTAAATAAATAAATAAAATATAAAAAAATGTTGACTTTTGCGTTGACCATTGAACGTTGAACGGGACTGTTGACCGTTTGACCGGTTTGCTAAAGTGTAAGTGTGCGCCGGGTAAGGCTCGAACCCGAGACCTCCCGTACGCGTGCACGCAGCTCTACCAACTGAGCAACGTGTCTAACCCGAAATAATTATGTTTTTAATTATATTTATATACTATTTTAGTTTATTCAAAATTCTTTTATTTTCAAAAAGGGTTTTAATCACCGAACCGGAGTGTGCAACAGGTCTCGAACCCGGGACCTGTGGGTTAGTGTTGCACACAGTCCACCGCTGGACTGTGTGTCTAACCTGGTTAATATACAGATTTTTATTATACTTAACAACTTCAGTGAGTTAATCCGGTTCAGTTAGAAAAAGAAAACATCTTTATTTCAGAGCATACGTGTGTGTCAAGGATCGAACTCGCGGCGTGTGATATATGTGGGCACACAGTCCACCGCTGGACTGTGTGTCTAACCCGAGATAATATCCAATTTGTATTAAACTTATAAACAAACTAACTTCATCTTCTTCGTTACAATATCACAGACTACGATTACTCTACTGTTTCTTGTTTAATTCGATTGACAAACATTCAAATGACTAAAATGAAATGGCAGAGAAGATTTTGGAAGTAAACATACCGGAGAAACGATCTATCTCAGAATTCCAGCGAAGTCGTCGGCTCTGTTTTTATGGATTTCGTCTGAGCGGACAGATTAACAATTTTGATTAGCTAGATGCGGAATTGAAGCACTGAACAAGAATTACCAGAAGGTTTAAAAGGCTATACCCTTTCACAGCGAGAATTGGAAACTTTCAGAAGTTTTCCGGCGAGAGTTAATTATTCGATATCGTCGTTTGAAACTGATTCTGATTGAAGGGTTTGAGTTAGCAAAAGCTTAACAACTGATAGACGATGAAAGAATTGAGAAACTTACTGATTTGATGGAAGACACGGCTTTCCGGCGAAAGTCCGGCGAGTTCAAAAAGCAATTCCGACGATCAGAAACGAGAGAAAACGTGAGAATAGAAGTTCTGGGAATGTAATTGAGTCGCGAAATGAAGCTTTTGTTGAAGTAATTCCAGAAGTGAATGTTTTCGGTTATAAAAACCGAACATCACATGAATTCAAGTCCTTTCATGACTGAATTGATTAAAAATGTCGGTGTATCGGTTATTAACAGAAAATCGCGATCACTCAAACGTTTTGGACGTTTGGAAGCCGATTACGGTTACAGTTGGCGTAAACCGGTTGATTCCTGAGTGAAGTTATCATTTAATTGTTTCCTAGAACTCACAGAAAACATCAAGTGGCGGAGTGGTTATATGTGTGCGTGTTAAGTCTTTAGACTCACTCGGCTGACCCGGGTTCGAATCCCGGCAGCCGGTTTTCTTTTTTATTTATTTTCTTTTCACTTTTTATTAATTATAGTTTTTAAATTCTAATTTGTTAATTAATTATGCATCGTTTAAAATTAAAATAAACATAAATACGCAACGAAAAATTTATAACTTGATATTCGATTACAAACGAAGCGGGTTTGGAAAACCCGTTTTTGACAAATGTTACAATAATCACACAAAGAGTCAGATACGAGACGCTTACCTTTCTTACCCTCAGCTTTCGCAACAGCTGATGGTTTGGTTTTTGATATGGTTTGGAAAGGGGAGGTGCAGCAGCTGCAGCAGCAGTTGGCTTCTTCTTCTTCTTCTTCTTCGAGTCAGGGCCTACGCCCAAGTTTAGCAAATCACCTACATAATCAATCATATTGAACAAAGGGTTGTGCCGTTAGTTATATTGCAATATTACTTAGAAAATATGTTCAAGAGTAATATTGCAATATTAACTTAGGCCTTGTAAGAATTTAATTACCAGTCATAGAAGATGGTTGCGCCTCCAGCTCCTCCTTCTTGGGCAGCTCAAAGTTCCCCAAGACATGTGAGAACCAGGTATCCTCACCCTCAGTAATTGGCACGACGACCATTTTCCCTTTTTCTCTTTTGAAGGATACCAAGTAGAGCAACGCAGCTATATAACAAATATTTTGCATCAGTACATATCTCTTAAAAGATATTGCTAGGAAGTTAAAACGGTTACATACCAGTTCTGTCTTCAGTATACACCGGTATTTCCCGGCATTCTTTCTTCCAAAAAATACTCATCCCAGCAACGATGAGGGCATCTCCGGCAAAACGATGTTCGGCACATCTTTAATGTCCTGATACCACACCTCTTCGGCAGGTATGGGGAGGGTCTCCAGCTCGATATCATCGCCGGCTCGAAAAGTCATCTTCATCGGGATTACTGCCGCCTTTATGAAGAAAAACTCCTGTTTCCAGTCATGGTAAGATTTGGGTGGCACTAACAATAACCGTTTTGCTTGCACGTGTTGTTGGAACGAGTAGAAACCCAAAGAGCAATGCAACTGATAGAAGACTCTAAACTTCTCAACCGTCGGTATGATTTGCATCGACCAGCAAACAAACTCAAAATGCCGATCCTAACCATCCCCATCGGGCTCAACTGAGAAATATGGAATTTATAAAAATCAAGGATCTCCAACATAAAATGGGTCACCGGAAGCCTGAAGTTTCCTTAGGCAAAATAGTCATAGAACAACGTGATATAGCCGGTCAGAGCATCAACCGCCGTGGCATTCGCTACCGGAAAAAACGCTTTCCAGGACGGAGCAAACAGGAAGTTGGTAGCAAGATTATCAACATCTTTTTTCGACCACTTTAACGGTGGCAAACTTGACATAGATGGCATATCATCAGAACTTGCACCGGTGGCCATAACTCAAACTTTGAAGAATATTCAGAAAACTTTGAAGGTCGCCGGAATATACAAACACAAGATTTTCTCTCAAGATTGCTCTGGTGAGTAAGCAAATGGATCGTTGATCCCTTTATATACTAATCACAATTAAAGCAAGATTTGACTGCAACGACTTTTGCGACAATCACGTATCCCCAGGTAACTACAGAGGCGAGTGGGGAACAGTAACCGCCCCGCGCGCGCGGGTGTCGCCGAACTGACATTAAATGATGTAAGGCATGTACTGTTGACAGCCTGTCAACAGTACCACCACGTCTCAAGAACGTGCACCTTCACTAACTACATCCTCCGGATAAGTGACACGTGTCCAAGTATATTTGAAATTCAAATACTTTTTCAAAATTCACTTCGACACGTCACCAAGATGCAGAAAACAACAAAAGGCTAATACTTACGTAGCGCAGCGCTTTTATTTCAAGTCCAGTGCTCCACCTACTTTTTATTTTACATAGGAGCAACACTGGACTAGGGGGACTTGAAGGGGTATGGTCCCAAAAACCTTGCGCTAATCAAGGAAACCATACCCATTAATAACTACTAAGGAGACTTCACGCAGACTTCTTTGCCAAAATGAGATTTATTAGAACTCTGCGCCAAATATCCAAGAGAGGAAAGGATCATATAACTACCTTGCGCGGGCTCGCGCAAGGTTCAAAGTTAAAAGTCTGAACATTCTCTTTGGATAACTGCTTCATTTAACTACCTTGCGCGGGCTCGCGCAAGGTTCAAAGTTAACCTTGAACAATCTCGTTTGATAATGCTTCATGCACAAACCTTGCGCGGATATTTATATCAAAGCAAGTGTCCACCAAACATTGCGCTGAACAGCAAGGAGAAGAAAGAAGATCAGTTAACTAACTAGCGCTTCTCGCGCAAGGAATAAGTTAACCCTGAGAAACTTTCCCTTAGCAAAATCATTGACTTGGTGCAGAAGCAAAGGGAATCTTTTCTGTTGTAACAGAATGTACACGTGGCGAACAACAGATGGGTAACAACTATGAAATCTTCTAGAAGCCACTAACAACCAATCGTGCAAGCATCTTTTCGGTTATAACCAATTGCCACATGGCAGCATCTGGACGGCTGAGGAAGCTCACGGTGATGGCATGCTCACATTTATAAAATGTAGTGATCTCATGTTAATACGTGGCACCTCCCTAATCGCTGATGAGCTCACTATCCGTGTGCACTAACGGATTGCCACAAACATTAACGGAATAACAGAAGATTCCGTTAAAGTTAACAATCTCTCCTTTTGGCACCAAACACCGGCTATAAATAAGTGACTTGGAGTTCAAGGAAAGGTATTCGCACTCAACTACTCTCTCTCTTACATTACTTTACTTCCGACTACATGTACTTATTCTCAAGCCGGAGGGTGGTCATGGAGAGAACCCCCTTCTCCCCGTGGCGAGCTAACGGTGTTCTGTTTTGCAGGATCAGCCGGAGTATTGTTTCATTCATCCTCATCGTGAAACTAAACGAAGGGTTAACCCTTTTATGCAGAGCCCTTTCCATAGATCTCCTTAGATTCCGGTCTAGTTGATCTAGGGTTTCTTCAGTGGTGGTGGTGGTGGAGATGGACGGTGGGTGGTGGTGGTGATGGACGGTGGTGGTGGTGGTGATGGAGGATGGTGGTGGTGATGAACGTTGGTGAGTGGTGGACGGTGGTGGTGGGTGGTGGACGGTGATGGTGGTAGACGATGGTGGTGGTGGTGGACGGTGATGGTAGTAGACGGTGGTGGTGGGTGGTGGACGGTGGTGGTGTGGTGGCCAGTGGTGGTGTTTAACCCTTCGCAGACCTTAGAAGATCTTAGAAGTGGTTGGACCAAGTCTGCATCAAGAAGACCTCGCGTAGACCTTTTTTAATGAAACGTTTTCGGAAAACAAACAGTCTGCGCATGGTCTGCGCCGCACAGACAGAAGAGGTTGCGCAAACATTTTATGAAAAAAACAAACCACACCTTAATAATTCAGGCATCTTACTGGTTCAGCACTTAATGGTTCAGATCTCTTGCTAGTTCAGCACTTAACCATTTGAAAGTTGCCAAACAACCCCTAAACCATATTAATCCCACGATATTGAATATTTTTGCGAGACCCCATATTCTTTAAAAAGAAAAAAAAATAAAGAATACTTGAAAATTTACTAAGGATCAAGGTAGCAACGAAGTGAATGTATATTTTTGTGTGTTTAAAACAAACAATATACACAACTATGTATAGATAATGAAACTAACCCTAATGAAAATCCCAAATTGGTGTATAAACTGATAAATAACTCGAAGCTGATCCTTGATAAAAACGTGAGCATGTGTTTTCCATCATTAGTCTACCAATCATACAATGACGTAACCGAGTATGTCGTTGACAGTCAGCAAAAAATCTGTACCTTTTATTGATCTAAAGAGTTATGATGTGTGTGTAAGAAAATAGATTAATTCAGGAAAAAATGTAGAGCAAATAGGTTTCTGATAAAATTATGAACTAAATTTAGCGTGAACAGATTGAATCACTAGGATAAGTTAGATCATTTGATCACCATAGATAATCAAGATTTATTTGTTTACTATTACTTATTTTAGCATGAAACTTAGATTAGTCGCCGATTAATCGCTACTCGGCAGTCAAAAAACGGGAAAAATCGGCAAAAATTGAAAAAAAAATAAGGAAAAAAAAAACCGGAAAAAAGCACAATTTCTGGCCAAAACTTGTCAGATTCCGGTCAAAACTTGTCTACTTAAAAAAATTACATATAAAAGTATGTGTATATATGTATAAAACTTAAAATTAAAAGTCCGATCCGATTAATCGCTAGTCCTCACCCCACCGGCCGACCAATGCCTAGCGAATTCTACAACCATGAACTTGTTGAATGCTGAATAGTTACATTTTATATAACTTCACTAAAGAAATATAAGAAACATGGTTGATGGTGTTCTTTATATACCGTAATATCTTCAAGCATTGCTCACAAGATAATAAGAAAACTTGAAATATCTTAAACGTTCGTTCATTAAGTTAAATTCACGAAATGTGTTTGTATATTAGAATTGTCAAGATTAGAGTTTTATAAGGTGGGGAACAGTGGGAAACCGACTCAAACGAACTCTGATTGGACTCATTCCAGCGGCGTTGGAACCGGCTCGTCGAATCCTAACTAGGATCTCTTAACCCTAAACCCTAAATCCTAACCCCTAAACCCTAATATATTAGGGTTTGGATTTATGGTCTTAGGTTTAGCCTTAGGGTTTAGTTTTAGGGTTAATCATTAGTATTTAGGGTTTAGCTTTAGGTTTAGGGTTTTAGAGTTTAGCTTTAGGGTTTAGCTTTTAGGGGTTATAGCTTAGATTTTACGATTTCGCTTAGGTTTTAGCCTTAATTTTTAGGATTTAGGGTTTAGGGTTAAGAGATCCTAGTTAGAGTTTGACAAGCCGTTCCAACGCCGCTGGAATGAGTCCAATCGGAGTTCGTTTGAGTCCGTTCCCCACTGTTCCCCACTATTTTAGTGTTCCCCAATGAACCTTCCCCTTGTGGTATATATATATATATATATATATATATATATATACCACAAGGGGAAGGTTCATTGGGGAACACTAAAACAGTGGGGAACGGACTCAAACGAACTCCGTTGGACTCATTCCAGCGGCGTTGGAATCGGCTTGTCAAACTCTAACTAGGATCTCTTAACCCTAAACCCTAAATCCTAAAAATTAAGGCTAAAACCTAAGCGAAATCGTATAATCTAAGCTATAAACCCTAAAAGCTAAACCCTAAAGCTAAACTCTAAAACCCTAAACCCTAAAGCTAAACCCTAAATACTAATGATTAACCCTAAAACTAAACCCTAAGGCTAAACCTAAGACCATAAATCCAAACCCTATTATATTAGGGTTTAGGGGTTAGGATTTAGGGTTAAGAGATCCTAGTTAGGGTTCGACGAGCCGGTTCCAACGCCGCTGGAATGAGTCCAATCAGAGTTCGTTTGAGTCGGTTTCCCACTGTTCCCCATTTTTTTAGTGTTCCCAAATGAATCTGACACTACACCACAATATTACAAGATTGATCTCCACACTATGAAACTAAACAGAAAAAGGTCCAGCCCAGCCCAGGTTGTATTAGGCCCAATAACCAAGCAAGACGTTTGGTGGTGGTTGTGGCCTGTGGGTGGTAGAGATGGGCATAAAAACCGGTTCCGAACCCGAACCGGTGGAACCGAACTGGAACCGTTCCAGTTCCTACCCGACAGTAAGTAGAACCGGTTCCGGGTTCAAAATACCCGTTGGTTCCAACCCGGTTCCACAATTTTACCATTTGAATCGGGTAGGAACCGGTTCCTAACCGTACCCGGTTCCTACCCGTACCCGGTTCCTATGTGAACCGGTTCCTGACCGTTGTAATATTACCGTTGGAACCGGTTATATCCGTTAAAAATGTTACCGTTGGAACCGGTTATAGCCGTTAAAAAAGTTACCGTTGGAACCGGTTCCTGACCGTTGGAACCGGTTCCTGACCGTTGGAACCGGTTCCTGACCGTTAGAACCGATTCTATATATATTTTTTTGAAATCTATTGTTTAACACACAATTTCTCATATCTATCCTTCTTGTTACATTTCCTTCTTGTTCTTTTTCACATTCTAATCAACAAATGGCCTCAAAGAGTTCCAAAAACGCAAATTCCCAATCCGTTAACAATGTTCCTCAAGAACATTCGGTTCCATATGTGGTTGGAACATTGTCTCATAATCGCAGTAAGGAAGTTTGGAGCAATTGGGAGTTGGTCGAGATGAGTGACGGCTCACAAAAAGCTCAATGTAAACATTGTGGATCGTTATTAGCCAAGGGAAACAAACTCAACGTTAACGAAGCATATTAATAAGTATTGCAAAGTTTTAAAGGAAATGACATCCGGTCAAGTTCCACTTTCCAAAGATGGTACCATTTTTCGTTATGAGCAAAAATTAGCTCGCGATCGGATGGCGAAGTTGGTGATACAAAAAGCGTTGCCGTTTGGACACTTCGACGACCCCGATCTTACAAATCTTATTCGGGAACGCTACAACCTCGCTATAAACATGTAAGTCGTCGCACTTTAAAACGTCTTTGTTTAAGTTTATGGGAAAATGCAAAAAAAGATTTAATTGTTTTTTTTAAGAATTTAAAAACTAGTGTAAACCTAACTAGTGATGTGTGGTCGGCTCCACATGGTTTACCGGAATCGTACATATGTGTCACCGCTCATTGGGTTGATCCCGATACATGGCAAATGATGAAGCGTACGATTGCGTTTGACGAGTTTCCTTCTCCTCATACGGGAGAAAATATTTATAAAATTATAAATGGCACAATAATTAAATATGGTTTAGAAGATAAAATTTTTTCAATATCCTTTGATAACGCTTCAAACAACACAACGGCGATTGAAAAATTAAAGTTGAAGTACAAACCAATACTTGATGGTGTTTTTTTTCACACACGATGTGTTGCACATATTATTAACTTAGTAGTGCAAACCGGGTTTAAAAGATCAATTTGTATCGGATTTTATTATAGCATTTAGAGCTATGCTCCAAGATGTTTTCAAAAGTGGAAAAGAAAGATATCAAGAATATAAAAAACTTTGTAAAGATGTCAACCAAAAAATTATTGGACCGAATTGGGATATACCGACTCGTTGGAATTCAACTTGTCATATGTTTGAAATGGCTATAAAGCAAATGGGCACTTTAAAATCTTTTCATACAACTTTAAGTGATGAGTAAACCCTTGTCGTCCCCTTTCCCGACACGGCTGGGAAAATATTAATAACCTAAGTACTTTTTTACAAGTTTTTAAAACTACAACGACTTTGATTTCCGGTGTTTATTATCCTACTAGTTCTAAAGTTGTGGACCAATTGTATTTGATAACAACTAATTTTAAAAAGTTTGAAAATTCTAGTGACATGTTAAGGAATATGACGAGACCAATGATTCAAAAATTTAAAAAATATTTTAAAGAACTACCACCCGTTTTTCTATGTGCCGCTGCTTTAAATCCAGCTTTAAACGTACCGGGTGTTGAAGCTTTAATTGATGAAATTTATGACAAGTTGGATATGCATGAGGAGGATCCAACTTTAAAAGAAAAAACAAAAAAAATATTCAATGAGTGTATGGCAAAACTTTATGATCATTATTTAAAAAAATATGGTGAAAAAAATCATACAAATTTGTTTGAGTCTCGGTCCACGGCCTCTAACGATGAAACAAGCGGGGATCCACTTATAACCATGTTGAATGTCGTTAGAGACGAGACCGCTAGACAACAAAGGGGTAGTGAACCAACAAGTGAACTTGGGAGATATAAAAAAAATCAGTATTCGCTTACTATGACCACCGAGGAGTATAGGAGATTTGATGTTTTGGCATGGTGGAAATCGAAAGAATCCGAATACCCGATTCTAGCCACCATGGCTCGTGATATACTAACGGTCCAAGCTTCCACGGTAGCTTCGGAAAGTGTGTTTTCTCTTAGTGGCAGGGTTTTGTCAATTAGAAGAACAAGACTAACTCCGGAATCGCTAGAGATGGCAATATGCTTAAAGGACCATTTGGATGCCGTTGATCGTGTTCAACATAAAACTAGTCTAGAAGATGAAGTTGAGTTAGAGCATAAAATTGTTGACGAAGAGGAGGACGAAGAAGTGGAGACTAACGATTCGGACGACGATTGTACCGAGGTACCCGTACCTAAGAGAAACTCGTCGGAAAGTGTTGCACCTGCCGCTAGTAAACGATCAAAGAAATAAAATCTTACTAGAACCGGTTCTGAGTAATTTTTTTTTTTTTTTTGTAACCGGTTAATTTTTTTTATATATTGTAACCGATTAATTTGTTTTTTAATTTTAATCGATTATTGTTAATATTTTTATTTATCAATGTAACTAATAATAAAATTCAAACATAAAAAACACAATAGTAGCGTTCCAAAAATAGATGTAAAAAAACACAATAGAAGGGGTTTTTAATTTTAATCGATTATTGTTACACAAACTTTATTAAAACACCAACAATAACATTTATCAGGAACCGGTAAGTAGGAATGGGTTTATATACAAAAAAAAAAACGATTTTTTAATCAGGAACCGGTTCCACCGGTAACATTTTATCAGGAACCGGTTCTGAACAGTAAGTCAGATTTTACTGTCAGGAACCGGTTCTGCACAGTAAAGTCAGGTTTTTTACTGTTCAGAACCGGTTCTGAACAGTAAAAGTCAGATTTTTACTGTCAGGAACCGGTTCTGAACACTATCAGGAACCGGTTCCACACCATACCCGGTTCCACACCATACCCGGTTCCATAATACCCGTACCCGGTTCTACACGGTTCCATATTCTTGGCTGTGAACCCGGGTAGGAACCGGACCCGGTTCCACACCATACCCGGTTCCAATGACATCCAAGCAGAACCGGTTCCGGGTTGGAACCGGTTCCGGGTAATAATAATACCCGATTTTGCCCATCTCTAGTGGGTGGTGATGACAGTTTTTGTTGTTGTGAAGACGAAGAAGGTGGTCTAGGCTGGATCTGATTTTGATTGAAAAACAGTAAAAGAAAGCTTGTAAGATAAGGTTGTGAAGAAGGTTTCGTAGGACGACAACGATATACGGTTTAGGTAGAACGACAATGATGGTGGTTGTTGTGGTGATGGTTAACGGTGGCTGTAGAAGGAGAATAAGCCGAGTGTGGTGGTGGGTACGGCTGGCCACCCCACCGATGACTTTTTCGGCGAGAGCTCTCGTAGCTCTGATACCAATTAATTACCAAATGTGTTTTGTATATTGAAAGTTGTTGGAACTAAAGTTACAACATTCACAATAGATTTTTTATTTTCTTCTCTATAATCACATTAAAAATCATTTTTACTCTCATTTTCAATTAAACAATCATTTTTTTAAATATAGAGGGTGAACAGTGTATTACCAAATTTACTAATACACAGTAACATTTTTTCTCTACTCCACTCACAACCACTCCATACAATAGAGAAAACTCACTCACATAACTATGAAAATGCTACTATGAATGCTCTAACGTGGTACAAAATTGGTCTAATATCTTCTGCTGCAGAATATAAACACGAAGGGTAAAGGAACTCAAGGATCTATCTTATAAATTAGCTGGTTTGGTTGGTTAATTTGGTTTTGGAGATGTATGTAACTGAATCTTAATTGACAAAGTCGGTGTAGAATTTTTGGTTTATTGGTTTTCTGCTCGTTCCTGACTAATAACAACAAGATCCATGTTTAGGGTGTATTAAATTTTAGAGTATTTAAGTGACGCCCATATTGATATCACGAAAGATAGTAAATTGTCTGTTAACGACAAAAACATCACTGATGCCTTTGAAAAGACAGTGGGAGACCAAATATAACCTGAGCAGGATGAAAGGGTACAGAGTGAAAGAGGTTGTTTTGTCTACTTATTCATCTCAATGTCTAATTTTTGCTGTGCATTTACTATTTAGTGGTTGACCAGATATTAATATGCATTGTTATGTTGAGTTAAAGCACTGAGTTAAAAATGGTTAAAAAGCAAGTGCAATACAAGTGTTCCATTGAGAAACAAAACACTACCCAGCCATATTAAAAACATGTCTCAAATATATACGCTACAAGAAACCAAGATGATTAAATCGAATAATCGATGCCACATTTATTACATATATAAAAGATGATAGAACTCTGTCGCCCAAAAGACTTGTCACCAGTTAGATTATTGTCTTGTGACTGTTATCATGCATAGCTGAATGAACTTCTAACAGATGCACCGGCACATTTTGTTATGCAGAAATATCCGGTGTTAGAGTTTTGAAGTCCATATAATGGCGTGTTAACACATTGGTCTCTGCTGGCTTGCCTTATGGTAACATTCAATTGATCATTTTGTCATTCACTTGCATATGTATTTTTGCATCTGTTTCACATTACCACTTGTTTGTCATGTCATTTCTTGACGCGTGCTTCGATGATATGTTCAAGCTTAATTAAATGATCTTCAGTGACAGGTGTTTTCCAGTTGCTGTGTTGAATTCATGAAGCTTGTTTTCAGGTGAAAAAGCCAGTATTAAAGATTTACAGGTAGTCAGTATAGATCATCATCTTTATGTACTATTAACTACTGAGTAGTGTAAGTGACATTTATATTGGGGTCAAATGCAGGGAGTAAAAGTGTAAAACCACCTCATGTTTGAGGGTAAAGCTCTAAAGTTAACCTTTAATCATATTGAACTTGACAGAATCCAGTTCCAAAACAAGCTTTATCTTTTTCCTTTTTTTTTTTAATTTAATTTCCTCGGTTAAATTGGGTTTGTGTAAAACATACAGCCATCAAGTTTTATACAATCAAAACGCCAAACATCTTAAGTCAAAATTACACCAATGTTCCCATGAAAGCCCATTCAGTCTCATTTGACTGTTTGTGTTAAGAGGTGTTTGAGATGTCATTAACAAAACTACAGAAGTTGCGGCCGGTGGCATGTTTTATATCATTTAAAACTATATTTCCAAGAGGCCTTTGGCTTATTGGCATTGATAAATTCCCCTCAACTACATGTTGAGGGTTCAAAACCTTAGGGTGGACGGGCTCCATGGGAACATCGTCGCAAGCCCCTCCATCACACGTGGAAGGAAAAGTGGAAAACTAACAAGAGGGAACACCATTGCAAGCCCTTTGATCTCGTGAAGCGGTGTGGGAAGGAGATGAGATGTCACAATAGAATTGAGTAGTGATAAAGGATGAAATGGCTTGGGTAGGGGGTGCCCTAGCCACCTTGGTTGTGGGTATTTAGGTTATTTTAGGTAGTGTAGTATTAAAAAATGTGATGTGTGTCTAGCCGTGTAAATATAAATAATTTTTCAACTATAGCTGAAAATAAATAATTCAATAACTACCATCGATACTATTTTACTTTACAAGCTTTGTTGATTTCTAAGTTTCGGATGAGACAAAAAAAAAAGATACAAGACAAAAGTTATTAGAGTGTGTCATTTGAAAGAAAAAAGGTACATAAATAATTTATTATACTATGTATAATATACTCTTTAATTTACTCTATTTACAGCCAGTCTTTTTCATGTAGGTATACCGAAAGATAAACTCTTGTACTTGTGATTGTTCTTCAAGTACTATCTTGGTATTTTCGTTGAAAAAAAATATTGTTATAACAGTGTTGATAATTTATAATCATGTAACAATCAAGGTACATTTCCTTCCGTTTATAAAACAAAAATGAACGCATAGTTCAAATCCTTATTCAGAAATGTTACGAGCACAATCGGTAAACAAGCACCCGAGTAGGGTTGTTCATTTTTATCCAAAACACGAAACCCGACCCCAAGTCAAAGTCACCCGAACCTGAATTAGAGAATACCCGGAAAACCCGAACCTGACCAACCCCAACTTTATATGGGTCGGTTATTGGGTCACTTTTTCCCAACCAAAACCCGAACAACCCGACCTAAAAACCACGAAACACGAAACCTGAAACCCAAAAAAAAATCCAAACATTAATTGTTTTTTTCTTTCTATATATGTGTTTTGCTTTGGAGTCTCTAGTATTTTGAAACATTAGGCTTTTGAATATTATAATATCATGTACTCAAATGATGTTTGAATTCTAATAATACTTTTTAGTAGCAATATGAATTTTGATGATATTTTATAGTAAAAAACATATTTTTATTTTACATCTAAATCCGAACTCGAACTTAAAATGTTTTGGTTATCGACTCACTTTTTCCTAGTAAAAAACCCAAACAACCGACTCGGGAAAAACCCGAAACAAAAAAAACCCTAATAAAAACACCTACTATACGAGATCGATAAGAGAATGTTAAGAACACTAAAAGATGTTAAAATTATGATATCAAAGTGCAAGAACTCAGAAATACCCAAACAAAGTTTTATAACCCTAAAGTATAAAGTGAACTTTACACACAGATGATCTAGATACAAGATCTCTTAACTCTCAAAGATCATTAACACAATGATCTTACAACTAACGATTACTAGACACTCAAGAACTGAGAATCAGAATGATTCCAGTTACAAACCCTAATCGCTCACAGGAGGGAGAAACAAGAGAACTTTACAATATCACAGATAATCTCAAAAATATCTAAGACAACTAAACATTAGGGATCCGATCAAAAACGGATACCCGAACAACCCGTAGAAGACTTGAACTTGTTGTAACAAACCATTAGCTTGAGTTTGTTTATATTGGTTATATCTTTAACTTGACAGCCCATTTGTCCAGAAGCCCAGTAACCAGCAACAGCTCACCATCAAGCCCATTTGTCCAGCAATAGTCCAGTCCAGTATTTGTCCAGCAATTGTCCAGCCCAATAACCATACAAATACAAACAGAAAAAATATTAGAAAACATTAGAAATAACAATATAATGGAATTGATATTGATAATTATTTTTAACCCCCTCCCCCCCCCAATTCCATCAGCGAATGCATCAAACAGCTTTAACTCATCACACAAAGCTTGATGTGTTTTTACTAAAACTCCTTTTGTAAACAAGTCAGCAACTTGATCCTCAGACTTTATACCAACACATTTTAGCAACCCTTTAGCAATTTGATCTCGAAGGAAGAACAGATCTAGTTCAAAATGTTTGGTCCGATCATGGAAAACTGGGTTAGCTGCAATAGACATTGCAGCTTTATTATCACAAAACAACCTAATAGGAATTTTAACATCTACTTACAACTCACTTAACAAATTTTTAAGCCAAATTGTCTCACATGCAGCAGCACACATGGCTCTATTCTCAGCCTCAGCTGAGGACCTAGAACAGTTTGTTTGTTTTTTTTACTTTTCCAAGACACTAAACTGTTACCTAAAAAAAAACAACAGATTTCCTGGAAACCAAACATTTTGCCAGTCAGAATCAGAAAAGGCCTTTAAATCAAACAAGTCACCTTTACTGAATAACAAGCCTTTACCAGGAGCCCCTTTAAGATATCTTAACAAATGAAATGCTAGTTTCAAATGTCCTATCATGGGGCTGTGCATAAATTGACTCAACACATGAACTGCATATGATATGCCTGGCCTAGTGTGAGACAAGTAGATTAGTTTTCCTAAAGTTGTTATAACCAGTTATATTTTGTAAAGGACCAGTATACTTTAAGCATATTGTTAACTACATGATTCTGATCTATGGGAACACTAACAGGTTTACATCCTAACATCCCATATTCAGTTAACAAATCAGTGCAATACTTTCTTTGAGACAAACATATACCATCTGCACAAGTTAATACTTCTATGCCAAGAAAATATTGTAATTTCCCAAGATCTTTAATTAAAAACTTGGTTTTTAATTTCTGTTTAACTTTTTCAATCTCAGCAACAGAATTACCAATAACAACTATGTCATCAACATATACAAGAAGTACAATAAATACATCATTGACATTTTTAATAAACAAAGATGTATCACACTTACTTTGCACAAAGTCACAATCAATTAAGACACTGACCAATTTTTCATTCCACATTCTAGGGGCCTGTTTAAGCCCATACAATGACCTTTTCAATCTACACACTTTAGGTACATCAAATGATTGATAACCTTCAGGAAGGGACATATAAACTTCCTCATTCAATTCACCATATAAAAAGCATATTCATCATTGAAAAAGCTCAGCCATTTGAACACTAAAAACCCTAAATACAGTTACAGAGAAAAGTCTCCCATACATCCTCTTTGCTGAACCCTTGCTACAAGCTAGCCTATCTTCTATTCCCATTAGCCTTGATTTACTATATCATTACACCTACATACTCATGTAAGGTTCTACAATTTCTGGTATATTCCTATATAGCATTAACCAATTGATAAACACAGCTTTATAGCGGTCAATACTTTAGACAAATAGATCAAGCTTATTCTACAATAGTTGAAATTACAACCTTTCAATTCCCAATTACTTTAATTTACAACAATCATCATTTCTTGAAACTAGAACTTTAGACCTCCACAACAGTTCATCGCATGACAAGTTCAGAGAAAAGCCTCATAATATCTTTCTATTTTCTACCTACTCCTATTATCCCATTAGCCTTGTATTTTATCTTATATTCATTTACATCCTACAATACTTCTATTGTAAGGTTTATCTACAATTTCCTGGTGGTATGAATTTCCTCATTCATAGCATTAACCCAATTTGGATTAACCACAGCCTCTTTATAAGTCCTGGGCTCAATACTTTTAGACAAATTAGATGCAAAAGACTTATTTTCTACAGATAGGTTTGAAAAATTTACAACCTTTTCAATTCCATATTTTACTTTAGTATTTACAACAAATTCATCAAGTTTCTTGGGAAAACTAGAAGTCCTTAAGGACCTTCTCAGAACAACAGGTTCATCAACAAGTTCCTCAGACTCTTCTGTGTCACCCTCAGAAGTATCATGAGCTTCATTTGTGGTACTCACATGCTCAGCCCTGTCATGTGATGCACTCTCCTCACTGGTTTGCTGAGTATCAACCATAACTCTAGGAGAAGTAGGTAACACAGACTGCTGAGAATCACATGTTCCCACATCAGACTCACCTTTATCCCTTCTATCACCTATTGGGATCATCCACATTAGACAAGTGTTTAGAGTCTGAGTTATCATACAAGTCAAAAAAGTTTAAGGAATTAACATTTTTAATTGGATTTGAATCAAAAGTATCAAACACAGTTTTTTCTTTAAAAGGAAATATGGTCTCATAAAATTTGACATCCCTTGAAAACAGTACAGTCTTAGAATCAAGACTATACACCTTGTATCCCTTTTTTCATGAGAATATCCAATGAAAACATTTTTCTGCTCTACTATTTAATTTATTACTTTCATCTAAACAAGTACAAAAACACAGACAACCAAACACTTTCAAATGATCTAAGAAGGGTTTAAAATTGTAAATCATCTCATAAGGAGTCTTGCCAGAAAGAACAGATGATGGAGTCCTATTTATAAGATATGCAGCAGTTAGAACACATTCATGCCAAAACCTAACAGGTAAATTGCTTTGAAAAAGTAATGCTCTAGTAACATTTAACAAACGCCTATGCTTCCTATCAACAATCTCATTTTGTTGAGGAGTATAAGCACAGGTAGTTTGATGAACTATTCCTTTCAGTTTACAAAAAGAAGACATCTGATTGTTAACAAATTCAGAACCATTGTCACTCCTAAAACATTTAGCTATTTGTTTAAACTAAGTTTGAATGATATGTGTAAAACTTTGAATATTCTCAAACACTTCAGTCTTATTTTTCAAGAGACACACCCAAACTGCCCTGGAATAGTCATCAACTATAGTTAAAAAATATTTGTCATTCCCTACTAGCCACCCTATAAGGACCCCACACATCCAAATGAACTAACTCCCCTAATGAGTACTTTTGTGGTCACTTAAAGGGAAAGGATCGCTATGCTGCTTAGCCCTACACATCACAAGGGCCATGATCCAGATCAAAAGAAATATTTAAAGTGTTTTTGAAAACTTTAATAGCTTGATCAGCAGGATGACCTAATCTAGCATGCCAAAGCTTATACAAACCAACACTATTAAAACACACCTCATTAGTCATCATAGTACTGCCACACACATACAACCCTTCCAATTGATTACCAATCATCAGGACTTTCTTGGTTAATAAGTCCTGTATATAACATTTGTGCTCATCAAACCCAATATACAATTTATTATCTCTAGCCAGCTTATGAACAGATATTGGATTAACTGAGTATTCAGGGACAACAAAAACATCATGCAAAATAACTCCTTCAACCAGCTTTAAAGTCCCAATTTTAGTTACAAGAGCACTAGTTCCATTAGTGTGTTTTACTTGGATGTTTAAGTTGGACACATCTACAAAATCAGACAAATCATTTTCTGATTTAACCATATGGTTATTAGCCCCTGAATCAATCATCCAACCTATTCCTTTCCCAATTTCATTCCCAAAACAATATATAGGCTTGGTAAACACATTAGAACAAAAAAAACTCACCTGAAACATTGCAGCTCTGTGCTGTTTCGGTGCTTTACCCTTTAACAAACTTAGCAACTTAGAAACTTGATCAGGAGTTAAAGAAGTAACAGGAGAATTAGTCTCATCTACAACAACATTATTACTAGATCCAGTTCTCCTCCCTTGATTCCCTATTGGTGGTTTCATCCAAGAGGGATACCCAATTAACTCAAAACACTTATCAACAGTATGACCCACTTTGTTAAGTGTGAACACTTCAAACTTTGATTTGAAACTTTATTAAACTTCTTATTAAACTCAGTACCTTGAGTTGTTTTAGACACAAACCCAACAGTTTGATTCTTTTTAAACTATTATTACAAGAGTTCTTATGAGACTCTTCCCTAGAAACTATAGAAAAAGCTTCTTTAACAGAAGGTAAAGTTTCTTTAGTTAACAAAGTAGTTCTAACTGATTGATAACTGTCATCTAGTCCCATAAGAAATTGCATTAGCTTAATTATATGATTAAAATTGTTAAACTCAGTTGCAGCCTGACATGTACAAGAAGGGAGTTGCAATATCTGGTCTAATTGTTTCCACATGACATTTAACTTGTTATAATATTCAGACACAGACAGACCATTCTGACTAAATGAGTTTATCTTCTGATAAAGATCAAACACTACAAACCCATCTATTTTATTATAAGTTTCTTTTAAGTCTTCCAAACCTCAGAGCAAGTTTGGAATACACTTGACCTAAGAAAAGTTCCTCTGATACTGAATTAAGAATCCAAGTTAATACAACAGAGTTATCACCTTTCCCATTGACTAGCTAAGACCTGATCTATCAAAGATTTCTCACAAGTACCATCTATAATGTAACATCCGTCGAAAAACGGGTTTCCAAAACCCGCTTCGTTTATTAATCGAATATTTCAGTTATAATTTTCGTTGCGTATTTAATGTTCATATTAATTTCAACGATACATAACTAATAAACATTGTTAGAATTTTAAAACATAATTAATAAAAACAAAAAAATAAGTGAATAAAAAAATAAATAGGGCTGCCGGGTTTCGAACCCGGGTCAGCCGCTTCAACAAGCACACAACATACCACTCCGCCACTTGCCATCTTTGTGTATATTACGAAACAAATAATACATAAGATGAAATCCGAATTCAAAACCGGAGTGTCACCGCGCTCAGAACGTCGCAGTCACCGGGAAATCTGGCAATCCGCGACTTTGGCCAATTTCCTTTTGACCAAAACACGCTAACCGACTAAGACATCGGTTATAACCGATGTCTGATCCTTGATTTTAGTCATAACCGCCGGAGAAACCTTGACCACGAATCAAGACCAAATTCGGACTAAATACATGCTGTTTCTTCCCTATAAATACCCACCCAAACCTCTGGTAATCTTTTCGCTCAAAATCGCACAAACTCTCGAAGCTTTAGCACTCGCCGGAGATATTTACAGTCGCCGGACTTACACCGGAAACCGAGACTTACTTCAAATCGGTAAAATTCTCGACTCTTTTGGTTGTAATCCATTATTAGACATATATTAACTTCAATCCTTCAACCAGAATCTGTCCCAGACTACGCTGCCGGAAAATCTCACACTCGCCGGAATTCCACTGAAACATCAAGGTCTCACTGTCGATCGGTATAATCATCTAAAAACTCTTGCAATCTCTTACTCAGTAACTTAATTTCATAACCCAAGAAGCTAAACTGTCAAACATTCCACTCAGCCGAGAGTCACAAATCAGAGCCGACGACTCCTGCCGGTCATCTGAAGTAAACGCACTGTTTGGTACAATTCTGTTCTTTAATCTCGTTATCTAATACATTCCAACCAATTATAAGTTTTGATAATCGAATTAAACAAGAACAGTCGGGCATCTTTGTTCTGTGTCTTTATAAATGAAGAAGACGAAGTCGAAATGTGTATAAGTTTAATTAAAACTGAATATTTTACCGGGTTAGACACACAGTCCAGCGGTGGACTGTGTGCAATCATAAAACGCACGTCACGAGTTCGAATCACACAACGTACCGACTTTCAGAAATAAAACCAATATTTTTAGAACTAAACAAGAACAAGTCACAGTATGTTTATAAGAGTAATATAATCCGTGAGTTAAACAGATTAGACACACAGCCCAACTGGTTGGGCTGTGCGCATATGAACCGAAGGACCCGAGTTCGACTCCGGGTCCCTGCAACCGGTTCGGCCATTTTAAATCGTTTTAATATAAACCCAATAAAATAACAATTAATTAGTATATATATATAATTAAAACAGAGAATATTTCGGGTTAGACACGTAGCTCAGTTGGTAGAGCTGCGTGCACGCGTACGAGAGGTCTCGGGTTCGAACCTCACCCAGCGCATGAATAAACTGAATCCGACCGGTCAACGGTCAACGGTCAAAGTCAAAAGGTCAACATTTTTATATTTTTTTCTTTATTTATTTAATCATAAAATTATTTAAAATACTTAAAAATAATATTTTTAAAGTTAGAAAATGTCCTTAAACTCACAAAAATAAATCTAAGAATCCTATTAAGATTATGAATTAAAAGAATTAATCTCAAATAAAATCCATTTATTTACCGAACCATTTCGTTATTATTTTAGGTTAGTTTTCCTCGTCGATCAAATCCCAAAACTCGTGCGCATCCAACGTCATCAAAAGAACGCACCCAATGTGAGTGAATCTCTACAAATTCCCCGTTTTAATCACATTTTGGGGTGTATCATGTGTCGTTTAATTCCTTATTATATTTAAACACTTGTGCATCCACCATATCCGTGATCAAATGTGTATCCAATATGTATCAATTGTTGTGTGAATTATGTTTAGATTGAAGTTAGCATTTTCAGTACATGCATTTCATTAGGCCCATCAGCTCCCCGTGGGATACGGGTTGAGTATCAGGTGCCTCATTCGATCGGCTCCATTTGATTGAGCCTTGATCTCACATACATCATCATTCATGTCATTCGATCGGCTCCGTTTGATTGAGCGTTGATCTCAAATACATCATCATTTATGTCATTTACTCATCCATTGTGGTTTGCGTTTATGCTATATATACATGTTTGCTCACATGTGATTATTGCACAAATTTTCAATATTAAATACAACAAGAAATTAATAACAATGTTTTATCAAGGTTCACTCGCCAACTTTTGTTGACCCAAAATATCCCCCGTTTTACACATGATACAGGTGAACCAGTTGAGGCAAGAAACACATAGGAAGGCTTAGAAGAATAAATCAGTTTAAGCTTTGGATTGTTTTACTTAGTTTCATTTTCCTTGTAATTGTATGGATTTGATTTGAACATTTAAGTTGTAATTTGAATTTAATAAATATGAAACATTTTAGTAAACATCATGAGCTTTGGTGATAACCCAATTATGCCCCGACTCTTATTCCGCTGCGGGTCGGGGTGTGACAGATTGGTATCAGAGCCATGACTATAGGGATATAGGATAGGTTATTAGACCCTTAGTGCCTATACTATAGTTGATTAAAATTTTAAATTGTTTATGCGTTACATACAAAATTCATGATGTTTATATGCTTTATGTTTATTGTTACATTCAATGTTATGCAAGCATGTTCATAAGTACATATTATTATACAATGCTCATTATGAATCATATCCCCATAACATATCATATCCATGAGAGCACACACCTCACAATTCCCATGATTTTTGCAACGATTTTTGTATTTTTCAAATCACATCAAAGTGAGTTCTCATGACGGGCATGTAGTAACTGGAAGGGTACGAGTACCGGTAGTCGGAACGTCCTGTCTAGGCTTGGCATTCGTATAAATCCAAATCAAAGGACCAGTTTGCCTACCTGGGGACTAACGATGAGAGTACGAAGGACCTATTAGGCCAAAGCATGCTATACCAAACGTCGTGTGAGCTAACCCCATTTTGAGTTGTCATTGTGTCTACACCTGGACACCCTCCTACCATACATCTCGCAATCATATTTCATGGTTTTCATTCGGTGATGCGAGTGTTAAACCGCCAACACCAATGTGAATCCTACTAAGCCAATAGTCATGGGGGCCCACATGACTATACAAGCGATGGTATGGGGGGACATTGGAGGCCCAAACATGAGCAAACCTAAGACATCCTATGGATGTAGTTGCATTATTGATAATTATGTTATTTTTATTCTTTTAACGACACATGACACCTAAAAACTTCTTAAACTCACAATCTTCCTGTCACACACCCCGACCCGCAGCGGAAAAGGTGATCGGGGCATGATTGGGTTTTCATCAAAGCTCATGACATTTATTATAATGTTTCATATTTATTATCACAATTTTAAGGAAGATCATACAATCAAATCATACTAGTACAACATGTTCTATACATCTTTCTATCCTTCATTATTTTTCTTCTAAGGCACTTTCCCTATGTTTTCCTTGCTTCATCCTGTCCACCTGTATCATGTGTAAAAATGGTTTTTGGATCAACAAAAAGTTGGCGAGTGAATCCTATTAAAACATTTAAACGTTTTTATTGAATTGATTATAAAATAAAGTGCATAACCACATATGAGTAAATGTAAATGTAAATTTATTCACAAAACACTTAATATTAAATATTGCACACACATACAACAATAGCTTGTTTTGAGGCACGCGTTGTTCAACTCGTCTTCCACGAGGAACTGATGGGCCTAATGAATGAGTTTTGAGGCACTCGTTGTTCTACGAACTGATGGGCCTAATGAATGAGTTTTAAGGCACGCGTTGTTCAACTCGTCTCCCACGAGGAACTGATGGGCCTAACAAATAATTTGCATACAACTTGACAATATGTAATACATAACAACAATCAATATGTACATTCTAGGTTTAGATCATAATATGGTATAGCACGAGTTTGAATAAACGAATTAGTTTAAGCGACACATGATACACCCCAAAACATGAATAAAAAGGGGAATTTGTAAGAATTCACTCACAGTGGTTGCGTTTCTTGGATTGATGATGAATGCGCACGAATTTGGATTTAACCACGAGAGAAACTAACCTAGATAATAACATAACGGTTCGGTAAATAAGCGGATTTTATTAATCAATTTTAATAGAATTTTGGATATATTTTTGTGAGTTTAAGGCTATTTTCTAACTTTAAAAACATTTATTTTTAAGTATTTTTAATTGATTTTTAAATTAAATAAATAAATAATAATAATAAAAAATGTTGACTTTTTGACTTTGACCGTTGACCAGGACTGTTGACCGTTGACCGGTTCGGTCGGCTATATTGTTGCACTGAGTGAGGTTCGAACCGGTGACCTCCCGTACGCGTGCACGCAGCTCTACCAACTGAGCTACGTGTCTAACCCGAAATATTTCTGTTTTTAATTATATTTATATACTATTTAACTTAATCCGAAAATCATTTATTTAAAAAGGCTTTAATTGTATCGAACCGGTGCCGTCAGCAGGTCTCGAACCCGGGACCTGCGGTTTAGTGTTGCACACAGTCCACCGCTGGACTGTGTGTCTAACCTGGTTAATATTCTGGTTTTTATTATACTTAACATCATTCTGTGAGTTATCCCGGTTCGGTTTTAAAAAAAACATTTTTATTTCCGAGGCTAGGGTCGTGATAGGGATCGAACTCGAGACGTGTGTTTCATGTTTGCACATAGTCCACCGCTGGACTGTGTGTCTAACCCGTTTATTATTCTGATTTTAATTAATCTTATACACTTGGCCGACTTCATCTTCTTCGTTCAAAACACAGACATTGATTATTCAACTGTTTCATGTTTAATTCGATTAACGAAAATTATCAGCGATTGAAATATAATGGACAGAGAGGGTTTGGGGAAAGAATATACCAAATCAGATGTCTTTCTCAGAACTCCGGCAAGGATTCGTCGGCTCTGTTTTGTGAACTTCGTCTGTCCGAATCATTTAACAATTTTGATTGATTAGATATGAAATTGAGTTACTAAACCATGATTAACAGGAGGTTTAGATGCTCATACTGATTAATAGCGTGAGTTCGGAAGCGATTTTCCGGCGAGTACAGAATATCCGGCAACGTCGTCTGGAATTGATTCTGGGTGATGGAGTGATGTTAGAATTGGTCTAACAATGGAATGAAACAGAAGGAGTCGAGGTATTTACCGTGTGGATGAAAGTCTCGGTTTTCCGGCGACTTGCAGAGAATTCCGGCGAGTGAAATTGATTCGAGAATCGGTGCGGTTTTGAGCGAAAAGATTACCAGAGGCTAGGGTGTGCATTTATAGGGAAAAATCAAGTTGAATTGGGTCTGTTTCTAGTCTCGATTCATTGGTCAATTGTTCTCCGGAGGTTATGACTGATGTCGCGGGACTGGACATCGGTTATAACCGATGGCGACGTTAACACGTACGTTAAGTCAAAAGTAACCGACTATAATTGGCGAAATCGTCGGATTTTCCGGCGTCTGCGGATTTGGGCGCGCTGTTGACTGGGTTTGATTTTCTAGTTTTGTTATATCTATTAATTGTTTCAATATGTTATCAAATACCACAAGTGGCGGAGTGGTGGAATGTTGGTGTGTTAAGTCTTTGATGTTCCCGGCTGACCCGGGTTCGAAACCCGGCATCAGCATAATATTTTTATTTCATTATTTTTGATAAATTTTCAATTATAAATTTTATATTCTAATATATTTATTAATTATGTATCGTTTAAAATTAATTTGAGCATTAAATATGCAACGAAATTTTTAACTGGATGTTCGGTTAATAAACGAAGCGGGTTTGGTTAACCCGGTTTTTGACGGATGTTACACTTCCTATGTATGTTCCTGTAGATGTCGGCTAGGCAACTACGTGGAGGTAGAAAGTCAGGAAGATCCAATGAACGCTTGGCCACTCAAATTGCTAAACAAATGGCCGCGTTGCTTCTGGATATCGTGATTCAAGTTCAGCAAGCTCTCACCGCAAATCCTATCAACTCTCCCAATCAAGAAGACCAGAGCGTCGCCAACCCTCACTCCAAAAAGTGCTCTTACAAACACTTCAAATCTTGCGATCCCCCAAAGTATGAAGGGACCGAAGGTGTTACTGCCCTCCTCCACTGGTTTGAAGAAATGGAGAACACCTTCCTCAATTGCGATTGTCCCGAGGATCGCAAGGTACGTTATGCATCAGGGAGACTGTTTGGAGTAGCCCTTAACTGGTGGAACACAGAAAAGGGTAAGCGAGGAGTCGAAGATGCCATGGCCTTATCATGGGAAGAGTTAAGGGAACTCATGACAAGACGCTTCTGTCCAAGAAGCGAAATCAAAAAGTTGGAAGATGAATTTCACTCGTTGAAACAAAAGGAAGGAGATCACACTTCCTACAACAAAAGATTTCTAGAACTGAACCAAATGATCCCTAATCTGTTCACCCCCGTGTACCGCTTGGTTGAACACTACATTCGAGGCCTCCCCTCGAAAATTCAAGACTCGGTTCTAAGCACTTCGCCTGCAACACTTGAAGCCGCAATGGAACTGGCTACCGAACTTACCGAGAATCGCATCCGAAACGGCAAATTCAAGGATGAGAAAAAGAAAGCCCCCATTGAGGCCCAAACTTCAAACCATTCCATCTCCTCTTCAAAGTTTGCTGGTAAGAGGAAACGTAACAGCAGAAATTTTGCCGTCACACACACAAACTCTCCTATCACTGCCGCACCAATTACTCAAATTACTCCCTTAGCTGCACCCTTTAAAAAGCCATACACCGGCCCATACCCAAAATGCAACCGTTGTCAATACCATCACCTCCCAGAAACTCCTTGCCAACATTGTACCAGCTGTGGCCGTGCGGGTCACACCATCCAAACTTGTCGCACACTTCAGCGAATGAACCGCAATCAACCCTCAACCCAAACCCACCATCAAATAGTGGGTCAAGCCCAACAATCTTTACTTCTACCACCCACGCAACACATAGCTCAACCTTACTACCAACCTAAATACTCTATGATGCAACCAATGCGAGCTTGTTACCACTGTGGAGACCCAAACCACTTCAGGAACACATGTCCCCGTTTGGTAAACATCATCCATGCCCAAGCTCAAGCGAATCCGGTAAACCAAGCTAACCAAGCTCCTCCACCTGCTAGAGGAAGAGCTTTCAACATCAATGCCAACCAAGCTAGAGCTGACAACAACGTGGTTAACGGTACGTTTCTCATCAATGGTAGTTATGCATCCATGTTACTCGATACTGGCGCGGATAAGAGTTTTGTGTCCTTAGAATTTGAACCAATCCTAAACCAAACTCGTGATAATCTCATGGAATCTCTAACGGTGGAAGTTGCTGACGGAAAGCCCGTTTCATTAAATTCTATCATACGAAATTGTACACTCACTCTAAACGATCACGATTTTCCAGTTGACCTCATTCCTATGAAGTTGGGAAGTTTCGATATTATAATCGGTATGGACTGGCTCAGCCAGCATCACGCTGAAGTAGTATGCCGCGAAAAGTTCATTCGCATTCCTCTTGCAGACGGTCAGACCCTGCGTATCTTTGGAGAAACCCCTACGAAAGGACTCAAATTAATGTCCTGTCTGCAAGCCCGAAAATATCTCTACAAGAACTATGTCGCATTCCTAACTCACGTCGTCAAGAAGGGAAACAAGGAGAAACGTGAAGATATACCAGTAGTGAAAGAATTCCCACAAGTCTTTCCCGACGACATCTCAGGACTCCTTCCTGTGAGAGAAGTCGAATTCCGCATCGATCTTGTACCTGGCGCTACACCAGTCGCAAAATCTCCTTATAGGCTAGCCCCATCCGAAATGCAAGAGCTGGCCAGTCAACTGCAAGAACTGACTGACAAAGGATTCATACGTCCTAGCTCCTCGCCTTGGGGTGCGCCTGTTCTTTTTGTGAAGAAGAAAGATGGAACGTTTCGCATGTGTATCGACTACAGAGAACTCAACAAGTTAACGGTCAAGAACCGCTACCCATTACCTCGCATCGATGACCTCCTAGACCAACTTCAAGGCGCCACCTGTTTTTCAAAAATCGACCTTCGTTCTGGTTATCATCAACTCAGAGTACATGAAGAAGACGTCCCAAAGACCGCCTTCCGAACTCGTTATGGTCATTACGAATTCATGGTCATGCCGTTTGGTTTAACCAACGCCCCAGCTGTCTTCATGGATCTAATGAATAGGGTATGTAAACCCTACCTCGACCGCTTTGTCATAGTCTTCATCGACGATATTCTTATCTACTCCAAGTCTAAATCCGATCACGAGCGACACCTTCGACTCATCCTCACACTCTTAAAGACTGAAAAGCTCTACGCTAAGTTCTCCAAATGCGAATTCTGGTTAAGAGAAGTACAATTCCTTGGACATGTCGTCAATGACAAGGGAATACATGTCGACCCTTCAAAGATCAGGGCAGTACAGGAATGGCAAGCGCCACGTACCCCTATCGAAGTAAGATCATTTCTTGGTCTGGCTGGTTACTATCGCCGCTTCATTGCCAATTTCTCCCGTATTGCTGTACCACTCACGGCTTTGACTCATAAAGGAAAACCCTTCATATGGGGACCTAAACAAGAGGAAGCCTTCCAAACTCTAAAGCAAAAACTCTGTGACGCACCTATCCTCACACTCCCTGAGGGTTGTGATGACTTCGTAGTTTATTGCGACGCGTCAGGGCAAGGACTAGGCGGTGTACTGATGCAAAGAGGAAAAGTGATAGCCTATGCTTCTAGGCAACTCAAAGTTCATGAAAAGAATTACACCACCCACGACCTAGAACTTGGAGCCGTTGTGTTCGCTCTCAAGATATGGAGACATTACCTCTACGGTACCAAGTGTGAAATATACACTGACCACAAAAGCCTCCAACATATCTTCAATCAAAAGGAGTTGAATATGAGGCAACGAAGATGGGTCGAACTTCTTAACGACTACGACTGTGAAATTCGGTATCATCCTGGCAAGGCAAATGTGGTGGCTGATGCACTCAGTCGAAAAGGTTATGCGAACTCCATTCGTCTTCTATGTTCGCAAATCATAACCGACATCAAAGATCAAATCCGAGAAGCTCAACATGTTTCTGTAACAGAAAACGACGGACGCGATGAACTGTCATGTGGAGCGGAACTCAAAATCGAAACCAAATCCGGCGGTATTCTATACTATTTAAACCGCATATGCATTCCCGATCGCGATAACCTTCGTGATTTTCTTATGAATGAAGCGCACAAAACACGGTACTCTGTACACCCAGGAGCCGACAAGATGTATCAAGACCTACGATACACCTACTGGTGGCCGGGCATGAAAAAGGATATCGCTGTTTTTGTTTCCAAGTGCCTTACCTGTTCCAAAGTAAAAGCTGAACATCAAAGACCTTCAGGACTTCTAACCCAACCTGAAATACCTGTATGGAAGTGGGAAAACATAACCATGGACTTCATTACCGGGTTACCTCGCACCTCCAGTGGGTATGACACCATATGGGTAATCATTGATCGTCTTACAAAATCAGCTCACTTCATTCCGATTCGCGAGGACTTCAAGAACGAGAAGTTAGCTCGTATCTACATCAGCGAGATCGTAAGCCGTCATGGTGTACCTTTAAGCATCATTTCAGACCGTGATGGTCGTTTCACTTCACGAACATGGCGAGCCGTACAAACCGCCTTGGGTACACGATTGGACCTCAGTACCGCTTTTCATCCTCAAACTGATGGACAATCTGAACGCACCATCCAAACTCTTGAAGACATGCTTCGAGCATGTGTCATAGACTTCAAGGGAAATTGGGACGCTCACCTACCATTGGTTGAATTTTCGTACAACAATAGTTATCATTCAAGTATCGGCATGGCTCCTTTCGAAGCGTTATATGGTCGTAAGTGCCGATCTCCAGTATGTTGGCACGAAATTGGAGAAGAACAAATCACCAGTCCAGAATTAATTCAAGAAACAACAGACAAGATCCATCAAATTCGAAACAATCTTCTAGCGGCACAAAGTCGTCAAAAGAGTTAAGCAGACAAACGACGAAAGCCCTTGGAGTTTAACATTGGTGATCAAGTACTTTTAAAAGTATCACCGTGGAAGGGAGTAGTTCGTTTTGGCCAGAAGGGCAAGCTAGCACCACGCTACGTAGGACCTTTCAAAATACTCGAAAGAGTAGGTCCTGTAGCATACAAGCTTGACTTACCAGAAGAACTCAACAGAATTCATCCCACATTCCACGCATCAAACTTGAAGAAGTGTCTCGCCGATGAAAACCTCCATATTCCGCTAGAAGACATTCAGATTGATGAATCTATGCACTTCATTGAAAGACCAGTAGAAATTATGGACTTCGGAGAGAAGCGTTTAAGACGGAGTCGTATTCCAATTGTCAGGGTACGTTGGGAGTCGAAACGAGGACCTGAGTTTACTTGGGAACGTGAAGACTCAATGCGCAAGAAATACCCGCATCTTTTTCCTGTTACCACTACTACTTAAATTTCGAGACGAAATTTCTAAAAGTAGGGGATACTGTAAACAAGTTGAAAAACATTTCAAAATGATGGAATCATGCTCATCTGTTCCAAATACTTCTATTTGAGAGAATATTGTAACCCTTGAATGTACGGTAAAAAAAATCGCCATTGTTTTATGTATCAGATGCCGTTGAGCAAATATTTTGATACCTTTGAATGTATGGTAAAAACATCTCCATTGTCTTATGAATGTAAGGTAAAAAAAATTTGGATACCTCTGAATTTTGCTTTTAGATCCGCCCTTGGGTAGCCATGTCAGCCAAAAAACAATGAGAACATAGCGATTAACTTCATATTTTCATTTATTCAATTTAACTTAAAAATACATTTTAATGAAATCGTTCTTAGCTTGATATGTGTTAAACTCTCAATGGTTTGGTTTGCGCTCTATGACACGAAAGCACGTATGATCTATGACAAATGTCATTTAGTAACAAGTTTTCATTGTACGACTTGATGGTATTGGTTTGTGCTATATGATTTACAACACCTGCAACTAAGGGACTCATAAACGAGTCCACATTAGCACCTCTCTTTCTCTCTGTCATGCTAAGACCAAGTGTAGTGGGCGTGAGCCCTATCCACGCTCACAACCACATCATTATCGATGACTCGATGTGGCACCACTTTTGCAAGCAGTGGGTCGTTTCCGGGGCGTGTCACCATGCCAGTGGAGCGTGAAAGGGGTGCGAAGAAGGATGGGCATTAGCCCAATAACACCGGAAAAGGCTGAGGGGTGGGGCGCGAGTGAAGGGGAGGTGGATTTCAGCCGACATGGATGTGGTAACGCCCCTCAGCATTAATCGTCTACCCATCATTCCAAAAAAACATATTTATCCCCTCTCTCCTCGACGCCAGAGTCCAGAGCCTCTCTCCCATCACTACTGGCGCGCAATTTTGAATATCCTGCGCCAATTGAAGCACATGTATGCCTGTTCAAATTTATTAAAAAAACAATTGCCAATGAGGTAGTGGTGGAGTGGTTGGGGAAAGACTTGGTGTTCCTTGTGACCCAGGTTCGACTCCCACTCTCCCCATTATTTTCCAGCGGCATCCAGGTGAATGGCGAATACGGGTGGCGCCGATTCGTCTTCGATGGGAGGTGAGGTTTTACCGATTATTCCACTGTCGTGCCTTCGAGCGGGTGGAGGTCGGGTTTCCGCGCATCTGGGAGAGCCAAGGGGTTGGCGGCGGTCGAGTAGTGACCTTGGCCACAGCGCCCGGTGTTACGGTGATTGACACGTCGTTCCTTGCCGTTCAAAAAAACAAAAAAAAACAATTAAATGTTTTTGTTATCTCCCCTTAAAACTGGGGCCAAAAACCTGATTGATTAGTACCACTGAGTTGCCGTGGGTCTCTCATTACACAAAGCTGCAGCCCTTCAGTTGCCACTGTCTCGTCCTTTCAATTCCTAAAAACATTTATTGTTTTTTTCGGTTTTATTCTCCTTATCATTATAAGCCATCAACCCATCTCGTTTGACGGGCCGACAGCGACCAAACAAACCAAAACAAATGATATTATCATGCGGTAACACCGCCGCCGGTGGATTTTGCCGTTCGGTGTTACCCTAGAAAATAAAACTCTTCATAGTCTAAGGCAATAATTGCAATTTAATTTAATCAAATGGCTAAATATGCAAGTACAAATAGTTAATTAATGTACATTGTCTTTGTCATCTTTTTTAGAGGAGACACATTTCCTTAGATTTTTGTCTTTTGAGCAATGTGGGACAAAAAAATGAAGGATGTAAACCTTATCGAGCCGAGCCAGGCCAAGCTCGAGCTCGGCTCGTTTACAAACCGAGCCGAGCTGGCTCGTTTACAACCGAGCTAATTTCGAGCCGAGCTTTTTTCGAGCGAGTTTCGAGCAAGCTGCGAGCCACAGTTTTTTTGAACACCCCTACTCGGTAAACTTAGGTGGGCGGCAAACCGTTGCCAATTCGGTGAAGGTGCGTGTGTTGTTGTTTGTTGCTGCTATTTAAACTAAAAATAAAAAAAAAAACATTTTTTTAAACCCGAATATAAAACTGCAAAAACGATGCTATTTAAAATTAAAAAAATAACATTTTTGTTAAAACCCAAATATAAAACTGCAAAAACGATGGCACGCGGGCTCGGTTTTTCGAAGCTGCATTCGTGTCCGCAGGACATGCGGGCATGCATGAGCCTAAGCCAAATTCCGGTTTGTTCCCACACCAATGTGGGCAAAGTAATTTCTTTGAATTTTATATTTTTTTAAGTTATATTTTAATGTAATGGTTTTTTGTAATTAATTTTGATGTTTTATTTTAACACATAATTTAAAAAAAGAAAAAAAACAAAAAAAAGTTTACCAATTCATCAAGTGTCTAACCATTGCCAATACTTTTCAACATATTTTAAACTCTTGAGGTGGAATGACGTACCACCCTCTAATTGGTTGATTTTGAAGTTTGTCACTTTCAAGTGATTAACCACTCCCTTCACCCTTAGACCGAGCGTAGTGGGCGTTTTCTAGCCCCAACCCCTCCCAAACACGCCGGAAACCCCCCCCCCCCACCCCAGGCGGCGTGATTAGGCGTATTTTGGGAAAAAAATTCGAATAGCGTTGTTTGAAACAAGCTGTTGGGGGATTGTTTTGGCGAATCAGCTGTTTGCATGCTCAAATTCAGCCAATAACATTTTTTGTGGTTTTTAATATATTTAATTCTATTTTACTACAATACCCACAACCCCACTACATCCATTTTAGAAAACGTCCCATAATACCTCATTGCTGATTGGACTGCCACATGACGCAAAACGTCTAAAGGTAGGGGCATTACCACTACACATGGTCTTATCATTGAACTAATTAATATACGTTTATGTTTGAACTGAATTTGCTGGAACCATCCCAACCACGATATCTTTAGGCCTCTCAATAATTCACATTATACTGACAAATCTGGATTCTTTGTTTGTATCGAGAAAATTGAAGTCACGATTCTAATGTGTGATGATTTTTTTTGGAGGGTCTGTTTTGTGGGTAAAAGTTAAATGGTAAGATATAGATGGACTGTTTATCAACAGGTTTGTAGGATTCTGATTTTGTCAATTTTATATATTTATTTTTTGAAATTGAAATTGCATGGTTGTTGTTATGTTGACGATCATTGTCTTTCTTGGAAGATGAACATGCAAGTTCAAACTCAAATCAGCAAATTCAATAGGGAATTGACGAATCGATGAATGATACAAATGTTTCTCTGGATTTGGGTTGTGTTTTATGGTTCTTTTTAAGGGTAGTTCATTTTTTTCTTTGTTAATTTCATTAGGTTGAGAAATTTTAAATAGGTTGTCTTGGTGATCTATTAATTTTTTAACAGCTAAATTACATCATAATGCCATTTATAATTCAAATTCACAACCACTTTACATCATTCTACCACCATGTGATCTATACATTACATATTAACTAGTTTAAAAAATATTGCATAAATTGTGTATGTTAACAGGTTATGCAGTTTTAAGTGTATTCGTGTCACGGTAGATATATACTGACGCGAATAAATGTATGAGTTGGGTTTGAATTAATATAACTTTAACCTGCAACCCGGCATGACATAATATGACGGAATACGTCATTGTTATAGGTTATTTGATACTTTTGCCAGAGGTGCATCTGAGAATTTAGGTGCCCTGGCCGAGCCAAAAAAATGTCCTTTACCCTAAGGCCTTAACAAATTAAATAATGTAAACTAAAATTTTTAAACGACCATTAAAGTTATAACAATAAACATAGAAATTAACAAAATCATGGTGTTAGATTGAATGTATGACATACCGTAATAGACTAATAGCTAACCAAGAATCAACCTATCATATATATCACTGTAAATCAAGAATCAACCTATCATATTTTTATATTTATTTTTCACTCTGAACATGTTAGACACAAAAATAAATCATAGTTTTACCAAACGATTATTCGCATCTATATATAATGGAATTTTTAAAATTTTTTGTGCCCCTTGAAGAAAACGTGCCCCGGCCGAGCGCCCACATTACCCCTCCTTAAAGCCTCCTTGATTTTTGCTCTTAATCCAAGTTTATTATTACCTGATTGTTGTTATATTTGATAACTCTTTTAGCAACATATTTTTGGGTGCTTATTTTAGTTGTTTATGAAAAAACTATATAAAACTATGTCATCTAATTATCTAAACAAACACTTTCATGGCATCTAATTATCTAAACAAGTACTTTCATTAGAATCATATATTTTAATATACAGGATTAGGATACGATAGGAAGTTTGTATTGGTAGGAAGGCTAGGAAGTAATCTTGACCATCTACTTATGAATCAAGGGCTAAGATTAAATGGGTGAAATTGAAGAAGAAAAATAGGCGCATGAGTTTGTTGAGGGGTATTGTAGTCAATTCAAGGTAATAGTTTCTCTCTCATCCAATTCCCTCTCATTTTTAAACGTTAATAACTCTTTCATACGACATTTTTTTATAAAAATTGCACCAAAAAACGAGCGTTTTTTATCTTTAAAACGAGTATGCTATTGCTATATTTCGAAAAAATAATTTTGAAAACCCACTTACGTAAAACGCAATGAAAAAACTAAAAAAAGGCTTTTTTTAAACGCCATTAACTACAGTCCAGAGCGCAGAATGTGTTTGCTATAATATACAATTAAAAACACAGCAAACCAACAGTCCCCTCTGTAAACAAGCAAAAACCAGCCACGCGCCCCCGGGTTTTCGGAACTGCATTCGTGTCCGCAGGACGTGCGGGTGCACACGAGTTCGACTAAATTCTGGTTCCAATTTGCACCCCCCTGCGCACCCGCGCGTAGGACTTATGGTAAAAATAAAATTTGACTTAGGCAAAGGTTTCACCTTATAAATAACCTTATATTTTGTCTCTACACTAATGTGGGACAAGTAGTTTATCATTTTGGGACATCAAGCTCAACAAACCATCATAAAAACATAAAAGAAAGTGTACTTTCTAAAACGAAATGGACTAAAATCACAAAAGAAAAGTGTCTTTTGTAAACACCATACAAAAAAATTTCTAATTCCGCCACTGATAACGGGCGATTCTCTAACCTTCCTCTCTCTTCCATGCATGCGTATCAGTATGCGGGGTCGACGGACTCCAGTGGCGGAGCTTGACCAAAAGTTTCGAGGGAACGTAAAGTAATGGGACCCCAAAATTTTTTTCCTATTGTTATGTTTCGGGTCGGGTCGGCTATCGATTCGGGTCAGGACAAATAATAATAGTTCCAAATAAAACTAAAAAATTTCATTCATTCAAAGGACCCGTTCTTACTCATAAAACTTGCGATTAAGTTTATTGTGTGGTGGGTAATCTAAAATATTAATATTGTTACAAACATAATTTTTTTTTTTGAAAAATCTAAAATATTAATATTGTTATTGTTATTATTATATGGCATAAAAATATAATTATTTACATATAAATAACAAACTATATATAATCCAAGTAACAAATATGTTTAGTACTAAATACTATCAACTAAAATCATGAAAAAATAGGCTACATAAAATTTTTATAAAATATCATCATCTTCAAATCTGTTTTTAAAGTCAATACCAAAAACTTCAAATATTTAAAAAATTGAGTCAATCTTGAACGTTAATGTAATACATCAAAGAAAGAACTTTTATAAAATACATAAAAAGATATCTGAATCGATGACGAAGTTTTTTGGTGATGAACAGGATGCGGATGAACATATATCTAAAAAGTGATATTAACCGGAAAAAAACACATAACTAATACAATGTTAACAATAAAACATGAAATCAATGAAAGAAAATCATACCTTTTATTAAGATTGAAGAATCAGAGTGAAAAAACTACATATCATATAGATCGAGTTTAATTATTAGAATTTAACGGAAAAAAAAAACAAAAGATTAATAACCTCAATTAACATATTAAAGTAAATAAACATCAAAAGAATCAACATACCTTAAATTAAGATCGTAGAATTTCATGAACATCAACCACATCGATTAAACTCCAAAATCTACGTGAATCTATATCGATTGATTTAGAGTTTCTGATTAAAGGAAAGAGAAGAAGCCACACGTTTTAGAAAACCCTAATTACTCTCAAATCCCGATTAGAATACCTGCTAGGTTTACATACCCGATGGATTGTATTGTCTGGATCGTAGATGATTCAATCAGAAGGAAACGTCGTCATCTTGTGATCTTGTGGAACTGATGGAGAATCTTGGCGGTGGCGATAGGAGGCAGAGAGAGAGTTGCAGCTTTGTTTTTCTAGGGTTTGTGGATGAGTAAAAAGCAAGCGTGTGAAGAAAGAATGAGAAAAAAGAAAAGAAATATAAAGGATCCATTAACTCTGACCCGATTATAATTCGATCCCGTGTCCAATTCTCAACACATTCTAATATTGTGTCTTCCCTCCCAAAATCACCCTCTACTCCACCATAACATCCCACATCAGCAAACAAACTCCACCATCACATGCCACATGGCCCAAATCATCTCATTTATTAATATATATAGATTTATTTAATCTAATGTGGTTTGTACGATAGAAGGATCCACCACCTTACGATGATACCCAATCACACATTCAAACCCAAACAAGGACAAATAGGAACGCATAATTTCACGACTAGGACTAAAAAGAATTCAAACGAGACGGAAAAACTCGAAACCTAAAATATTCATCACAGCTATTCACGTAGGAGATTAACTTTAAAAAAAATATGTTGGTAATGAAAATATATATAAACTAAAAATAGTAAAAAATGTATTTGAGAATTCCACATGTTAACTTTTAACAAACTAATGAATATATACAATAATGCGGGTATACGGGTATGGTATCCAATGAGCAACAAGTATGAGACTAGGCATGAGACACAATTTTAAGAATAAAGTGAAACTTGTGTCTCTGAAGTTTTCGGGCGGTGTCAACTTGAGTCCCCGCAACGAATATTTGGATGATTGAATCCCTGTGTTGTGAAATTCGTAACACTTTGAGTCCTTTTGTCAAATCTTAGTTAGTTTTACTGTTAGATCAAAGGGTTTTTTGGTACTTTCACCATCCCCTCCCACTACCCTCCTCACCACCATCACCACCTGCACCACCTCCTCTCCACCATCACCACCGACTACGACCACCACCTCCAACCACCATCAGTACTGAGCAGAAGTGAACAAATCAAACAATATTCAATACCGGTGGACCAACAAATTCAAATATTGAGATACAAACAAGTTCGTTATTTCAGAGATAAAGCCACACTTAAGTCAAACAATGTTCAATACAAGCAGAAGTGAGTTCCACAACAATAGCTTCTACGAGGTTTGTTGTCACTACAAAATCTATCCATAACACGTCAGCGCATTACGCATTCCCTCTGCCCCCGTATTTAATTTTTTCGGAAAAGGTAGGGTTTTTTCCCGCCCTTATGTCATAGCCCTCTACGACGGCTGTATGCGACCAACACGGTCCTCCGGATACTGTCACCGAGTTAGTTCTATTTCTCTATGTGTGTGTGTGTTTTTCCATAACCTAGATTACAATTCTCATAAATAAAGCAAAGGTAATATTATATACAACTCAAACCAAACCCCAATTTCATAGATAACATCGTTAATATTATATACAACCCAAACCAAACCCTAATTTGATAGATAACATCGTCGGGTCTTCAGATCATCTTTCCCCAAATCCGACACCAATCCTAACCCTACTTTATCTTCCTAGAGCTTACAAACCCGATGCAATAAAGGTTTAGATCCCTAATTTTATTTCTTAATTTCTCCCCTCTTTATCTTTTTCTAAATTATCATACTAAAAATTGTTATGAACTGATGAAAAGATGAAAGATATGAACTGATGAAGAGATGGATATGTTAGGGAAGAAGAGTGTATACAAGGAGTAAAAATGGGATTCACATCGCTTTAACGCTCAAACTAACAGAAGTTGACCTTAGGGACGCAAATGGTAGCGTTTTTTTATAAGTCAAGGACTCGGTCATCCAAATATTCACTGCAGGGACTCAATTCGACACCACCTGGAAACCTCGGAGATGCAAATTGCACTTTACTACAATATTAATTGCAATGGAGGATGAGATTATAATTATCAATACTCGTTCCAAACCCGTCTCATTATCATCCATATCCAAAACCCAACTTCCACTCCCTTTATCTGGAGTTTCGAAAATCAAAGAAGTAACTTTACCAGTACATTGATCGTGATTAAGCAAATTGGCTTAAAAATCTCTATTGTCTTAATAAAAATATATTTCAAAAATACACAAACATAACTTATTTCTACTTTTTTATAAAGTATGAAACAAATGGGACGTTGAGGGTATTTGATAAAAACAAGTTGCATATGTAGTAATTTTGCACATGTTTTAGTAGTTTGATGCATCGTTTTATATCGTTTTATTGTACTTATGTTGTAGTAGTTTTGCCCCTAATAAAGTCCACATAGGTGGTTTTAGGGTATTATCAAGCCATTTTATACCCCTATAATATCCATTATTCATGTTCTAATGATGATTTGACGAAAGTTACCCTTTAAAAAAACATTAACTACTACTTCGTGTGATCTAACGTGGCAACAACTTAATATTTACTAAAATAACTTTGCAAAAAATGAAATATAATAAATAAATTCAAGAGACAACATGTCCATGTGGGCAAAGGGGAATTAAAATTAAATTGGCTTAAGATACTTCCAATGTACCTTCCTTTCCAACAAAACACTATTTTAATTTTATTATTATCATCTTTGCTCTTTTGGCCTTATTATGCAGAGCGCTTGCAGCCACATCACACCCCACCCCCTCCCTCCACACTCCACCTCATCTTCCCCCTTATTTATATCATTTCCCACTGCAAAACCCTACCCATCTACACCCTCAACAACACTCATCTCATCCTATTCCATTTCATTTCTCACTGGAGTAGCAGCATTCACTTGTTATGGCTTCCGCCTGTTTAAACACCATCGGTTTATCGCCGGAAAACTTACCGGAGTGTTCTCACAAGTACTCTCCTTACCGTTGGATCAGTCCTCGATTCTCAATAAGCCGCAAAATGACCGAAGAAAACGTTTCAGATCTACCGGAGGTTTCAGTTCCGTCTCCGGAGATTTCAGATCTGAAAAATCAATCGGAAATAAAGGAGTTTGATGGCTTTGAGTTCCGACTTGAAGATCCGGCGTTGATGCTTCCAGCCGACGAACTATTCTCAGACGGTAAGCTTGTTCCGCTTCAATTTCCGGTTAAACGGCCGGAAGTTGCCGCGTCGACACCTTTTCTCGCCGGATAATTAACGTTGACGATCCGTACTATTCACCTAGGGCTCCGAGGTGTTCGAGCCGGTGGAGAGAGCTTCTTGGATTCGGAAAGCTTCATCAAAGCAATAGCAACAATGTTAAAGTTAAACCAACTGATAACAAACGAACGACGTCGATAGCTTCTTCTCATTCTCAAAACGGTTCCAGATCTATCAGGCAGTTACTATACAGAAACCCTAAACCTTCAAATGATCCTTCAATCAATGTACCTCTTCTCAATCATGCAGATAACGAATCTGCTTCAGTCACAGTTTCAGTTTCATCACGGCCGTCTATTTCTTCTTCTTCTTCCGGTCATGATATCGACGATCTTCCTCGTGTCTCTCTAGATTCCGACAAGCCAGCAAAGCTAAACAACATGAACGTAAACCCTAACCCTAACCATAACCCTAGCAGTCGTACGAAAACAAGACTGGCAAAAACGGGTTCACAAACAAAAACACACCCAACTAACAATACACACACCACGCGCGTAGGCAGAACCACGTGCCGTCGTTCGATGGAAGCTACAATTGCCACAAACCGCTGTTTATCCGTGGACAGTCCACGGATAAACTCATCAGGAAAAATAGTTTTTCATAGCTTAGAACGCAGTTCAAGTAGTCCTAGTAGCTTAATTGGTGGCACTAGATTTAAGCATAGAGGTATGGAGAGATCATATTCCGGTAATGTACGAATAACGCCGGTGTTAAACGTCCGGTTTGTTCGCTTTCTAAGTCCGGTTGTGTGTTTGGGTTCCAGATTTTTTCTTCACAACAGAAACAAGTTTGCTCTAGCAACAACAATGGCGGATCCATTCGGAGCCAACGGTTTAACAGCAAATCAAACCGTATTTTAGAATAATTGGTGTAAAGAGAGCGAATAATATTTGCTAAAGAAATACAATCATGTAACTTGGATCAGTCAATGCCGTAGCGTAGGGTAGACCGTTAGGCATCTAGCTTTCTAAATTTTTGTTTGGTCATGTAACAGCTTTTTTGTTAATTTCTTTCCACTCTTAACGATTCTTGTTATTTGCATAAATAATAATATAATATATTCGTTTTAAAGAAAAAACTAACGGGTTGCTTGTTATAAATACTTTATTGTATCGGTTAAGGAATCTTATTATAACTAGAACATGGGTTTGTATGCGTTTAGATAATGAAAACTATGTGTTTTTTTCTAAAATATGATAAGCTTTTTTTTCTCATGGTTATTTTGTTTTTCTTGTAAAGAGAATATGAGATTTTAATTAAATAAGATTTGTTTATTAAATAGGTTTTGGAGTATTTGAAATGATGGCGACAGTTTATACGAATATAAACAGTTTCGAGGATAAGGTGCCGGAGACTGGTGACAGCTTTCCTTTGCTTTGCTGCGGTCAGTTTAACATTCAACAAACATTTCCACTCTCAAACAAGAAGTATTAAATAAATGAAAAAAAGATAAATATATATGTTTATATTTCAAATTTTAGTGGGGAAAAAAATCGTATTTTAGAATTTTGTTTCATATAATATATCACTGAAAACTAGTATTAGGGGTGGGATGTAAAACTGTGACAAATAGCTCTGATGCCATAGCACCGACAGCGACCGCCAACACTAAAGTTACGGCGTGCTAATACGGAGAAATTAGACCGGAACATAAAAAATAGAAAATAATAACTAAGTCAATTTAAGACTAGCGTGTTGCGATGAACCTATAAAACGGGGAAAAAATAAACAACATAAAAACGTTGAACCACACACTCACATTGTGTCATGTTAACTTACAAAGTTTAGAACGAAGCGTAAAACAAAACGTAAAAACATTGAACTACACACAAACGTTGTGTCGTGTTAACTTGCAAAATTTAGAATAAAATGTAAAACGAAAATTTTGTGAAATATGAAAAAGTATAAGGGGATCAAAGTTGAATATAAAAAAAGTTGTGAGGTTAAATTGGAAAAGATAAATACTTTTGGGTTAAAAGTAAAACCAAAGTAGTTTTGGGCTAAAATGTAATATCAATTTTTTTATATAAAAATTAAAAACCTCCCTAAGCATGCTAATCTATTAATGTCTAAAAAACGAACGGCGTTAAAATTTTGAATTTAGGATGTACGACTACAGGAAACATGGGTGTTTTTAATGTTGTGACGACAATAATAGCATATACCGCTCATAAATAATTGACATTAAGTTAAAAATAATACTTCGAAAGTTTAATATTTTACCATTATTAAGATTTAAAGTAATCGGTTAATGTAGAAAGTGAATCATTATTCAAATGTGTAATCTTTTGGGACAAATGAAACAGCTATACATATAGCTACATATTAATAGTAGCATATACTTTATACATAAAAAGCTATGTGGACAAAAACATTTTAGATACGTTTATTTAGGTATCATAGTGTACAAGCCTTACCATAAACGTACCCATAAGGTGACATGCCAATGGGTGTTTTATACTTTTATAGACCGTTTGATAAGCCACAATGTGCCATCTAACCATAGCATTTTTGGCACCATAAACATGATCAAGATTTAACAAATAAAAGAGCATATTAAAAAATGTTACCCGTAAAAAAGCCACTTTGATGGGACTATATGCCTAGGCTTGCATTGTGTTCATGTTATATAACAAGTATTAAGAGTACTTGGTCCCTAACCATCTTGAGCCACTCTTGTATCTCACAAATATAGCAATTCAACTAACAAAGGTGAGTATTTCTTTTGTGAATACTCCAATTGTAACACATCAATTTGAATGGACTGATGTGTCACTAATACAACAATCAGAACATAAGAAATAATTCCATTAATTAAAGTGAGATGCTATTTTACAAAAATGGCAAACATCTTCAGATAGCATTCTAAAGCTTTTCATTCTTTCGTCATCTTGCCAAGACAACCCAATAACCAGTTTGTGAAATAAAAGTTTTCAGAATGAGCCGAATGCCTAGTATGGAGTAATAGGCACAAGTAACGATAATAGTGATATGCTAGGCTCAAGTTACCACAATAGTGACGATAACATTAACAATAATGTACAAAAGTAGCGACGCTAATACGATACGATCAGGTCATTATCCTTCCTATCATTTAAGCATCTAGCAAAAAATGAATTTGTTAAAATGAGATTCTTAGTATAACTTTTCCTTTAACTCTCCTAACTGATTTGTAAGTTTTTCTAGCTTCTTGTTAGTTTTTAACAGGGGCGGACCCAAGTGGGAGCGAGGGGACATGCGTACCCTTTAAAATCTTCTTTAGTGTTTTTATAGGTAAAAATCTCGATCACATCCTTTAAAAGTTTGGTTGAATCCATCCTTCCAACTCCCTGAAAATAATTCATGAGTACTAATATATATCGAGTTTAGTGTTTTTCTCTAACTTCAGCCCCTTCAACGTGTCAAATCCCATTCCAGACTTTACCCTATGGACACGTGTCAAACTGGCCATCATCGACAAAAACACATTCGCCGCCAAATTATGACGTTTGTCGTCGTTTGATTGGTAGAGGGAGTACATGTAAATAGTTTTTTTTTTAATATATATGACCTTTATGTTACAACATATTTTTTGAAGTGGTTTTGAGTTTCTAGATTTACTTTTTAAGATTATTGAGTTTTTAATTTAATACTTTTAGTTAATTGTATATATTATCATTATCAATACGTTAAATTATCAATACATTAAATTAAATTAAATTAAATTTTAAACGTTTTGAACAGTAAATTTAATATAAAAAAAGAAATAGTGTCAGGTCGCTGGCCTGGCACTCTCCCATTGAATCAGCCGTTTGCCTGACACTCTTCCATTGGACCAGCCATTTATATTTATTAACGCCGTAAAATTACGGGATTGTCCTCAGAATAGTGACAGGCAGCTGGCCTGCCACTCTCCTATTGGACCAACCGTTTATCATTTGTTTACGCTGTAAAATTACGGGTTGGCCCCACTTTAAAATTAAGTCTTTGCCTCTGCTCAAAATAAAACTACGCTTTTGGCCTCAGCTAAAAAATACGATTTCGCCCACGATTCAAAATTACAATCTCGCCCTCAGCTCAAAATTACGTTTTCTCCCCTGTTCAAATGGAAAAAATTTGTTCTCGCCCCCACCTTAAAATTACGATTTTTCCCCGTTTAAAAAATTATGATTTTGTCGTAGTTAAAAATTACGTTTTTGCCCCTGTTCAAAATAAAATTAGGCTTTTCGCTCCAACTCAAAATTACGATTACGCCCTTGGTTCAAAATAAAAATATGGTTTTGCCTCTGGTCTAAAATTATGGTTGTGCCTTTAGTTTAAATTTATATTACTGTGTTGCCATAGGTTCAAAAGTACGAATTCGCCATTGAGCAGGTTTACACTTTTGCCCGTGGTTTCAATTTCCTGTACTGCTATCACTTGACAAATGGTATCAAAGTTAAGAGCCGAGCAGATGTGACAGCGAGGACATTGGCTCCCTAAGAGAGGATGGAGATGTAAATTCCAAATCAGTTTAGGGTGACAATCAAACCATTGTTATAGGAGGATGGAAACCTTCTCTACCTAAATACATTTGTTTTTTACACCAGTGAAAAAAATATTACTTTCCATTAGTTAAAAATAACAGTATTGCCATTGTTTTAGTTCTTTTGGCAAAACTATAAAAGTGTTATGTTTTTATTGGTTGACTTGATTTAATTGTTTTACGTTAAATGAGTTACCTAACACTCGCTCATTATTCTGCCATCGCCACGCAACGCAACGCAGACGATCCATCTAACTATTTCTATATAAGATGCTAAAGTCTCACCTTTTCCTTTTAGAAGTAACGGCTGAAGTCTAAACATTAAAAGATGATTATAGCCGAGGAATAAAATATAAAAACATGGACTGATTTGTATCGAGATTGTGGTGACTCTTTGACCCTAAAAATAGTAGACCATCATTGCTTAGCACAACAAAGTATTGATTCTTTTGTCCTTTTCCTTTTTCTTAATGTCAGATTTATGTTTTATAAAAAACCCTATTTTTTTTCTTATTGTCAGATTTTAAAACACTAGTTTTTTTCAAGTGAACTTCGATTAGAAAAACCAAGGCCGGCACCAAGACAACAGACAACTGCATCAATACAAATTTACACCAACTTTTCACATAACATTCTAAGCTTCAACCTATTAGAGAACCATAAAAAACCTAACACCTTGATCTCGCTTGTGATATTCTCGATTCTAGCCGGCTTACCCCCAAATTCTCCTAGCCTTCCAAATGCTCCAGCATCCTATAACAATGATACCTTGAATTGCTTCTTTCCTTTGCTCCGACAACCCGGCAATGTTATGAAGGTCAAGAGATCCCTAAAAGAGAATGCAAAGAGAACTTTATGTGAGCCTCGTAAATTTTCTGGTACGGTGTGATATAGTAGTGTGGTTAATCTATAAGAAAAAAGAAAACTTTATGTGATCAATTCAAGTTTTAGAGAAAATTACTATTTTCTAAGTTGATTAGACCATATATAGACACTTAGTCTTAAGTCCTCTACGTGCAACGGGACGTAAAACCGTACCATGTAGTCGTAAACCAAATAAAAAGTAGACGTAAGAACGTTGATTCACCACGTCCGTTATGGCGTGTTAACGCATATAAATTAGACCAAAACGTAACTATAGAAAAAACACTAAGTCGACCTAGGACCCGCATGTTGTTACGGGCCGTTAAACAGAAAAAAATAGAAGTAAACACGTTGAAATGCACACACACGTTGCAGCGTATTAACTCGCAAAATTTAGACAGAAACGGAAAGTAAAAAGTTTGTAAAAGATTAAAAATATAAACTACCAAAGTTGATATATTGAAGTCAATTATTTATTTTTTATAAATAAAATTTATTTAGTTATTATTATTATTATTTTATTGAATAGCTAACATTATTTTATTGAAATCTAGCTGGATGTTAGCACTAACCATACATATAGTGGCGGTGGTGAGTGTGTGTGGAGAATCGCACAGGACCCGTGATTTCAGAGGCACCTTTTTTTAAAAAAATCTGATATATATTGTTAATTTTTTAAATAGTATACCCATACTAATTTCAATATACGCTCATTTACAAATCAATTTTATGGTTTAGAATTTAGCTCGTTTGGCATTAGATTTGGCATTAGGTTTATTGAGCCATTTGATTTTAATAATAATAATGATAATAATAATAATAATAATAATAATAATAATAATAATAAAGCATTGTTTATTGAATAACATGACTTTGTCATTTTCGTAATTGCATTATTTATCGTTAAGACATAAAGATACATTTCAAGCTCAAACAGTACATGAATTCTCAAAGACACCACTAAATACATACACCATTGTGCAATAGTTTGGTTTCCTGATGTGTTGTGAGACTAGAGAGCAATGAATAGACAAGAAGAAAAATGCATAGAGTTAAACCCATAAAAAAGTATTACTACATATAAATTTGGTCTTATTATTTAATTTTTTTCACGGTATCAAATTCAATACAATCTCACAAAATCCTCATCATAAGTTTCTTTCTTCTTATGGGTTTATCATAAAAATATGATATCTAAGGTAACTGAGATTTCTATTAAGCCACTGTGTTTAAATAATATAATTAAGGATCCCGTTAATTAGGAAAGGTAAACAGAAAATAATAAGAGATCTTCTAATATCTTTTACTCCCCCTCAAGTTGGAGTGTGAAGGTCAAGAATGCCTAACTTGCGTAGAAATAACTTGTAATTGTTGAGATCTCGATGACTTGGTAAACCGATAAGCTATTTGGTTCTTGGTTGTAATTGGTAAAGGCACCCAATTCAAGAACAAAGTAGCAGTCCATTTTCACATGTTTTGTACACTCATGAAAAACAAGCTTTTTGGCTATGTGATGAGATGCGAGGTTGTCACAAAAAGAGGAGTGGCAGCGGAAATGAAATTTGGAAATCCCGTAGCAACCAACGCAACAGGAAAATTTCACAAACGACGGATCCCATGGCTTGATATTCATCTTCAGCAGATGATCGAGTACATAGATTGTTTCTTTGTTCTCTAAGACACACACATGTGCACCTCGTAGGTAAATAAGATATCTCGTTCGAGAATGTCTAGAAATTTGACACCCCAACCAATCTGAACTAGAGTGGGCACTTAATTCCAAATCACCGTGCTTACGGAAAAAAAGGCCTTATTCTAGTATAGCTTTCAAATACCGAAAAAATGTGATGAGCAACCTCCATGTGTTCTTAACGGGGATTAGAAACAATTGACTTAAAAGATTAACCGAATAGGCAATATTGGTCGAGTTGCCTGAAGATAAAGTAATCTCCCAATGATGCAACGATATTGTTTGGCATCCGTTTGCGACTTTATGAACATTGGTCAAGTTTGAGGTTTTGCTCCATGGGAAAAGAGCTAGGCCTACACCGTGTGAACCCGGTGTCTTCAAAAATGTCCAAAATGTATTTTCTATTGCTTAGGACTAAGTTGTCTGGGGTTCTTAGTACTTCAATACCCAAAAGGTACTTTAATGGACCAAGATATTTAATGCTAACACTTTGATTGAGATATTCTTTTGCTTGTTGAATTTTGTCAGTATGATTACTAGTGATGATAACATCATCGACATAGATGGGATTGGCGATGAGTAATTCTCCTTCCTTGAAGGTAAATAGAGAATAATCAGCACGTGATTGAGTGAAACCGAAGCTAAGAAGGGTGGTAGTAAACTTTGGGTACCAACTTCTGGAAGCTTGTTTCAGTCCATACAAAGACTTTTTAAGCTGACAAACTCTCTGCTTATTTTCTTTACGAATCCCTTGAGGAATTTGCATATAGACGTCCTCTTCTAAATCTCCATGGAGTAAAGCATTATAGACATTAAGTTGGTAATGTATCCAATTCCTTTTTACTGCAATGGCGAGAAGTGCTTGAACTGTGACTAATTTGGTGATTGCGCAAAAGTTTCATGGAAGTCAACCCCTCCCATCTGATTGAAGCCCTAGCCACAAGACGTGTCTTGTACCTTTTAACGGTCCCATCTGGTTTGTATACCAGATGAAGTTGATGGCACGTTTTCCTTCCGGTAGTTGCTTAAGAACCAAGTTTTGTTTGCCTCGGGATTCAATCTCCTTCTTAATGACTGCTTTCCAATGTTTATCTTGAATAGCTTCATAGAACGTTTTCGGCTCACTATTGGAACTAATGGCAGCCAAATAAGCCTTGTAATTTTTAGTAAACTTGTTATATGATACATAATTGGAAAGTGGGTGTATCGTAGAGGAAGGTTGATCGTGTGTAGGATGAGCATGGTCAACGGAAGGTGGAAGATGGACCTCATAATCATGTAAGCGAGTTGGTCGAGTTTTACTACATTTCATTCTCGTTTGTTCAGTTGCACCTTCGAGGTCGGGGTTGTGCCCTGCATGTGTCTCGAAAACTTGAGTTTGGTCAAGTAAGTCTGTCTGGTGCCTCAAACTCGTGACCATGATTAGTTTCTTCTTCTTTTTCCATGATGTGGTTATCAAGTGAGGTTCCGACAGGAAAGAAATGCATGGTTACTTCGGGTTCATTGAAATCATGAACCTTGGTTGGCTCATCATCAGGAACCTCAAAAAATTTCGTGTCTTTTGTCATTCAACGAACATGAGCAAAGGGAAATGTGGTTTCAAAGAACCTGACATCTCGTGAGGTAAAAAAATTGCCATGTTCAATACAAAAAAATTAAATCCTTTTGAGCCTTGAGGGTACCTAAAAATACACCAGGTCTCCCCCTCAAATCGAGTTTGTCTCCCCTGTTTTAGTACTCTAGCCATAGACTAAGTAACCCAAAACTCTCATAAGATCATAATCTGGTTTCTTTCCAAACATGATTTCATATGGTGTTTTGTTTTCAATTGGTTTTGAAGGCAAGCGATTTATTATGTAAGTTGAAGCTTGTATGCCCTTGATGTGCTCGTAGTGTAACATGATTTATATATGCATTTGACGGGTTTATATTGCAAATTATATAAGATTATGGTATTTATTTATTCGTATTGTGAATTTGCAGGTTTAGATGGTGTTTGTGAAGAGTTTGGATGTAAACCTAAAGAAACGAGGCAAAACGGAGCAAAGCAGTGCGACAAGGAAGAAGCTGAACTCCAAACGGGCATATCTTGAGCTAGGAACTGAGTTACGGGGTGTATTATATATCGATCTTGACTCTTTCGATGAGACAATTTCAAATACGGGCTTTGTGGACCTTGATTCTTTTGTTTACCATCCATAACCCACCAAAAGCTTACGAGCCGTAAGAGACCTAAAGTGGGCCCAGTCGCGTAGAAACCCCAATTTTGCATTTATAGAGCCCATGACGACAGAGAACACAACAAAACGCGATTTGGAGGCAGAGAATGTTGTTCTAGAGCAGAACTAAAGATCTAGAGGTCTAGAGGTCTAGAAGAATTGAAGATCTATCCATTCAATTTGCATCTAATTGCACATATCGATTCGGTTTACTTTTGTTTTCAGTTTCTATCACATCCATGACTTCTTTTCGATCTTGTTATGGTTTGTTTTACATTACTATGCTAGGCTAAACTTTTGTAAGCCATTTAGGCTAAGATGATGCTTGTTCTGGTTTGATTGATACATTGGTTTTTGCATATGATTGTGTGATTTTAGTAAAGTTTGGTTATTTTGATTTTATGATGTGTATGATTACTTGTTAGAATTGATTTTAGATCCGATTTGTGTGGTCTTATTGATCTTTCTATGAAATTATGCATGTTGGATTCAACACGTGTTATCTTTAAGTTATAAAAATGCACTTATAATCTGAGGCTTGAATCCTTAACCGGTAATAGACAAATTAGTGATATAACTGGTAAAATTAGTGAGCTACCTATGAGAAGGGTCTGAATAAAAGGATTTGGAAACTAGTTAGGGTTTGCTTTAAATGGAGTAACATAGATATTAATTCTCTCGGTTCATTAATCTACTGTTGCTAAAACAATATAAGAAACCTTACGTTATAAGGGTGGTAACTAAAACTTGCTTCACAAGATCAGATTTTGGTGTGTGTCTCTAACATCAATTCTATAGTTTTGTGGGATTAACCCCCTAATCCATTTTAGCAGTTCACACGTTACTTGAACTAAAGTAAAATAGTTTTCATAACTAATTAAAACCAATAGTCATTCCAATCAAGATGAGTTAAAGTCTAAATGGTTAATTCTCTAATCTGAATTCTCTAAATCCACAATTTATGTCTACTTGCAATCATTAGTTGCTTCACAAATAACTCTTACATCGGTTAGATATTAATAAACGATATATTATTCGGAGCCACTTTGTACTTTGGATCAATACTTGGTTCTTACCATTACCATACTGCGTATATGATAGGTACACTTGCTTGTTATGCGTGTAGTTTGGTTCAGGTGATTTCTATTTCTATAAATTTAAAACTTGTGTAATTGATACAATTTATACGTACCATTCACATGCATCAGCACGCACCCCAAAATATTTTTGGTTTGCTTGCTTGAAACATGAGGGCATGAGTTATTTCAAGCAAGTAACAGTGTTTTGGGTCCACAATCCCATTTTGTTGAGGGGTGACACGTAGTTTCCAGAAGAATGCCTTCTTGTGCATAGAAGTCCATCATTTTGTTATAAGTGAATTCTCCCCTATTGTCACTTCGTATTCTTTTGATAGATTTTTCACAATCCTTTGGAAATTTTCAAATAATCACTAATCATCTACTATAACCGAGAAGAAATTTCCACGCAAAGTAGAGGTTTTTCGATACTTGCCCCAAATATCACAATGAATTAAAGCAAAACAACTTGTCGTCTTAATAAAACTTCTAGGAAAAAGAGAACGGGTAGGCTTTGCTTTATTACATGCATCACAATGAATTTCTTTTTAATGATAAAAACCATTCTCAAGAAAATCGAGTATACTTAATTTGTTGTCTGAACCATGCCCCAACCTCTTATGCCATGTATCAAAATCCTTTCTTGACATCATTCCTTCTTTTCTTCCACCACCATGCCCATCCGGTAGAGACCATTCACGTATTTTCCCACAACAATCAACCTCCACGTGTGTAAGCCTCGCATGTAACAAAAATCCGAAAAAAAACACTACGGTGCATTGTAAGTCTTTAGCAAGGCGACTAACCAATAGAAGATTGCAAGTAGAATAAGTTATACCTAAAACCCCTTTAATTTGTGTTCCATATGACATGGAATAAACCCCTTTCACTTTTACCGAAAGACTACCACCGTTAGAAATAGTAACAAGGGCTCATTCGTTCCACGTGTGTAATTATCAAAAGAAACAATATTATGAAAAATTTGTTATGCGGAACGAGAGTCTATGATCCAGTCATCATCTTTAGACAATATGCCTGCCATGTTTGCGTGTATAACAAAATCACCTTGAGTGTTTTCTTTGTTGAACTGCTTCGGGAGAGTTTGGTATTGTTCGTCAGTTAATCCCCCGACCATGCTTGCTTTAGTGTCGATGCAACCAACTCTCGATTTGCCCTTTTCTCTTTTAGTTTGTCCTATCCACCATTCAGGAAAACCAATTATTTCAAAGCATCTTTCTCAGTTATGAACTTTCTTGCCAAAATGAGAACATTGTTCAGATTCTCTTTTTCTGGTCTTGGAGCAATTCGTTTCCTTTGGGTTGGTTTTGTACTTTTGTTGATTTCCCCCGCCATCACGTCGGCTCTAGGTGGCTGTTAGGAATACAACTAGTTCGGCTTGAGGTTTCATCATGGTGGCTATGTTTCTTTGCTCTTTATCTTCAGAGGCTAGGAGGTATGACTCACCTAGGGTTGGGCTCAGTTTCATTGCTATTAACTAAGTTCGTATCGTAGAGAAGTCTAAAAAGTGTTTATGGTATTATTGAATTGATGATGAAACAGAATACAAGACCCTTTTATATAGGGAAGAATCCTAACCCTATTATAACACATATTTAGGAAAGGATCACAATGTCATATATATCATAACTATCTATTCTAAATATAAATAAATCTATCTAGAAGCTTCCGTGCTAATATCCCCCCCTCAGTTTGAACTGGTGGAACACAAACGCCCAAACTGGATCTAAATGACTGAAAAAGCTGTCTCGAAAGGCCTTTTGTGAAGATGTCTGCGTACTGGAGATCTGCGGGGACGTGTAGCACTCGAATATGACCGACACGGACCTTCTCACGAACGAAATGAATATTTATTTCAATATGTTTTGTTCGTTGGTGCTGAACAGGGGTATCAGACATATATACAGCAGAAATATTATCGCAGTAAACGACCGTAGCCTTTTGCAAAGGAGCATGTAGCTCAAATAGCAGGTTCCAAATCCAAGTAGCCTCGGCAACAGCATTAGCTAACCTCCGTACTCGGCTTCAGCACTAGACCGTGAAATAGTTGCCTGACGCTTCGATGACCACGAAATTAAATTGTCCCCTAAGAACACACAGTAGCCGCTGGTCGATCTTCGAGAGTCAGGACAACCGCCCCAGTCCGTATCTGAATAGGCCACTAGAGAATGGGCTGGACTGGGACGAATACGAATACCATACGCCAAAGTACCCTGTAAATAACGAAATATGCGTTTGGTGGGAAGTATGTTGTGAAGGTAGACGGCCGTATGCAGGGATTCCACCCAAAAGAATGGAAGAAGACAAGCATGAATAAGTAGGGACCGGATGATATCGTTTAAACGGCGAATCATCCGTTCTGCACATCCGTTTTGGGAGGATGTTTGGGGGCATGAGAAACGGAATAGAAGTCCGTTCTGATGTGCAAATGTTTTAAACAGGTTGTTGTCAAATTCCCCTCCCAAATCACACTGAAAAGTTTTATGTGGCGATGAAATTGGGTTAAGATCAAGCGGTGAAATTTAATAAATGTTGGGTATGTTTCAGATTTGTATTTTAACGGGAATACCCAAACAAAGTATGAAAAATTATCAATTAAAACCATATAATATTTGTAACCGATTTTACTGACAAGGGGTGAGGTCCATAGGTCACAATGTATGATATCAAAAGGGGAAAAAGTGAAGGAACTGGACGTATAAAAAGGTAATCGTTTACTATTTGAAAATTGGCATGAATTACATAGTCTAGACGAATCGTCTTTATTACAAGAAAAATTAAATTTGCGACTAAGAATATCTAGGACTTGAGTGCCAGGGTGGCCAAGCCGATCATGCCAAGGGAGAGAAGGTGTCGAAAGAAAACATGCTTGTGGCGGAATTTGTGGTGGTGTGATTGGATAAACGTCCCCCGTGCTATTGTGGCGGGAAAGGTGGCGTCCAGTTTTGAGATTCTTCACAGAGAAACCGAAAGGGTCAAATTCAGAAGACACACTATTATCAGGGGTAAAACGTCTAACGGAAATAAGGGTTTTGATGACAGATGGGCTATCAAGGATGTTTGGTAAAATGTAGGTACGGTTGTGAATTTTGAAAAAAACTAGTGCCGGACTCGTATATCGGTAGATATTGCCCATTGCCAACAAGAACTTTAGTATTTACAGGAGACTAGTTGGGAATGGAAATTATACTTGAATCCAAGGTGTCGTGAGAGCTCGCTCCAGTATCCATTAGACCGGGATCCTGTTGTTGCTGACGGAGATTCATAGCTGAGAAGGCAGCCTGGAGATCAGCTGGGTTCAGTGCATTATAACCCAGAGGTGGCGGAACTGATGTGCCGGCCTGTATGAAGTATGCTGGTGGGCCTGCTTGGCCGGACTGCTGTGTTTGAGCCGAGGTGGATGTCGGGCTGAAGTGGGCCGTGGGTGGGGTCCAATATGGCTGGGTTGGGTAAGGGCATGGTGGTGTAGTCCACCAAGCCCAAGTGGGATAGCCTGCGTTTTGGGAAAACCAAGTAGTATTACCTGGTGAGAGTCCAGCACCTCGCCTACGTCCTCCTCAGCTGTTTCGATTAAAGTTGTTGCGTCCGCGACCTCTCCCTCGAAAGGGCTGCTGTCCAGGATAGGATGGGTTCTGGGAAGTCGGTTGTTGAGTGGTGGGAGGTTGCGGCTGTGCAGTGGGTGCAGCGAGAACCGAGGTGGTTGCTTTTTGACAACCCTCGATCCAAATAGCTTCATCGTTCAGCATGCTTAATGCTAGATCCCAATTTGCGTTGCTTGAATTAGTCAAGGATGCGGTGGTGTCAAACTCAGCTGGTAATCCGCGTACTAGTTGAAGAACAAGCCGGGATTCGGTTATTGGGTGGTCAATATCTACCAGTTGATTTGCGAGTTCCTTAAGTTTCTGGCTTAATCATCAAGTGAGGAACAGGTGGCGAGGGTAAGGTTTACAAATTTGGTTTCCAAAGCAGCCGCGCGCAGCCTTTTTATTGCTTAAATAAATTTTCTCAAGTTTGACCCAAGCGCCTCGTGCGGTTCGTCTGAATCCATAACTCGGGGCAATAAATCATCAGAGACGGTGCTCAAGATCCACTGAAGGACCAACGCATCTGGTTCGTGCCGCGCGTCGTATGTGGGGTCGGTTTTTTCCGGGGCTGCAGTTCCATCGATGTGATTTGATACCTTGTACGCAAGTACGTGTAGTTTAAATAACTTGACCCACACGGTATAGGTAACCTTTGATCCGTCTAAAGTACGAAATTTTGATTGTATATTCGTGACAGAGTAGGCTGGATGTAGTGGGTCTGGTTTCGAGGTTGAATCCGAAGATGCATCGGTTTTGGTCATATCGACAGGAAGGTGATAATCGACGGCTGGAGATGCGCTATTAATTGAAAGGGATGAAAACGCAGAACCGTGGCTCTGATACCATAAAAGTGTTTCTGGTATTATTGAATTGATGATGAAACAGAATACAAGACCCTTTATATAGGGAAGAATCCTAACACTACTATAACACATAATTAGGAAAGGATCACAATGCCATATATATCATAATTGTCTATTCTAAATATAAATAAATCTATCTAGAAGCTTCCATGCTAATAAATTCATGATCAAGGCCCATGAGAAACACATACAACCGTTCCTTTTCAACAAATTTTGTCATCTACGTTGTTGCGTTGCAAGAGCAATCACCACATGTGCGACGCGGAGTCGGTAAAACTATAGATATTTCATCCCAACAAAGGCCGAAGTCTCGTGTAGTAGGCTGACATCGATGACCCATCCTGTCGAGTGACGGTTAGGGTTTGTTTCAGCTCGTAAGCGTGTGGCACACTTTCTTTGCCCAATCTCTCTTTAAGATCATCTCATATCTTAGATGCCGTATTAGCATATCTGACACTGCTTCGAATCGTTTCCTCCATAGCTATGGTAAGCCAACCTTTAATCATGGCGTCGCAACTAATCCATGCCGTGTATTCGTCGCTTGTATTCTGAGGTTTCTTGATCGAACCATCTACAAACCCCACTTGTTTTTAGCGAATAGAAAATTCACCATCTCATGCGACCAATCGTTGTAATTGCTACCCGAGAGACGATCATTGACTTGCATTTATCTTGGGTAGCTGGGATCGATGGATTTGGGATCGTTTTTGTCACCTCACTGGATTTAGCATCGTCGTCTGCCATAAGGATTGATTAAGGTTTGATGGTGTAACGTCTCGTATTTTAGTATTCTTAGTTTTAGAAAGTTCGTATTCACATTCTATTTTTAGAAACCTTACATTCGTATTTCAATTTCAATCTCACAATTCGAGGCGTTAATCATAATGGAAATTCATATATATATATATATATGTGTGCTACCTTTCATATTTATGTTATATACGCAATGAATCTTTAAATACGTGTTTATACGCAAAACGAGACTTAAAATACACTTTGGATACCTAAAAACAAGTTAAAATACAAGAAAATGACAGAAAATAACCTAGTTACAAAAAGCATGGAGTAAAAGTGAGCAAAACCAAAAACTTTTCCACATCCTTTCTCCCCCAATCACCTTCCACCCTTTTTTAGCTAATCATATTTCACCCTTCTCTACCTACTTTCTACTCCAATCACCTTCCACCTTCATAACTCCCAAACCCTAATACCCACTTTTAAATACAAGCCTCCCACACCTCCTAAACTCTTTCCACACACTAATCTACTCCCAAACTCTCTAATCCTCTCAAGAATTTCAAGCAAGGAAGAATATTTTCAAGTGTTCTAAAGTGAGTTGTCACTCACTTTTCTTCACCTTTCTTCTTCTAATCTTCTTTCAAACAACTTCGGCAACCTCTAGGAAGGTTTTCACAAGTTTGCCATGACAAACTAAGGTGGAACCTCACCATATTTGAGGTCCAAAGTAGCATAAAATTATGCTATAATTTATTTTTTTGTTTCTTATATATAATGCTTAAAAGTTAGTGGAATCTTGTACCCCGCATGCCCCCAACTAAACTCATAGTTGTGGGTTTTTGTAATGGTTGATTTCCACAAGAAAAACACTCAAAACCTTTGTAAAATTTGCCCTAAAAAGTACAAAGTGACTTCAAGGTGTTGGAACCATCCAAGCTTTCAACCTTCAAAGTTGAAAGACTTGTTTTTGGTGAAGATGTGAACAATGGAAGCCTTGGCTTTCCAACCATGTTTCCACCTACCTCACTTATTTTAGTGGCGAGAATATCTAAGTAACTTCCAAGAATAAGTAAGATAACCCCGCCTCGCCTCCAACATTTGCCTTGTTGGGTATGACACGCCCGGGTTATTCTTACTTGGCTACTTAGCAAACTTAGCCAGTTGTACTTTTATTTTATACATGACCAACCGGGTCGTCAACTAAGTTGATGACTTTGTGTTTTAGTGAATCATACAATGAGGTTTAATCCTACCTCCATTGCTTGACTCACATGATAATACATGATGGACTAAACTATAACTTATACTATATACTTTTTAACCGAATTCTCGATACTAACCGGGTTATGGTTAAATGTGAGGACTTAGGTTAGATTATCTTCGTTTCTAGACTCCTCGTGTGTTTAAATAAACACACCACAAACGTCGAACTTATAAGAGTATCAACAACGTGGGAGGTTAAGGACGTATCCACATCAGTCTACCGAGAGACTGCCTCCATGAACCGCACAACTTTTCTCTTTCCTCTCTATTCACAAAGATCGGCTTCCTCACTACGTCATGTCTGCAGAGGTCCTGCTGTGCCTCTTCCACGTCTGTTGTCCATGAATTCTATACCCTAACAATATACGGTCTAAAAAGTGACAAAAAGAAAAAGAAAACCTATAATAAGACGAACCCACAAGAAGAAAAAAATGCAACTAGCAAGAAACTAGAGCTAGAATGTATCAATATATAAATGTAAATATTCTATTTACAAATATAAAACAAACTTGTACAAAATAAAAGTAATAAATGTAACTGCAAAAATATATCGTTAGCGAATCCCTTTCTTATATAAAAAACCCCTCGTTATCTCAATAGGGTTAAGTTATTCTACAAAAACTCCTAAAAATAAGAAGTGTACAAAGACGCAATGGATCGCACAAGATAACACAATGTCGAGCAGTATATAACACAATGCCGAAAAATATAACACAATGCCGACGAAAAAAGACATAATGAGTCGCAAAAAAGACACGACGACACAAATATAGAAAAAACACAATGAGAAATAACAGCCACAATGATAATAAACAAAAATTCTAAAATCTACAACCTATAAATCCAAAGTGAAAACCTAAAATCTCACATCGTAGAGTTCGACGAGACAATTCCAATGTCGCATGAATGAGATCAATCGGAGTCCGTTTGATACCATTTGTACGACTTCTTATTTTTAGACGCCTTTGTATTTGATTCTAAACCCCCTCATTATGTAAAAGAGAGTTTTACCCACAACACAAATTAGTTTGCAAACAACAACGTAAGGCTATAGGGTGTGGGGGTCATGGTTTGGTCATCAACGCCACGTAGGACCATTAATGAAATGTTACACCACCCTCTTGCCTCATACACCATGATTCTCATGGATTAAACCATGAAAACCATAGGCCTCCTTTCCTTATTTGATATTTCATTTCCTTTTCACAAAAATAAATTAAAGTAAGAGAATAGTGGTTTGGGTCATGATCACACCCTTAGGGTAGTGGTTTTGGATGATAGATTAGAAGTAGGTGACATAGCGCTGATGTGGAAGGTCATGGTGATCATGAGGGTCATGACCACACCCTATAGCCTAATAGTACATTTCCATATAGTAGGTTGGTAATTTATTACACCATCCATCAACACAACACGACATGACTCCGCATAAGTTAAGCAGGTTAGTGTTTGAGGTATACAGGGCGACACTTTTAAAACACGATTAATTTAGTATCTTAATGGATCAACCTTCTTAATTTCTTTATGACATGTAAAGCACCATTAACTTATCGTGTTAAATAAGTTGACACGAAATATATTTAATTGATTTAACCAAGTTGTTTTATTGAACCACTTACCTTTAATCGTATTAAATGTGTCGTTTCATGTCGTATAACCCGCACATTAAGCATGCCCGCGTTAGTGTTTAAGAAAACATGTTTAGTTAAACATGTCGTCTTCATGTTCACTAGTCATTTTAAATGGGTTGTGTCGTGTTGTGTTTGACCCGTATGTCGGAACACATTACATTTTGCAACCTCTAGTTTCTTATACTACTAACTTTATAAGCATAACCTTACCAACAAACCCTTTATGAAATAAAGTTTTATAGCTTCATATGTTAAACAGAAAGTAGTGGAAACACCACCTTGTCACATTGCATGCCATTGCACATGTTTACCTTCAGTCCTTCACATTTTCTGCTCAGACATCAGCTTCTGCACATATACATACATCAACCAGAAGCTTGTCGATGTAGACCCGTGCTTTTGATCCATGAGCTGGCAGGATAGCTAACTGGCCCGCATAAAAACGGGTCGGCCCGTAAACATATTGTTGTCATCTTATATAACCAATGTTTTAAACTAGTATTTTGACTCGTCACGCGTTGGGCGGCGTCTAAACTTAAACCAACTCGAACTTATACCGTCACATATCTAACCCGACTCGTTTTTGAACAAAATCAACGTTAAAACATAGAACAGCTAAAAACGCACATGAAAATAAGCACGAAAACGTATTATATTTGACCTGTCACTGAGAAAATTTACGTCGAAACGTCAACCAACTTGGATATATAACGAAACTTACTTAAAAATAAGCACGTAAGAAAATAATGTTTTTTACATTAAAGAATGGTACTAACGAAAGTAACTCGAATTTGTACCACCTAGTGAATACGTATTATATTTGACGTGACTCGTTTCTGAACAAAACACAGACCAACAAAAAAGGTACAAAAAATAAGCATGAAAATGTATTATATTTGACCCACGAAACGTACATAAAAAATAAGCACGTAAAACTCAAGGGGGTCAAAATAACATTTTACAAAATGCCATTTTTTGTAAATTTGCTAAAGAAAAAAAAATAGAGGTGTGTCTTACATACTGTTCCTAAGACACCCGTTTTTGTTATATATAATAATAATGTGATTTTAAAAACTATATCTACCACCCTTCATGAAAGTAAATAAATCAAATTGTCACATCTTTTCAAAATGTTCTTAATGTAGTGAGCAATTTGATTGTCTACCAACCAGATAATGGATATATGACCCTAAAGAGTACAAGTTGTCTGGTGTGTATTAGAACAGCCATTATTACATAAAAGAATTACAATATACAAATTTGTAAGTTTCAACTCAACAAATAGAAGATGATAGTTACCAATAATAATTAAGTTTGACCGATTGACCATCGCTATAAACGACTTACTGTTTCGGAAAATATGGATGCAGCAGTAAATCCACTTAGGATTGCACCTTCAACATATGAATTTTTCATTTTTTGATATACTTGTTGCTGGAAAAGCACTTCCCCTGCATCACATGCAAATAAACATCTAAGTAAATGATCATAATATAAGTTAACAAGTCATAATTTACAGACGTGAACTTGTAATCAGTGTTGCAAAAGTCACTAGGAGCTAGGTGTACCTACTAGCAATTCCTCATCATACTCAGTAAATCCCACCAATAGCAACGCTAAGGTAGGGTCTGAGGAGGGTAAGATGTAGACAGCCTTACCTCTACCCCGTAGGAATAGAGAGGCTGCTTCCAATGAGACCCCCGGCTCAATAGTAGTTTTGCATCAAGCCTTGGACATAAGGCACATAACACTCGGCAATTAGGACAAAAGCCAATTAGTGCATGTACCCCCTTGTCTTTCAATTATCAACGCCACCACATGATGCATGATTAACAGTCCCTCTCTTTTTAATGTTATTTTCACAAAATTAGTAAAATAACGTTAAAATTAGTGAACTTTCATTCCCCCCGGGGCCCACACATATTTACATTATATGCGCATACCGCAAGCGGGGCATGAACTAATTTTCACAAAATTAGTACCGACTAGCAATTAATAGGGATTAATCGGATTGGAACTTATATTATATATATATATTCAAACTTATATATATATAGGGGTATAAACGAGGCGGAGCGGCTCAAGAGCTACTAGGGATCGGATCAGTAAAAAGCTCGAACTAGCCGAGACTTAGTGAGCCCGAGCCTAAATTATGAGTGTGCTTAGTGATCGAGCCCAAGCTCGAGATTTGTATAAAAAGCTTCTTTAGGCTCGCGAGCCAAAACAACTTCTATATTGTTTTTTATACATATAATATACATACTATTTAACATTGGCGAGTCGAGCCCTAGCCGAGCTTTGGCTCGTTTAGTTTTATGTTATTATGTATGATATCTGGCTATAATTGATTGTAAGCTTTGTTAACCACTATAATACAATCGATTGGAAGCTTATTTAGTCTTAAATATTTAACTTACCTTACCGCGTAATATGTAGTTTGTATTAAAAATTAATATGAACTTTTCAGTTATTGAAATAAACATAGAATAGAAACGATAGTTGATGAAATAAACATAAAATAGAAACGAAAGTTGACCAATTGGATATAAAGTAAAGTTTTAAAATAATGATTTTGCAAGTAAACTTCAAGTTGTAAAATAAAGATATAATTTAATCAGCTTAAACATTCAACTTCAATGATTATGATCATCATATTATATATAGCAAAAGTAAACGCAAGTTTATGACATTCTGATTTTTTTAATAAAAACTCAAATTTTACATAACTTTGTATCTAATTTTTCTTGATATATTTACCTCATTAAGTATTTAGATTTCTACTAATTTTTTTTATGTAGTTAGTATGTTTTTTAAACAGTTTAATTGCATAAAACGGTAACTAAATTTTAATCTTTATTTTCATTCCAAGTATTGTAGTATCACTCTCCTAATAGTACAAGTTTTTTTAAAAAGTTTATAAAAGATGTCAACTTTTTTTTCTTTTGCTTTCATTTACGTCCGATTTATTACTGCTACATGTGCGAAAGTTTACAAGTTATAAAGGTAGATTTTTTTTTTCTTAAAGTTTGTATCTTTATAGAAAAGAAAAAAAAAATGTATATAGGATTCTTTTGTTGGTCTTTAAGGTAGTGTGGGTCTGTGGGATAATAGAATTTCTTTTATTGTTCTTGATATTCTCTTCGTTTCATTATGGCAAATACATATGTTATTGATTAGTATGTACCTTTTCGGCTTTGTATGAACTAGACCTGGCAAAACAAGCACGTCTATTTTATTTTGGGTTGATATGGGTATAAGATAAATTTTAAGATGGGTTAAGATGAGCCAAACAAAATTAATCACTAGGTTAGGATGGGTTATGAAGTGGTGGATAAAAAAAGAAGAGTAGGTCAGGATGGGTATAAGATAAAACCCAAACGGGTCAGAATGGGTATAAGATAAAATCACTAAACTAATTATTAGTCGTAGATATCTCTTCACAACTATGACTTCACCAATCGCCGCCGTATTACTCTCTTGTCGTTTATCGTATAAAAATAATAAAAATTTAAAACCAATAAAAAATAAAAACAAATAAAAAAATAAAAATATTCAAAAAAATCCTAAAAATTCAAAAAAATTCTTAAAAATTCGAAAAATTAAAAATTAAAAAAATTCAAAAAATACTTAAAAATTAAAAAATTCTAAAAAATTAAAATTCTAAAAAATTCTAAAAAATCAAAAAAAAAATCAAAAAAAATTCTGAAAAAATCCTAAAAATTCAAAAAAATCTAAAAAAACGAAAAAATACTAAAAAATAAAAAAATCCTAAAAATTCAAAAAAATCTAAAAAATCGAAAAAATTCTAAAAAATCCTAGAAATTCAAAAGAAATTCTAAAAATTCAAAAAAATACCAAAAAATAAAAAGCTAAAAAAATCATAAAATTTCAAAAAATTCTAAAAAAAATCCTAAAATTTCAAAAAAAAAATAAAAAAAGTCGAAAAAAATTCTAAAAATTCAAAAAAATCCTAAAAAACCGAAAAAATTCTAAAAAGTCCTAAAAATTCAAAAAAAATTCTAAAATATACTAAAAATTCAAAAAAATCAAAAAATTAAAAAAATTCTAAAAACTCCTAAAAATTAAAAAAATCTAAAAAATCTAAAAATTATAAAAATCCATAAAATTATAAAAAATCAAAAATAGTGTTTTTATATTTTTTTATATTTTTAGAACTTTTTGAATTTTTTCATTTTTTAGAAACTTTTTGAATTTGTAATTTTTTTTATTTTTTAGGATTTTTTTGAATTTTTGGTATTTTTTTAAACTGTTTTGATTTTTTTTGAATTTTTAGATTTTTTTGGTTTTTAGATTTTTGACTTTTTATAATTTTTTTTATTTTTAATAATTTTTTAATTTTTACAATTTTTTTTGAATTTTTAGGATTGTTTTTCAATTTTTAGAATTTTTTGATTTTTTGAAATTTTAGGATTTTTTAGATTTTTTTTTTTGAATTTTTAGGATTTTTTTTATATTTTAGAATTTTTTCAATTTTTTAGATTTTTTTGAATTTTATAATTTTATTTATTTTTAGAATTTTTTGGCTTTTTTGAAATTTGTAGGATTTTTTAGAATTTTTTGATTTTTTTGAATTATTAGGATTTTTTAGATTTTATTTTTTATTTTTTGATTTTTTAGATTTTTTATTTTTTAGTATTTTTTATTTTTTTATTTTTTTTTGAATTTTTTATTTTTTTGAATTTTTAGCATTTTTTTGACCTTTTATTTTTTAATTTTTAAAAAATTTTTAATTTTTTAATTTTTTTAGAATTTTAATTTTTATAATTTTTTATATTTTTTCCTTTTTATTTATTTTTTATCCCATCTTTACTCAAAACTATATTAATCTACACCCGTGCTAACTCAAACCCATCTTGACCCATTCCCCATCCGACCTTTTTTTTAAAATACCCATCCTGACCTATACCCATCCTAACCTAAACCCATTTTAACCCATTATCCAAACCCACCGAACTTGCCCACTTTGCCACCACTAGTAGGAACATAGAACAATGATCTTAGCAACGTCTTCGAGCATGTGTACTTGCAAACCATACGAGTTTGTGTTTATCACAAATAAAATAGTTATAAAAGAACATCACCCTGACCCTCATTATATAAGAATCTAAACAAACCGCTGGTGGAGGTTGGTTGAAAGAAACTCCTCAACCAACGTCTTACTATAATTCAGGGGAGAATACCCTATTTTTAGGTGATTTGGAGAGAGACTCCGAACTTCCAATAACCGCTGGATTTACGATCATTTTTTGGAGTTTAAAGGGTTGGGATTAAATCTTAAGGAGATCCTATGGTCATTATTCAGCTTAACAGCGGTACGTTTTACGCTGTCTATATTATATATAATGTGTATTCTATTCCAGTTTTTTTTCAGTATGCTACGGTTAATGAAAATGTTCGAATGAGTGTTGGTTAATAGATGTGTGAGGTAAATGTTAAACAACTAGGAGACATAAATAAGTTATATCTAAGGTCATAGTATCATACAATGTCGTCTTGGCAAGAGATTTGAGATGGCGGCCTCGATTAGGGACACTGGTCCAATGAGCCGTTTTAGGCTCCAAAAATTTGATGGCTATCACAACTCATTCCCGATTTGTTGAGTGTGGTAACAACCAAAATAACGTTGGTACGAATAAAAGAATTAACTCTATTTCACACATCTATTTAGATCGATTCAAATAATAATTTTTAAGAGACAACTTTTCTATCTCAGTTGAGGTTATTTCTAGCATCGCGTGATGGCTATTTAGGGCAAAGTTGAATGTAGTCCTTGTATGGGAAAGTGAAATATCAAAACGTTACATATGGGATGATTGATGATTTCTTGCTTTATATGAAATTTTAGTATTGTATTTTACTTTTGAGGAATTGGTCTGTAATAATCTTAACTAGACGTCATTGGTCATTGCCAGTCTCATCTTTGAATATTCTCCATGCCAGTCCCACCGGTCCTCAGTTAAAAAAAACTTAACGGAGTTAAGTTTTTTTTTCTGAATTACAAGCTGACGTTTTAGGGATTTTGATCAGAACGAGGATACGAGTCCAATGATGTAAAACTTAACTTGAAATTCTGCTCCATACGATGAAAAGAATGCTTCAATTCGGGTGTTTAAACTTCCAATTAACAAAAATCAAGTCGTTTGGAGCACCGTTTCGAGGTAAGTTTTACATCAATAGACTCGTATCCTCGTGCTGATCAAAAGTCCTAATACATCAGTTTGTAAAACTGGGGACCGGTGGAGGAAAAATAGGTGAAAGGTGAGACTAGCATGTGAATTATTCAAAAGTGGGACTGACAATGACCAATAACGTCTAGTTGGGATTATCACAGGCCAATTCTCCTTTCCTTTTTTTTGGTTTAATTACATGTCTCTGCTTTTAAATTAATAACATTTTTAAAATGTTAGTTTGTTTAGTATTTATTTTCAGTGTTCTTAAATTAATATTTAAAAATGCCTATTAAATAACCTAATTTTTTAAAATAAATAAATATTATGTGGCATTTGGCGATACCCTCCAATAGTCTAATTTGAGGAGTTTGAGAAAAATCAAAAATCTAATATTGCGTTTGAGAATGGACGACATGTACCCTAATGTCGTGTAATGGCATAGATTTTAAGTAAATGATGTCATTAAATACTAATGGTTTGTGTACATTAACACATTTACAAATATCTCATTTTATTATAGTGATTATAGTTTATGCTAAAACACTTATTTATAGAAAAAAAAATTTAGTATTTACAGCTTACCCACTCGTTTATAAAGTTGAGTGAGGTATGCTAAAACACTTATTTATAGAAAAAAATAGTATTTACAGTTTACCCACTCGTTTATAAAGTTGAGTGGGGTTTATATGTAGAGTTTACAACGATTGAGTTCAAACCCAAGGTTAACTTCATTCACAAAGTTGAGTGGGGTTTATGTGTATAGTTTACAACGATTGAGTTCAAACCTAAGGTTTACTTCATTCACAAAAACACAACCAAGCCAAAGAGGCAAGGCTGCAACACAAACTACTACATCAGACTAGGGGCGTGAGTTTCATACGTTATTCAAAAACACGACACGATCCTAATACGAAATTTACGGATTTGGGTTTAGTCTAAATGAGTTCGAGTCAGTTTCATATTGAGCCTGCAAACCCGTTTAGCTAAACGGGTGGTATTCGTGTCAACTCTATCGGGTTGGCGGGTTGACTTGTTTAACCTATTTATATTATGTTTTATTTTTTACAATATCTTTTATGTCAAAAAGTAAGTTGGATGAGCGTTTTATGTCATAATTATAACTTAAAAAGAGAAACTGACATCAAAATTTATAGTTGAAATGTAAATGTATTATATACATTTGTGTCTTTTTAGTCAATTTTAATTCTAATAAATAATATTTTATACAAAATTGTAGAAACTCATGGTATCAACCATACAAAACTTGAACATAGAGAAATTGCGACAAAATGGTGACAAAATCTTATTATTAACCCAAACCTAAAAAACACCCAACCAATACCCAAGATCTTACCAATAGTAAGATCAAATGAACAACAATCAAGATCAACTGATTTACACAATCAGGTGATCAACAAATACAGAAAATACGAAGGATACAGGAAAGGATACAACCTGATCTACAAAGTCTCTAGATCTCACAGGCGAGATTCATCAACACAATGAACGAAATACAAAACAGATCAATAAAATACAGAGAGAACAAAGAGATGATGATGTGTGTGTAAATAAGTCTCTTAAAACCCTAGAACTTGAGCTTCTCTTTTATACCAGCATCAACTCAACTTTACACAAAGCCCCTCCAACTATGTTTAATCACACCGACTTCACCCAATGTTACATTGAGGCCCCTTTATTTGTTGCACCTGTTATAACAAACTTGACCAACAACTTTAGTAACATAATAAATATAACATAACATTTTTTCAACATTCCCCCTTCATTCTAATGTGTGAACCAGCTTACCATACCCAGTTTTTCACAAAATGTTTTGTGCTGTACAGTACTTAGCCCTTTTGTAAACCATATGCTGGTTGACTCTCAGAGTCAACTTTAACAGTCTCAACAATACCAGCAGTTACTTTTTCTCTCAGAAAATAAAGATCAACCTCAAAATGTTTGGTTCTTTCATGGAAGACAGGATTGGCTGCCATGGATATAGCAGCTTTACTGTCAGAATGCAATTTGACAGGCAATTTGTAGTTTATAGCAACTTCTCTTAACAAATTCAACAACCATATAATCTCACAGGTTGCTGAGCACATGACTCGATACTCAGCTTTTCCTGTGGATCTAGAAATAGTGCTCTGTTTCTTACTTTTCCAAGAAATCAAGGAACCACCAAGATAAATACAATACCCAGTCTCTGACTTTCTAGTGGACAGACACTTCGCCTAGTCCGAGTCCACAAAACCAACTAAACCAAAACTATCATCTTTTCTAAACAACAACCCATACCCATGACAAGACTTGAGATATCTTAACAATCTTAAGGCAATTTGAAGATGTATCTCAGTTGGGTTGTGCATAAACTGACTTAAAAATTGCACAGCATAACTAATGTCAGGACGAGTCAAAGACAAGTAGATTAATTTACCAATTAATTTTTGAAAACCAGTAACATCTTTTAAACTCTTTTGATTTTTAGTTACTTTAGCAGTCACTAAATAGCTATGTTCAATGGCAGTATCAACTGGTTTGCAACCCAAATATCCAAATTCACTTAACAGTTCTAAACAATACTTCCTTTGGTTTAAACACATACCAGATTTGTTATAGAGCACTTCGATACCTAAAAAGTATTTTAATTTACCCAAATCTTTAATTTGAAAGTTTGAGCTTAAAATGAGTTTAACTTTATTAATTTCTTCAATATTGTTCCCAATGACCACAATATCATCAACATAGACTAATAAAACTACAAACACACCGTTTCTAGATAACACATTCATAGAGTGATCACATTTGCTCTGCTCAAAACCATAATCAATCAATACACCGGTCAACTTTTCATTTCATTTTCTAGGGGCCTGTTTTAACCCATACAAAGACTTAACTAACTTGCAAACTCTAGACTCATTAGGCGAATAATAACCCTGAGGTAGACTCATATACACATCTTCATTAATAGTGTCATACAAGAAAGCATTATTAATGTCAAGTTGAAATAAAGGCCACTCATTCTGAACAGCAAGTGCAATAATACACATGACTGTTACCATCTTCACAACAGGTGAAAAAGTTTCACCAAAATCCAGGCCTTCCCTTTGGTTAAAACCCTTGGCCACAAGTCTAGCTTTAAATCTTTCTACCTCCCCACTAGACTTATATTTAACTTTGCATACCCACTTACAACCTATGGGTTTTCTATCAGGTGGTAGATCAACAAGGGTCCAGGTAACATTTCTAAATAAGGCCTCCATCTCCTTATTAATTACTTCTACCCACCTAGGGTCCCTAGCAGCCTCACTATAACTAGAAGGTTCCAAAGTTTTATTCAACACACTAACAAAACTGAAATTTTCTTTAGACAAATATGCATAATTCACAGTTTTATCTATACCATACTTAACTTTTCCATCTAACCCATAGTCCTCAAACCTTTTTGGAACAACTGAAGTTCTAGTGGATCTTCAAAGACTTAAAACAACACCCCAGATAGGTTGGTCTCATCACTTAGTATTCCACTGTCCTCTGCCTCGCCATACAACCCAGACTCACTACTATCATCTTGACCGGTTGATAACTGTTGATTTTGATCAACAGCACTGGTTGTGGCAGACGAGGAGGGTTCTAATGGTTTTTGATCATCACTAGAACTACCATGAGAGCCATTATTACCCTCTTCATCATTGGGCATTTGAGAAACTTCAGATGTTTCAGTTATAACAATAAAAAATGTTATATGATTTAAACTTTTATCAACAGATTCTTGATTACCAAGCTGTTTATTTTTAAAAGGGTACACATTTTCATAAAACTTCATGTCTCTAGAAAACAACACTTTCTTATTATCTAGACTCCACAACTTATACCCCTTCTTAACATTGGAATAACCAATCAAAACACACTTATCAGCATGATAAGTAAATTTATCCGACTCATTTAACACAGTGCTAAAACATAAACATCTGAAGTTTCTAAGATGAGATAAAGAGGGTCCAAACAAAAAACTACTTCATAAGGACTTTTACCTAGTAATGCAGATGAAGGTAACCTGTTAGTCAGGTAAACAACAGTTAGAATGCAATCAGACCAAAACTTCAATGGTACGCCACCCTGAAACATCAGGGCTCTAGCAATGTTCAAAAGGTGCTTATGTTTACGCTCAACCACACCAATTTGTTGTGGTGTATAAGCACAAGTAGTTTGATATAAAATACCTTTATTTTAAAAAGTTACTCATTTGATTGTTTACAAACTCTGTTCCATTATCACTTCGAAAAATTTTAACTTTCTTTTGAAACTGTGTTAGAACCAGTTCATAAAAACTAGTTAAGTTCTCAAAAACTTCCATTTTATTTTTCAATAGATAACACCATACAGATCTTGAAAAATCATCAACAACAGTTAAAAATTACTTAAACCCTTCATAACTAGACACTCTGTATGGGCCCCAAAGATCTAAATGAACAATATCACCTATTTCTTTTGTCTTATGTTCATTTAAAGGAAATTGAACTCTTACTTGTTTAGCCTTATGGCAAATTTCACAAGGACCATGATCAACAGTTTTAATGTCTAGACTACCCTTTAAAACAACTAGAACCTGATCAGAAGGGTGGCCTAATCTACTATGCCACATATTAGATTTTAACATACTATTATAACACATATTTACAAAATTACCATTCTTTCCAACAATATATAAACCATTGTCCTGACTAACAGTCACCAGGACTTTCTTTGACCTCAAATCCTGTAAAAAACAATCATTCTCACTAAACAAAACAACTATCTTATTGTCTCTAGCTAACTTAAAAACAGATAACAGGTTCACACTATATTATGGAACATAAAAAACATCTTCCAAAACAACATCATTAACCAATTTTATTTTCCCAATTTTAAACACTTTAACATTCGTACCATTTGGATGACTAACTTTTAAATCATAGTCTGACACATCTACCCAATCAAACATACCCCTATCAGACTTAACCATGTGCCGATTGGCTCCAGAATCAACAATCCAATTGTACTCAAATTCAAACATACTAGAACTAGAGCAACTAACAAAACCTGTTGCAAAACTACAAGTGACAGAGGACTCACCTCCCATATTAGACTTGGGCTGTTCACCACAAGACTTTTCACCAACAAGACTCAAAAGTTTAGAAATCTGCTCAGAGGTGAAAGGCAAAGAAGCACCAACAGAATTTGAAGACCCAATAGTGGTATTACTTTTACTACGATTATTAGACACATTTGACTTAACCATCTGTCCCCCTGGTCTTCTCCCAACACCAGGAGGATAACCAATAATTTCAAAACATCTGTCAACCGTATGACCCAGCATATTACAATGTGAACATTTTAGATTAGGATTAGGTCCTCTAACATTTTTCTTCCTAGAATCAAAAAACTGACCAGACTTAGTTACAAAAGACACATTTTGACCTTTTGACCCACTGTAGACATTCTATGAGATTCTTCTTTAGACACTATGGAAAAGGCAACCTTAACTGAAGGGAATGGTTCTCTTGTTAGTAGGTTAGTCCTTACAGGCTGATAGATGTCATCAAGTCCCATAAGGAATTGCATTAGTTTAATGAGAGTTGAAAAATCGTTATAATCCTTAGCAGCCTGACAAGAACAGGAAGGAAGATGCACCATTGCATCGAATTTTTTCCACATTGTTGTCAGTCTGTTATAATATTCAGCAACAGTGCTCCCATTTTGAGAAATACCATTTATTTTTTATATACATCATACACAATAGAACCATCCACCTTATCAAAAGACTCTTTTAAATCAGTCCAAACTTCTGAGGCAAGTTTAGAGAATACCTGCCCCAGAAATAACTCTTCAGAAATAGAATTAACAACCAAGTAATAACAACTGAGTTACACCTATTCCACTGATTAGCTAAGACCTTATCATCTTTGGGTTTTTCACATTTACCATCAATGAATCCATACTTATTTGTTGCCTCTAAAGCAAGCCTCGTAGCATTAGACCAGACAAGATAATTCTCAGTGCCTTTTAGTTTTATACTAACAATGGTTAAGGTGCTAGAGTCAATAGGATGAAGGTACAATGGGTCTCCTATATCAAGTTTACTAATCAAAGTAGCAGAAGTACCAGTGTCACCCATTTTAACAAGAACAATAACAATCAACAATAGTCAAACAATAACCAGAACAATCAATCAATAGCAAACCACAACACACTATCTGTGATAGAGGCCAGATTCCAGGTTCGTCACTCTGTAGGTGCCTAGACAAGCGTATCACAGAAGCAACAACACACACAAGACCTGTAAGAATGCAAGACTCGATCAAGGCCGGTCCGACTACTCCGGTAACAATATATGCCTATACACACAAAGAATGATGACAGAATAATAAGAGATAGAGAGTTAGAACACCCTTACAGAAGCGTTTAACTCCTTCTATAGCAGATCTAATCCGTAACCTTCTAGGGTTACAAGATTAAGATCAGAAGACAATGACACAAAAATCTAGTTAATTTGCTCTTTGATAATAATCACAGAGACCAACACAGACCTTCACACCACAAATCACGAGCCGTATAAACACCGGCAACCATCGATTAGGGTTTTTCAAACCCAAATTTGATACCACCCAAGATCACACAATTAGGGTTTCTTGAGTACAGAAACCCTACGTTAACCTACAAAATCACAACAACAAAGATAAAACCAACGGGAGAACAACAATCAAGAGCTATACAAGCTCTGATACCATGTAGAAACTCATGGTATCTGAGGGGGTATGGTCCCAAAAACCTCGCGCCAATCAAGGAAACCATACCCATTAATAACTTCTAAGGAAACTGCGAGCAGACTCCTTTGCCAAAATAAGATTTATTAGAACTTTACGCCAAGTATCCAAGAGAGGAAAGCGTCATTTAACTACCTTGCGCGGGCTCGCGCAAGGTTCAAAGTTAACCTTGAACACTCTCTTTGGATAAATGCTTCATTTAACTACCTTGCGCGGGCTCGCGCAAGGTTCAAAGTTAACCTTGAACACTCTCTTTGGGTAAATGCTTCATTTAACTACCTTGCACGGGCTCGCGCAAGGTTCAAAGTTAATCTTGAACATTCTTGTCTGATAATGCTTCATTTAACTACCTTGCGCGGGCTCGCGCAAGGTTCAAAGTTAATCTTGAACATTCTTGCCCGCGCAAGGTTCAAAGTTAACCTTGAACATTCTTGTTTGATAATGCTCCATGCACAAACCTTGCGCAGATATTTATATCAAAGCAAGCATCCACCAAACGTTGCGCTAAGCAGCAAGGAGAGGAAGGAAGATCAGTTAACTAACTTGCGCTTCCCGCGCAAGGAAACAGTAAATCCTGAGAAACTTTCCCTTAGCAAAATCCTTGGTGCAAAAGCAAAGGGAATCTTTTTTGTTATAACAGAATGTACACGTGGCGAATAATAGATGGGTAACAGCTGTGAAACCTTCTAGAAGCCATTAACACCCAATCGTGCAAGCATCTTTTCGGTTATAACCAATTGCCACATGGCAGCATCTGGACGGCTGAGGAAGATCACGGTGATGCATGCTCACATTTATAAGATGTAGTGATCTCATGTTGACACGTGGCGCCTCCCTAACCGCTGATGAGCTCACGGTCCGTGTGCACTAACAGATTGCCAACAAACATTAACGGAATAACAAAAGATTCCGTTAACGTTAACAATCTCTCTTTTTGGCGCCAAACACCGGCTATAAATAAGTAACTTGGAGTTCAAGGAAAGGTATTCACACTCAACTACTCTCTCACTTGCAATACTTACTTCGACTACCTGTACTTATTCTCACGCCGGAGGGTGGTCACGGAGAGACCCCCCTTCTCCCCGTGGCGAGCTAACGGTGTTCTGTTTTGCAGGATCAGCTGGAGTATTGTTCTATTCATCATCCATCATGAAACCAAACGGAGGGTTAACCCTTTTATGCAGAGCCCATTCCATAGATCTACCTTGACTCCGGTCTAGTTGATCCAGGGTTTCTTCAGTATCAACCATACAAAACATGAACAGAGAGAAATAGCGACAAAACGGTGACAAAATCTTATTATTAACCCAAACCTAAAAAACACCCAACCAATACCCAAGATCTTACCAATAGTAAGATCAGATGAACAACAATCAAGATCAACTGATTTACACAATCAGTTGATCAACAAATACAGAAAATACAAAGGATACAAGAAAGGATACAACCTGATATACAAAGTCTCTAGATCTCACAGGCGAAATTCATCAACACAATGAACGAAATACAAAACAGATCAATACAATACAGAAAGAACAAAGAGATGACGTGTGTGTGTAAAGAAGTCCCTTAAAACCCTAGAACTTGAGCTTCTCTTTTATACCAGCATCAACTCAACTTTACACAAAGCCCCTCCAACTATCTTTAATCACACCGATTTCACCCAATGTTACATTTAGGCCCCTCTGTTTGTTGCACCTGTTATAACAAACTTGACCAACAACTTTAGTAACATAATAAATATAACATAACATTTGAATGATAATAATCCAAGTTACTCTTTCAACAAAATTTTTGGTAAAACGGGTTGTGTTCAAGTTCATATGTATGACACGATTTCAGGTTCGGGTCGTTTCGGCTTTGTCTAAAATTTTCGGGTACGGGTCGAGTTGAATCTGCCAACCTACGAACACGACTCGTTTAGCACCGCTACATCAGACTACACAAAATCAAATATTTACCAATTACGCCAAGAGATAAACTTGAAACTAGATCTATTTTCAAGCCACAAAAAACCATACAATCTAATGCTATCCTTGATGTCTTCGACCTTCTAATCTTTATTAGAAAACACCTTCTTATTTCTAGCTTTCCAATTACACCAACTCGAAATTCTTTTTGAGCTCCTATCCTCAAATGGTTATGAAGCTCCAAAAGATTTCCAAACGAAAAAGCATATATATATATATATATATATATTAGGAATATTGCACCTTTGACTCATCCATTGCCACACTGCAGAAGTCACAATGCATTCCGTGAAGATGTGATCCGCGATCTTAATCGAGCTATCACAAAACACACAACCTTCAAGTTAAATAACTAAAAGTTGGGTGGGGTTTATCAATTGAAACTTATTTAAAGCAAGTTATATCGGTAAATATTCATGGTATTGTGTAACTTATCACAATTCACATACAACCGATAATTCATTCTACCTCTTAAGGATTTGTAGAAATGATGCATAAAATTTAGACCCAGAACTTTATCTTTAGTAGGATTGAATTTGCTATTTAGACCATAAGTAGTGGCGTGACATGTGAAATGCCATTTTACGCCATGTGGTCTCCACGTTATCAAGGCTGAAATTGGGTAAAATGGTATAGTGTTAGAGACATGTGAAATTAATGGGTTTGCAATTGAAAGAAAATGGGACTGGTTAACATACTAACCACATGGCTAGTTTCCTTGATTCTCGTAAAATTCATCTCGTCGCCTCTATCACGCGGACTGGCCAAAAATGCATTACGACGAGAAGTGGGGGCGGTGGTTTGCTCGTGATCCGCCCAACCACAAGCCATTACTTTTGATCTTAAACGGGGGTTGCGACACAACTTGTTATCCATTTCCCAGACACTTGTTTGTAATTAGTTGTTTTGAAAAAGGTTAATGATAACTTGACCTTCAATCATTTATTATATCACTATTTTCCAATATTTATAAGCAGGCTATTGACTAAGTTTTATACACTCTTTAAAAAAAACATAAACTTGATTTATTAAATTATTTTATGGAATGTTGTTAGTGTATATCTATCATTTTAAAATAAGTCAACATATGGTATACTTTTATCTTAACAAACTTCCATCAAAACGAAAACTTCAACATAACAAACTTCTATCTAAACGAAAACCTCAAAAAGAACATCAATTTGACTTAAAAAACTAAACTTTACGAATTCAATCAGAAAATTAACACATCTTAATTTTACCCAAATGCTGTAAGTGTATATTTATCAATATAAAATAAGTCAACATATGGTGCACTAGTACCCTAACAAACTTATCAATTTAAAATAAGTCAACATATGGTATACTTGTATCATAAGAACACTTCACAAAGAACATCAGTTTTACTTAATAATCTCAAAATTTATGCAACACATCTAATTAATTATAGAGAAAATAATAAAAATAGCCGTTGACTGGTCAAATTTTAAAAAATAGTCAGTTGAAACCCCACCACAAGCCTTCTCACAAAAATCGATGTTGATGAAGCGTCTTTAAAAATCCTTTCATGAACACCAACCAATTTGTGACACGTGTAAAAAAAAGGTTTTAGCAGCTCTAAGCCTTTTCAGCCATCCCTAGAGATACTTTAGCTCTCCATAGAGAGACTTCGACGCTTTTTTTTTTCATCGTGATTTTTAGACTAGTTTAATTTTTTCAAAAGGTAATATTTAAAAAAAGATTATAGTATGAAAAAATTATACCCATTTAAAAATTATGATGAAAATTTTGAAAAAAAAAGATGTTGAACTAGTGATGACTGGAAAGGCTTAGAGCCTCTACAGACTTTCTCGCATATTGATTGATGTTCGTTGAAAGGGTTTTTAAAGACGTTTCAGCAACATTAATTTCCGTGAAAAATCTCGTGTTGAGGTTTCAACCGACTATTTTTATAAATTTGACCAGTCATAGCTATTCTCGTTATTTTCCCTAATTATACCCAAATACTAATTTAATAAAACAAAACAAACATACTCAAGGATATAATCCATCACTCAGAAAAGCCACCGAATGAAAGTCTCCCTCCACACCCCTAACCCCCCCACGCCACCCCACCCCACCCCCACCCACCAACAAAACACCCTCCTCTGTCCAGTCTCACGGACCTCAAATGCCTTTTCCTGCTCCCTCCCTTTCACGAGCATTGCCTGAAAAGTGAACCCCAAAAGTTCTAGGGTTCCATCATGGACCAGACCCTCCATTCAAGCTTCTTCCTTTTATCCAACTTCCCCTCTGATCCGGTTAACTAAAGCAAACCCTCTTGAATCTTCATTTTCTTTTTCTATTTTTAATTTATTCTTCCAAGATCCGACCACTAGAATCCCCTATTGTCTATATGGGAAGAAAACAGCTAAGTTAACAACTACAAATCTTTCATCTTTCTTGTCATTACTAACACAACTCTGTGAAATATGAATTTTTTCTCACAAAGCTTCAATCTTTCTTCAATTTCATGATAAACCCATGTGGGAAATGTTACATCACTAGTGAAATATCAATATTTTTCTACAAATCTTGCATCTTTCTTCAGTTTCTTGATTAACCCATGAAGGAAATGCTACATCACTAGTGATATATGAGTCTTTTTCCACAAATCTTGCATCTTTCATCATTTTTATGAACAACCCATGTGGGAAATGCTACATCACTAGTGATATATGAGGCTTTTCCCACAAATCTTGCATATTTCTTCATTTTTATGAATAACCCATGTGGGAAATGATGCATCTATAGTGAACACATGAATCTTTTTCCACAAATCTTGAATCTTTCTTCAATTTGATGAAAAACCCATGTGGGAAATGCTACATCTATAGTGAAATATGAATCTTTTTCCACAAATCTGGAATCTTTCTTCAATTTTATGAACAAACCCATGAGGGAGATGATACATCAATAGGTATGGAAGACATTATGTTGTTTAAACCAGATTGGAAATGGGTATTGTCAGAAACTCATTGTTACTCAGTATTAAAGGCTGTTTGGTGTTTCAACAATGCGGTTGTTGGTTTCATTGGCTCGACATTGGCCCAGTGTTTGCAGAGGGTGTTGGACCCTGGCTAAGTGTGTTGTGGTATTCTTTGGTTAGATGGAAAGATTGTTGTGTCCGTGGATCTAGATCGCTTTTCGGGTTGGGTACAGCTGCACTTCTTGTGATTATATGGAGTTGTTTTCTTAGTTTGACTTCAATCTCTTGTGTTCTATGTGTTCTTTTGTGTATGGTAAGTTAATAAGTTATAAAGACTTCACCTTTACAAGATTTTTATGAATTTAGATGTAGATTTAGCAAGAAAGTATTTTTAGAAATTAGAATTTTTATTCTTTTAAATTCTTTGGATATGATGGCATTAACAGTGTAATTAATTTTGATAGGGTGCTGCTGCCTGTGCTATCCACTACCTGGGCCACACACCTGGTGTATTTATAGTAGGGTTAATTGCAATATTGGTTTTGTGGATGTATGGGAACTTTTGGATCACTGGCACATTATTTATTGTTGGAGGTAGGTCTAAATTCCAGTTTAATTATTGATGGGGTGTTTGGCATTGTGTTTTGTAAACTTGAAATTGATTTGGTATGCTGATTGTTGTTTAGTTTCTAGTGTTTGGGTATAGGGAAATTATGTTCTAGTTTGTAGGCCTGTAAATGAACCGAACGTGCAGTGAACTGTTCGGTGGAAAGTTTGTTTATGTTTGTTTATTTAATAAATGAACGGACATGAACATGATTTTTTGCTCATTTAGTTAAGCGAACGAGCATAAACACATGTCGCGTTCGTTCATTTATATTTGTGAACATTCGTTTACATTTGTTCAGTTAAATCTGTTTATGCTCATTCATTTATGTTGGTTAGTTTACTCTAGTGTAAGTTAGTTCCTGTTCGTTTATATATTCGTTAAAAATAAATTAGGTCATCCCAATTTAGTCTAGTTTTATGTAATTAAAATATCGTCCAATACAATTTAGTCTAGTTTTACTAGTTTTTTAGGCCCAACAAATTGATGTTTACGGTTACTTTTAGTTGGTGTTCACTCAATTATGTTCGTTTATCGTTCTTTTATGACTACTGGTGTTCGTTTACGTTCGTCAACTGTTTTTTTATGTTGTTAACGAACAGACATAAATGGACACTTTCATTTTCTTAACGAACAAACACGAAGAAAACCCCGTTCGTTTAACTATCCATGTTCGATCGTTTGTTACGTTAAAGTTAAACGAACGGACACAAACATGCCCCCCATTCTTGTTCGTTCGGTTCATTTACAACACTTGTTTGGGATTGTGTGTTGAAACTCGAAGCTGTAATCGTGTTGCAGGTTACTTGTTTTCAAGGAAACATGCAAGGTTGGTAGTTTTAGTTGCAACCTTATACGCTCTACATTGTGTAAAAGTTCAAGTTGGATGGTCTGGTTTTTTGGTATCGATTAATCTCGCTTTTATATCTAACGATGCATTAAACTGCATCCTCAAGTGGTGTGACGAATTGAGTGAAAAAAACACAATTCGAAGAACCGAACTTTCCAGATTCATTTGTTGAAGATGAATTCAGACCAACAGAGAGCGAGTTCTTCGATTCTACCGATGAACCCGAGAACGTGAATCCTACGGATGAAACAGAGAAAGCGAAACCTACTGTCGAACCCGAAAAGGTGCAACCCTGTGAACCTTTAAGCAAAAAACCAGATCCGGCACCAGCTGTTATAAACAAACCGAAGGAATCAACTCCGGCTGCTGTGGTGAAAACCGATGTAAACGCAGTTAATGAGATGAAACGAATTATTGCGTGTGCGGATCATTATGAAGCGTTAGGCTTATTGCGATATAAGAAAATCGATGCGGCTTTGTTGAAGAAAGAATATAGGAAAAAGGTAGGCTTTTTTTTTATTTCTGTTTCATGAATATTTTAGGGTAAGTTGCATTTTACGTCCTTTAAGTTTCAGCAAAATTCCAGGCGTTGTCCTTTAACTAACGAAATTACAACGGATGTCCTTTATGTTCTAACTTCTTTACTGGCGGTGTCCTTTCTCCCTAAAAAGATTACAAAAATAACGGACATCCGCTGTAAATAAATTAAAACATAAAGGACATCTGTTGTAAAGAATTAAAACATAAAGGACATACGTCATAATTTCGTTAGTTAAAGGACAATGCTTGAAATTTTACTGAAACTTAAAGGACGTAAAATGCAATTTACCCAATATTTTATAAAGTTTGTTTTGTCGTACGAGCCCGTTTCATAATATTTGATGTTTGTGTCGTAGGCCATGCTTGTGCACCCTGATAAAAATATGGGAAGCCCGCTGGCAAGTGAATCTTTTAAAAAGGTTCAATGTGCATATGAGGTAATTTACTAACTTACTTCTAGTTCATTCCACTGTCTGTTAGACTGTTACATACGCTTTTTTTTTACGACTGATATAACTTTTTTTTTTTACAAATATTTAGGTTCTTTCTGATTCTTTGAAGAAAAGAGACTATGATGAACAATTGAGAAAGAAAGAATCGAAGTCACTGTCTCACCGGTCTCCAAGCACTTCCCATCAGGTATGACGTTATAAACACATAGGAACCGTCAAAATGTTATAATCATTTGTTGATTACATTTGTCGGGTGGTTTAATGCAGGATAATCCTGATTACTGCTCTGTGGAATCAAGACGAATACAATGCACAAAGTGTGGACATTCACATATATGGATATGTACAAATAGGATAAAGTCGAAAGCAAGATGGTGCCAGGTGGGATTTAGTGTTCGAAAAGAAAAGAACATAGATAATGAATTTTATTTATTTAATGCAGAAATTAACAAGACTTATATATGTTTCAGGATTGCTGTCAATATCATCAAGCCAAGGACGGGGACGGGTGGGTGGAATATAAAGGCTCCCTCAGCTTCAATCGTCCTAACAAAGTATGTGCTTTTTCAAGAACCGAAATCTTGTCGTTTGAAATATTGCATTTTTTGGTGACTGTGGTATGGTTTGATTTAGGTGGAAATACCGCGTGCTTTTGTTTGTGCCGAGAGCAAGATATTTGATGTTTCGGAATGGGCCATTTGCCAGGTTGGTTCCAAGGACTTTTACGTTATAATGTATTAATTAGGGCTGCAAACGAATCAAACGTTCGGCAAACAATTCGTGAACCATTGGCGGGAAGTTCGTTTGTGTTCGTTTAGTTAAATGAACGAACATGAACAAAGGCCGCGTTCGTTCATTTATGTTCGTGAACGTTCGGTAGCATGTTCTTTTGTGTTCCATAGTTCATTAGTGTTTTTAGTTTTATATTTTTATATTTTAATACTTCAAAATTCCGACAAATAAAATATTTAATAAATGTCAGTGTATACAATTCGTGAACCATTTGGCGGGAAGTTCGTTTGTGTTCGTTTAGTTAAATGAACGAACATGAACAAAGGCCGCGTTCGTTCATTTATGTTCGTGAACATTCGGTAGCATGTTCTTTTGTGTGTTTAGTTTTTTATTTAAATACTTCAAAATTCCGACAAATAAAATATTCAATAAATGTCAGTGTATTATATATTCTTTCATGAACGCTTGTTTGTGTGCGTTTGTTTCCATTTGTGTTCATGAACATTAGATTGAGCTTATTTGTGTTCATCAAAGTTCGTTTTCGTTCGTTGCCTAAAATTAACAAACAAACGAACAAACACAAACGAACACATTCATTTCCTTAACAAACGAACACGAACATAAAATCTTGTTCGTTAAGTGTTCATGAACAGTTCGTGAACACGTATATTTCTTACAAACAAACACTAACAATCTGATTGAATTCGTTCGGTTCGCTTGCAGCCCTTATTTGATGTGCATGCAAAAAAGTTTTGGTTTATATAACTTCTAAGACCATGCATGCGCGCTATTATGTAACAATTATGTTTGGAATGGAACAGGGAATGGGGTGCAGGCCGAACACGCATCGACCAACGTTTCATGTAAACATGGTTGGATTGGAGAAACCGGAGAGATCAAACTCAAGCAGGTATCCTTGGGATTTGGATGCGAAAATGGCAGATGAAGATGAAGAGTTTGAGCTATGGCTTAAGCAAGCGCTTGCTTCTGGTTTGTTTAGCGAAACCTCGAAACGTAGAAAAAGCTGGGGACCCTTTAAGTTACCTCAGAAGAAAGGAACCAAACATCGGATGTCGCAATGAGGAGTGGGAATGGGAATGGCAATGAGGAGTGGGAATGGGAATGGGAATGAGGAATGGGAATGGAGTTGTAAATAGTGTTGTGCAATAGATCGATGATAATAAAGCTGTCTGTGTCATGGTACAGTGAACATCACAACTCTTGCTCCAATTTAAATAGACACTTAATGCTCTTCAGGTATTTAATTTCCAGTTTTGAACCCCTTAATTTCATAAATGCTTTCTTCATTCTTTTCTATCATCATTTTCATTTGGGCTGAGGATAAGAACTGAAGTTTTTTTCTAAATATTATTATGAGAGCCAAAAACTATAAAATGTTAATCCTCGCTCTGCGCGGGCTTTCGGTCAATATAAGCACGGTTCCTTAAAGTATTGGCACGGTATCGTCTTGGTTTTGTAGCAACCAAAATAAATACGTCCAAAAGAATATCGACATGTGTTTTACATCTATCGAAACAAATATCGACACCGGTAGCAATGTTTTTCCGGTAGGGCATCAATTTGGTCACCGATACCAGCTATAGCATACGGTACTAAAAATACTCTATTGCCAATACCTATTTATTTTCAACACTTTTGTAGCGCCATGTCGAGAAAACACAAAAACGAATACGGTACCTGTGTTGGATAAAGCTTTGTCTTTCTATGTGGTAAGGGTTCAAATCCCATTGGTCACAAAAATTAAGCCATTCAAAAAAAAGATTTTTTGAATCGTAGATTAAAAAAGAAAAAGATTTATTGAATCGTAGATAAAAATACGCATATTGCAATAGTGTATTCAAAATTTTATTTTATTCAAATACGAAAAAGGTAAACGATCTAACTGCATATAAAAAACTCAACGATTTTTATATCTCCATGTCTGGAAAACCATAAAACCAAAATTTTATAACAGTTATATTAAAAAATAACTATAAAAATAAAAACTGAAAATATTCAATGGATAACAGTTATATTAAAAAATAACTATAAAAATAAAAACTGAAAATATTCAATGGACATCGTACAATTCTAACTAAAAAATAAAATAAAAAGGAAAACAAAAATATGTTAAATAGACTTAAAAAGAAATACTGTTCAAGTACTTTGAGAAATTCAAATACGAAAAAGGTAAACAATGTAGCTGTATAAAAAAAACTCAACGATTTTTATATCTCCACGTCGGGAAAACCATAAAACCAAAATTTTATAAAAGTTATATTAAAAAATAACTATAAAAATAAAAACTGAAAATATTCAATGGACATCGTACAATTCTAACTAAAAAAATAAAATAAAAAGGAAAACAAGAATATGTTAAATAGACTTAAAAAGAAATACTGTTCAAGTACTTTGAGAATGTAGTACGAAAAAGGTAAACAATGTAGCTATATAAAAAAAACTCAACGATTTTTATATCTCCACGTCGGGAAAACCATAAAACCAAAATTTTATAAAAGTTATATTAAAAAATAACTATAAAAATAAAAACTGAAAATATTCAATGGACATCGTACAATTCTAACTAAAAAAATAAAATAAAAAGGAAAACAAGAATATGTTAAATAGACTTAAAAAGAAATACTGTTCAAGTACTTTGAGAATGTAGGATATAAGAATAAGAATAAGAATAAGAATAAGAATTGTCGTTTTAATACTTTTACTACATTAACAAAAAGTCTAACTCTATATAAAGAAAACACCTCAAGGTAAGTCATTGCCAAATGGGCCACTTTCTAAAAGAAGAAGTGGGCCTTTCTCTAAAGTTAAAACTGAAAACTAGGTTATTGGGCTAATGGGCTCAATCATTCTGCTCTGGGAACTGGGCGTCTTTGTCTGACAGTATAAGTTTAAAAGTTGGACCACTTATTTCATTGCATTTTTTCTTTTTATTAAACTTCAATATATTTTTATTTTTTTCTTTTTATTAAACTTCAATATATTATATGAAAGTGAAGGGTCGACTCCATATTTCAAGGAAACATATCATACATCAATGAGTTGTCATATATTTGCTTGAATAAATTAAATGATAGATATAATGGTTGCTATAGTCTTGTCCACATGTTATATTCTATTCTATGTAGTACAAATATTTTAGAACTCCTTGTAAATTTATTTCAGGAGGTTGTATTCCTGGTTTGCTCCCAACTTGTTAGAAATGACATATGTAGTCCTTAGTGTTCACCCAACCGTAACCGTAACATGTTTGGTACTTGACAAATGGTTACCGCCGACAACCTCCTTAGTTCAAACTAGTATCCAAAGCAAAACTCATGGCCGGGAGTTTTAGTCTGTGCAAAAGTTCAAACTTTCCAGGCCTTTTTATCCAAATTTTAAAACATCTTTGCGCGTGCATAAGCAGTGACGAAGCTTGAGATTTCCAACCGGGGGGTTGAAAACGTATATACTCAAAACTTTCTACAAAATCGTGGGGTCGAAAACGTATATACCCAAAAATTTCTATACGAAAACTACATACTTTCTACTACTGAGCGAAAAGTTCGGGGGGTCGGCCACCCCCTCCTGCCCCTTAGAAGCTACGCCCCTGTGCATAAGTGTTGAAGTAAAATTCAAAAGGAAGGAGTTTAACAGCCATATTGGCTTCTTGCTTAAACCTCTTCAAGGTTTGTTCACATAAGTGTTCACCCACTTATGTGAAAACAAGTTATATATACATATTTCAATTTCTATATCAAACACACCCCTTTGAATATTGATGTACCATTTACCTCAGCTCAATTTTAGATATATTTTAACTTGTTGCAAAATTCTCATGTGAATAAGGCAAACCATTAATTATTAAAAATATGTCTCATAACAATTATTTGTATATCCTAATTTATTGTACAGATTTCTGGCAGATGAAATTGGGCCTGCCTAGGCTTTATTGTTGGGCTTTATGGTCAAGTTTTGGACCATGATCGATGAAAAAAAATAAGGCGTTCCATGATAAATAAAAAAAATCAGCTATTTTGATATTTTTTTGAACGACCAAGAATCACGTATAAACCCGCACTGCTCGGGGCTATGTCCAAGGTCGACTCCTTGACCGTGCCCCCAGATGCGAGGGAACCGGATGGAATCCATAAACCCTCTCCCCCATCAGGTTTGAGCCCGGGAATAAAGCTCCGATTCATCCCTTCACCTAGATGTCACTTGAAAATAGCCTAAATGAGAATTGAAACAACGCCTTCACTAGAAAGGCAGACCTTTTGACCACTTGATAACATCTTAACACAATCAACATTTTTGATGGTTTCCTCTTTCCTGTTATTTTTCTATGTACTTCGGGAATATAAACATTGATTAAAATTTCATTCATGAAATGTCACAATCTTATTAGCAGTTGCCTTCTTTTTGGTACTGACAACTTCAAACACCGCAAGAAACCACTGCTTCTATCTTGAAGTGTAAAGAAACATAAAAAGCACTATGAGAGGACACAAAGTTTCCCAATTACTTTGGATAAATATCTATGTTTTTTGGATATTTTAGTGTAATTTGAGATTGCGTGTGACGTTCAAATATGTCATCGGGACTAACGGGGGATCCAAGGGGGCAGCGCCCCTGGGAGCAGAGGTCCAAGGGGCGCAGCCCCTGGCGGGTCCAAGGGCAGAGCCCTCGCTGGTCGAGCTGCAAGCAAACTGAAAATACGCTCCCATTTTTTTAGGGTAAACCCTGGACGAATTTTTTTTTCAATACGAATTCCCAAAATCTCACAATCAAAAATTGACATACAAAAATCTAGAATTTTTCTGATTTTATCCGATCAAAGATTGGTAGCCACTCCAATTGTTTGATCTGATAGTGATTACACGACTTCAGATTTATCCAAGCATTTTCGAATTATTCCCAGCAAAGATCAAACAATTTCAGTGAAGATGACAAGCGGTGGTGAATCTTCGAAGGCTATGACGAACAAATTTGCGAAATTGGACAAGTTTGAAGGGCAAGACTTTCGTCGCTGGGAAAAGAAGATGCATTTTCTGTTGACAACTTTGAAAGTGGTGTACATTCTGAGTACCCCGATGCCCGAGGAAGTGGTGGATGAACCGTTGGAACAAACTAGAAGCGTGGAAAGTGGTTGAATGTTGATTACATCTGTCGTGGGCATATTCTGAATGGTATGTGTGACTCTCTTTTCGATATTTATCAAAATGTTGAATCTGCAAAAGAACTGTGGGAATTACTAGAGGCCAAATACATGGCTGAAGACACATCTAGTAAGAAATTCTTGGTCAGTGGTTTTATGAATTATAAAATGGTTGATGGTAGACCCATCATGGAACAATACAATGAATGTCTAAGAATTCTGGGTCAATTTGAACATGGTTTGAAGATGGATGAAGCAATTTCTGTTCCATCTATCATTGATAAACTTCCTCCTTCATGTAAAGATTTTAAACATACTTTAAAACATAAGAAGGAGGAAATGAATCTGGTTGAACTTGGAAGTTGTTTTCGAATTGAGGAGTCTTGTCGGGCCATGGAAAATGTTAACAAAGATAAACAAGTTGGTGGGTCTTCTGTTAACATGGTTGAAGAAAGTGGTCATAGTTTTAAAAGTTCTAACAAGGGAAACAACAAAAGGAAGTTTCAAAGTGGGCCTAACAAGAAGAACAAGGCTGTGAAGTATGCAAAACAGACCAATGATCAAGGCTGTTGGAAGTGTGGTAAACTAGGAGACTTCAAGAGAGATTGTCGTGTTGGTAAAGCCAAGAATGAAGCTGGTACTAGTGGATCCTCGAAGGATCCAAAAAGTGAATTGATCAAAACCCTACATACGGATAGAGGTGGTGAGTATTTTGATCTAGAATATTTCCAATCAACTGGAATAATACACCTTACCACAGCTCCTTACACACCGGAACAAAATGGTGTGGCGGAAAGGAAGAATAGGACGCTAAAAGAGATGGTTAATACCATGCTGTCCCATTCGGGTTTAAATAATGGGTTTTGGGGAGAGGCTATGTTGACAGCCTGTTATTTGTTAAACCGGGTTCCTAATAAAAGGAACAAAACAACCCCTTTTGAGCTTTGGTATAAAAAGCCACTCGAGTTGCAAAAACTAAGAGTTTGGGGTTGTAGAGCCGTGGTTAGGCTCAATGATCTTAAGATAAGAAACTTAGGGGAAAGAGGTATAGAATGCATTTTCATTGGGTATGCTGAGAACTCATTTGCTCACAGATTCTATGTAATAGAACCAAATGACCACGTTTCAGTACATACGGTTATTGAGGCAAGAAGTGGAAATGTAGAATATGATGAAGAAAGATTCACATCTATACCTAGGCCAAAGGATATGAATCCTTCTCTCCAGATTTCTAGTGAAAAAGAAATTATGCCTTCAACTAGCACTGAACCAAGAAGGAGTTCAAGAGAAAGAAATGCCAAGTCTTATGGTGACGATTTTCAACTGTACTTAGTTGAAGGATCTAGGATTGATATTAATTTTCAATATCAATATTGTTTCAATGTTGATGAGGATCCAAAGACATATAGTGAAGCAATGGCTTCAAGGGATGTTTCATTTTGGAAAGAAGCCATCCAATATGAAATGGACTCTATTTTGCAAAATAACACTTGGGAAATTGGTGGATTTACCTCCTGGTTGTAAACCATTGGGATATAAATGGATCTTCAAGAGGAAGATGAAGGTGGATGGTACTATTGATAAGTTCAAAGCCAGATTAGTAATCCAATGGTTTAGACAAAAGGAGGGTATTGGCTTCTTTGATACATATGCTCCTGTAGCAAGGATATCCACCATTAGATTATTATTAGCACTTGCTGCTATACATAATCTTGTAATTCACCAAATGGATGTGAAAACTGCATTTCTAAATGGTGAATTAGATGAGGAGATTTACATGAAACAACCAGAAGGGTTTGTTATGCCTGGAAGTGAAAACAAGGTGTGTAAACTAATTAAATATCTTTATGGTTTGAAGCAAGCACCCAAACAGTGGCATCAAAAGCTTGATGAGATTGTATTGTCGAATGGTTTTGCTTTAAACCAAGCAGATAAATGTGTTTATAGCAAGTTTGATGCTCCTGGAAACGGAGTCTTGATCTGTTTGTATGTAGATGATATGTTGATTTTTGGCACTAACCAAGATCAAGTTAATAGAACAAAAGAATTTTTATCATCTATGTTTGCTATGAAAGATATGGGGGAGGCTGAGGTGATCTTAGGTATTAAAATCAAACGTGAGAACATGGGCATTTCAATCTCTCAATCACACTATATTGAGAAGATCTTGAACAAGTTCAATTTCAAGGATTGTTCTCCCGCAAGTACTCCTGTTGATCCTAGTCTGAAGCTATTACCTAATAAAGGCATTGCAGTATCTCCACTTGAGTACTCAAGAGCGATTGGATCACTTATGTACGCTATGATCTACACCAGACCGGATATAGCGTATGCAGTTGGAAAACTTAGTAGGTTTACTAGCAATCCTAGTACTCATCACTGGCAAGCACTAGGTCGAGTATTCAAATACTTGAAAGGAACCATGGATTATGGTCTAACTTACATTGGGTTTCCTTCGGTGATTGAAGGATATTCAGATGCAAGTTGGATAAACAATAAGGAAGATCATTCTTCCACAAGTGGTTGGGTATTCCTACTTGGGTTGGGTATTCCTACTTGGGGGAGGTGCCATTTCTTGGGCTTCAAAGAAACAGACTTGCATAACTGATTCAACAATGGAGTCTGAGTTTGTAGCATTAGCCGCAGCTGGCAAAGAAGCTGAGTGGCTAAGAAACTTGATTTATGAGATTCCATTGTGGCCAAAACCAATGGCTCCCATTTCTATAAGGTGTGATAGTGAAGCTACACTTGCTAAGGCGTATAGTCAAGTGTATAATGGCAAGTCAAGACACTTAGGTGTGAGACATAGCATGGTTTGTGAGCTCATCATGCATGGTGCGATTTCGGTTGAGTATGTGAGAACTCAACATAACTTAGCTGATCACTTAACCAAAGGTTAACTAGAGATCTCGTGAAAGGATCAGCTGTGGGATTAGGGTTAAAGTCCATCTGAAAACTCTCATGTTAAGATACCCAATTCCCACCTAATATGACGTTAGGTGCAGAATTCAACGTGGAAAGCTTAACATCTAGAGTTTAGGAACAAACATTAAAATTATCCCAAAGGTATGTTTTAGATCTGCAAGTTAAGTAAGGTTGAGGTATATCTTCTTAATAGCTCTTTTGAAAAATTGCATTTGTAGGTGCAAGAGTAAAAGAGCTACCTATATGAGCATGAAGTTTAGCTGCTTCAAGAAGGTTGGACTTGGCTTTGACATGCTTATGAAGGATAGGGACATATGCTAGTAAAAGATAGTGTCAAGTTAGATCTATGTATGTAAACTAATGTTATATTATCTTCATGTATTCAGTATGGATATTAAGGGTTCAATCCTTAGAGACACCCTTAAATTCGAATATTTGGAATGTGTAATATACTAATATGAAATTAATCTTCACGACATTTCATTTTATCATTAGTTTGTTTGATTGCTGTGAACAAGTTAGGTAATTCTTGATTATACTAAAATGGGGGAGGTATGTTGGATATTTTAGTGTAATTTGAGATTGCGTGTGACGTTCAAATAAGAGTGCATGCTTATTTGAATGTCATCGGGACTAACGGGGGATCCAAGGGGGCAGCGCCCCTGGGAGCAAGGGTCCCCAAGGGCAGAGCCCCTGAAAATTTTTATTTTGGACAAAAGTCCTTTATAAAAAATGCATCAGAAATTTAATTTCAGGCTAAATATGCACTTTTGGAAACTTAAGGGACTAAAGGTTTTTTTCAAAATTGAAACTGCAAGCAGTTGTGAAAAACTGAAAATACGCTCCATTTTTTTAGGGTAAACCCTGGACGAATTTTTTTTTCAATACGAATTCCCAAAATCTCACAATCAAAAATTGACATACAAAAATCTAGAATTTTTCTGATTTTACCGATCAAAGATTGGTAGCCACTCCAATTGTTTGATCTGATAATGATTACACGACTTCAGATTTATCCAAGCATTTTCGAATTATTCCCAACATGTTTTTATTGTGAATTCTGTTCGATTATTTAAGTAAATAAAAAATGTAAAAGTGTAGAAATAAAATAAGGATAGGAGATTCTCTCAAAATGGGAAAATGGTGGAATTGAAGAGGAGCATGTCACATCAAGAAAAGCAGAAAGTAGATGAAAATGCAAGAACAAAAGCAGCTTTTTAATGCTTGCACTCCAAATGAAAATCATAAATATGGAGGAGAAAGAAAGGACATTCAATCATCATTTTACTGCTTTTCAACAATATACAAGCCATAAAATGGTTTTCATCTCTAACACTAAACAACCATCATCACCTAGTGGCACAAGTATTTAACTTCCACCTATAATGGATTCAGGTGAGTTTTCTTTTCAAAGTCTCAAGTTTGAGTCTTGGTGATAGGGTTTCTCATTGAATGGTTTAAATTGGAGATCTATTATGCGAGAGAGCTTTCTAACGCGAACCCAGATAAGACAACGGATGCTAGACCTCCCGACATTCACGAATAATTCACATCTTTCAAAAAAAAAAAAAACTCTAACACTAAACACTAACTCTATTTATTGTGGTGGATGTAAGATGTGAAAATAAAAAAAAAAACGTGTCACTTAGGTGGTGGAGCGTTTCATATTTTACATCAATAATATAATATGTTTTTTGAAGATATAAAATATAATGGTGAGTTTCGATGTCTTTAAATGTTTTTGTTTATATATTAATTGATATTGAATAAAGTAAAAATTAAATAGTTATCGCCCGTCACACTTGCAATGCCAGGCCGACACACCCGAGTGCCTCTTTAGAATCCTCTAGTGCCCCACACCGAGGGGGTAGTGCTTTGCGCCCCACAATACGCTGCCTAAGAACCATATGAAGCAACAAGGAGGCGGCATCTGAATATGATAGCATAGTTTATGCGTACATTTATAGATTTATATACACCGGTTAATAGGAGCATAACGACACCGTATGAAACAGTGTAACCATACCGTGTGTTAATGCACGATTGAACATTTTTCACACCTAGAGAAACATGTGAACAATATAAACTCGTTACACACATACCCACAGGTTGTCTCCCCCCTCTCGTGGTCTATTATTTTCAAACCTAATATTGTTATATAATATTTTTATTACTACTTATTTATTGATGAGATGATAATAAGTGAATTATCTGTGTTTAATTCCATATTAAATGTTTTTACTTTTATTTTTTTAGAACGGGGATTATTATTGAAAGAAAAACCAGCAAAAAGCTAGCGTGGAAACATACAATTAAAAGGATAAATTATGTCATGAGCTCCAATCTAAAAGATGCATGTTTGCTCGATTTTTTATTCGCGTTCATCTTGATCATCTCCAGAATCTCGCCTGGCTGTTGTTTCTCGCCAAGATTATCGTTGTGTGCCTTCAAGATAAACTAAAGCGTTTTAATAAATCTATTGCAATATGGTTTTTTGTGTATTATTTCTTCCCCTATCTATCACATCCAAATAATGTAACATGGACAGAATTTGAGTTTGTACGATAGTTTGTGAATCTTATAAAACGAACACATTAAATGCGACAGAAATATATGTTATTTGATTATGGAAAGGAAAGGAGTGGGCATGTTGCATTCAAAGCTTTGCGTGTCTTTGTTCTAATCTTTTGGAATAGCTTTCCTCTTTCCCTATACGGTAATCATTAAAATTTAAATATCCGAAACGCCAAATCTTTAGTTTTTTTATAACGTATGGAACTAACGCTAATACACGAGCGAGTCTTTCTAAGACGGGTTATCAACTGTCAGTTTAACAATAGGGAAAATGACAAAAATAAACATTGACCAAACAAATTTCACAAAATAAACATTTAAAGCGTCTAAATTTAGGGAACACACGAAAATCCATTCACTTAGGAACGTGTCCGAAGTGTGTAAAAAATAAACTCCTAAATTATGGTGGACGAACCCTGAGATCCAATAGAAAAGAGTCATATGTCTAAAGAGTCTACATAGACTATATTTATTCATGCGTGCGAATTTAGACGCTACAAATTGTATGAACGATAGAGTCTGTGGATTTAACTGAAGTCTCTATACGTAGCCTTTTCCTCTTTTAATTTCCTCCATGATTTTTAACGGAGAGAACTTTTTCATATAATAATATATATTTTTTTTAAATTACACCAAATTTAAGATAATTTAATTCTCTTTAATTTTATGTAAATTTTTAAATATTATCCTAGAAAAAAACAATGCATGTTTAAAAAGTGTGGGGAAAAATATAAGAGGGAGAAGCTACAAAGACACTTCCTCCATTTTAAGTGTCTATGTGTGGATGAATTGAATGTTATTTTGGTGATTTTGGGTAAGTTAACGTCTATTTTGATGAATTTCTCTTTTAACATGTCTTTCAAAAGTTGCCACAATCTATTAATAAATAATGAAATATCAAAGGAGTTTGCAGTATAGGGGTATCCATGTATTGTGTGTATTGGTAACCATGTATATGTATGTACGTAAACATATATAATAACAAAAAGTAAGAATGAAATGTTTAAATCCGTAAGTATGTACGAATCAAACAAGTAAGAACGAAAATTAAGAATGAAAGATTTGAATCCATAAGTATATACGATTCAAACAAGTAAAAACAAAAAGTAAGATAGAATGGTTTGAATTCGTTAGTAAGTAAGAACGAAAAGTAAGAATGAAGAGTTTGAGCATGGATCAAATATTCGTGAATGGAACATATGGATGAAAGGTCTGAAGGGGGGGGGGGGGGTTGCGTCCGTAGGTATGTACCGACAAAACCCATAAAAATGAAGGAAAAATGAGAGTTTTGAATCCGTAGGTGAGTACTGATCAAACATATAGGAATGAGAAATAAGAATAAAAAAGCTTGAATCCTTAAGTAGGAATGAACCAAATACGTAAAAATAAAAAGGTCGGATCCATAAACAAGTAAGGATTGGGTGAGAATGAAGGAGGGAGTGCGTTTCTCTCCACAAACTAAGGTAGGTAAAAACCTTGTATGTAAGTGGTGTCGGTAGCCTTACCGAGTTAGGTATGTTGCTTGACTAAAAGAATGCATAGATACATGTGACGCATGTATAAACATGCATGGGATATGTTTTAGAAAATTGTTGAAACCTAGTTAAGGATGTGTTGACAGTTTGACATTGTTAGAGTTAAACGGGTTATATGAGTAAGTATAACGCAAATGTCAATAAGATAGCAAGAAGGGTGACTGTAATTAGCACGTAAACTAAAGTTTTATTGAATGAAAGAAGTATTGAATAATGTTACGTGATCGACATGTTAGAAATCAGCTCATGAGAGTTTAGGTGAATGATGGGCTAAGACCCAGACGAATGGCCTAAGTATGGACGGGAAGGGAAAGTTTTTGCAAGAAACACTAAAATGATGAAATGACATTTTTGTAAGTATGTTCAAACTGAAAGTAAGTACAAACGCGTACTTCAATATGTATGAATACAATAAGTAAGAAGAGTCATGTTGATCTTGAAAAGTCAAACAACGAAAATTGGCAAAATAATAAACGAAATGTAAGAATTCATAACGTGTAATATTGTCCGCTTTGGCCGGGACGAACCACCACCGCCTCACGGATTTAATACGCGACATGATGGTGAAGGTATCAAGCCCTTATAAGAAAGCCTTTGTTCCCCTTCACAACCAATGTGGGATTTACATGTAATGTAAGTGGGAAATATGGAGAAGGATTATAGGTAAATAAACACCGAATAGAATGAATATTTGAATGAGCAGGGTGATCCGAGTTGCAGATCGTTGGTGTACGCAATAAAAGCGAGGTTAGTAACATGTTTGACTTATGATTTTTAGAAAGAATTTCAGATTGAATAGTACCTTCTGTACGAAAGAATGGTAGTTCGAACATGACATAGCATAGGATGTTTGATTTTAAAAGTCAACATAGGAAGAAATTCTTTTGACTCAGACTTGGGTCATGGATAGGAATAAAAAACCTTGAATGAAGACTTGGGTTATGATTTAATAACCCGGATGTTACCTTAAAATGGGTGTACATAGTAGTTACAGTAGTTGTGATAGTAGTGACAATAGAAGGATGTTAACCTTCTAGTAAGGATAAATGAGTGAGAATGAAATAATAGTTATTTAGAGATAATGATAACTCGAAATGAATGTTGGTAATATGCCTATTACATGGTAAAATGGATTACCATGTGTCAATTGATGGTAGTATGAAGAAGGCTAATAATAGAATACCGAAGTAAACCCACGATAGGTACTCGTGTGGCTGACACCAGAATGAAATACCAGGTATGATATATGAGTAAGATGGAATTAATCGTTAATTATGATTAAAATGTATGAAAGCCTTACGCTTAGTTGAAAAGGTAGAAACAAGACATATGATTATATTTGTACGTGAATAAAACCTTTGCATAAACCACGAGTGCACTCTTTCTATAGTATGCAATTTGAATGAACGAACCGGTAGTAATGATGTTTGTTAGGAACTAGCATTATGCAAGGATATGAAACCTAAAGTTATGCATTCTACGAGTGGGTTCTTAGTATACGTTGAAGAATAATGACCTAGAAGAAAAGGTAGTTATTGTTTGGTGGAGATGAACAAGGTTTCGGGGATGAAGCCTCTTTTATTTTATTATTATTATTATTATTATTATTATTATTATTATTATTTTTTTTCATCAAACTTATCAACCTAAGACCTAAGTCAATGTTTATGACTAATTCAAAGATTAAGAAAAACTGATGAATCCTATTCTTTATTTTGTGTGTATACATACACACATTAGAAAATTTGTTTTTGTGTGCAAGTTTATAATATAGCATATTGGCATTGTCAAAATATATATAGAGAATTGTTGCACATTTTATAATATATATATGTAGCAACATTACTTTTTTAATTTCCTTCATGATTTTTAACGAAGAGAACTTCTTTATATAATAATACATATTCTTTTTAAATTACACAAATTTAAGATCATTTAATTCTCTATAATTTTATATAATTTTTTAAATATTATCATAGAAAAAAATAATGCATGTTTAAAAAGTGTGGGGAAAAATAATAATATAATATTCTTTTTAAATTACACCAAATTAATTCTATGTGTAGATGAACTGAATGTTAATTTTGGATAAGTTACGTCTATTTTGATGAATTTCTCTTTTAACATGTCTTTCAAAAAGTTGCCACAATCTTTTAATAAATAATCAAACATCAAAGGAGTTTGCAGCATAGGGGTATCCATGTATTGTGTGTATTGGTATCCATGTATATGTATGTACATAAACATATATAATAACAAAAAGTAAAAATGAAATGTTTAAATCCGTAAGTATGTACGAATCAAACAAGTAAGAACGAAAATTAAGAATGAAAGATTTGAATCCATAAGTATATACGATTCAAACAAGTAAGTACAAAAAGTAAGATAGAATGGTTTAAATTCGTTAGTATGTACGGTCAAACAAGTAAGAACGAAAACTAAGAATGAAGAGTTTGAGCATGGATCAAATATACGTGAATAGAACATATGGATGAAAGGTCTGAAAAGGGGGGTTTGCGTCCGTAGGTATGTACTGACAAAACCCATAAAAATGAAAGGAAATGAATGAAAGGTTTGAATCCGTAGGTGAATACTGATCAAACATATATGAATCAGAAATAAGAATAAAAAAAGCTTGAATCCTTAAGTAGGCATGAACCAAATACGTAAAAATAAAAAGGTCGGATCCATAAACAAGTAAGGGTTGGGTGAGAATGAAGGAGGGAGTGCGTTTCTCTCCACAAACTAAGGTAGGTAAAAACCTTGTAAGTAAGTGGTGTCGGTAGCCTTGCCGAGTTAGGTATGTTGCTTGACTAAAAGAATGCATATATACATGTGACACATATATAAACATGCATGGGATATGTTGTAGAAAATTCTTGAAACCTAGTTAAGGATGTGTTGACAGTTTGACATTGTTAGAGTTAAACAGGTTATATGAGTAAGTATAACGCAAATGTCAATAAGATAGCAAGAAGGGTGACTGTAATTAGCACGTAAACATAAAGTTTTATTGAAAGAAAGAAGTATTGAATAAAGTTACGTGATCGACATGTTAGAAATCAGCTCATGAGAGTTGGGGTGAATGATGGGCTAAGACCCAGACGAATGGCCTAAGTATGGACTGGAAGGGAAAGTTTTTGCAAGAAACACTAAAATGATGAAATGACATTTTTATAAGTATGTTCAAACTGAAAGTAAGTACAAACGCGTACTTCAATATGTATGAATACAATAAGTAAGAAGAGTCAGTTTGATCTTGAAAAGTCAAACAACAGAAATTGGCAAAATAATAAACGAACGGTAAGAATGATGGGCTAAGACCCAGACAAATGGCCTAAGTATGGACGGGAAGGGAAAGTTTTTGCAAGAAACACTAAAATGATGAAATGACATTTTTGTAAGTATGTTCAAACTGAAAGTAAGTACAAACACGTACTTCAATATGTATGAATACAATAAGTAAGAAGAGTCAGTTTGATCTTGAAAAGTCAAACAACAGAAATTGGCAAAATAATAAACGAACTGTAAGAATGATGGGCTAAGACCCAGACGAATTGCCTAAGTATGGACGGGAAGGGAAAGTTTTTGCAAAAAACACTAAAATGATGAAATGACATTTTTGTAAGTATGTTCAAATTGAAAGTAAGTACAAACGCGTACTTCAATATGTATGAGTACGATAAGTAAGAAGAGTCAGTTTGATCTTGAAAAGTCAAACAACAGAAATTTGGCAAAATAATAAACGAACTGTAAGAATTGTACGTAAAAACATAACGTGTAATATTGTTCGCTTTGGCCGGGACGAACCACCACTGCCTCACGAATTTAATATGCAACATGATGGTGAAGGTATCAAGCCCTTATAAGAAAGCCTTTGTTCCCCTTCACAACCAATGTGGGATGTTACATGTTATGTAAGTGGGAAATATGGAGAAGGATTATAGGTAAATAAACACCGAATAGAATGAATATTTGAATGAAATGTGCTAACCGTTAATTTTGTAAATGAGAATGGTAGAATGCTTGAAGTGATAAAACTAGTAGAGTTTGTGAAAGGATTCTCATGAGCAAAAGCTCATCACATGGATGGATGAGATCAATCAAAAATTGGTATGGACTCATGAAGGAGCAGGGTGATCCGGGTTGCAGATCGTTGGTGTACGCAATAAAAGCGAGGTTAGTAACATGTTTGACTTATGATTTTTAGAAAGAATTTCAGATTGAATAGTACCTTCTGTACGAAAGAATGGTAGTTCGAACATGACAGAGCATAGGATGTTTGATTTTAAAAGTCAACATAGGAAGAAATTCTTTTGACTCAAACTTGGGTCGTGGATAGGAACAAAAAACCATTGAATGAAGACTTTGGGTTATGATTTAATAACCCGGATGTTACCTTAAAATGGGTGTACATAGTAGTTATTGTAGTTGCGATAGTAGTGACAATAGAATGATGCTTGACCTTCTAGTAAGTATAAATGAGTGAGAATGAAATAATAGTTATCTAGAGATAATGATAACCCGAAATGAATGTTGGTAATATGCGTATGTACATGGTAAAATGGACTACCATGTGTCAATGATGGTACATATGAAGAATGCTAATAATAGAATACCGAAGTAAACCCACGATATGTACTCGTGTGGCTGACACCAAAATGAAATACCAAGCATGATATATGAGTAAGATGGAATTAATCGATTAATTATGATCAAGAAATGTATGAAAGCCTTACGCTTAGTTGAAAAGGTAGAAACAATACATATGATTATATTTGTACGTGAATAAAACCTTTGCATAAACCATGAGTGCACTCTTGCTGGAGTATGCAATTTGAATGAATGAACCGGTAGTAATGATGTTTGTTAGGAACTAGCATTATGCAAGGATATGAAACCTAAAGGTATGCATTCTACGAGTGGGTTCTTAGTATACGATTGAAGGAATACATATGATTTGTAACGCCCCAAAACTCTGATTTTTAAATTCGTTAGGATATATGGTCCAATATATTATAGCATGAATTAAAATAATTGGGCTATTTAACTTGGTGAAATACTTAGTCAAACAAGTAAGGAATAAAGTTATGACAATTGTAATCAAGTAACAAACTAGAATGACTGAAATTGGAGAATTGGATTAAAGTTTCTACAAAATAGAAACTTCAAGATGTTTATGTGTGTGTGGTGAGTGTGTCGACACACATGAAGGAGAGGAAGAGGAGACCCTCAAACAAACCTTGAATCCAAGAATCATGTGGTAAGTTGTAGGATTTAATTTGGTGATTTTGCAAGTATTGAGTATGTGACAAATTTTTTAATTAGTATGAAATTGAGCAGAATCACCAAATAGAACCTGGATTATGAACGCGTATGAGTAATTTGATGTTTGATGGTGAGACCCAAATATATATATATATATATGTGTGTGTGTGTGTGTGTTTTAAATATTGTATGATGTCACCGATTTCTAATAATGTGGACATGTACGATGACTGAGGTTACATGTATCACCATTATCATCGTGAGGAGCAAGGGTGAATATCGAGTCAGAGAACATGGATTGTATGGGAGCTAGTTATGTAGTTTAGTAAACATATGTGATGTTTTATTTCTTAATGGAGAGCAAAGAATGTAATTCTTGTAAAAGTGTCATATTAAATGGTTTTCAATTATATAGAATGATTATAAGAATGAAATTTTAAGTTTCGTATTTTCGCTGTGTGTATTTGGTTAAACGTGTTAGGGTTTTACAATTTGAGACATAAAATTTCTAAAATACACGTATACTCTCTCCTTTTCGTTATAAAATCAAACTAGTCACTGTTAATTACTTAATTAAATCATAATCTTCGAATAACTAACAAACTGTTGCTAGATAGTTCTATTGGTACAACACAGATCAGAATTAGTCACTAAATAATCTGATGACTAAATTAAAATTAGTGACATTTCAGAATAGTCATTGATTGTGTCGTTATATGTACCTTGTATGATGACAGTTAATCTTTTGGAGTATGTATGGTTATTGTTTTGTCATGGGTAACCCATTTAATCGTAAACTCTTTTTCTAGTATACATGATTGTAAATAATCGTGTTAGGCACCGAACACAAATTCTTTAGTTACTTGAAATCTTTGAATACTCAATAATTTCAATCAGCTTAATTATCATAATTATCACCAACCATGTAATGTTGATAAGGTATATACCGTGCGTTTCTTCGTTGCATCTTGAGAAGTGATTGTTCTATGAAATGATGGCACCAGAATGTTTTAAGGATGGAGATCACTCACCTCAAACCAATAAGTTATAGTTTCGATTGCTGCTAATTACGGTTCACTTTAGATATTAACCGAACCCAGTACCCAACTAAAACTCAACATTGTAAGATCAACTAACGAAAAAGATATCGTCAAAGACTTCTTCTCTTGATCAAATAGGCACAATCTCAATTTTCATCAAACTTTATCAACCTAAGACCTAAGTAATGTTTATGACTAATTCAAAGATTAAGAAAAACTGATGAATCCTATTCTATACATACACACGTTAGAAATTTTTTTTTGTCTGCAAGTTTATAATATACCATATTGGCATTGTCAAAATATATATAGAGAATTGATGCACATTTTATAATATATATATGTAGCTATATGTAAGTGTGTGTGTGGGCACATCTGTGTATGTATTTTATCCCTTCACCTTCCACACACCTTTCCCTTCTTCCCTAACCTAATTATCATTCATTTCTCCATCCTTCAGGTTCTTCACTTCAACCCCTTGCAAACAGTCTCTTCAATTCACTATCATGCCTGATCTGCAATATGTTGCAGAATATTTTAGGGTTTCTAATTTAGGTCAAAACCCTAATTAATTAACCACCATCTTCAAGATTCAAGATTCAACCTTTAAATGTTGGGTTCATCATCTTATTCACTTCATCATGATCACCAACAAAACCAAGATCAAGAACTTCACATACAACCAGATCTAATATCCCCACAACCACCACCTGCCGGAGAGTTACACTACCACCAGACACCACCACCGTCCACCTACCTTCGTCAACTCCTGTTAGCCTGTGCACGCTCCATTTCTCTCTCTGACTTCACCACCGCCCACCGTATCGCCACCGTCCTGTCATCCAACTCTTCCCCTTCAGGCGACTCATCGGAAAGATTAATCCATTCTTTCACCAAAGCCTTATCTCTCCGCCTCCCACCGTCTCTTTCACTCACTAGTTTTACCAACACTTGTTCTAACAATAATGATGCAATCCTACAATCATCATATCTTACTCTCAACCAGATAACACCCTTCATAAGATTCACTCACCTCACTGCTACTCAAGCAATCTTAGAAGCCATTGATCAACCCCACCAAGATCATATTCACATACTGGATTTTGATATCATGCACGGTGTCCAATGGCCGCCGTTAATGCAAGCAATCACCAACCACCATCCTCCGTTAACCCTCCGCATCACCGCCGTAGGAACCGACCTTAACATCCTCCGTAGAACCGGCGATCGTCTCTCCAAATTCGCACACTCACTCGGCCTCCGGTTCCGGTTCTTTCCACTCTTACTTTCTAACAATGATAACAACGATAAAGAAACTGTTGATGATGTTATCAACCACCTCTCCAACGTTGACCGGCTTCCTAACGAAACCCTAGTGGTGAATTGTGTGCTTTACCTCCACCGGATGTTGATAGACCGAGATAAGGTGGTTATGTTGTTGAAAAAGATTAAATCTATGAACCCTAAAGTTGTTACTTTAGCTGAAAAAGAAGCAAACCATAACAACCCTTTGTTTGTTTCAAGATTTGAGGAGGCTTTGAGTTATTATGGTGCTGTGTTTGAGTCGCTAGAGGTGACGCTGCCCCGAACAGCAGGGAGCGGATGGTGGTGGAGGAGGTGTGGTTTGGGAGAGAGATTGTGGATATTGTGGTGGCGGAGGGAGAGAGTAGGAGAGAGAGAGATGAGAGGTTTGTATCGTGGGAGAGAATGATGAAGATTGCAGGGTTTAGGAATGTTGCTTTGAGTCCGTTTGCTGTTTCACAAGCTAAGTTGTTGTTGAGGCTTCATTATCCTTGTGATGGGTATAATCTTGAGGTTGTGAATGATTGTTTGTTTTTGGGGTGGAATAATCGACCCCTTTTCTTTGTTTCTTCTTGGTACTAGATAATATTTATATGATATATATACACATGTTTATCATTTGTAATAATATCTAGCTTACATGCATATATACATACATACATACCCATGCATACACAGTACACTCTTAACATGATATGTGCATAATTAGCTCTATAAGTGTGTACATGAGCAAACCCTAATTATCCAACCCTAGCTGGTGCTAACTACCTCAGTGTCGTATGTTGTTTGCATGAAAGATGAAACATACACGTCTTTGAATTGACATGACTGTTTTTTCACCTGTGTTCATTGTAGATGTGATACGTATATACATATAGGAAATAGTGAGTTTCTATGTGTGTGTAGAGATGGAGAATAACACACACGGAGTGACAGGTATTGTGAGTATATATAAGTATGTAAGAGATTAAGTAAACCTAATCCACTGCTTGACCATTTTCAACAAGCCAACGAATTGAATGGCTTATAATAATATATGTTATAAAGAGGAATATATGCATGTACGTCACTTGTTACTTACTTGATAATGGAGTAGGTTAGGGAATTAAGTAGAGTTAAAGTGGTCGGATATGATAATCTTTTGATATTAGGTCTTTATAGTTGTTCCTTTAGCTAGTTGTAAGAGTTCTAATCGATTTTGGTCCTGAATTATTATTATTATTATTATTATTATTATTATTATTATTATTATTATTATTATTATTATTATTATTATTATTATTATTATAAACATGTTATTTTCGATGTTATGTGCCTTCTTACATATAATCCCATTTATATGTGATTTTCGGCATGTTATGGGCATATACCATGTTATGTGCGACACTAGAGAGTATTCTTTCTTTGAAACACCTAGAGAAAAAAACATATAAATGGGATTATATGTAAGAAGGCATTAAAGGTGAGCACATAATTAACCACCATTTAGTGAAAAGTAAACAATAACCGGACTGATTTTAACTGATATAATTACGGTTATATATGGTTTTGAGGTAGTGGTTAACCAACTTATCAGTTATGGTTTCGGTTTTGAAGGTTTGGTCAACCGCCATCATGACCGAACAAAACCAATTCTCAAGTTTTGTGTTTCATCTTCTTCACAAGTGCATGAACAACTCTTGCATAAACATGAACAATACTGAATTCACATCAATACTTGGACCATTAACCATTGATATTAACCGATTTAACCATTTTTTACCAATTACATGCTCTGTGAATCTTCTTCACTGTTGGACAATTAACATATTTTAAATAAGTGAACCATAATTAAGCTTCTTAACATATTAACCATAACTTACAGTTATATATGATTATAGTTAAAAAAATCCCATAACAAAAGTTATCGGCTATAGTTATTGTTGAGGGTAAAAATCAAACGGAACCTTGATTTACACACCCCGTGAAGACATGGCTAGTTAGCTAATAGATTAATAAGTAAACTTATACTATTAATGTCTTTATTTTTTTCGGGGATATGAAGTATACAATAAATTATAGAGCCTAACTTTCTTTTTTCTGCGTAGCAGCTAATTAACATGTATCCTCTATAATTTTATTTGTAAATGTTTATTATGAGACTTAAACTCTAGACCTAATAAGAAGTAATATCACTTTATACTCATTCATGCCAACAGTGGTCGGCGGATCCAGGAATATTTTTCAATGGGTTCACTTTTTAAGCGTTCCAATTCCATATGTCCGAACATAATAAAAACTGGGTCGGTTCAACGGTTCGTGTCGGGTAAGGTTCATCACAAAATGAAAATACGATACAGTAGTAAAAACTTCAACCTTTTGTTTAGTTTGTTTAGTTAGACATTGTTTGTTCATGTGCTCGATGATTAGGCAAACATATATTTTTTTTGGTAGTAGTTGACTTTTGCCGGATAACCTAAACGCTACATTAACTTGGATAGTGCTTTGTATACATTTCAGTTTATACTATAAGTGGAACTTATAAGTTATAATTATATAAAGTAGAATGTGTTATCATAAGTCAACTCTTGCGTAACTATGTTAACATATTTTTCGCTTTTGAAAGGCGGTCATTGTGTGTTTCAGCTGGTGTGATTCAATACACAATACACAAAACACCGGATGATAATAACTTCGAAAAATTAACAACCAGGGAATTACTTATACGAACCTCATCGCCTTTTGTTGAAATCACATAATTGTCTTATCATTTTAAACAACAAAAAGGAGGACTAAAAATCCGGCAAAATCTGAATACTTTTTTTCATAGTATCAGTTTGAATTTTAAATACACACTAACTCAGTAACCAAGATAGGGTTGATCACATGTTATAGCTTACTTGCTATTTTTTTAATCATCACACTGATAAGGAAATGGGTTCAAATATTATCATCCTAAATTCTTAGTTCAAATATTATCATTCTAAACTCTTAAGTTTATGTGATTAGCCTACTGGGACCTTCAAATATTATCATTTTTTGATGATGCAAACTCCATTATAAATCAAGATTAAACAATGATATTATAGCTTGATGATGGAATAACATTGAACCTTAAAATCAACAAATCGAAAGTTAAAATCAACAATTTATAAAGTTTAAACAATAAAACAAACTGGCGTGTGTGGAGCTGGAGTGCGTGTGTGTTTGCGCTTGAGACTAAGCATGGAAGGGAAGGCATAAAACAAATTAAACCCTAATTCGTTTTTAGTGGAAAAAAGGGAAAAGAGACGGAAAAACCGCCTAACTGGGAGTCGAACTCGAAACCTCAACTTAATTAACAATGCACTTACCGGTAGACCATGCTCACATTTGGTTATAGGGTTTCTCTACAAAATATTTAAGGGTTCCTTTGGTATTTTCTATATAACTTTACACTATAAATCACGAACCGAACAGGTTCTTGGAAACCCCCATCCTGGCTGTAAATCCGCCCCTGCATGCCAACACGCTATAAAAGCCCTTGGTAGAGGGGTAAGGTTAATTAACAATCGTCCACACATATACAACCATGATACGATGCACAAATCAAATTATAGAACATATATCCATCTATAATACTATTAAAAAGCTCAAATCTATGCAAATAGGTATTATACCACTTAGGGATGTTAATTGTGTCGAATTGACGGTTGAATTCTTCGGCCTGACTCATGTGTATATATGTGTGCGTATATACACATATTTGTGTTGAACATTTGAAATCGTCTCGTGTTCGGGTCGTGCTTTAGGCTGACCCGTTTAATATTCATTTGTGAATATGAGTAATCAATTACTTCGACTCAAATGAACTTTTTTTGTAATTGGTTTTCTATTATTTAATCAGTTTTTATATATTTAGATTGTGATTAGAAAAATGTATAAAACTAACAAATAAAGTTGTTTGTAATTAAGAGGTCATAAATAATTTAAGGCTGATAATCAATATCATTTTCTAACACTTTTGAATAACTACTTCTAAAATCTAAAGGTGAACGTTAAGAACCCTATATTAAGAACCCTATACGGGTTAACTTATGTGTTAAATAGATCATATTTGTGTTAGATATATTTATGGAACGGACCATGTTAGCCGACTAGGCTTTTTTCTTTGTGTCGTATTCGTGTTGTGTCAATAATCACCACTCCAATTTTACTCTTTTCTACACGTGTTAATTTTTAAACATGGTATTTATTATTATTTGTGAAACTTCAATTAACACATTCACAATTGTTTTCTAGTTGCGTTTAAGCATGTATTGAGAAGAGAAAAATTTACACTCTTTAATTTGTCGTAGCAATAAACAAATAATTTTGTTGTAGTAATAAACATATAATTTCGTATTGTGCTCTCACGTGTGTATAATTTATTACTAAAAACATAAGAAAACATATATTCTTTTTACCGGTAAAATTTAACGAGTTTATAGAAGTATTTTAATCTGAAAAATAAAAGTTTGTTATAGTAGAAATTTAATTTAGATCTTTCTTGAGTTTTGATTTCTGACATCTAGTTTAATGTAAAATGTTTGTTTTATAAAGGGTTATGGTATCTACACATCTCCTAAAATCTCTGTACATCCTTCAATAGGAACCGTATAGCTCAATACGCTTTCTATAGGGTTTGAAGCATTAAATGCGACACCAATAGGAAGCGTATTGGGCGATACGGTTCCTATTGGTACAATGAATCCAGATATTCTCTGACATGCACGCAATTCAAAACTAAAAAGGTCTGAAAAGTGCCCCAATTGGAAGCATATGGGCCAATATGGTTCCCTAGACCCAATGTATAGGAAGCATATGGGGCAATATGGTTCCCCTTGACCCAAAGTATAGGAAGCGTATGGGGCAATATGGTTCCCCTGGTCCCCTTATCTGAATCTGTTTTATAAAAACATCTTCTCAAATATTAAACAAAAAATCGTTAGTTGACTGGGTCACCAAAAATTATCTTCTAATAACTCAGTTCTTTTCAACTTCTATTCACATTACTTTTATTAGGATCTAACCGATTCGTTAAGATCGACTTAAAATTTGGTTTTGTTTTTCTCTACAGAAAAAAAATATACATATAACAAGAATAACATTTTTTTTGGAAAACTAAAATAAGAAAAAGAAATCCTTCAATAAATAACAAATAAACGAAGGTCGATCTTTTCTATCTCTATTGTTTATTTAGTAGTCGTCCGTACATCCTCCATCTCTGCCTGGTGGATTATTTTGTCACATGTTGGAAAAAGCAGCGTCGTTGAAGTATATATGGAGAATCGTTTATCGACCGGATAGCCCCGATGTCACACCCCAATTTCCGCATAGATCCCGGTGGGCCCGGGTGGGGAGTATCGTGACGTAAGGTTGGATATCGTCATAGTCAAACAACACAACACAGCGGAAGTCTTGGATTTAAAATATTATTACTAACCGAAATGTTCAAAAGTTCAAAATAATATGACTTTTGGCTCAAAGTGTACATCACCCGCGCTTGGAGACCTAGGAGGTTCAGATGCCTCAGATGGCTGAGCAGGAGTGTAATAACTCGCATTTTCGCAGCTCGTTACTCTCGTTACGCCTAGCACCAGAGATTCGGATCATAATGTAAACTATATCGCTTACTAAGCTACATCGCATACTTTCACACTACATCGCACTTCACAACGCTTACGCTTGCAACGCACTCGTTAATACTATGATAATTGTGACAGGTGTGGGTGGTGGTGGCTGATAGGGGCGGTGGTGGTTGGTGGCGGCGGGTGGTGTGATTGTGGTTGATGGTGGCAGACTGGCAGTTGCGATGGAGAAGTAGAGAATATATATGTATTATATTAAATTAATTTTGATTTATTTTTCAAAATATTTTTAAATAAATGAGTAAAAAGACTAAAATACCCTTGTGTTTTCTAATTTAACAGAAAAATTAACTGGGCTAGGGCTAAAGAACATAATATGAATGATTTGAAAACATTAAGTACAAATTTCATCAATTTTAAAGACAAAGGACACCGTCTGAAATGTAATATAAAAATAAAGGACAAAACTTGCAATTCACTCTTTTATTTATTAAAATATAAATAAAAAGATGAATTGACCAGAATACCCTTAAGTGAATAAACTTAACTGAAAATTTAATTTGGTTAGTGCTAAAGAACGTAAAATGTAATGGGTTTTGCAAATAAATATTGTGACTATAATTATTGAAGTTAAAGGCTATCCGTTACAATCCAATACGAACATAAAGACGAAATGTGTAATTTACCCAAAAAAAAACTAACATCATTTTATAACAAAAAACAACTTAATTAATTTAAAAAAAATAAAGTTCAAAAAGATACTAACAACAATATGCTATTCTTGCAAAAAAAAAATCCTCTAGGAAACGTATAGCCCTATATATCCCCTGATCTTTTGAAAAAAAAATCCTCAAGGAAGCATATAGTCCTATATGATTCCCCTGATCCCTAATCATTAGCTGACCATCTTCTGAAAAGTTTGTACTTAAAGTACACATATAGGAAGTGTATTGCTCAATACGCTTGGAGCCAGAGGAACCGTATTGCCCTATACGCTTCCTATAGGGTTCAAGGGATGTGCAAATAAAATGAGGGATGTGTGGATAACCAACCCCTTTATAAAATAGTACGAGACGATTATATATTTTGATTAAACTCTATTCAAGAATATCATTCGTTTGAAACTACTTTTTTCTGGGTATTTCACTTAATCAATCAATGATAATATCCTAAAGTTTATAATCATTAACATGAAAACGAATAGATTAAAAAAAGCTATTATACTGAAGTTAAACTAAAAATAACCGTGCAAATTGTTACTTCAGTATATTCAAGAAAATAATATTGTCTGTGTAACTCAAAACTGTATAATATAATATTGTCTGTGTAACTCAAAACTGTTAATAATATTAAGAAGAATATTAATAATAATAAATAGTTGAATGTTGGGTTGTCGATGGCCTAAATTTATGCCTCTTGTCTGCTAAACAAGAGTATGAAAATTGGGGCTTCTTTGCTTTGCTCCCCGTTGTCCCTTTCCTACTATTATACTTCGCAAAGAGATCTCTCTCGTGTCTCGTAAATCTTACTTATTCCTTTTAACTAAACTACATGTAATATTTAACCAACTCGATGCAAAATGAATCTTTTGAAAAATATATAATAAGCAAACGTATAATAACAAATAAATAATGTCCTAACTTTTAAAATGACGAGTATATATAGAGAAATCGTGTGTCACGTACGCGAGAAGGAGATTGAGACGTGTGTTATTTCTTATTTTTTATAATGTGCGTGATTATGTATATAACATGCGTAATAAGGTTTGGAACAACCCATGCGTTAATTATGAGTTTAAACATGCGTAATTTTCATGTTTGGTGGCATTTGGGTTTTTCATAATATACGTAATTATGCATTATAACGTGCATAACTACACAAATAATGCGCGTGATTTGGTTAAACCAACCCATGCGTAATTATGCTATAACGTGCGTACTTATGCCGAGATAATTACTGTTGTGCCACTGCGTTCAATTGAAGGCTCGGATGTGCGGTTAAGATGCTCGCGTACGCTTCGCACGATAAGAACTCTTGTACGTTAGCCAGCCTCGGTATATGCTGATAATTATGTCATTATCAATTATTATATATAATCCTGTACTGACATTAATTCTGATATAAAATTACATATTATTCTCCATGTGTACGTACGTTATAATGTGCGTATAAAAACAAAGACACGGGTGGGGTGGGGTGGGGGGGGGGTAACAATAGTTACTGACAAATGATAAGATCGTTTACTAGTAAATATAAGATCCCCCACGCAAGACACTGTCATGCACGTGCCCTGTTGTCTACACTCCAATAATGTCTGTCTTTTGTCCATCCATTCACCATCTCTTTTATTTCAGTTCAATCCTTTAGATTTTTGCATGCATGCTTATTCACTTCACTTTGTTATTGTTAGAATAGAATAGAATAGACTCAGAACAACAATTTGTACCAATAGAATCGAATGAAACTTGGATTAATTTAAAGATTCAGAACCATGAATAACTAAGGAAAATCAAAATGTGTGAATAGACAAGACTATGGGACAAGCTAACTGGATTTTTTACAAAGTGATGAGTAACACAGATACAATTTAGAACAAAAACCAACGCCGAGATAAACAATCAATTGGAGACGTAGGGTTGTGAAGAACATGCACTACTACAAAAATGGTTTGTCTAGGCGGTGGAAACAAGGGTTATGGGCGGTTTTGTGACCGCCCAAACAAAGGTCGCAGGAAGAAACAAGTCCCTTAATCTAGGCGGTTATCAGCCCGCCCAAAAAAAGCTTATACCGCCCAAAAAAACATGTCAAAATCTAACAATTTTGTATTTTTTTTGAGCTAGAACCAAACCGCCCAGAAACAATTAAATGATTCTAGGCTACAATTAACCGCCCAAAATAATAAAAAAGGAATTGATTTTTTTTCACCAAAACAATATAAATCCAGTCATAAATAAAAAAACCCAAACAAATTCATCTATAAAACTTGTTTATTTACATTATAACTTGCATAGTTTATAAAACTTGTTCAAACAAAATACTAAACTAACCTAGCTGTATCAAGCTATTATCACCAAACTAGTGGATTCAGCTCGCGTGTTGTGGCGGGAGCACAGAGGTAATTCGATCGGTATCGGTGCATGCGCTATAGCGACCGTTCAAATTCAAATACTGGTGCTCTTACAATTGAATCAAAATACGATCAAAGACTTGAAAAACCATAGTGCATACTATACACCTAGCCGATCAACTAATATCCAAATGACCTCAAAACCTTCATGTAATCAAACACCAGCACCTTCATAGAGGACTACCTTCATAGATGACTAATCACCCTTGTGAAAAAGCAATAGTGAATCCTCCGAAAAATGCATGAACTTTTGCTGATGTCTCCACTCTTGCTCTCCTGATCAAAATATCCCACCTCTTGCCTCAATACTGTTTTAAAGTATGAGCAAATGATCGTGCAACCTGCCTCTCCCCGCTCACCATCCAGCAAACCACATCTACATTGAAGTAACAAATATGGGTTCTTTGTTAGAAACACCAAAACTACTCAGTCGAGCTGGTGTAAGAATAAACTTAGGGAAGAATGTTGTTGTACTAATTCCTAGAGCCAAGTAGACAAATTTAAGGAACACCTAACAAAAAACATTATAAAAGTACACAACATGTAGCTTTTGCTTCCAAGAAAGTAATGCAATAGTGAAAAAAGTACATAACAATTGAAAATAACTCAAAAGAAATGGATAGGAATCTGGTTTATAATTCGAGTTCAAATGTATATTTAACAATTAAGTCAAGCATATCAATGTAATAAATAGTATAAGGTCTATATCTGGACATATAATTTGGCATTTACGCGTGGATGGTTAGATCAGAAGCTACACACTAATAAGTCATGGCATGTACTACCTAATGCACAGTTCTAGCTCATTCACACAATCTGAACATAAAAAATCTTCAAGTGTTGTAAAAAGACTCTTACCTGATGTAAGTAAGCATATACACGAAGTGGCCTGAAAGTCAAACAAAAACTAAGTGAAGTTCAGATCTTTTTGTTAAAAAACATGATCTACTTTTATTTTTCACTAACCACCATAGTACCATTGCTCATGATGATAATTGCCTTGAGTTTAATTCCTAAGTCCTAACAAGTAATGCACATCATAGTTGTCAATAGCGAATAGCGGAGGATAGCGAAAGGCTAAGGATACGCACGCTACGTGTGATAGCGATGAAGTAGCGGGCGCTATTTCATGTTTAGCGATACACTAGAAGAAAATTTTGCACAGTCATTTAAGTCTATTGCTTAATTATTTATTAACCTAGTCTTCAAATACATTCATTTCTTCAACCCTTCCTCTGCAAATCTGATCTCCTCACATCTACATTCTGCAAGTTAGCCATAAAATTACAATAACCATTAAACTCCTTTTTCGATTATCAATCTTAATGATGGGAAAAGAAGAACTCACAAACTGACATAGTCATCTCCAACTTTACACCTGTTACCATCCAGAAGTCTCCTAAAACAAATCAAAACTAGAGAAACAAGGGTTGGATCAGGAAATTATTTGTTGTCTACCACCTTGAAACAATCCGCCCATAACATATCAACAACAAATATAAATACCAACAAGTAAACCAAACACAAAATAAGTTCTCATTTAAATTTAATATCTTTAATAAATAAATAATGTAAACTAATATCAAGTGCTATAACCATACAAATACATCTTTACATGAACAGGTTTGATATACTCAGATTATAGAAATCAAAATTATGGACAAGCAACTTGTTAAACATTAATTATTTTGTTTCAATTTCAAATTCATTTTAGAGATTAGAAACCAAAAAAGAACACACTATTTAAGCTATCTATAAGAATGATAGATCAAAATTTACCGGCATATATAAGGGACCACAAGAGATACTCATAAAACCCAAAATTCTATCAAAATCTTACATAAAGGAACACATGGAATCATATATCTAGCAAAATTCAACACATATTCGATTTAGGGTTCATAAACCGCTAAACAATGAACATAAACATATACATGGAATATAAATAGAGGTAGATGACATAACCTGCAAAACTCCTCAACTTTACAAATCTGTTCAAAATAAGCTCCAACACGGGTCCACAAATTAAATTTATAGAACAATAATGGATTTTATTAGGAAAATTGCACAAAAAAAGAAAGATTTAAGAAGAAAAGTAGGGTTCTTACCAGGTTTCTTCTATGCGTTGCGATTTGGGGAAGAGAGGTTAGGGTTTCTTATCTCTTAAGTTTTTTTTGGATTGATTTTGAAGTAATTATTCTGTTGTGAAAATTTTGGCACAAGGAAAAATACTTATTTTTCTGGGCTTTTACTAATTTTGCCCAAAAAAAAAACACAATTTTGGGCGTTCACCATACACCGCCTAGAATGGGAATTTTTAAGCGATTATTTCCTTTATTTGAGCGATTAGTTGGCAAGGACATAAACAAAACAATGTTTTGGGCGGTTTTAGGTTATCAACCGCTCAAAACAAAATTTGAACCGCTCAAAATCTTCTGTTTTCTACTGGTGATGGTTGGTATAAAAGGGACATGTGTGTGGATGTGCCGCTGCGTGTGTTAATGATGTGGCCGGGCAATGAGCACTAATTACGTATTACTATTCTCTGTTCTATGTATGCTGTATAAGGACATGCGTGTATGCGCCGTTGCATAGGATATATGTATATACGTGTGGGCGCTCGGGGGCAAAAGTTAAAGTGCACTAATTTTAACGTTTTTTTACTAATTTCATGAAAATAACGTTAAAAGAGAGAGATGGTTAATCATGTATCATGGGTGACGTTATCACGTTAATAACCAAAAGACAAGGGGGTACATGCACTAATCGACTTTTGTCTCAATTGCTGAGTGTTATGTGCCTTATGTCCAAGGCTTGATGTAAAACTATTATCGAGTCGGGGATCTCACTGGAAACAGCCTCTCTATTCCAACGGGGTAGAGGTAAGGTTGTCTACATCTTACCCTACTCAGACCTACCTTAAATTTGCTATTGGTGGAATTTACCAAGTATGATGATGATGATGTTGAGGTGGTAAGGTGTCTTTCTTTATCATAAAAGTGGAGGGTTTAATTATGAAAGGTGCAGATATAAGAGTATGTTAGTTTTTTGTTAAAAAAATAGAGAACGGTCTGACTGTATTCCTTGACTCATATGTACAAGTCAAAAACACTTTAAACATCACTTCAGTCCTTCACCCTCTTTCGCGGACAACCGCAGCCTCCAGCTTCCTAACTTTGTGCAGCAGTCTCTAATGTTTTCTTCGTGTAGTCCAACCACCAGCTTATCGATCTCCGTTCTAAATTCATCGTAACAAAACTATTACACATTGATCATTTAGATTCAAAGATGTCTGCAACGTACTTAATTGGTATTGTTAACTTTGAGATCAGGTAAAACACAACTTACAAGGAAACGAAATATGTATGTTTCACATTTGGATTCATCCTTATCACTTTTTAGTCCTCACCTTTCCAAGGTTTCAGTGGGAAAAGATGGAGGAAATTTTTACCAGTCTTTAACCTAACTGTTCCAACCCAAAGTGATTTTTATTTTAAAAAATATAAACATAGATGTCATTTTAACTTTAACCACTTGATATTTTTGCCTGTGACACACAGTTTAATCAGAAATAACTTTATATTTTTGTTAAAGTGTGTGTGACAAATAAAACACAAATTAAATATCTTAATTGTGAAAACCATAGAGTTGGTGATCCAATGGAAAGACAACTTTTTAAAACACGAAGTGTGAGATATTGGATTCACTTGTCACATGTAACAAGAATTAAACGTACCCATTATGGAAGGTTGGTACCGACATTCAGACAAAAAACCTCATTCCTAATAATTTAACATGAGCACATCCAAGAATTCCAGACATCGATAAACGGTCATATCAAAGTTAGATAGTAATTCTTTCATAGTTTCATTTGGAGTAGTTTAAAAACCAAAAACATTGGGCCGTTGCACTACTTGTCGGCCTAAAAGAAAAGACCTCCCACGAATGGGCCTCAAGTAACCCAACTCCCAACGTCAAGAAAAAACGTCGATTCTTATTAAGTTGGGCTTCAATGAAAAAAAAAAGAGTTATCAACGGCTAGGGGTGTATAGAGGTGCACAAAATAACCGGTTAATTAACCGTAACCGGTTATTAACTGAAACGTAACCGGTTAATAACCGATTTAGGAATAACTGGTTAATGGTTATTTTTAACTGTAGGTTAGTAACCGGTTAATAAGTATTTAGTATAGGAAGCGGTTATTTTTAAATGTTTTTAACAGATAGACCGTTTAACCGAAAAATTCAAAAAAGGCAAAATAACCGGTTAATAACCGAAAATAACCGGTTAATTAACCGAACCGGTTAAAGTAATTAACCGGACCAATTAAAAAAATAACCGGTTAAAGTAATAACCGGTTAAAGCATTAACTGGTTAAAGTCAAAAAGTCAAATTAACCGGTATAACCGGTTAACTAAACCGGTTATTAAAATTAACCGGTTTGTGCACCTCTAGGGGTGTACAAATGATGGTTCGGTTCGGTTTTTACCTTTAATCATAACCGTAACCGTTAGTTTCAGTTATGGAATTTCCTTAACCATACCCATAACCGAAATTCTGTTCGGTTAATCGGTTATGAGACTCGGTTATGGTTTAGTTTCGGTTAATTGTCCAATCTAGGTTTGAACTAAAACTTAAACTAAATGAACATATTAGACAATTATTGTCTCAATTACAACCGTCCTTATAAATAAAATAAAGACACATAAAACAAAAAATAGTCAAATTTTATACAATAATTAACATTTAAACATTATAAAATTAATTATATAACATAAAAAGCTTTTGTATATGTTTTTTATGTATATAGAGTTTGATTCTTTGAACATGTCTATTTTTAATATAGATTTAATTTTAAAAGCATGTCTTAAATCATTTCAGTTCGGTTAACATTCGGTTATGGGACACCTTTAACCATAACTGACTTATCGGTTGTCAAATAGCCTTAACCATAACTGTCGGTTAATATCAGTTATTGGTTATCGGTTAATTCGATTCGGTGGCAGTTCGTTTATCGGTTCAGTTAACTTTAAGGTTTGCTCACCCCTTTTCAACGACCATAACATTATGTTGCGAATTTGGGAGTGATTTGAGTTCCTATGGAATGGAACCTTCCAAAATAAGTAATTCAACTCAAGTTCAGGTAATTTAACTATTAAGTAATTATGAATAATGTAATTTAATTAAGATGTATTTAACCTTTAGAGAATACTTAAATGGTTGTAAAGAATGTTTACTAAAAGTTGTGTTTGTTTTAGATTACATCGACATACATTTATATCACTCATCAACTGTCGCCAATTGTCATGTTATCTTCGTTTAGGAGTTTATAATATTACTTTTTAACGGTAAATTTAGATCACTGACGAATCAACGGAGTATCATCGTCCCACCTGATCATATCCATCTCTACTAGTGCCGACACACCTTAGTCAGTCATATCGTCTATTCTTAGCCGATCATCATTTTGTTGTTGATGTGGATACCCAGAGGGCGGCAATCTGTTTTTCTCTATTCTCCTTCTTCTCACGTACGTTTATTCGCGAGACCATCTCTCTCCTCAACCTTTCCTTTATATATTCTGTTGCAAATCACAAACATCTCTAAAGCAAGGATTGAAGGTAAGTGATTTTCGAATCCTTAATCTGATCCACATATGTTTTTTTCATTGATTCGTGTTTCATATTTGTTTAATCTTGATTTTTATTTCACGAACCCTAATTCGCAGCGAGGCAATTATCTCTGATTCATCCTAATCGTTACCCTCTTGGTATGTTAAGTTTTAATCTTATAATCTTACGTTTCTACAAAACCCTAATTATGATATGTGTGATTTTCAGACCTTCAAACTTCTACAAAACCCTGCTGTGAACCGAATTCCCTTTGATGATTCCACTGATTGGATTCTATATGACATTTGGCTTCTTATTATTTCAATTTCTACGAATTTTCTTCAGTTGTAGCAGATAGCAGATCTCTGTTAATTTTCAAGTTAGGATTTTTGCTCAGGTAAGTGTTCTATTGGTTTTTTGGATTATATAATAGTTTATTATTGCTTTTTTTTGGTTAATCATATGTATATGTTATTGATTTGATTGGAATTAGATTTAGATGATGTGGTTTGAAACATGTGACTGTAATGTGATTTTTGGGGGTAAATTTTGGTTACATTCACCAAGTGTAGATTGGATTTTGGAGTTTGTCAATTGTGAAATTGCTTGAAGATGTTGCTCTAATTATGTTTCCTCATTTTGAGGTCATTTAGCTCCAGCATGTTATTCATATAAATCAGTTGGCATTTAGACAAACCTTTCGTCTCTTTATCTGCGTGTTTGTTGTCGATAGTTTTCTAACCCATTCAATTCAAAGCTTTACCCTATGGACGCTCGTGGTTTCTGACTAAAAAATTTACAAATTCTTTTGTTGCTAATGTAGGCGACCCCTTTAGGCTGGGTGTCAATGAACTTGAGATGGAGAAACTAAATAATTACACAAAACATAATGAAGATTTTGCTATTATTTTACTGCTTTATAACATGTTGCCCTTTAGTTTTTTGTTTTTTCACCTCAACCACTGATGATTTTTTTTATGACTTAATATTTTAACAGGAGACTAAGGTTTAGATTGTTGGCAATATAGCTTAAGGGACTGGGTTATTGTGACAGGTACTATGCATGTTTATAAACAAACCCGTTTACTTATATTTTGAATGGTAGGGATGTTCATGGTTCGGTTTAAAACCGTGAAACCGCCCAAACCGGTCATTGGTTTGGTTTCACGGTTGGTTTTTTTTCTAAACTTTCGGTTGGTTGGTTTCAAACATTTTAAACCGTAATGAACGCTTTGGTTTACGGTCTTAAGGTTTTCAAACCGTATAAAACCGCACCGGACCATAAGATTTAAACATATTTACATTTATATAACATATATTAAAAAATATTCTAAATATTTCATATAACATATATTTGATTATTTACATTTTCTATTAGGTTAAATAAAAAAAAGTTAAACTAAAATAACTCTATTAGTTTACAGGGCAACCCAAAATCTAAGTGGGTGCCTCCTTTGTTAACTGACTTCTAATGAGCCTATATTTTTATCTACTCATTTTTTATTACAAGTTGAACTATAAGTTTTTTCATGTTTCTTCGTGCTTATGTTTTTATAATTTCAATTTTTTAATTGTCAGTTACATCAAAATAAACCCAAATAGCTTATTGTTTCAGTATTTTCTATAAACTAATACAAATACGGGTCAACATACAAATACAAAGAAAGTTGGTCGAATTGCAAATACGTTTGCTTAATAAGCCCAAACCGTGAAACTAAATCGTTAGAAACTGTTTGGTTTGGTTCGGTGTTATTTTTCAAAGGTTTGATTTTGGTTTTTAATGACTAAAAACCGTTACTAACGGTTTGGCTCACGGGTTGATCTAAAAATCGTCAAAACTCGACCAAGAACACCCCTACTGAATGGGACAAATTGATATGATTTTTAAATCACCCCGCACATTGTCATTTGAATTCTGTAAGACTATTAGTTGATTGGTATAATCTTATGTTTTTATCAGATAATACCTTATGCTTATATTACGTACCAAAGAAACTCTTATTGTACATTATATTTTTCTTAAAGCAATTTCTTTTGCTTTACTATTTGATTTTCATACTGTCTTTTTATGAATACTAGCTACCTGATTGTTTTATAAGCCTATCTTTAGGGGTTTTTTTTTGTTATTATTCGTTATGGTGATTTGGGTTCTTCAAGTATTAATACCTACCATTCTTTGCTAGAATTATTAGAGTTCTTTGACCAACAAATGCGTTGGTTATATTTTTAGTTAACCCGCCAAACCATTTACAACTTCATTACAATTTTACAATATGCTTACAAGTTGTTTGATCAGGTATTAATGTTAAAGAGCCTCATGTTAAGTTCTTTTGTTGTTTATCTGATGTATTTACCTCCCAGTCATTCAATACTTGTTAGATTGGACACATGTAAGTTTCGTATGTTCATATTGCATCTGAGCAATTTTGACATTTAGTGCCTCAATCTCATGTAGAAGACATGTTTCCATTTCCTGTTTTTAGTTATTCTATATAGGATGCTTAAATTATATTTAGTTGGTGGGAAGAAGCAATGGTTAACTTTATGAACATCGAGGATACTATGTAACTTCCATTATGCAAGCTTTGTTTGATCCGCTTGAAAGCCACCTAAAGTACATTTATAAAGCATACAAATTGTTCAAAAGCTTATTTAATTATTTATATGATCTTTTTAAGAAGGACAACATGGTGTTAATGGGCCAATCCAACTCACCCCACACTATTAAAATGGTGTGCGTATAGTTGTGTAGTGGTACGTATGAACAAAAGTTTCACTAAGGAACTGGCATCCAATATGCCTATGCCACTCATTATGTCGCATATAACATGTGCCTATTAGCCGAGAATTATGCTTGTGATTGTGTTTCCATATATTCGTAATTGTATTGTTATTAGGTTATGATTATTGTTTCCTTGTTTAGTGCTAGGGTTCAATCCCTATATAAAGGGATCCTTTGTAAACATATTATTCATTCAGAAAATACAATACATAACCACTTTTATGGTATCAGAGCCCTAGTTCTGAATACCCTCTTCCTTTTTTTTTCCCTTTCTTTTCCGATTGTCTGCTGTTTCGACAGCCTCTTTCCTTTGTTTCATAAACCCTAGCACGTCTATCCTATGACAGACAATAACAAAAAGGATGACCCCGAGTCATCTTCTTCCGATAAACCCACCAAAAATCTGCACCCAGCCTACTCAGTAACAAACGTGCAGTCCAAGATACGTACCCTCGACGGTGTTAAGGTTACGTATACGTCTTGGGTTAAACTTTTCCGGCTCCACGCTGTGGCTTATCAGGTTCTGGATCACATTGATGGATCCGAACCGGCACTAGCCACCGCAGCAGATTACCAATCCTGGAAAGAACTGGATGCTCTCGTTCTCCAATGGATTAACAGCACTGTGTCCGACGACCTCTTGCCCCGGGTTCTTGAAAGCGGCCCTACGACTCGCCATGCATGGTGAAGCTCGAAAAAATATACCTGAGCAACAAAAAGGCTCGGGCCGGGGCGCTTGAAACCAAGTTTTGTAACCTCACCTTGTCCACCTGCTCGTCTTTGGACGACTACTGTCAGCGCCTCAAAGATCTCGCGAACCAGCTCAAGGACGTGGACCATCCGGTTACTGAAGAACGTCTTGTGCTTCAACTTGTTCGGGGGCTGCCTGCAGAGTATGACACGACTGCCTCTCTTATCAACGCCAATAATGCAGATTGGGATCTTGCTAGGAGTATGTTAGAGGATGAAGTTATTCGACAAGAAACCCGCCAAAAGACCACAGACTCCGTTCATGTTACAACCTCTCAAAACCAAACCTCCCACAACCAACAACCACACCCTCCTACTGGAACAAATACCTATAACAACCAACCCTTTTATAACCGATCTGGACGTGGCCGAGGACGTGGTCGGGGGCGTGGTAGGGCCGCGGTTCTGGACGAGGCAACAACCCTTCACCACAAACTTGGGCCCCAAGCAACTTCTCCTACCCTCAATGGGCTTGGGGAACACTCAACCTTGCCCCTACCCGACCCAACCCGCCTTCCAGCCCCCTGCTCCCTATTCCAACCCACGGCCCAAAATCAGTCGGCCCACTATACTGCAGCCCATTCGACAAACCTGAACCAAACCGCACCCGCCTACGGCCCAACCCCATACCCTTCCACACCTTACACACCGCAGGCCCACTTCAGTTCCATCCAACTCACTGGTTACAATCCTATGTGTCCATCAGATCTTACTGCAGCCTTCTCCTCGATGCAGCTCCATTATGACCCGAACTCAATTATGGACACGGGAGCAACATCACACGCCACAGATGAACAAGGTATGATCAAAACTCCCGACTCTTTTCCTATTAACAGTAACATATTAGTCGGAAATGGCGCGTCCTTGCCAGTTCAAGGGTCTGGAACGGGCTATTTAACCTTACCCAATCGCACTTACATACTACCCAGAATCCTTTACTGCCCACAAATCATTAAAAAGTTAATTTCTGTTATAGACGATTTACTCATGATAACAGTCTTTCCATTGAATTTGACCCCTTTGGTTTTTCTTTGAAGGACCTTCGAACTGGGCATCTTCTCTCCCGCCACAATAGCACCGGGGATCTCTATCCTGTCACACCGCCAGAACTCCCACCTCAAGCAGCATTCATCACTTCCACATCTCTTCCATGGCATGATCGTTTGGGGCACCCCGACGTTCAAGTCTTGGATGTTCTTAGTCGTCATTTTAATTTCTCTTGTAATAAGAACAAAACATCTAGTCTTTGTCACTCTTGTCAGCTTTCCAATAGCAAACGTTTACCTTTTTATGCATCTAATTCTTTTACTTTTGCACCATTTGATATAATTCATTGTGACCTTTGGACTTCCCCCGTGTTAAGTAAATCTGGGTATAAATATTATGTTGTTTTGATTGACAATTTTTCTCACTTCATTTGGGTATACCCTTTAAAATACAAATCAGAAACTTTTCCAACTTTTGTTAAGTTTCACCGCCTAATTGCCACCCAATTCAACAGAAATATTAAAACCTTCCAATGTGACCTCGGTGGTGAGTTTGATAACAATGCTTTTAAAACCTTTGCCAGCCAACACGGCTTGTTATTTCGTTTTTCCTGTCCCCAATCTTCTTCCCAAAACGGCCGTGCCGAGCGCATGATCCGTCGTCTAAACGACATCATTCGCGCTTTCCTTATCCACTCACACCTTCCACCTAGTTTCTAGGTCGAAGCCCTTCACACCGCCGCTTACCTCCACAATATTCTTCCTACAAAAAGACTTAATTTTTTTACTCCTACCTTTGCCCTCCACCTTCGTCACCCCACATATGACCATCTTCGGGTGTTCGGATGCGCCTGCTATCCGAACACATCCGCAACTCAACCCCACAAACTTCACTCGAGGTGCATCAGGTGCATATTCCTTGGTTACCCACCTGATTTTCGTGGGTACCGGTGCTTTGACCCCACGACCGGGAAAGTCTTTATTTCTCGGCACGTTTCGTTTGATGAAACCGTCTTCCCTCACACCATACCACACCCACTCCATCATACCGGTTTCTAGACGACATAACCCCTCCCGGATTTACCTTTGCTCCACCATGGCCTCCAACAACCCCCCACCACCACCCACGGCTCCCCCTCGGTCCACTACTACTTCACCTTTTCGCTACACCTATACTCGCCGCCCACGACCATCACAAAACCCACCAGCCCCCCAATCGACCCAAACATACCAGGCCCCCATACAGCCCACTACCCAACCGCATCCTACAGTCCCACAGCCACCCACGCATGTTACATAGCCACCTACGGCTGTCCCACAGCCCACGGTTGTACCACAGCCGCCGACCCAAAACCAATCATCTCACCCAATGGCCACCCGATCCAAAACCGGAAGCCTAAAACCTCCACTATATTCCCTTAACACCACTACCATCTCTCCCGTCCCTAAAACCTATCACCAGGCCTTCACCGACCCGAACTGGCTGCGCGCCATGCAGGCTGAATTTACTGCTTTACAGGAAAATAGACTTGGGATTTGTCCTAGACCGTTGATAGACCGGTGATCAGATGCATGTGGCTCTTTCGCCACAAGTTTAAATCGGATGTACATTAGAGAGGTATAAGGCACGATTGGTTGTTAATGGGAAGTCGCAAACTGTGGGCATTGACTGCGAGGACACTTTTAGCCCTGTTGTGAAACCTGCCACAATTAGAACAGTATTATCTCTTGCAGTTTCCAAATCATGGCCTATTCATCAGTTAGATGTCAAGAACGCTTTCTTACATGGCCACCTTAACGAGACAGTCTTTATGCACCAACCCCCTGGGTTCATTGATAAAAGGTTTCCAGATTTTGTGTGCAGGTTAAAGAAATCTCTGTACGGGCTTAAGCAGGCACCACGCGCTTGGTACACACGCTTTGCGAATTATATCTTATCCCACGGGTTTAAGAGTAGCGCGTGTGACAATTCCCTGTTCATCTACAACACCGGCCATGATATAGCATATCTTTTGTTATATGTTGATGATATTGTCCTCACAGCATCCTCTGACAAATTGTTGCATGACATCATTCAAACACTCTCCCGAGAGTTTGCCATGTCTGACCTTGGTGAATTACATCATTTCTTGGGGATCAAGGTCACCCACACGGCTAATGGATTGTTTTTGGACCAAACACAATATGCCAAAGAAATTATTAATCGGGCCAATATGACATCTTGTAAGCCTTGTGCCACTCCTGTTGACCTGTCTTCCAAATTAAGTGCCACGGATGGTCCTTTGTTTCATGATCCCACTCTATACCGTAGCCTTGCGGGAGCCTTACAGTACCTCACTTTCACCAGGCCGGACATATCTTATGCGGTACAGCAGGTCTGCTTTTTTATGCATGAGCCTCATGATCCACATTATGCTTTCATGAAGCGCATTATTCGATACATTCAGGGGACTTTGAATTATGGTATTCGAATGGTAAAATCCGATACACATTCCTTGGTTGCATACTCGGATGCTGACTGGGGCGGGTGTCCTGATTCCCGTCGATCTACAAGTGGATATTGTGTTTTTTCTTGGGAATAATTTACTATCTTGGTCGTCTAAGCGTCAGCCTATTGTATCTCGTTCTAGTGCAGAGGCTGAGTACCGCGGGGTCGCCAACGCAGTGGCTGAGGTCACTTGGATTCGTAATCTTCTGTTGGGCTGCGTGTCCCCCTTCTCCAGGCTTCGGTCGTATTTTGTGATAATGTTTCAGCAGTATATTTGTCTGATAACGCCGTGCAGCATCAGCGTACAAAACATATCGAAATCGATATACATTTTGTTAGAGAAAAGGTGCGCCTAGGTCATGTTCGGGTCTTACATGTTCCTGCTCCGTATCAATACGCGGATATATTTACGAAGGGTTTGTCTCGACAACTTTTCAAGTCATTTAGATCCAGTTTGACCGTTTGTCCCATGACCGATCAAACTGCGGGGGAGTATTAGCCGAGAATTATGCTTGTGATTGTGTTTCCATATATTCGTAATTGTATTGTTATTAGGTTATGATTATTGTTTCCTTGTTTAGTGCTAGGGTTCAATCCCTATATAAAGATATAAAGGGATCCTTTTAAACATATTATTCATTCAGAAAATACAATACATAACCACTTTTAGTGCCAACATTCACCATAATTCACCATAATCTATATGATCTTGAGGAACTCGAGAAGGATATAGCACTAATTCACTAGCTAATATAGTTCATTTAGTGAGGTGTGAAATAGATATATCCATAGTATTAAATTGCAGAGCATTTGATGCTTTACTTGGTGATTAGACATCCCTTTTCATTCCAAAAGTATACTTCTCTTATGTGAATGTGATGATAGATTAATTTTTATGGTCATCATTTTTTCTCAAGACTTCTATTGCATTTCAGCATGCTGCTTATATGGAACAGTTACTACACGAAAATAAGAACCTAACTACTAAAAACCTTCATGATAGTGGTATGAGGATTATATGTATTTCTGACTCACACTACCTTGATCTTGATAAGGTATTTTGAACAGTACTATGTATTAAAGGTAGAAAATGGGTCGTCGGGTAATGGTTAAGCAAGTTCGGATTGAAACATTCATTTTAGTATGTAAAAGAAAGCAAATAAAAAGTGTTTGTTGGTCTCTTCCTTTTGACCCGTATAAAAAGTACCCATTTGACCCGTTATCATATTATTTAGGCTTTCATGTTTACAAATTCTTAAAGGGTTCCAATTGGTTGCTTATGGTTTGAAAGTTGAAGCATTTATATCAATGTGTGAATCTGTGAGTTGTTTTAACTTCGAATTGGAATTAAATTATTGTTTTCTTGGAGGTGTGGAATAATCTTTTTTCGAACTGATTTTAGGTATACACTGGTCCCAAAGTCTCTAATTCACCTCAAGATTTTTGGAAGCCGACATGAGGCAGTAATTCTCCGTTAGCAAGGGTAATTTACCAACATCAATTATATTTGTTGTTCTATGATTTTCACTCATTGCTTTAACTACATGTTTGTTCTAATCACACTATCACGTATAACTTAATAATAGAAGTAAATGTGTGGTGTCTTCGAGAACATACTTCAGACCTCAATTACCATTGACACATGGCAAACTTAATTAATTGTTAAACATAAAAAGTTAAAAAAATATAACCACAATATTAAACTTTTGATATTTGCGTTGTCTGGTAGGGTTCGTCATTCTGGCGATCGGTCTCTACAGCTATGCTACATCACATTTGCTTCAAATTCCTGGATCTAAGCCCTTGAAAACATGCATCCACATTTGGCTTTGTTTATTCAGGTTTGAGCATTCTTCTTCATATGTCATATGTTTGATTCTGAGCAATGATGGTTTTAAAATCACTAATTGAACATTATAAATTAAGTTTAAGCTTTGACTAAGTCAGCGTATTTGGAATTTGATTGTGTGAGGTGGGTTAATCTTTTCTAGAGGTGGTAAAATAGATTGGCTAGGCGGGTTGGTTAATGGGTTAACCAATAAACATCTTGGGATAAGATGGGCCGGTAAATGAAGGCTGAGGTAGTCGGATTCAAATGTAGGGTGCCTAGATTCTTATTTTTTCTTATATGTTGATGAATAAGTGTTATTAGTATGATTAAACTATTCTTTGTTCTTGAATTTGCTATCTACGCTTATGCAGCAAACCTAAATGCTTTTTCAATATGCATCACGTTTTAGTTATGTGAGCATGCCTTTTATATATCTATCAGTTTTATTGTTCTATCAATAAAAGCTTCATTAATCAAACCATTTGTTCGCGTTGACTTTTCTAAAGGGCAAACAAATTCACTTCACATGTCCCAGTTAAAAAAATGTTCTTAAGAATGGAAAATGAATGTCAAACATAGATCAGTAATTTGGAAAAAAAAATCAGTTATGTTTTCCTTCGTAATTGTCTCTTATTTTTTGTGTTTATGTAATTGTTTTTTTTTGCGCTAAGTTTGGTTCGGGTTTTTTTTGGGGTGGGGGTTAGATACTGAGACATGCCGAAACTGAACCGAACTATTTTCAAAACTGAAAGTTGAACTATCGGTTATTCGTTCGAATATATGTTAATTTGCGTGTGTTTAATCAATTGACCGGTTTTCTTTCTCATCTGATAGGCAAAGTTTAAAACATTTAAGGTAAAAATATTCACATTTTTGGTCAAATGTAGTCAAAATTGTTGCTTTGGATGAATTAGATTGATGTTTGTTTTCGTGGCAAGGTTTTAATTGTAATGGTTTTTATTTTATTTTTACTAGCTATAAGTGATGCAAAGAACTATCTATATGCTAATTTTGATCGATTCTGTGCAGGTCAAAGAATGGGCAAAGGCACATCATTGAATGATCTCAAAACTAAATCCTTTAATTCTTATTCATTATGATGGTTTAATTGTTGTAATTGAAGGGTCTCTTACTTCAACACCAGAGAACCTGTTGGTATGTGTTCATTCCCTTTTTACTGTCAATTATGGTCTACATATAGATTAAGAATGATATGTTTCAAATCGGTAGGATGATGTTGAATTGCAACAACTACAATTATATACGTTTTGTTTTTTAGTTTCAATTAAAGTCTTCACTTATACTACACTATAGACTATTTGTTTGGATATAGTTTAAACATTGTTATTTCCTTTGGCATATTCTGGTGTTGACAAGTATTGTTGATTTGCAGGTTAGTAAAGGGGCATGGATTTTCTTTTGGTGGCGGCTAGCCCACAGCCTTCGTACCGGTGAGACAACCAACCAGTAAAATCACCAAACTGAAAAATGAATCAACGGATGAGCAAATGGTACCGGTTCGGAACCGGGTACTGAATTTCCCGACCGGCTTGATTATCGGTACCGACATTTGCGTTTTCGGTACCGGTTTTTACCTTAAAATAGCGGTACTGTACCGGGTATTTTCTCTACCGGTAACGGTACCATTTTTTAGGATTTTCGGTACCGGTTTGGTACGTTTGGGAAACCTTTGACCTGTTTGACCCGTCCTCTTATCAGCTAAACTTTTAGATTTGGCTCGTGTGAGATTATGAGATTAAAAAGAACTTAACTGGACTCGTGATCAGTTAAGTGTTCTACCACAGGTCCTTAAGTATTCAAGTGTCAATTCTCTCTTTCATGTAAGAGGTGTTAAGGATTCAAATTCAAGTGAGTTAGTTTGCTAATCTTCTATGTATGTATACTTTGACTCAATGGCCTTTCTTCAAGAAATAGATTCTTCAGGATGTATGTATACTTGACTCAATGCCTTTCTGCACCTCTAAAGTCCACATAAGTGTTCATACTCTCTGCCACTTCAGGTATATTGTACCTTATCTAACTTAACTGGAATTTTATTTTCAGGGTCATATCCTGCTCATATATGGTAACAAATCTATTTAGTATAAGTTATGCACGAATGTGACCACATAATTCTCTAGCAATACCTAGACTGAGAACCGGCTCAAGAGAAGTCCGAAGATCTCGACTAGTCATAGTTTTTTTTATATTATTGTTTTTAAATTATGAAAATGGTTTCCATTAGCTCTTCTACTAGGTGACTTTATATTATTCAAAATTCAGAAAAACAAGTTTACATGTTTTATAGTTCTATAAAGAAGCTCATTTGATACTTATTAGGATGACCCGGTGACCGCCCATAATGTAGTACCTACATTCATTACATATTTGATGAGTATATTTTCAGTACGGGTCAAAATGGGTTACTTTGGCCTGTCAACAATTTTTGTTTTCCCTTCAACGGGTTTGGAAGACTTTGAACAATAGCATAAAGGTTACCTATTTGATATATTTCATGTTTAGGTATAGCTTTAAAGTTTACCTAACAGTGATATTAGAGGGCACAATAACTTAAATGTTTCATTTTATTTTTGCAAAGTATGTGTTTAACTTAGATACTTGCAAGCTTTTATTGGAATGCGACCTCTACCGAAGATCACATGCCTTTGAGCAATTGTCTATGTTAAGTGGTGTATTTATCCGAAGTTTTTTTTTTTTTTTAATTTTGTTTCCTGTGTTTATGTGTGTGGATTCAGATTGTGGGTTTTAAATGACTTTCTATGACTTGCTGGTGTTCGGGTTAATTTCGATACGTTTCCACTCATTGCAGTTAAAGAAAGAATAATCGCCCTAATCCCTTCTGTTAAAAAGATTCCTTATGCTTTTTAAAGGAGGCAATTTTCACTTGCATATGTTTCGCAATGACAATCAACAAAAGTCAAGGGCAGTCACTTTCTAGAGTTGGTTTGTACTTGAAATAACCTGTGTTCTCTCATGGTCAATTGTATGTTGCTTTATGAAGGCTAATACATTTGTTTGTGTTTTAACGTGTATAAAATCATAATATTTATGTTAATGGTGATAACGAAGATATTTTCTTATAGCAACCCATGAAATTCATGGGTTCTTAAACTAGTTTAGTGTATTAAAAGAGAAATTCTATAGGGTTGTAATTAGACCTGTTATGTTATACGAAACAATGTTGAGTCATCAAGAAGACACAAACATGTAAGCAAGAGATAGCAAAGTTGAGGATACTGAGATGGATGTGTACTAGGTTGGACAAGATAAGAAATCAGGTTTTGGGGAGAGATTAGGGTGGCCAGTGAGTAATTGAGATGTTATAAGCATGTCAGGATCAGACAGACTAGGTACATGATTAGATTTGTCTAAACTCTCATTGTCACTAGAAGGAAAAGTAGAGTCAGATCGAAAACTAAATTAGGATGAGTAAAATAGGCATGATTTACTAGACTTGCACCTCTCTGGTGGGAATAGTCGCACATAGGATTTTGTGGACGCGAACTATTTAGGTTAATGAATTTTAGAAGTAAGACCGGATTTTGTATTAGATTCTTCTAGTAGGAGCTAACTTCATTTTATTTTATTTTGGTGGTCGGCGTATTATCGCATGCATGTGTGTCGATATGAGGTGTGATATATCTCTATTATATGTTATTTAGTTGTTTTGATATAGTATGAAGAATATTCTTAGTATACTATGTTCTTGTGTTTTTTTTAATAATTATATGTTTGTGTATGTTTTTGTATGCCTCTTATGTCTCGATATGGTTTTGAAGCTGAAGGTCTGGTTGGAAGTAACCTTTTTATCCCATGAGATAAGATAGAAGTAACACTTGCTTACATCACAATCTTCCAGACCCTACCATTAAGCTTGACTATAGGTGAAATTTTCTTGGGTAAGCTGGTGATTGTTGTTGTAACTGATCAAATGGCTATCGTGGTAATTTTTTTGAGTAAATAACATGATAGATCTTTTAGTAAGTTAAAAGGTCATAATTTGTTTTCTTAATATTCGAGAAATCAATCATTTGGTCCCAACTATTTCTCACATAACCGCTTGGGTTATTATGACTAACTCACATTAAATAGGTTTATGAGGTTTTTACTTTTTTAAAAATCAATATTATACTTTTTAAAAAATATTGAACGTCCACACCCTTTATTCACCCATAGAACCCATATAGTTTTTTAACTACACCGGATACTCAAAACACCGTAGCTTGCGAGTTGGTGACGATACTTATGATCTTTATGGCTTGTCGGTCATTTGCTTTTGGTATCAACTGCAAAGTCGTTTGGCTGTCGGACTCAATTGGTGATATTTATCATTGGTCTCAATGGCACCATGAATATTTGAAGGTAATTAGCTTAAACTTCTTTCTAGGTGATATTTGAAGTTTTAACGTTTTGTTGGGTTATCATGATCAAGTTCAAACTACTTAAAAATAATGATCAAAGTTCAAACTACTTAAAAATAATGGATAATGGATTTAGGAGTTCTAATAGTTAATATTTGATGTGTACCGGGTTTGGTATACGGGTTAACATGCATCAGTGTTCGATTTATAGTGTTTTGGGCCATGTGGGCCGAACGAGCCATTGGGAGCCCATATAGGGAGGCTAGTTACTAGGTATATAAGCATCTTTTCATCATTATTCTTGGGTTAGCCACTTTGAGAGCCTTTCTAGAGGGACACAGGTGAGTTAGACTTAGAGAGAATACCCTTGTATCAAACGATTCATAGTTCTTATTATAATCGTATGCAAGGTATTGAAAAGTATTTCTTCATGTTCTTGATCGTTGTAATAGTTTGATTAACCAAACTATTGTGATTTACTTGCTATCGGTTAATTCGGGACTTACAATGTAAACTGCATGGGTTTATCTGTTTGTTTTGTTTTACTTAAGTGTGTGATAATAATGGTGCGTAGAGGGGGATACTCCTACCCAAGTTTGTTTATTTATTTGAGTTAATCCCATGTTATTAATAGGAGTTAGTTTATCATGCATGTATTTTCCAGTTTAAAGGGTTTTTCTTTTGTTTAATGAAGTACGCATAAGAATAAATTCAAACTCTCTCTAAAAACTTCTACTCCGTATCGCTTTCATCCGATCATTCGGGTTACCGATTCGAACCACGTCAGCGGTATCAGAGCAATGGTGATCCATGGCTTCGTATAAACGCAAAAATATTGAATTTCAACAAGAGACCGATGAACGCCTTGCCTGTCATGATGCTTTACTAGGAAGAATTTTGTTTTACAGTCCCTCAACATCACTGTGTAGGCCTTGAAAGACCAAAACCTAACCGGTCCGAGTGGGAAGGTCGTACCCCATTACCCGAAACCTTACATGAAGTTATCCTTTCCCCACTTTAATGGCGAGGAGCCCACTAGATGGCTTTATCAAGTCGAGAAATACTTCGGTTTTAACGGGTGGAAGATGATGACAATGTACACTTAGCCTCGTTCCACCGGGAAGACATCGCTTTGCAATGGCATTGTTTGGAAAAATCCAAAGGTTCGATGTCTTGGATCGATTTTTCTTTGTTTGTTCATGCTCGTTTTGGTCCGATCGATTATGAGGAACCGGCTGAAGCTCTTTCCCGCCTGAAACAAAAGTGTTTTTCTTATCAAGAAGAGTTTGAGCGCCTATCCCACCTGGTCGATGGCTTACTAGAACCCTTCTTTATCGGTTGTTTTTTTGGGTAGGCTCAAGGACGAGATCCACTTAGAGGTTAAGGTGAAATCCCCACGTTCTTTATATGAAGCCATGGCACACCTTATGGAAGAAAAACCGAAGTTGGGCCACGTCTCAGATTCCAGCGAAAAGCCAAAATTTGCAAGCTTGCTAGAATCAACTCCCCCCCCCCCATTAGCTAGCCTTACCAGCTCCTAATCCAATACATCGCCTCACAAGTGCAGAAAACCGTGATTGTCATGCTCGAGGTTTGTGTTACTATTGTGACAAGACGTACAAACCGGGTCACAATTGTCTTAAACCACAACTCATGTTGATCGTTGAAGCCAAAGATTACCCAGATGTTCACCATGAGGATAAGGCGAATTCAAACGGGGTGGAATGATGTGTACCATGCCAGGTTTGGCATACGGGGCGACATGCATGGTGTTGGGTCGTAACTTGCCATGTGTTTATTTGTTTGTTTTGTTGTACTTAAGTGTGTGATAATAACGGTGCGTAGAAGGGGATACTCCCTACCCCAAATTTGTTTGGTTTGTTGAGTTAATCATAAGTTATCAGTAGGAGTTAGTTTAGTTAGGATCATGCCATGTATTCCATTTAAAGGCTTTTCCTTTTGTTTAATAAAGTAAGCAGAAGAATAAATCTGAACTCTCTCTAAAAACTTCTACCCAATATCCCTTTCATTCCGGCAATTTGGGTTTACCGATTCAATCCACATCAATATCATAGACATATACGTAATATAATCAATATCATAATGCTACTCAAGAGTAAACGTTTTATAAATGATTTAGGATTGTTAGTGAGTTTGAGAAAAAATGTACGGTTGTTTTAGTTATATTTATTTGATATTAGAACTCAAATTTAAGCTCTAATGTGTCGCCTCTTCAAAACGAATAACAAATTCAAGTAACATTGTTGGCGATATTGAGCATATGCAACATCATGCATGTCATATCAATCAGTTTTAATTTTCCTACATAGGCTTATAAATTTGTTTTGGCTTGCTGAGTGGAAGGCTATCCATCCTTGAATTACTTCTACTTGAACGCACTTCACCATGGGGCTCTTCTTTCATCCACATCCATTACGTCCAAATTGCGTTGAGATTTTTGAGGTGAAGACATTCTTTGTCACATTCTATCATTCACTTCCAAATACCCCTGCAAAAACGGACATCCGATTATGGTATCATGTTATACACACCTAGTCACTAGATCGAATGGATGCTCCCTCCCACAATGTAGTATCCTTCCAAATCCCACTTCCATTATATGATGACATGTGAGTAAACAATTTAGAAGAGATAAATAACTAATTTCTCAAAACCAAAACTAGAATCAAATATATGAACCGTGACACCCCAACCGATGGCGGAAACATCGGGCACGACACTAGGCGAATCAGATTGCTCAAGAGAAAATCCATAACGACTATTTAAGCGATAATATTTAAGCGTTCAATATCCCATACTATTAAACATAAAATCATCAAATAATCATTACAAGTACGAAACAATCTCTTAAAAACATATTCAATCCGATCTTTCCTAGATTTCTATTACATGAGTTTCTAAAGATAGTCCTAATCCATTTCAGCAAGAAGTCATCAACCTGCCACATATGTTAAAATAAACGTCAATACAATTAAGTAAATGTGAGCATACCGTTTGCATACATAATAAAAAAAACGTTTAGCATACACCGCATGAACATACGTAAGAGATGTGAATTATACTACTGTATTGATACATGTAAACCAACAAACCGCGAGTGCGAGGCACGCGAATGAGTGTCCACGTCCTAAAGAGAAAAATGAATGAGAGATAAAAGTGCGAGCCTTAACAACCCCGGGCCTCCGGGTGGCGGGTCAACCTCTAGCAAGCTATCATGTTAAAGGTGGCATACAAACCAAACAATACATACAATTCAGCGATTCACGTATAATCATGTAAAGGCGGGTTGCGAATAAGCGTTTTGAGTTGTATGATGTGTTTTGATATAGGAATATATGTGAAACCCAAAAGTGCGTTTAAGCGTAAAAAGGGGTTCAAGTATACTCATAGTCGGTGCGTTAAGAGAGAAATGGGATCTGATATGGATTGAAGGGAGCGCCGGTTCTGCCTGTAAGCGAACATAAGTGCATCAGTCTTCCGAAGTGCTGAAACGGTCGAAACGTGAAGGAACAGTGGACAAGTTCGGGCGAACTTGCCTGAAGGCTTCTGGAAAGTACAAGTTCGGGCGAACTTGGTACCCTTTCCTCAGAAATGGGTACAAGTTCGGGCAAACTTGCTTGAATTCCTTGAGTTGATACAAGTTCGGGCGAATTTGTCTGGTTTCCTTGGAAACTGTACAAGTTCGGTCGAATTTGGTTGATTTTCTTGAATTTTAGACAAGTTCGGGCGAAGTTGGTCACAAATCTGTGACCACTTCGAGCGAACTTGATCATTTTGGAGCGAACTTGGCTGTTGTGGTCACCAAAGCGTCCGTTTCCGCGTCGTTTGCTGAGAAATCGAGTGTCCATCCCTCAAACCTTAAGCTACTGAGCAAAACATAGGCTGGAGAGGTCTTTTGGAGCGAGTTTTAGCCGTTTTATAGAAACTCGGGCTAATCCGGGCGAACTTGTCGGTTCGTACAGGTTAGTCCAGTTTGTGCAAGTGATTGTATCGTTCTTGTGCTTCCGGATATGAGTTTTCTTGCTTGACAACGCCTCGTTCCACTTCAAAGTGAACAAAACATACGTCACTTAGTCCGTATTTTGTGTAAAAATCAATGTTCTAAAAGGTTTTTCTCAAATCTAACACGTGGTGAGTCGAAATCATCAAGATTTCTGGTTTTGGAAGCCAAGGCTAAGCCCAAATATACTCGTTTAGTGTAGATCTAAGTGAAAAGTAGAAGTTTTGTAGAAAAAGATGAAGATTTTCATAAACAGAAGAGATTGATGAAAACGAAGGTAATCCTTGTGCAAACTTGTTGTAAATTGTTGTTGTTTGCATATAAACGGGTTGATTCTTACTTGGAAATCAAAGGTTTTCGGTTTTGGGAGCTTTCGGGCGAACTTGCAACAAGGGGAGCATGAATGGAGGTGCTGGGTATTTATAGGTGAAGAGGAATTAAGCTGATGGAGACCAAGTTCGGCCGAACTTGACACCATTTCAAGCGAACTTGGCCAATTCTGCTTGATTGGTGCAAGTTCGAGCGAACTTGCTGATTGATCTAGGTTTGAGGTGGACTGTTCAACTGTTCGGGCGAACTTGGCCTATTGGCGAAAGTTTGCTCGTTATTTTCGTGTTAGCTGTTCGTTTGGCGATTCAGTTCGTATTAGATAGTTACATTAAGCGTTTTAAATGATAAAATAATACGATTATGAGATTCGTACAAATGAGAGCGTTGCGATTAGCGAGTACAACCACAAATCATAAAGCACACATAACACATAATTAACATAACGTAACATAATTAACTGCGTTTGCGATGCGATGTGATAAGCGATGTCGAAGGCACAATGGTTATGGTACAACAATACACTCGGCTCTTAAGGTAACATAGTTACTCGTGATTGTGTTGAGTTAGCGTTGCGTTTGATAGGCGTTTAGATGTAATGTAGTTGTGACAAAATGCAATTAGTTAACATAAACCATCCTTTATTATCAATCTCGGATTACAAAGACAGATACAAACTGAAATAAACGAAAAAACAACGAAAATACGAGTTGTTAAATGAAAATTTTAAACTTATCATAGCTTGGATCCATATAATTTACTCAATTTAAGTCAATAGCTATTCACTTAATTTTATAAAAATGAGTACTAAGTTATAATCACCATCCTATTATAGTCAGGGATGAGAAATTTCGTATTGAATACTGGTAACATACATATACTGTATACCGGTATTAAACAAACATACATGATATGATATGCTGTTTTGAATTTAGCTTAATTTCAATATTGTTACTTTATGATAGTGTACAATTTAGAATTTTTAACAGTACCTACCTAATCATACTGGTATCAACCAAACATATATATATACATATAGTGTGAGGTTCATTTGGGAACACTAAAAAAGTGGGGAACAGTGGGGACCGACTCAAACGAACTCCGATTGGACTCATTCCAGCGCGTTGGAACCGGCTAGTCGAATCCTAACTAGGATCTCTTAACCCTAAATCCTAACCCCTAAACCCTAAACTACATTAGGGTTTGGATTTAGGGTCTTATATTAGGGTTTAGCTTTAGGGTTAATCATTAGTATTTAGGGTTTAGCTTTAGGGTTTAGCTTTTATGGTTTATAGCTTAGATTTTACGATTTAGCTTAGGTTTTAGCCTTATTTTTTAGCTTTAGGGTTTAGGGTTAAGAGATCCTAGTTAGGGTTCGACGAGCCGGTTCCAACGCCGCTGGAATGAGTCCAACCGGAGTTCGTTTGAGTCGGTTTCCCCACTTTTTAGTGTTCCCTTATGAACCTTCCCTTGTATGTGTGTTTATTTTATATATATATATATATATATATATAATATTTCACTTATGATTTTAGCTGTCCTGACAAGTTGGTCTATTGGTTAGTCACTTAGTTTCTCTCCTTGAGGTCCCAAGTTCAACTCCTACTAAAATCACTTTAAAAAACATTGGTGGTGGCAATGAAGTTTAGGACTAGACCTCTTTGGAGGTCACCGGTTCGAACCCGAGCCAAACCGGGTTTTACCGCAGTGGGCCTTCAGGCGGGCGGGTTTTCCCCGGAACTTGTGGCTTGGTGGACTCGGGTATGCATCCAACTCTGACTGTTATGAGGAAGGGATATATTTGCTCGATTGAGGGCATCCAGAATGCTTATCGATTATTTATTGGCAGTTAAAAAAAACTTATGATTTTAGCTAAATTTGAATATTGATAACTCCTAGGTAATATTTTTTTCATACAAACGATATAAAACATGTTTATAACTCCTACTCCACCCCAATCGACCCCAATTCATTCTTAAAACCCTCTCTTGATTCATCAAATTCCCACAACAGGGCTATGGCGTCACTCAAAGATCCAGCACCGATGGCGTCATCCAGCAGCGGCTTAACCTTCAAGCTTCACCCACTCGTCATCGTCAACATCTCCGATCACCACACTCGCGTCAAGTCCCAGTCTCAACCCCCCACCGCCGATTCATCCTCTTCCACTTCCTCATCTTCTAGGGTTTTCGGTTGCGTCATTGGTGTCCAACGTGGCCGCACTGTCGAGATATTCAACAGCTTCGAACTCCTCTACGATCCCTCCACAAACTCCCTCGATCGCACATTCCTCGAGAAGAAACAAGAACTATGTGAGTTTGTTTGTTTGTTTCACAGGGTTTGATATTTAGGGTTTGGAGTTTATGTTGAGATAATACTTTGTTATGAATTATGGTTATGTTAGGGTTTGGGTTTTATTGTGCAGTTAGTGACTGTGTGTGTTTTTGAATGTGGAACAGATAAGAAAGTGTTTCCCAACTTTTATATACTTGGATGGTATTCGACGGTGCCGATGCGGAAGAATCGGATATGCTTATACAAAAGCTGTGAGTATCGTTGTTCTTTAGGCTATAAAATAATTGAAGTGTCGTGTCAATTGATGCATTTAAATGTTACTTAATATATGTGTTTTAGACTTTAGAATGTGAGTCACACCTTGCAAAACAGGAGTGTTTTGTTGTACCATATGTGTGGCTAAAAGAGCCTTTTGTTTGTCAAATTGGCTATTGGTGATGGTTTTGTTTCAACAGTTGATGGATATCAATGAAAGCCCTGTGTATGTTCTTCTGAATCCGTTGATCAATCATGCACAAAAGGATCTCCCAGTAACCATTTTCGAAAGTGGTATGTTGCTTTAAACTGTAGCTCCATAATGTCAGTATGATTATCTGTGCATTCTGTCCTGCTAATATAACTGCTGTTTAGTATCATTGTTCTGGTGTTAAACTTTTAATATACTGCAAATGACCCATTTGAAACAAGATGATTAGTCGATGGATAGTGTAAGATACTAAGCTTATATGTAGGGCACTTATTAACTCCATGGTATTGGTCCAAGTGTCCAACACTAATCAATTCTCTGATTGTCAGCTTTTTAGTAAAAAGATGGTTGTATTGTGTTGAATTGATGACAAAATTTAAAGTTGCTACTTTCTATACTTTGAAGTGAGTTTGTAACTCGTGAAATGAAGAAAAGTTTGTGTGTAATTGGCTTCACGGATTAACGTAACAAGCTAAGCAGTTAAATATCGGATATCTGTCTAGGACCGATATTTGAGATATAGGTTATCGCGGTTGGATATCGGTAATATCAATATCATGCAGAATTTATATATATACCAATTTAACACTAACATTTTAGTATACACTCCTAGTATTAACAAATTAACCTTTTGCAACTTGCAAAACACTAACAGTTGTAGCAAGTATGAACTGATTAAGACTTAAAACACTAATAGCAATAAGAACAAAGACCAATGGTATAACTAAGAAGAAAGGTACTGATATCGGTAATATATATCGGTCAATATCGCCGATAATATTGGTACCGATATTTTACAAGGGGACATCGCCGATATTAACTGCATAGGTAACAAGCTTTTACAGACACAGTTTGTCCTGGGGATAAACACACTTGATGAGATCACATCACACATGATTAATTACCCTTCAGTTTCCCATGTCTTGAACTTGATATATTTTGATACACACCTCAAATGACTAGGATAGTAAAATTGCTTCGTTGATTTGGGTGGCTTATGTCTCTTTAAGTTTTTCTATGTTCATTTTTTTAATCCTTTTATGTAGATATGTGTTGGATTCAGCTAAAATATGTCAAGCACATCTCAAATGTTTGATGGGACTTCTAGACCAGATTATCTATATTTTATTAGTTTATAGGGTGTCAATCTCACTTTGATCAATACTTGATGATGATAATTTGTGCTTTAGAGCTTCGAAATCGGCTTCATGTATGCAGCATTGGATTTCATTGTATGTAGAGATAAGTGCTATTATCATACATAGATTGCCTATATGGTGGTATAGTTATCTTTAATGAATTGAGTCTGTAGGTTTGTAAGGAAAAAAAAAGCTTTGTTGGTCATTGGAGGTATACGTGTTTCAGATATGTCTCTTTGGAAAGAAGGGGGCAAAAATCTAAACCCCTAATGATTTGGATTATTATTTCTTTAATGACTTAATATACCAAGTCACTGGTACTAGTAAACACAAAGTTTGCTCTTCCTTACATTTTCATGTAATAGATGAGATATAAATTTCTTAATCTATCATTCTGTGTTTAGTTGGATATACAATTATACAGGATTAAGCATGTGTTCCAGTCTGAAGTATTTGTTGGTCATAAAGGAAAGCATGTGTTCAGTATGAACCTAAAAGAATACTGATAAAACAAAAAGTAAAACTTGGAGGATATAGTAATTAGAGTTGTTGAACATATGCAATAGTTAACTTTCAGTTTTTGTAGAATTATTTGAGGAGTCAGTGATATTCAACTCATTGAGGGGGTATGCAGACAATTAACATGATAGTCAACTTACGATAAGGCAAATTAGACTGAAAGTAGGTGTTTGAAGCAAAATAGTGTTTCTTATATGTTACGAGCAATATTTGATGCATATCAATCGGCAACTTTCACTGACACCTGATCTTTTTTCTAATCATTACAACTCAAGAGATGCATGTCATTGATGGGATTCCACAACTTATATTTGTACGCTCAAGCTACACCATAGAGGTATGCCCTAAATATACTTGTCTAAACTTCTCAGGAGTATAATTATAGCCTGGTTAAATTTTCTTCTAACTGTATTCTTACTTTCTTATATTACTCCAGACAGTAGAAGCTGAAAGAATATCTGTTGACCATGTTGCTCACCTTAAACCATCTGATGGAGGTTCAGCCGCTACTCAATGTGAGTCCTTGCGTATCTAAATACGTTATGTATTTTAGGCATTTTCAATTCCGGCTTTAGCACTGATTTTTCTATATAAATTCTGTAGTGGCTGCTCATTTGACGGGCATACATAGTGCCATCAAGATGCTCAATAGCAGAATCCGAGTCCTCCATCACTATCTTAATGCCATGCAAAAAGGCAACTTTTTTTTAAATTTAAGTATATATTTATAGAACATGGTAAAAAAAGAAGACTCTTGAGAATGTTTTTTTATATTAAATGCAGGTGAAATTCCCCTGAGAATTCTTTGCTAAGACAGGTTTCTAGTCTCTTGAGGAGATTGCCGGCTATAGAATCAGAGAAATTTCAAGATGATTTCTTAATGGTGAGAACTTTTATAAATTTAATCTCTTTGAAATGTCACTTTTATAAGTTTTCCTTCTAATGAATGCGTCAATACATGTTTTTTAGGAATACAATGATACATCATTAATTAGCTATCTGGCCATGTTCACTGACTGCTCAAGGTACACTTGTCAATATTTTTAGTATAGTATGTAGTAGATTTGTATAAATTGTGACAAAATCTTGCTATTGAGAGGTAACTGAAATGTATGTTACATTTGTTGCAGCACAATGAATGATCTGGTTGATAAAATCAACGTTGCATACGATAGGCATAGTCGAAGGGGAGGACGGACCGCCTTCATTTAAAATTTCCTTCAAGTCGATTACTGGATGCATGGCTTTTGTTTCTTTTAGTAGCGTAAATTTAGTTTATATGACGGTAATTGCATTTATGCCAGTGAAGAATTTGTGTTAACGTCTTCTGGTGGGCGTCTAGGAAAATGGAAGTGCGTTCGTCGTCTTCATGTGTCGTTTATGGATATCTTGATTCGAAGGGAAATCAAAATACAAAAAGAAATTAATGAAAATGACGTTGGTCATTTAAGATACGAGGCTTGGATTGCTTTATCTGTTTGTGACACGTTAGAGAATCGTAAGGCACACGAAATGTAATGTGCATTTGTAGTTTTGACAGAAAACTAATCAAGTTTCCACATTGATTTGTTTCCGTGGAAAATGTTTTTGGATTTGACAAGTTACCGGTGCAGATAAACGGCATGTCTTTTCTTGTAAGGCTCACCAGTGTGGTCTAGTGCCCCATCCTATGTCGTATGTTAATGCTACCGCCATATCCCATGTCGGACGTTGACGCCACCCCACACCAGCCCTTGGCGTTAAAATGCGGACGGTGATAGGCTAGAGATAGAGAGAGATGAGTGTGACTGAGATAAAAGAGTTTCTTTTATTTTTGCACTCAATCACGTGGTGTCACTTCAACGCCCTCGTTTGTTAAAGGGTGGACTATTTTAAGTAAGGGTGCTCATCAATTCGTATATCGAATTGAATTTTCGAAAATTATTCGAATAATTTTTATTTTTCCTTGAATTCGTATTCGATTCTAATTCGATTAAAATTTACCGAATTCGATTCGAATAAAAAACTCAATTTCGTATTCAAATAAAATTATCTTCGATTTAATTCAGATTCTTTAAAAACATGTAAATAACTGAAAAAATGAAACATAAATTTTATAACAACCATAAAGCACGATATCACATTAACAAGTTCCAAATAAAGTACCATAAGTCTAAAATTCAAAACCAGAAGTCGGGAATAACCACTCCACATTACAAGTTAATATTTTTAGGGGTTAAAAATCTATTGATAGATTGTTACTTATGTTTTAGTTATGAGCCATGTAGTGGTTTGGTAATAGTTAAATACTTGAAAAAAAATTTGTAAATAATTTATAGTATAGCTTCATAAAAGTTATATATGTATTATATATAAAAATAATAAATAAAAATTATAATTTTTATTCGAATTTCGAATCGAATTGAATTTGAATAATTCGTATTATTACTTTCGATTCATTCGAACGAATTTTTTAATCGAAACAATTATTAATAATCGAATCGAATTTAAACGAATTTCAATTTTTCGAATTTGAAAACGTATTCTGAAGAACCTAATTTTAAGCACCGCTGTTTGTGGCAATGATGTTATGCTTTAAGTAACATCTTCTAAATCACACCATCCAACCTAACCAATAACCGTGAGCAAAGAAAAGATATAAAAAAATACCATTGGTTCAAAATGCATATTACTGGCCTTTATTCCCACAAAATGCATCTTTGTTTTCTACATAAATTACAGTTTTTATGTCATACACAAGTTTGCTTTTCCTAGTATTTACCCTTTCCATGCCAAAATGAATGTTTCTCTGTGATTCATGTTTGTCAGTTTAATGATGCACTATTTCTACTATTTGTTCATAAAATTTCTATAGATTATTGTTAAAATCGATATAAATAGCTGATCAACTCAAGAAATTATATATATTTATAAATACGAGATATAGATTCAATATAGTAGACTGAGTACACCATGACCAAAATTATACATAAGATTAGTTATTTGAATTGAGATACTTCATAAATAAATCAACAAAACAATGATTATAATTAAACATCAAATATACAATGTTACGAAATGTAAGAATTCCTGAGCGTTATATAATATCTCCTTTTCCATTGTAAGGTAATTAACTACTATAATTTCTTGTTTGAACGGCTAACGATATCAATCTCGAGTACTCTCGGGGCACTCCACTGAACCAAGCGGAGTACTCCGAGAGTAACCCGACTCCACCATCAATTCCGGGGAAAACCCGGTAACCCACCCACCCGTAGACACGACAGTAAAATTACCAGTAAAACCCGTTGGACTCAAGGATTAAACTCATGTTTCCCTAAGTCTCCTATCATTTCACAAGAGAAATGCATAACCTTCTTTTATTTATCCTTTTTCCGCATATCCTTCTTTTATTTATGTTTATTGTTTAATATCGTTGATCTTTTTAGTTGTTGATGTGTGTAATTAATGATGGCGTCTATGAGTGGCTGATGGCTTTACTTAATTAATACTTTTATGACTTTGCTATTAACATATCCCACCTACTCACTTTTTTTTGAACGGCAAGGAACGACAGTGCTAACCACTGTGACACCGGGCGCTGTGGCTAAGGTCGACTACTCGACCGCCGCCAGCCCCTTGGCTCTCCCAGATGTGCGGAAACCCGACCTCCACCCGCCCGAAGGCACGCAGTGGAATAATCGTAAAACCTCGCCTCCTATCCAAGATGAACCGGCACCACCCGTATTCGCCCTTCACCTGGATGCCGTAGAAAATAATGATGAGAGTGGAAATCGAACCTGAGTCACAAGGAACACTAAGCTTTTCCCCAACCACTCCATCACTACCTAATTGGCCCCCACTACCCACTTTGTCTATTCACACTTCCTCTAGCATTGAGTTGTGGCCAAAGCGCGGCGTTTTGGTGGTCCGTGTTACAACCAGAAAAAGACTGACGGAGTGTGTTGACGCCAAAACGCGGCCAAAGCTCGGCGTTTTGGTCCGGTCAACAGACCCGTCAGGCACCCGTCAGTATTTGTCTGGTTGACAGGACCAAAACGCCGCGCTTTGGCCACAGCTCGACACTTGGGGTGTGTGAATAGACAAAGTGGGTGTGTGAATAGACATGTCCATTTTTATGTTACTAAAGGTTTAGTACTAGCTAGATGTGTTATAAATTATAATGCTCATCTAATTAAGTGTTTAGCTGTTTAAGGGGTTGTTTCAAGTTGTGGCGGATTTAGGAGCGAAAAAGACGACTGGGTTCCGACTTGAGGAGGGGTTTCATTACATAAAAAGTGAGGCGTTTTTCTAGCGAACTCTAGACCTACAACTTCACCTAAAAACCTAATGAGCTTTGGATCATGTGGGGGAAGACGGCCTAGGGTGGGCAAAAGGACTTGCCAACGAGTCATGTCAGGGTTTTCGATTGTGGATGCGTTGGTGTTGGGCTGCTAGAAAAACGATGGCATCTACGAAATTTGGTTGAGCTTGCTTGCCATGACAGCGGATTCAGTCCAAGTCCGCTTGCCGGACTACATACCCATAAACCAACATGGATAATTAAATCACCCAAAAACCAAATTACTTTTAAAGATCCACCATTTTGCGAAAAGATTCTAAAAACAGTCGGTTTAAATCCAAATAAAAAGTGAATTTTAGTTATTGGGGTTGTCAACTTGTGAAGTCATTGAGCCAGAAATATAGAGGATTGTAGTTAGTAAAAGGGTAAAATAAAAAAAGTTTTAAGGCTCTGATAGAAATTAGTAATGTAAATATAAATAAGAAAATAGTAAAACGATTTAATAATAAATTGCACGGATTGTGTTAACATTATATTACGGGCTGTGCATTATTTTTATAGGTTCACTCAATAACGTATCTGGAGTGACAGTAAAAATATGTTAAGTTTTTATAAAAAAAGCTATCATATTGTTCTATTAAAAAATAAAAATAAAAAACATAAATTCTTCTTCTATGTCTCATTGATCATCGTCTTCTTCAACCTACAAGAACTTTCAGCCACAGTAAACGCATCCTCAGATTCAACACGAAGATATATTTGAAAAGTTAGTCTCATCCCCAAAGGGAAATTACATAGAAACAGAAGGCAAACATGTTGGAAAATTAGTGAATGGATATCTAGTTAATTTATAATTAAGTAAAATTATAATTACTAGGCAAACTCTTCATATGGTAAAACTCTTAAGTAGAGTTTTAATGATGACATTTGATGAGTTTTAATAGAGTTTAAGTCTATGATTATGGTGACTCTTAACTCTTCATATGGTGAAACTCTTGATGACATTTGATGAGTTTTTATTAGAGTTTAAGTACATAATTATTGAGACTCTTAATTATATAAAAGACTCTTATTTAGAATATGGTGTCTCATATGAAAAGTACACTAGAGAAATACAAGAGAAATCATACAAGAAAAAATCATGAATACATGGAGAGTTTTTAGGAAAGATGAAACACTTGAAGACCCATGTGTTGGGTACTTAGAGAGATATGTTTTCTCTATACGATTTCATCGCCTTCGTATCATAATTTTCCACAAATTCTAACACCATAATTCTATCCGGTGTAACCTTGGGCGTGTGGCCATCTCCGGCAGTACATACTGCTTCGGCTGTTGTACCCTGGGAAACAGTCGCGTCGTCCTTAGTAGAGGCGCGGAATCTGTTTTAAGGGAAGCGTGTTGAACACGTGCCTCAACCAAAACCGTCAACAATTTTTGTTTGTTTTGTAGCAGAGTTTGAACAAGAAGGCGGTTGAAGTTTTCCAAAGACGTCGACTTAAATCAAGATTGGTACAATGTATTTGTATTTCATTTTTTTTCATATAGTTTTGTAACCGGATTGTACTATCATATTTCCTATGAATAACGAGAGTCTCGTTATTATATATTTCACAATATAATTTTTATAAAAAAAAGTGAACCTAATTCCTATAAACTTAAAACAGATTCCTTTAGATTGTTGCTACAATCTTAAATTTTATAAGTATTTTAGGTTCACAAAGGATTTATTATAAAAAATATTTTTAGAGATTATGATCTTGTAAATATTTTCTTTGGGAAATATGTATGTAGTACAACTTGGTGTGTTTAGATTTATTGAGATTGTAGTACAATCTTAAATCCTATATTATGGTACAAAACGAATAGTTTTGGTTCAATCGTTTGGTTATGAAACGACGTTAATTTTTCTAACCTTGTGTTAGAATGGGTTTATTGTGTAAACCGTACGTTTTTTGTAAACGTTAAATTTCTCTAACTTGTGTGTTAGACCGGAATTATGGATGTAAACCATACGTTTTTTTGTAAACGTTAAATTCTTTTGAGTAGAATTTCCATGTCTTTAAATAAGAGTTTTATGTTACTTTATTGGAGTTTTTGTCTCCATTTAAGTCTCTATTTAAAGTAGACTATTCATCCACCCATGGATTAATATGAACAACTAAGACTTATAATGATTTTTGTAATCATTTGTCTTCTAACATGTGTGTTAGAAACGTTCATGGAAAGCGTTAGTTCGAAAGCAATTTTTTAATTGTTTATTTCTAACGTGTGTATTGGAAATGACTTATTTATTTGAACCATATATGTGTTTATAGCAAGTCGAATTAACATTTTGTGGAAATGTTAAGATTTCTAATGTGCGCGTTAGAACTTCGTTCATTTTAACATGATCGTTAAAAATGGTTAAAATACAAATACTTTAAAATGTTTTATATAAACATTTTATATAAGTAATTTGTTGTAGCATTGATTTCAATGAATATAAACACTTATAATGCTTTGTATGGTTTACAAATAAAAGGTCATACATTGAAGTTGATGTTTGATTGGCTTCAAGAATTAAATCACCATAAAGTGATGGTGTGGTATTTATATGAATTTAATGAAATTAAAATCATTACTAGACTCTTCATATGAAAGTAAACTTTTAAGTAGAGTTTTATGTCAATTTACTAGTTTTTATTAGAGTTTATGTCTCTAATAAAATCTCTAATTGAGTATGAAAGATAAATTCTTAAGTAGAGTTTTATGTCAATTTATTAGTTTTTATTAGAGTTTATGTCTCTAATAAAATCTCTAATTGAGTATGGAAGATAAACTCTTAAGTAGAGTTTTATGTCAATTTATTAGTTTTTATTAGAGTTTATGTCTCTAATAAAATCGCTAATTGAGTATGCAAGATAAACTCTTAAGTAAAGTTTTATGTCAATTTATTAGTTTTTATTAGAGTTTATGTCTCTAATAAAATCTCTAATTGAGTGAGACTTTCTCCACCCCATGTCTCTTGTATTAAAAGTAGGCTATGTGCCTAACTTGATGAGATTGGAATACTACAAGAGTAAGAATATAAGAATTAAATCACAATAAAGTGATGGTGTAGTTGTGTGGGATTTATCACCAACTTTAATTTGTGATTTTTAAATCCAAACGGTCATGTGTGTGTGTGTTATATATATATATATATATAATGACTTAAATTTTCTAACACGTGTGTTAGAAAACGTGTATCACAAATACAATGTTAGAGATTGTACATTGTATAAGCCATAATAAATGGAAATGTTTTATGTAAACATTTCATTGCCTATGTGTGCATTAAAAATGAAGAGAAATGGTTTATTTTATAAACTCATCCTTGAAAAACGTTTTATGTAAACAGTTCGTTCTCGTGGATATTATTTGGTGGAAAACAACTTGGTGTTGTTGTGAACAAATTTAATTGTTCAAGTTTACTACTTAAATGTAGCCTTTGTAACAACTTGGTGTTGTTTTGAGCAAACTTGTCCAAGTTCAAAGTTTCAAGATGAAACGGAGAACTTGTACTTACAAGTGCATGGAGTCTTATTGAGGGAGTACATCAAGACATACCATGGGACGATATCGTTGAGAAGATTTCGGTCAGATTATAAAGTGTTAAAGATATAAGCACTTTATATTTGATGTCTCCATATCGTCTATGTTTCCGTTTAAATTTCAAAAGTGTTTGGCACTTATGATTTAGTTTCTAGTGTAATTATTGTTTTGTGTTCAATATCTTCGGATAACACATGAATTTTTTACAAAGAAATAAATCACTAATGTTTTGTGACTTATAAATTATTTTGTGGAAAATAATTATAAATGAACAACTTGAGAGTTGTTGTATTGACTAAAAGTCAAAGACGAGACATCAAATGTGTAACCACATCACGAGTGAGTGGTGAGTGTATTGAGATGAAATACACAAACGAGATTCATGTTGAAGTACTTTGTTAGAAGTCATTGGAAAATTCACAAGTGTGAATTCTAACATATGAATGAAAAGTACTATATGTTATTGTATACCTTTGATAAATCTTGCGAGATTTGTTCCAAGTGATCTCTACGTAGATACGTCCACCACTTGATTATTGTTATAATTATATGGAGATTTTATATTCGTTTGGGAGAGCATCCTAAATATACATATCTCCTAATGAATAACAATAGATGTGTACAAATCACTTATGGAAAAATTATGAATGCCATGTTGTTGAGTGTCGATCTAGTTGACTCTATCTCACACATAATAGTGATTGTAGACGAGGAACATTCATCTTGTCGGTGATGAATGTGTTCGCCAAGTGACTTGGATTAAGGCTTATGTTTAAGTCTTTATGAGTCAATGGTAAAACGTTGGAGATCAAAGGTAAACAAGTTATGTTCCTTAATTGAATGATAAATTTTAGCTATGTGCTATATACAATAATTTGTGAGACTTTCCTAAATATTGCTGTTTTAGGATTATGAATAAGTCTCATTATTTTGTCTTAACAAGGGATGATGTTGCAAAGTGATATTATGATATCCTTTGGGCTGTGAAGAATCAAAATGATGCATCTTCTGTTCACATGCTAAAGTATTGTAGTCTAAAGCATGCTAGACTAGTACTTGGTTAATTATGGGTCTTGATGGAGACTAATTAACTCTAAACATTCAAAAGTGTATGAACACAATAATAATTTGCGTATATACAAAGTTGAGGACGGATTTTCATTCATTATAAGGAAAAGACTTGTAACTTTTGAAAAGTTTGTTCGAAAAGCTAATGAGGAGAACTCATTGTCTAGGCTTATTCAAGATGTTAAATTAGAATGATTCTAATTTGGTGACAAACTTATGACAATGGCATGTGTTGCTTTGGTTAGCTTGGAAGCATATGTAAGCTAATGCAATATGAGTTGAATTCACCGATACAATGAGGTTGATCTTGTTCAAATCATATGTGTATAAATGTCGTCATAAATGGAGTTACGGAAATATTGATCAAATGGCAAGAAATGTGGGGGACGATCCATTTGGAAACAACCCTCTAAGGGTATGTAGAAATGGTTTTCATTATCCCATCTGGATGATATCCTATAACGTTTAAATGTGAGGGTGTCTTGCATTTGTATAATAAAAGTTTGGCATAAGGATTTTGTAATCCAGTCTAACATTGCAAACAGACGACTAAGTGGAGGACACAAAGGTCGTAGTGCATAATGGAGATGTGTTTGCCTTAAATGATACGCGTATCTTACAAAGACGTATATTATAACCAGATTCAAATGGCCACTGAGGTTATAGTCTTAGAAGTTGACAATAGGCAAAATTAACTTACGAGTTAAGAACACATCATGACAACTGATCTCAAATATCCAAAGTTATTTGTTAATGTTATGGATCTAACAACCTGAGGGTTTATTAGAGATCAAGTTGTGGAATGAGATGAAGCCCATGGAAAAAGGGTATGTGAAGGACACTTAACTTAGTTGACTGGAGATCCCAAGATCTAAGTTCAATAGGACAACTAACTCATAAGCCTAAGGGTAGTCACTGTGGGGGCATAAATGATATGCATAAGCTAGTATATATGGTTATACATACCCCAAAGTATAAAAGGGTGTTTAAATACGTCCTAGTCTATTCCTCTGATATTCGGTGACAAAGAGTAAGGCTAAGCATGATATGTGGTAAATGATTTGGATAAATCACGATAACACAATGCTTTTAATGATCTAAGGAGAATCACCTATGTTAGAGAGAAGTGTGGTCGCTTCGAATGGAATTGAGGGCACAATTCCTAGAGCTCTCGCAGAACCAGGAAAGTGTTCCATGACCATTATTGGACACGAGTATGAGGAGATGACCGCTAGGGAGAGTCTTGTGTGAAGTATATTGTCGTCTACACAAACGTCAGACGAGTTCAAAGACATCAAGATCTACTCAGAGCTAGTGGGCTAAGTGCATTTCATGAGCGAAGGTTCAAAGGGTAACACCTACCTATAGTATGCAAAACTCAACTGTCGAGGTTCCATTAGAAATTTTATGTGTTTTGAACGATCTCCATTCATGTGGGGGATTGTTGGAAAATTAGTGAATGGGTATCTAGTTAATTTATAATTAAGTGAAATTATAATTACTAGGTAAACTCTTCTATGGTAAAACTCTTAAGTAGAGTTTTAATGATGACATTTGATGAGTTTTAATAGAGTTTAAGTCTATGATTATGGTGACTCTTAACTCTTCATATGGTGAAACTCTTGATGACATTTGATGAGTTTTTATTAGAGTTTAAGTACATAATTATTGAGGCTCTTAATTATATAAAAGACTCTTGATATTTAGAATATGGTGTCTCATATGAAAAGTAGACTAGAGAAATACAAGAGAAATCATACAAAAAAATTCATGAATACATGGAGAGTTTTTAGGAAAGATGACTCATGTGTTGGGTACTTAGAGAGATGTTTCTATACGATTTCATCGCATTCGTATCATAATTTTCCACAAGTTCTAACACTATAATTCTATCCGGTGTAACCTTGGGTGTGTGGCCATCTCCGGCAGTAAATACTGCTTCGGCTGTTGTACCCTGGGAAACAGTCGCGTCGTCCTTAGTAGAGGCGCGGAATCTGTTTTAAGGGAAGCGTGTTGAACACGTGCCTCAACCAAAACCGTCAACAATTTTTGTTTGTTTTGTAGCAGAGTTTGGAACAAGAAGGTGCGGTTGAAGTTTTCCAAAGACGTCGACTTAAATCAAGATTGGTACAATGTATTTGTATTTCATTTATTTTCATATAGTTTTGTAACCAGATTGTACTATCATATTTCCTATGAATAACGAGAGTCTCGTTATTATATATCTCGCAATATAATTTTAATAAAAAAAGTGAACCTAGTTACTAAAAACATACAATAAGTTGAGCCGCTAACCCTTTTTTATACCAAAACTAAGTGTTTTAGAAAGTATATTAATAGATATTGGGTCATAATGTTACTATTACTATGCATGACTCGTTGGACTCCGGTAAGTAAACTCTAAAATATCCAAAACCGTTATACAAACTTACATAAGGATAATCCTTTAAATTCACTCGCTAAATTAAATTTTAATAATTTATAACATGATGTCGGCCATTTGTGATTTATCGTATCCATGATACTAGTTAACAGCTCAAATGGGTGTAGGTGGTTCATGGGGTGGTTTTACGCGTTGACGCATAATAACATATCTGTCACCTGCTTACGATATTTTCAAACCAATTTTTTCGCTAGTTGTATGATAAAATATATATTTTTACAAGACCTTTTTCTTATTTTATTAAAAACGTAATATCTTTGCAACTTTTGGTGTTAAAATGGTTAATGTATACAAACACATATACTAATTGACAATTTTACTAATGATAAAAATATGACCATATATTAGTTATATAGCAATAAGAAAAAGTTTATTATACAATAATATGGCTTGATACCAAATTCTTGTATCAATCAGACAAGTCACAAGAAGTTTTCCCAAATTCTACACATGCTAAAACCATCATAAACTGACTGGCGGATCCAGGAATTTTTTCCACAAGGTTCCTTTTGGTAGATTTTCACTAATTCTCACTATTTTTTTTCCAAATCATATTAGATTTCTCTAATTTTTTTCTACTTTTTCTGAACCAAAGGGGTTCCTGAGAACCCCAAAAGCCCCCTGGATCCGCCCCTTGCTGACTACCAAGGTTCTATCTCATATATACACAATGAAGGCTACGAGAGATGCTATAGTTTTACCATGTCTCAACCATATAGTGATCGTTCAAAATTTACGGAACTGAAGCAAACAAGAAAACTACTTCATTTCGTCGATCCTTGTCACGACTCAACTGTGGTTCAGGTGTCCAGACTTTGTACAAATTTCCAAATTCAATATAAGACGACACACTTCAATTGCAACGAAGCGACACATATATGCAAATATAGAGGTTTATTAAGCAAAAAACAATGAGGGTAATATGATCATTGGTTATATATTTATAGAAAGTATTTCAAGTTATAACTAAATTTTTTATAAGACCATGCTTTTTTGTAAAAATGATGAAAAAAAAAATTTCTAGAAGGAAGTTTTTCAAATGAAGGACAAGTTAAAAGAGATGGGTTCGGAAAAATGCTAGTGGCTATAAGACTTGGAATGAAACAAATTGTGTAAGAAAAGATGCTTAATTATTTTGGCTTTGGTCACTTTCCCTTGTTCCAAGTCAACCCCACTTGATCTCAATTGATTTGTTTAGTGTTTAAAATTTGAGATGATGTTTAAGTATAGGTGGAACCGATTGATGATTGAGAGAAGTTGATTCGACGATAGATGTGTTGATTGGTTATGTTCATACATAATGGAAAAAAATAAAATATACATGTGACGGCTGACAAGTCAGTAGAGAATCCAGTCAGAGACGAAGTCATGGAGTTCGATATAGTTGTCAGGATGATCGGTTCCTCCTTAGGGTGTAAAGTGATGATGGTAAGAACCAATTAAGGGTGAATTCGATTTTGGTTATGGAGAGAGAGGGATGGGACGATTTTGATGATGATGATGTTAATGTCACTGTCTAACCCATTACCTCTCTAGTTATCTCCTTATATATACACCCAAGAGGAAACCCTAATTAGTTAATAAAGGTAACATGGTCCATCAACAATTACCAACTAATATATAATAGGATTAATCATATTTTGATCCAATATAATATAAATGATTATAATGGCTACTAGATTAAATATTAAATAATAATATATTTAATCTTACATTCTCCCACTTAGCCGAATAATCATTTATCATGAATATTAGATTAGTCTGATTAGAAGTTAATACTCATTTTAGCTTTAAACCAAGAACCGTAGCAGAGAAATACAGCCGTTGAGTCATTATGAAACGCAGGACCCCCATTAATCATACTACAACCTCAATTTAAAACTTAACAGTTATGATCAAAATAAGCCCTTTAGCGTTTGATTTGTATTTATAGTTGTCTATATGTCATTATACCGGCAGAACATATGTTAGAGACATACAAAATCAAACTGATGAGGAAAATTAATTAATCGTTAGTCATTCATAGTATGATATGCAGTTGTACATAGTCATCAATAAACACGTCAGGATTATAAGTGCTTACATAACAGTTATGGGTGATAGACTTTTAGTTATAGGATCCTTAAGCATATGATGAATGTATTCGATACAAATACTTAGTTTCCTCAATTCGTACATAAACGAATAATTAATTTTGTATCGACATTTTAATGCAGCACCTCTCGAACTGTTATTGTTCAAAGAGACATGGTAGCTGACTTTATCACAATAAGTCTTCAATATATAATTGATATGGAGTTAATAAATTTATGAGTCCACTGATAAATTTTCAACAACATTTAGTGACTATTGCTTTGTGATTAGCAACATATTATATCATTATAACTTATGTTATTATATCAGTCAATTATGACTCCTCCATGAGATAAGTTTTGTTTTGCTGATATAAGGATATACCCCGAAATTACATTTTGTCATCTTTGAATATTACAAAGTTAGAGTAATCAATCGTTTTGAATTCTCACTTCTCTTAAAAATTATAGTCTCTCGTTTCCTTTATAGCTATTTTAATACTCCATAAGATGCTTCACATTAATCTGAACATATCTAGTGTGTTGCATTGTGAGTAATAACTAAACGAGTCTAGACTTAAATACATAAGGCTTCTAATTAATGAAGCATAAGTAAATGATCGCATTGATCCTATTATCCTCTTAAGGAGAGCAATTTGTTTGTTACATGTGTAAGGACCCATTTAAGGTTAAACTTATGAAACGAAAGTAATGTCCCATTGGGTCTATCTCGGTATGTTATGATATCTACCACGTAAGAGATATCTCTGAGATTGAAGGTTTGTGTTAACTTTGCTTTGACATATGTAACATATACTTGTCAAAAGAATATCATTTATAGAGACAAGTTTATTTTAGTTGCTCCCACTTATCTTGAGGTAGGTACATTAATCCACTTGGTTCTTGATGAAAATAATTACGTTAAGATTTCATCGTATTGTGATGTTTACATTAACCCATAGATGAATTTTATCGGCTAATAGACAAACTGTTCTTTAACCTTAAGTTTAGAACTTTCAAGTTGTTTTATCAACATATAAATATGTCAGCCATATGTTAAGGAAAATTATTTTAATGTTCATCTAATGTAGCTCTAAATTTTTATAAGCTACTAGAACAATGATGATCCTCAAATGAAATCTTTTGTAAGATATGTAAGAAGATTATTTGATAATTTATCTCTTCCCAAGTGTAACCTTTGATAATCAATAATGCTTCTTCGTGTCTTAACGTTTATATTAGGATTTGGTTTAGATATGAACACTCTTAGGTAATTCAATCAAATCCCAAACGTTATTCGAACACATAAAATCAGTTTTACTAGAAAACTGTTTTATTCTATTTAGAAGAATGATTGACACTAATGGTTTAATTAGAAAGTAGGATCAGTAAACTTTCCAAAATCCATTTCAACTTTAGTTAGAGAGGTTATGTAATCATCAGAGTTAGTAGGTTTTTAAACCTAGATGACCTCCTGAGTTGATTATTGGATTTAGTAGAAGTTTCAGTTTTATGGATTAGCTCTTGGTTAGGTCGCTATCATTTTCAGGATTCTAATTTTGTAATAGTTGGTGTAGTATGGTGTACAAGAGGTGTAAGCGGAGTTAAATTCAGATTAAAATTTAATGACTCTATTCCCCCCACCTCTAGTATTCCTTACAAGTCATGATAAAGACTTTTACTGCTCCCACTGAGTTGATTATTGGATTTAGTAGAAGTTTCAGTTTTATGGATTAGCTCTTGGTTAGGTCGCTATCATTTTCAGGATTCTAAATTTGTAATAGTTGGTGTAGTATGGTGTACAAGAGGTGTAAGCAGAGTTAAATTCAGATTAAAATTTAATGACTCTATTCCCCCCCGCCTCTAGTATTCCTTACAAGTCATGATAAAGACTTTTACTGCTCCCACTGACCTTAAAAATCTTTAGGAACTCAGCATGCTTAGGGTCAAAATTTAACGACCAACAAATTCTAATAGAGAAAACATATTAATGACGTTAGTCGTTGTAGTTTCTCTTGTTGAGGATTATATTAGTTTAGGTAAGAAATCTAAGTGTGCCCACAATTAAGCAACAATGAAACTTTTGTAAGAGTAGCATTAGATTTTAAGGAGATATGTTTTGATGGATCAGTGTCGAAATGGAGCAGTGTCTTGTACAAGAGGTGTAAATTGAAGTAATGCGAAATTTTCACTCCCCCACCTTTTGTAACTATTGCAAGTTATTATTAAGACACTTAATGCTTCCACTGAACTTTGATATCTCTAGAAATGTTACAAGAGAAGTATCAATGAGGTACATGACGTGGGAACCTATCATATATATGTTAGACTTTACTTGATTTCCTTAATGTCCTGATGTCGTAAGAAGCTTAGGGACATATTTAATAGAAAACATGTTAAGTACATATATTAATAGATTTCTTCAAGACCATGAGACATATGAGACAAAGATACAAGTAGATAGTCTTTAATTGATAAATGAATTATGTCTGAATATTCCATTTTGAATAAGTTCCACAAATGTCAATAAATAACTTATGGTGGACCCATACTTATTCCTTAAAGCTAAAACATTTTAGGGCTTTTAACATCATGATTCAAAATCACTTAGAATGAGATTAAATGAAAAATCATCCTCATTAACCATGTCATGATTTCTCATGATTTTCGGTCAATGGATGAAATTTGTGGGTCTCATTTTCCTTTTGTCAAATTCTCATTTGCATGATAACAAAAGTTGTGAAAATGTAAGATATCATCTAGTTTCATCTTATTAATGTTTCTATCCAGATATTGAGAACAAATAATATGAGAGTTTAAGGTAAGTGCGACTTTATGTTGGCTATGTAAACCTCGCAACTGTCATAATATAGCTTTAGTATTGATATCTAATTCTGATTGATTTCCAGAATATGTAAGGTATCATAAAGCGCAATTAGAAGTCAACTTTTCATGGTTCTTATAGCCTTAACATTTAATGTTGTCACTAACTCTCATATTAGTTATTTGTTGAATTCTAGTAAGGAAACGTATAGAACTAGAGTCAAGTTATCATGTGTTAATTGGAATATTAAGATTAGCAGACTTAAATATCATCAGTAAGCGACTACCTAGTTTTAGCCAACTGTTCTTTCGAATTATGGATAGTCTCATTGCTTATGCCTAACCTAACGGCATAAATTATGCAATGAGATTCCCCCTTTAAGAACATTAGACTTGGAACTAGTACTTGTATTTTGACTATGGACCTTAGAAGTATCCTCTTTTAGATTTTAGTGGTAGTGAGGTGAATTACATCTTATTTTCCAGTTTTAGGCATTTCTTTTCCTATACGTATGTTGCTGATCAACTCATTCATTTTCCTTTAGGACTTTTGAGTGTTATTACTTGATTATAAGGCAAAAATTGTACTTATGAAAACTTAGTATGCAATGCACTGGAAAATATACTTATTTTCATGCGTAAGCCTTTTATTTTATGGATCATGGTATTGTACATTTGATGTATTCACAGATGTCACTTAACCTTATAGTTTAGAATTTGGAATAAAGGCATGCATCCTAAGAGTTCTTTTATTATCCATAAAATAGATTAGTCTTAGGAAAAACTTAATCTGGAATAACCTTAGTGATAGAATTTATGTTAAGTGAGTTCTTGATTATCATAAGAGACATCATGCTCGACTTATCCTATTCATAATTCTCTACTTTTCTTCTATAGAACTTTTATCAGAAAAGAGCTATAGGATTATCGCGTCTTAAGAGATGATCAAAGATTTAATTTAAGAGCTAATCTTTTAGAAACTTTAAGTAAAGCAAAACTTATTAGGTTAAGAAATTAGAGTGGATGAGATACTAATATATAGAAGAAAATTATAGTGAGTAATATTATGGGGTATTAAAGTAAGGCAGACAAAAAATTGACCATAGGATTAATGAAGGATCATTAATGTGAGGATCATTATTTGAAGAAGTTGTGATATGTCTATTACTAACATCAAAATAAGAGACTTAGTTAAAAATTCTACTTTAATGAAGACAAATCAGCTTTGGCCAGAAGTGTAATAACCTAAGTATGTGTGCAAAGTAATCGTGACAAATCAGCTTTGGCTAGAAATGAGACAATCACCTTAGGTATGTACTTGTTAATAATGCTAGACATGAATAAATTAAATCAGCTTTGGCCAGAAATAAGACATTCATAATTAACTTAGCTTTTGTTATACTTAAACAATAAATAGATGTATCAAATCAGCTTTGGCCAGAAGTGATACATCAAAAGCTCATTCAAGTTAAGCTATTTCGGTTTTGTAAAAAAATTATCTGATTAATTAAGTGTTAACAAAACCAATTATTTAATGGCACGGGGTGCAGGGCAGAACCCCGAGCTGAAATATAGTTCACAATAATAGCTAATGTAGTAATGAGATTCGGATAAATCTTGGATCTCTAATGGAACTCGAATGCAACTCTAATGAGTATGCGATGGGCATCTCTAATGAACATCTCTAATGAGTCCAAGATGAGCATCTTTAATGAGCATTTCTAATGGATTACTAATGAGCATCTCTAATGAGTCCAAGATGAGCATCTTTAATGAGCATCTCTAATAGATCTCTAATGAGCATCTCTAATGAGTCCAAGATGAGCATCTTTAATGAGCATCTCTAATAGATCTCTAATGAGCATCTCTAATGGATCTCTAGTGGATCCGAGATGTATCTCTAATGAATTCGAAATGTATCTCTAATAGATTCGAGATGCATCTATAATGGATTCGAGATGTATCTCTAACGGATTTGAGGTGTATCTCTAATGGATCCGAGATTGGCATGGGCATCTCTAATGTAACTCTAATGGATCCGGGATGTATCTCTAATGCATTCGAGATGCATCTCCAATGGATACGAGATTGGCATGGGCATCTCTAATGGATCCGAGACGTATCTCTAATGCATTCGAGATGCATCTCTAATGGAATAACACCCTTTAATCCGAATTACATTCCAAAATATAGGAATTTTCTCGAATTTCATAAGAGCATGTGATGAACCAAAAAAAAATATAAAATTAATTTATGGAATCCGAAATCTGAACAGTAATGATATCGGAACGGTGAGCAATTCAGAACAGTGATTTTGTATGTCCATTAAGCCAAAATCCGAATTTTATAACTCTTCAAAACGTATGATTTCAGAACACTAATCCGAATTACATTAACCTTTAAAAAATTCAGTTTTCCAGATTCTTGATCCCAGAATAATGGATTCAAAACAGAACTAATTTATCAACATATGCTCTGATACAACATGTTGATTGGTTCTGTTCATACATAATGGAAAAAAATAAATTATACCTGTGACGACTGACAGGCCAGCAGAGAATCCAGTCAGAGACGCAGCCATGGAGTTCGACATAGTTGTCAGGATGATCTGGTTCCTCCTTAGGGTGTAAAGTGATGATGGTAAGAACCAAATAAGGGTGAATTCGATTCTGGTTATGGAGAGAGAGGGATGGGACGATTTTGATGATGATGTTAATGTCACTGTTTAACCCATTACCTCTCTAGTTATCTCCTTATATATACACCCAAGAGAAAACCCTAATTAGTTAATAAGGGTAATATGGTCCATCTACAATTACCAACTAATATATAATAGGATTAATCATATTTTGATCCAATATAAATACAAATGATTATAAAAGCTACTAGATTAAATATTAAATAATAATATATTTAATCTTACAAGATGTACATGTACTCCATGGGCTAAATCATTATGATCTACAACTTGGAGGTATGTGATAACTAGCTTAAGGCATTGGTTAGCTATATATAACATCCACGAAGATTGCATCGTGAGTTCAAATCCCATTTCCTCCGAAACATAAGTGAAATGGGTGGGGCAAATGAAGTGAGAGAAAGAACATCTAGGTGGAATCAAAGTGAATGTCAAACTTGTTAAACTTGAGGTCGTTTACACAAGTGAATCAAGAACACACAATTCAAACTAAAACTCTCGCTCAACAATTTGATAAGTAGCAAAACGAATCGAACTTCAAGAATACCGGAAACAAATTATATTCTATTAATTCAAGGCATAAAGTAAATTACAAGGACTCCATATTTATAATACTAGAAATCCTATACTTTGACTAATTTGACTCTCATACGAATTCTAACTCTGACCTGACTAAACAAATTAGATAATTCTAACAAACCATTTAACGAATAACCTCCAAGCCTGACTTTTATTTTCCCGCTCATTTTGGTGGATTTTAATTCGGGTCAACAGGCTTAGTTGTTATAACCCGAACTTAGGTTTGAATTCATTAGAAACCCTACGCCTCGTCCTTTTCTACACTCTCTTCACAAACCCTAATGAAATATCCAGCTTCTCTCACAAGCGACGTTGCCAAGTTTAAGATCTTCCATGTACGCTCCTTTTTTTTCCATCCTCCTAACCCTAATCCTACATAGCTGATTCTACAAGGTTTTCTTTCCTCCACCTAACTTTGATTTTTCAATTATAGATTTGATTTGAGGCTTTTTTTTCCCAGTAAATCAAGGTCAATAGAGGAAATATCGAGTCACTCCTACTTCAATTTCAGCTTCGTCTTTACATGCAGGTATGTATCCATTGCCTTTTTGAGTTTTTAAATGTAATTTTGTGAAATTGTGAGTGTTGATTTGGAAGAAAAGTTTGATTCAGTTCTTTCTTGCAACATTGTTGTTGTATTTGGGAATCTAGGGTTCCTACTTTCTGTTTCCACATGTTTTTAGTATGATTTAGGGCTTTTATTACGAAATCATGTTAATAGAGCTGGGTGAAATTTGAAACTGTATTGAAATTTGTATCCCTCGAGGTCTTTGTTTTGGTTTTAATCTCGAACATACATTATTATGTTTACCTAAAAATCAAGCTTATTGTAATGTTGTTCTTTTACACTGATAAAGTAATTTTCATCATTTAAGCTTCATGTTGCAAGAGTTGATTTGAGATTTAATAAATTTTTTTTTCTTGCCAGATTGCGTTATGTATTTTGGATGCAGAGTATTTTAACTATTCTTTGACGTTTTTAGGGTTGTTGGTTACAGGAGTTTTAGGAATTGGGGTTTTGTTTCAGTACCTGTTTTCAAATCGGCCGAATATGTTGTTGAAACGTTTAATATAAATTGTTTGGCATCAAAGTTGAAGATTGAAATTGTAAGTTTCTTATACCCGGGTTTCTGTTATCAATTATAGTGTACTTTTTTTTTGTTGTCTTTTTTACGATTTTCTTATAATTTTTTTGGGTTTTTTGTTTGTTTGTGGATACGTTTAATATAGGTTGTTTGGCATCAAGTTTGAGATTGAAATTTTAAGTTTCTTATACCCTGGTTTATGTTATCACTTAATAGTATAATTTTTTAGTCTTTTTATGATTTTCTTATACATGTTCATAATTTCTTTTGTTGTTTATGGGTGTTTATTGTTGTCTAACGTGTTTTTAGTGCAGAATTGGTTTGTGTTCTATACCAAAAAAGTATAAAGATGTGATAGCACGTGTATTCGTAGTTTGTTGGATACAAAAGTTCAAGCAATTCTTTGAGCTTGAAAATCTTTAATACGAGGCAATAAATGTAGAGTAAATTCTAACGAGTTTGTCTAAATTGTCAAAATTATTATTTATTAATCACCTAGTAAGGAAAATGTGGCTCATTTGGTTATTCGGTGAAAATTTTGGCAGGAAATAAATGTAGAGTAAATACCCAGTTTCGTTGGTTTTGGTCCGTAAGAATTATTGATAATTGATATAATATGTTTTGAGGAACACTTATCTTTTGATGAAGCATACAAATCGAGATATTACATTCATATGGGTGATCCTTTTATGTTTTTTTGTATATTTAAAAAAAATACAACCTTTTTTTGTGCTTATGACAGGTCGAAGACATGGATCATGGAGGAACTATGTTTCGCTATACATGTATCCATACCGATCAAGTGAAGGTTTATGCGGGGCCTTATGACTCGAGAAGTCAAAACGAATGAAGATGTCGTGACGAAGGTAGTTTAGAAACTCATTTCTATGTCTTCACTAACATATGTAAAAAGGTGTTGAGCTCTTGAGTACGCTTAAAAGATGCATCGAAAGACGCCTCTATTAAATTAGAGCGATTTTGCAATACCTTGTGTTTTAACCACCTAACATTAGTTAAAATAATAGTTTATATTAGTTTTCGATCTTACCGTTTAATATTCATTTGTCAAGTTCAACTAGCAACAACAGTAAGTTACTTTTTTGTGTTTGGCAATTTATATGATATCTTTGACTATACATATACTAATCTCTCCTTACTATTATTGTTCTTTTACATATAATTTTCCAAGTTTCACATTTCTTATTTTCTTTAGTTGTAGAGCATTTCAATCAAAATTGTACAAGTTGCTGATTTTGAAAACCTATGTCTCCAAAGATGGAATTTAATGAAGGACCTGTAATTTTGTTGTAGGTTCGGGCCGAGATGTCCAATGGGTACAAAAGGTATGTTCGTTTATGTTTTTGGTAATTTAAATGTTGTATATTTTACTTTATATTTAAATAAAAAATAATACATACTATAATACATCATTAGGAAATTCCATGGGTGGAAAAGTAATTTCCTATAAATTTATAAATGGCAGCTAGAAAGTCACAGTTTAATTTTTCTGCTTCCTCTAAACACTACTTTACTTCCCTTTATGAGTTAGATAGCTAAGGGATGTCCGGTGCAGGAAAAGGTTCGAAAGGGTGATGTTGGTGTCATTAAGTTGGAGTGGAGGTAGGGTGATGTTGGTGTCACTAAGTTGGAGTGGCAATGGCGTAAGTCCAGCTTTATGGTGAATAAAGCCTGTGATGAGGCTGGTATGCGGTAGTTGGTTGAAACGTATCCTTTCCACTCAGATTCAGATTGTTCGAAGTGGGTCGGGGATCCAAATGGGACTCAAATCAGTTAGGAATTTAATGGCAGAAGTGAGGTGTGGTTCTGGCAACCCATTGTAATTTGTTTGTTTTGCCTTCAGTTGTCCTTTGGCTGCTCTTTAGCCTCTTGCAAGGTTCAGCTTGGTTTGTTCTAATATATTGTTGATTGCCTTTCAAAAAAAGTTCAGTTTATATTTTAGATATACTGTAACAATATACTTTGCTTAATTGTTGTTTATAACTCGATATCTGTGAAGTTCTTATATTATTAATTATTAAAATAAATATTTAGTCACTTATACTACTTTTCCATTTGAGTATACGGATATACCTCTTGGAGGGAGTATTTCTTTGATTAATTGTAACTAAAGGTACATGTTTTATTTAAAAAACTAATACCACGATTAATGTAATTCGAAATTTTTGAAGACGATTTTAATGATTATATATATAATATAAAATTTACCAGAATTATCGCTTTTTTGAATTAAGTTTTTATCATCACCACATATCTATAACTTCTATATCGATCAATAATTTTTTTTATAATACAACTTTTTTGTTTATCTTTAAGCCGTTTACTATTTATGTATTAATCATAAATAAATTTAAAGAATAGTAATTTTCTCTAGCCTGGGAAGCAATCTCGGGTGATAACCTAGTATATATATTAAAGTAAAGAAGATGAATAGTGGTTTGGAAAGTGGTTTTTTTTTGTCTTTTTATGCTTTTGTTTTTTTTTTAGTTTTAACCTTTAATTCTTAATATTGACCATTACAACCATTAACTTTCTAAATAATTTTTAATAGTTTTTTTAGTTTTACCCTTTAGTTCTTAACATTGACTATTACAATCCCTTAATTTTCTAAATACTTTTTAATCAAGTTTTACGCAAGTTTTATCGTTTTCTTTTTCGTTTACCTTTGTTATTTACATATCGTTTTACCTTTTGTTATTATTTTGATGTTCAAAGCTGTTTTATGGTGTGCTATACGTTCTGAATTTCAACCGCGTCTGCAGGCGTGTAACTACCACCCTAGTTAACTTAATAATAAAGATAATAATAATGACAATAATAATAAATAATAATAATAATATATTATATATATTATATTATTATTATTATTATTATTATTATTATTTATTATTATTATTATTATTATAGGGCTGTAAACGAACTGAACGAACACGAACAGAACAAGAACAAGACCTTGTTCGTGTTCGTTTGTTAAGAAATATATGTGTTTGTGAACTGTTCACGAACACTTATCGAACGAGATTTTATGTTTGTATTCGTTTGTTAAGGAAATGAACTTGTTCGTGTTCATTTGTGTTTGTTTGTTAATTTTAGGCAACGAAAAATTGACAAAGACAAATGAGCACAAACTAGTGTTCATAGGAAACAAACGAACACAAACATCGTTCATGAACAAAATATATAATACACTGACACTTATTAGATAGTTAATTTGTTGGAATTTAGAAGTATTTAAATAAATATAAAAACTAAAAACACTAATGAACTATCAAACACGTTATCCGAACGTTCACGAACATAAACGAATGAACACGACCTCTGTTCATGTTTGTTCATTGAACGAAATTTCTTGTTCGTGTTCGTTTGTTTAATAAATGAACGAACACAAACAAACTTCCCGCCGAACGGTTCATGAACTGTTCGCCGAACGTTTGGTTCATTTGCAGCCCTAATTATTATTATTAATTATTATTGTTATTATTATTATTATTATTATAATTATTATTATTATTTTATTATTATTATTATTATTATCCTTGATCTCCTCCAAGCCACCCCATGAGACCAAAACCGAACCACCCTTATACTTTCTAGATTAACCATTCGGGTCCTTCAAATTGGTATTGCACCAAGTTTCACACAACTCCCATAATAGCACTAGTTAGTGACTATGAGCGGAGACCTTTGCATGTTCTTTTCGTTTGATTGACTTATCGTATTTATTTAAGATCAGTTAGCAAAAGAAAATCAAAGCATGAAAAAAACTCATCATCCACTCATACTTTTGTAACTCCTATATATTGATCCTTTTCAATATGTAGAGAAGTATAAGAAATATCCACCTTAATTAGAAAGAAGTTATTGTTGATCACTACCAAAATTAGTGGAAAGGAAATTGATAGGGAAAAAACTTTTGATCGTGAATCAAAAGTGGACGTATGATAGATTTGTTAATATCCACTTGAACCACTGTATACATTGTTGTGGTGTCGATCTTGCTATCCTTTATCTACTTATTTAATTTATTATACGTTTTTGCTTGAGTTATTAAATCAACATATGTTTATATAACTGAAAAAATCCATTAACAACCTCGCTTCCTTCTTACATACAGATACCAACTGAATTTCATTAATTATTATAGCTTCTTGTGTCACTCGTAATGAATTTTTAATTAAAGTCCACCAAATAAAGCATCAAACTCAATTTCTAGAAATCTAACTTTTAGAACTTTGTGTTCAAATTTTGGGTGAGTTTCATTTGACATATAAGAATTAAGAACATCACCAAGATATCATATTTAATAAAACAACAATTTTAAAATAATACAGTTCTATACTTCTATTCTATATATAAACTCCTCGTTTAAATATAAATCTAAGCTAAATGAATCTTTCAAGCATCCATCAACCCATCCATATCACGGTCTAACCATCAACATGTAAATTTCTACTCCAATCTTACATGCAAGTTCACAATCTCAGAAAATGGATGAAACTCCCACACTTTTTTAGTCTACCTTGCATTCATTATAAATAATGGTCACCCTCCCTTTTTTTCTAACAATTTCATCTCTTCTTTACACATATGGTCCATTGACAAAGACAAAACTTTAAAAATATACGGGCTTTGAGGTTTTGAGTTTAAGTCTCACAAATAATAGAATTAAACAAATTCGTCTATCCCGAAGAAAAAAAATAAATATATCAACTTACAGAAACAATAAATAATACTCCCTCCGTCCCATTAAAAGTGTCCTATTTTGAAATTTCAAAGTATTTATTTATAAACTTTGACTTTAATTATATATTTTTTGTGTTATACAAAACTTGATGAAAATTAACCCGATAAAAACACTTGTAAAACACACTCAAATCATATAACTTTCATCAAGTATTATCTAACGCAAACAAAATTAATTAAGGTCAAAGTTTAAAAATAAAGACTTTGAAAATTCAAAATATGACACTTTTAATGGGACAGAGGAAGTACAATTTATCTTTTTTTAATCTTTAAATTGTTAATATAAGACTATGTTTTATAGTAAATAAGCAATACAATTTATCTTTTTTTAATCTTTAAATTGTTAATATAAAACTATGTTTTATGGTAAATATGAAAAAAGCACGTCGTAGACGCCATGTAGGCAGTGTGAGGAGTTTCATTACACACCCCAAGAGGTCTGTTGTGTAGAGGTGAAAAATACGATGGTAAGTTGAAATAACTATATATCATTGAGTAATATATTATTTAATATTTAAAATAAAATAAAAAACTAAATCAATTCCAACCCACGCCCTAGTACCCTTCACCCTTGATGTGTGGCGGTGTTCTGCGTCTATAACGATGGTGTGACGGGGCTTAGCACCCCCGCATACAACACACATCCTAACAACTTATGCCATTTGAATTTAAGATTTAATTAGACGTTCTTTAAGTTTTTTCAAAATACAACATTTTATAGCAATTCTTTAGGTGAAAAAGACATATTAATTAGACGTCCTTTAAGTTTTTCCAAAATACAACATTTTAAAACACTAGTGGCGATCTAGAAAATAGTTATAGGTATAGCGTTCCAAAAATAAAAAATAAAAAAATTGCACACTTCGTACAAATACAATGTGAAGTAGTTCAAAGTTCATATAATGTAACGAAACAAAAAAATAACACGGTAATAAATAAATTTAAACATGTACCTAAATGATATCTCCTCTTTGGTTTTTTGAAAGCTTGAAATCGACTCATGACATCCTCTTGTTTTACTTTATAAAAGGTTTCTCTCTCGACCGCACAAATTAGAGCATTGTTCAAATGCCCCTCACGCATTCGATTGCGTAAATATGTCTTGGTAAGCTTTATTTAGAAAAAACATCTTTCAACAGTTGCGGTTGCAACCGGTAAAACCAACGCTAGCTTCAATGTTTGATAAACCAAGGGAAAAGTTTCATTTTTTTCCGGTTTCCACCATTACACGAGCAAGGTCACTCAATCCAGTCAATTTTTTAAATTTATCATCTTCCTTTAAAGTGTGATAACAGTTCGAAAGATCACCCATAGGACACCCTCTTTCTTCTTTATTAAAGTCATTTGGATACATCTCAGAAAACGTCAGTTTCTTAGGTATGTCAAACTTAGCAAACGAATCACAAGGATTTAAACTCGACATCTTTTCTATCAAACTAGTTAGGTTTCCAAGTTCTTGAATTTGCATATCCAAAACCGTATTAAAAACTTCAACTTCAAAGTGATGTCAATTAGTAATGACATACTTCGGCTTCTTTGATTATCCATAACTTTCATCCATATCTAACATGAAGATGTTTTTTTCACAAAAGGATGTCACTTTTGCCAACATCTTTTCAAACCCATTTTGTCTTAGATGATTCAAAGCTCGTTTTGTCCCGTTTATCAAATGAGACACTTCTAACAAGTCTTGGCTCTTTTTTTAAAGATGTTTTGATAGATTATTTGTGAGGCCTAAGATATCATTCAACAAGTGTATGTAAAACCAAAATTCAAGACTCTCAAAATGAATACCAGATTCGTCATGACCACAAAACGCTAAACTATTTTCTAAACAAAATCCAGTACTACGAACATAACACATTAATCGATACCGATACCGATTTCCTATCTTTTCTTCCTTGTTACGCCTTTTCTCATTTGCATCATATGATCACATTTGGTTCAAGAGATTTTCACATTTATGCGCCGCATTATTATGTAAACTGTTAACTAACCCAACATGTTGTTTTAAGACACCCGCTTTACTCCAATTACAAAAGCCTCCACTTACAAAAGTATCTCTTCCACCTTTATTACAAACATTTTCATTAAACAAGTAACAACATAAACGATATGCTTTTCTTGGTTAGTGCTATACTCCAACCAATGATATTTATCAAACCATTTTACATTAAAACGTCTCCGGCCACTAGCATAGTTTGTCCATTTAAAGTCATGACCTCGTGGTTGAAAAACCTTCTTAACAAGATACACTCTTCTTATGTCGTCTATTTGATTAAGATGATAACTAGTAATAAATGGTCTATCGGAAGGATTCGAAGGAAGATCATTCAAATCGATTTTGTTTCGTGTTGAAGCCGAGTAATATTTGGACTTGGAGTTGGACCGATATCTTCATTTTCTTGCATACCAATATCATTATTTAAACTTGGACCGATATCTTCATTTACTTGCATATCATCAACAATATTTGAACTTGGAATTGGATCCAAATCATCATTTTCTTGGAATTTTCGTTTAAAAGTATTACTAATAAGACTTTGTTTTTTCATCATCCGAATTCCCTAATTTTAAAAGACACAAAATAAAACATAAGCCCTAAATCTATTGCACATAATTCCAATTGCAAATAATACCAATTACACATAACTACATAAGCCCTAAATCCTCAATTACACATAACTATTCCAAATAATCAATTTGTTCAAACAATTAGGATAGAAGAATAAAAATTAGAAAATAAAAATACCTAAAAAAGCCTTAGATTAGAGATGAAAATGGTGGCTGAGCACTTGCAGCAGGAGGGCGGCCAGTGGCGGTCGACCTTGTGCGAGGGCTGCTATGTGCGGCTGTGCTTGTGGAAGTGTGGTCGCAACTAATGTTGTTCGTTGTTCACTGGTTTTTTTTCCTCAAAGAATTATAACAAAACTCAATAGAATATGTTTTTGTGCTTTGACCAATTGGGCTTTATTATTAGATGGGTTTCAAAATGATGGTAGGTATTATTTTCTATAACTTGTGGGTCTGTAACAAGCGGTAGCGTAATTTTTTCAAGGGGTAACAAAATCGAAAAACGTCTTTTTTTTAACACTACCAACGTGTAACACTTCGCATTTTTATACTTTCCTTATTTAGAAAGTGTAATTCGTATTTCTATTTTTAGAAACCTGTCGTCGTTTTGTATTCGCATTGTATTCTCAACCCTTGTAATCCGAGACCGTGATCGTTACGAAATTCTATTTTTATACTACACATTTGTGTTATACGTTACAATACTTGGGTTATATGTTATCAATCTTGAGTGGATACGCTCAACCGATACTCAACATACTTGTACTCATAACTTATAAGCGTTTGATAATATGTGGTTATGTTCTAATAATAATAACAACAATAATAATACGATAATATTATTATGATTATTAAACAATATATATATATATATATATATATATCGTGAGGGATTCATCACACTCATGAAGGACTTAGTCGAAAACAAAAAAAAGGGTTCTTCATCCTTTTTTTTTTCACACGAAGAACACAAAGAAGGGTCTTTCACCCCTTAGTCTTTCACCCCTAGTTCTTCGCCCCTTTACATCTCACGAAGCACCCCATGGATAACCTCTATAAAGGTTTTCACAAGTTTGTTTGGGCAAACTAAGGTGAAACCTCACTATTTTTAAGGTCCAAAAGTGCATTAAACTTACTGTTTTGGAAGAAAAACTTGTAAACTTTTATCAAACTATTATTTTTCTCATACAATCTTGTGCTACATATGCCTCTAATCAAGTCTATGGTTAGAGAGCTTAGCCAAGATTGTTCCATACAAATTAGGAGGTGTAAGATGCCTCTAAACTTTCTGTTTTGCTAAGGGTTTCTAACCCACAAGTGTTGAAACCATCCAAGCTTGTTTATCACAAGACTTGAGCTTTGGTTTAAGTGTGAATAACTTGCAAGCCTTGGATATCCTACCTTCATTCCACCTCCTGTCACACCCCGACCCGCAGCGGATAAGGTGATCGGGGCATGATTGGGTTATCATCAAAGCTCATGACATTTATTAAACGTTTCATATTCATTAATACAAATTAAATGGAAATTCACAATAATGTTACAACATGATCTAACTAACAATCTAACTTCTTTGTTCTCTTCTAAGGCATATCCTATGTTATCCTTGCTTCAACCTGTTCACCTGTATCATGTGTAAAAAAGGTTTTTGGATCAACATAATGTTGGCGAGTGAATCCTATGGAAAACATTTGAACAATTTATTTAGATTGATTATGAAATATGTGCACAACCAAACATGAGTAAAATTAGATATAACTTGATCAACAATCATAAGATGTTAAATGAAACACTCATGAATAATAATGGAACAATTAAAGGCACGCGATGCTCAACTCGTCTCTCACGAGGAACTGAGGGGCCTGATGAATGAATTTCATAATCATGATAATATGAATAACACAACTACAAACAATATAAACTCAATGAAATCACACATGAACAATAATGAATTTGAATTGAAGCACGCGATGTTCTACTCGTTTCCCACGAGGAACTGATGGGCTTAATGTATGAGTTTCATGTAATTTGACAAACGGAATATAAGTAAATCACAACAATAAATCAATCTAAGTTTAAGTCATGATGTAGTATGGCACAAGTTTAAATAAATAAATTAATTATTTCATAACACATGACACACCCCAAAACGTGTAATTTAAAAGGGGGAATTGTAAGATTCACTCACAGTGGGTGCGTTCGGTTGATGACGTTGAAAGTACGCGAAGTGGTTTTAACCACGAGTGAGATTTAACCTAGATAAATCGCATTATGGTTTGGTAAGTAAACGGATTTTATTAAACTATTTTAGTAGGATTGTTGGGTGTATTTTTGTGAGTTTGAGGCTATTTTCTAATCTTAAAAATGTTATTTTTAAGTATTTAAAAATTGATTTTTAATTAAAAATAATTAAATAAAAATAATAAAAAAATATTTTATTTTTGCTACAGTTGACTTTGACCAGTTGACTTTGACCTGACCGTTGACCGGTTCAATGGCAGATTATTGTGCGCTGAGTGAGGCTCGAACCCGAGACCTCCCGTACGCGTGCACGCAGCTCTACCAACTGAGCTACGTGTCTAACCCGTTATATATCCGATTTTAATTATATATATACATTAATTAGAATTAACAGAAAATCATTTTTATTTTAAAAACAGTTTAAGCGGTTCGGCGGTGCGCTCCACAGGTCTCGAACCCGGGACCTGTGGGTTAATCTAACACACAGTCCACCGCTGGACTGTGTGTTTAACATGTTATATACTTTGATTTTTATTATACTTAAATACAATTTAGTTATTTCATTTTTCTGCCTTATTTAAAAAGAATAGATAATCGTCCGAGTCGGTGCTGAAGACCGGACTCGAACTCGTGACCAGCGATATAAACAAACACACAGTCCACCGCTGGACTGTGTGTCTAACTTGGTTATTATTCCGGTTATTAATATACTTAACATATATCTAAGGCGATCCGGTTCAGTTAAACAAAAACTTGATTTTTTTATTAAGGCAGCGTGTGTGAACCGGGATTCGAACTTGCGACGTTTGCGTTTTATGTGCACACAGTCCACCGCTGGACTGTGTGTCTAACCCGATTAATATCCTGATTTTAATTAAACTTATCAGATACGGAAGTGCGTCGTCTTCTTCGTCAATGTTGAACCAGAAATCGGGTCTGACTGGTTCGAGTTTTTATTCAAATTTCATTAGTGTTTTAGGTTAATTACTGGTAAGATAGAAGTAAAAAGAAAGGAAAATAAGCGTGAGGTATACCGACTCGCTTTCCTCTGTTTTCCGGCAGAACTCCGGCGACAGAAAACAACTCCGGCGTCTGGTGCCTTGCAGCAGCAAGTCTCCGGAAAGCTTGGAAAGGGTAAGGGTAACTTCGGTAAAGGTTTAGGGGATTCAGTGAAGCTCAGGGATTAAAACTCGGTTTTCCGGCGAAAAACAGGAAAGTTCCGGCGAGTGGAATTATGCCGAGAAAAGGTGTGATTTTTGAGCGAAAGTGTTTGTCGTCGGTTGTGGGTCAATTTATAGGACAAATCGTCAATGCACTTGGTCTGAATTCCGACTGTGTTCGTTATTTAAATTTTCCGGCGGTTATGAATTTGGTCGCGGACTTTAAACATCGGTTATAACCGATGTATTGTTAATGGTTTACGTTATAACGTAAATTGGTGTTAAAACTCGCGAGATTTCCGGGATTCCGACGACTGAACCGTTTGGGCGCCGGTTTTGAATTTGTAAAGTCACTTTATGAATTAAATTATTTCATTATTTAACAAACAAAGCAGTTGGCGCAGTGGTTTGTGTGTTGTATGTTAAGACACTTCCGGATCGGTACAGACCCGGGTTCGAAACCCGGCAGATGCATAACATTTATATTTTGCGATTTTTGACAGTTTTTCAAAAACTAATTATATATTCTTGTATAATAATTGATTACGGATCGTTTAAAAATATTTTGGGCATTTAATTCGCAACGAAAATTTTGACTGACTGTTCGGTTGATAAACGGAGCGGGTTTGGTAAATCCGTTTTTGACGGATGTTACAGTATCCCCTGCTTTTTAGAAATTTCGTCCCGAAATTTAAATAATGATATATTTTGACTAAAAAGGATGATGACGTTTTGTTTGACAGTTGTATGCTTAGAAAAATAAAGGTTTAAGTTTTTGTTCGAGGCGGTAACGTTCCTTGTAAGGGTTATGTACCCTTTTCAGGAATCGCTTTTTGTTGCCTACTGTATAAGTATTGCTAAGCAGAAATGATTTGCTAAAAATGATATCATGCATAAGAGTTTAGATATGTTTGGGAAAATATGGTTACATCCTAAGGTAAAACTTCTAACACTACAATCTACATGGAACATAAATAAAAACACAACAGCTGATATTTAAACATGAATGAACACATCAGCAATATTTGAACATGAATAAACACAACAGCAAATATTCGAACATGAATGAACACATCAACAAATATTTGAACATGAATAAACACAACAGCAAATATTCGAACATGAATAGACACATCAGCGAATATTTGAACATGAATAAACACAACAGCAAATATTTGAATCCACATTCTGATAACAATATGTTTGAATGATGGAAGTTACTCTCTCGTTTGTTATGATGGAGAGGTTAATTTATGTAGAAATGGAACAAAATCCAATTTCTTTAAATAACATGATGATATAAATGTATCACAAATTCTAACCAATCCTACATGGAACTTCTCATAACCGCCTGATAATGCCTCTGATCCTTTGGCAAGAATACTTATATATAGGAAGTACCAGCGGCGTATCCACCATATTCTTGCCAAATTTTCATTAGTTTTATCCACAAGTTATGATTGGTTACCAAGAAACTAATAAATCCTACATAGAACTTCTCATAACCATCCGTTAATGCCTCTGATCCTTTGACAAGAATACTTATATATAGGAAGTACCAGCGGCGTATCCACCATATTCTTGTCAAATTTTCATTGGTTTTAACAGTGAATTATGATTAGTCCTATAACTCTACAATCAATACAACAAACATAAATTACTAAAATGAAATATATCTGTGCGATCAAGGCTCAATCGAACGGAGCCGATCGTTTTGCATGTACTGAAAATGAAATTGTGTGCTCAAGGCTCAATCAAACGGAGCCGAACATATTGAATGTACTGAAATTGAAATTGTGTGCTCAAGGCTCAATCAAACGGAGCCGAACATATTGAATGTACTGAAATTGAAATTGTGTGCTCAAGGCTCAATCAAACGGAGCCGAGCGTATTGCATGTACTGAATATGAATAACTTAACCACACAAACAGCCTATGCATGGAACCTCTCATAACCGCCTGATAATGCCTCCGATTATTTGACAAGAATACTTATATATAGGAAGTACCATCGGCGTATCCACCATATCCTTGTCAAATTTTCATTGACTTTATCCGCAAGTTATGGTTAGTTCGATGCGACTCTACTACAAACACCACAACCACATGATACTGATAATGAAATTGTCTGTGCGCTCAAGGCTCAATCAAACGGAGCCGAACGTATTGAATGAAATTGTATGTGCGCTCAAGGCTCAATCAAACGGAGCCGAACGTATTGAATGTACTGAAATTGAACAACTTAATTTAAACAACCATCACACAATCAGCCTATGCATGGAACCTCTCATAACCGCCTGATAATGCCTCCGATCATTTGACAAGAATACTTATATATAGGAAGTACCATCGGCGTATCCACCATACCCTTGTCAAATTTTGGTTGACTTTATCCGAAAGTTATGGTTAGTTGATGCGACTCTACTACAAACACCACAACCACAAGATACTGATAATGAAATTGTATGTGCGCTCAAGGCTCAATCAAACGGAGCCGAACGTATTGCATGAACTGGAAATGTAAATTGAAATGTGCGCTCAAGGCTCAATCAAACGGGCCGAACGTATTGCATGTATTGAAATGTAAAATTACGTAACCGATCAAGGCTCAAACAAACGGAGCCGATCGTGCGGGCACGCCAAGATCAACCACATAATAAAATGGGGATCCAACTCAACCTCGATGGATGGGGAGCCACGGCCTCGGCAAAAGCATATACCGAAAACAATATATAATATATAATATCCAATAATTTCTCTAACAGTCTACACATGTGATAAAAACATAAAACTAAACGATAGGAGTTGAATCTGGATCTTCAACGAAGAGGACTAGCTGAGTATCTTCGTTTGGGCCGTCATTATCTTCGACAGGATTGGCGTTGATATTGAAGACTCTTCCTCTTGCTGGTGGCATAGTGGTTGGGTTTTCTTGGTTTACTTGGTTAACTGGGTTTGATTGGGCTTGAGTGTTGATAACATTAACCAATTGAGGGCATGTGTTTCTAAAGTGGGTAGGGTCGCCACAATTGAAGCAAGCTCTAGCATATGGGAACATGGGATATTGAGGTTGGGTAATAAGTTTGGGCCATGTTTTGAGTAGGGGAAGAGGTTTGGTCTTGAAAGGTGCGACAAACATTGCTCAAATGACCATAACGTCCACAAGCTGTACATAGCCGGCAAGGTAAAGTAAGGGGATGGTGATAAAAACAGTTGTTGCATCGAGGGTGAGGTCCAAGATATGGTTTCTTATTTGGGTAAGCTGAGTTGGGTGCCTCTTGGGTGATTGGGACAGCTCGGATGGGTATAGCGTGAAAAACGGGTTGATTTCGTTGAGTAGCAGCGAAAAGTCGCCCGACTCTTCTTCTCTTAGGATTGGGTTGAGAAGGGGATTCGGTTTGAGTGGAGTCGGAGGTTCCAGTCGATTCTTTATCCTTCTTCTTCTCCTCCTTGAAGTCTTTGTTTCGAATTCGGTTCTCGGTGAGCTCTGTTGCTAGCTCCATTGCTGCTTCCAAAGTTGCAGGCTTGGTACTTATCACAGGGTCTTGAATCTTTGACGGAAGACCACGAATGTAGTGCTCGATCAAACGGTAGAGAGGAGTAAACATGTTGGGAACCATTTGATGTAATTCGAGGAATCTTTTGTTGTAGGTGGTGTGGTCTCCTTCCATTTGCTTCAATGAGTAAAATTCATCTTCCAACTTCTTGATTTCACTCCTTGGGCAAAATCGTCTGGTCATGATTTCCTTCAATTCGTTCCAAGTTAGGGACATAGCATCTTCAACACCTCGTTTGGCCTTCTCTGTGTTCCACCAAGTAAGTGCTATCCCATATAGTCGACCGGTAGCATAACGCACTTTGCGTTCATCAGGGCAATCGCAATTTAGAAAAGTATTCTCCATTTCTTCAAACCAATGGAGGAGTGCGGTGACACCTTCAGTACCTTTGTATTTCGGAGGGTCGCATGATTTGAAATGTTTGTAGGTACATTTAGTGGTATTTGGGGAAGAGTTGAAAATGTTTTGGTTTGCTTGATTGATAGGATTATTGGTAAGTGCTTGTTGAACTTGGATTACAATGTTGGGTATTACGGCAGCCATTTGTTGAGCGATTAAGGTAGCCATGCGTTCGCGGGCTTTTCTTGCTCTCGTCTTCCTACGGGCGAGGTTAGAAGACATCTACAATGAATACATGACAAGAGTATGAGTTGGATGCTTTTGGGATCATGGGTCGCATTCAAGAATGATCATTTATAAAATAATTATACAAAAATACTACATCCATAGGATGTCTTGGGCTTTGCTCGCTGTTAGGCCCGTCATGCCGCCATACTTTACCTTGTGTAATCATGTGGGCCCCCATGAATACCGGTTTTTCATATGGTTCGCACGGTTTCTGCCTGGTTGGTACACAAAAACCCGGGAAAATCGAGAAATATGTATACAACGTGTGATGTTCGGAATGTGTCCAGGTGTAGACACGATGACACCTCAATGTAGGGTTAGTTCGAACGACGTTTGGTGTGGCATGCTTTGGCCTAATAGGTCCTTCGTACTCTCATCGTTGGTCCCCAGGTAGGCAAACTGGTCCGTTATATTGGATTTATACGAATGCCAGCCTAGACAGGACGTTCCGACTACCGGTACTTGTACCCTTCCAGTTACTACATGCCCGTCGCAGAACTTACTTTGATGAGAATTGAAAATTGCATAAAATCTTTGGATAATGAGAATATGAAAATAAATTGAATACATGAACATCGATATTGTATAATAATATGTATATATGTATAATGAATATGTATATGAGCATGTATGTTTGACTGAAATGTAAACAAATATGAAACAAATAAATATCACAAGTTTGTATGTAACCACCTAATCAATTTAAAATTTAGGCAGACTATAGTATAGGCTCTAAGGGTCTAATAACCTATCCTATATCCCTATAGTCATGGCTCTGATACCAATCTGTCACACCCCGACCCGCAGCGGATAAGGTGATCGGGGCATGATTGGGTTATCATCAAAGCTCATGACATTTATTAAACGTTTCATATTCATTAATACAAATTAAATGGAAATTCACAATAATGTTACAACATGATCTAACTAACAATCTAACTTCTTTGTTCTCTTCTAAGGCATATCCTATGTTATCCTTGCTTCAACCTGTTCACCTGTATCATGTGTAAAAAAGGTTTTTGGATCAACATAATGTTGGCGAGTGAATCCTATGGAAAACATTTGAACAATTTATTTAGATTGATTATGAAATATGTGCACAACCAAACATGAGTAAAATTAGATATAACTTGATCAACAATCATAAGATGTTAAATGAAACACTCATGAATAATAATGGAACAATTAAAGGCACGCGATGCTCAACTCGTCTCTCACGAGGAACTGAGGGGCCTGATGAATGAATTTCATAATCATGATAATATGAATAACACAACTACAAACAATATAAACTCAATGAAAACACACATGAACAATAATGAATTTGAATTGAAGCACGCGATGTTCTACTCGTTTCCCACGAGGAACTGATGGGCTTAATGTATGAGTTTCATGTAATTTGACAAACGGAATATAAGTAAATCACAACAATAAATCAATCTAAGTTTAAGTCATGATGTAGTATGGCACAAGTTTAAATAAATAAATTAATTATTTCATAACACATGACACACCCCAAAACGTGTAATTTAAAAGGGGGAATTGTAAGATTCACTCACAGTGGGTGCGTTCGGTTGATGACGTTGAAAGTACGCGAAGTGGTTTTAACCACGAGTGAGATTTAACCTAGATAAATCGCATTATGGTTTGGTAAGTAAACGGATTTTATTAAACTATTTTAGTAGGATTGTTGGGTGTATTTTTGTGAGTTTGAGGCTATTTTCTAATCTTAAAAATGTTATTTTTAAGTATTTAAAAATTGATTTTTAATTAAAAATAATTAAATAAAAATAATAAAAAATATTTTATTTTTGCTACAGTTGACTTTGACCAGTTGACTTTGACCTGACCGTTGACCGGTTCAATGGCAGATTATTGTGCGCTGAGTGAGGCTCGAACCCGAGACCTCCCGTACGCGTGCACGCAGCTCTACCAACTGAGCTACGTGTCTAACCCGTTATATATCCGATTTTAATTATATATATACATTAATTAGAATTAACAGAAAATCATTTTTATTTTAAAAACAGTTTAAGCGGTTCGGCGGTGCGCTCCACAGGTCTCTAACCCGGGACCTGTGGGTTAATCTAACACACAGTCCACCGCTGGACTGTGTGTTTAACATGTTATATACTTTGATTTTTATTATACTTAAATACAATTTAGTTATTTCATTTTTCTGCCTTATTTAAAAAGAATAGATAATCGTCCGAGTCGGTGCTGAAGACCGGACTCGAACTCGTGACCAGCGATATAAACAAACACACAGTCCACCGCTGGACTGTGTGTTTAACTTGGTTATTATTCCGGTTATTAATATACTTAACATATATCTAAGGCGATCCGGTTCAGTTAAACAAAAACTTGATTTTTTTATTAAGGCAGCGTGTGTGAACCGGGGTTCGAACTTGCGACGTTTGCGTTTTATGTGCACACAGTCCACCGCTGGACTGTGTGTCTAACCCGATTAATATCCTGATTTTAATTAAACTTATCAGATACGGAAGTGCGTCGTCTTCTTCGTCAATGTTGAACCAGAAATCGGGTCTGACTGGTTCGAGTTTTTATTCAAATTTCATTAGTGTTTTAGGTTAATTACTGGTAAGATAGAAGTAAAAAGAAAGGAAAATAAGCGTGAGGTATACCGACTCGCTTTCCTCTGTTTTCCGGCAGAACTCCGGCGACAGAAAACAACTCCGGCGTCTGGTGCCTTGCAGCAGCAAGTCTCCGGAAAGCTTGGAAAGGGTAAGGGTAACTTCGGTAAAGGTTTAGGGGATTCAGTGAAGCTCAGGGATTAAAACTCGGTTTTCCGGCGAAAAACAGGAAAGTTCCGGCGAGTGGAATTATGCCGAGAAAAGGTGTGATTTTTGAGCGAAAGTGTTTGTCGTCGGTTGTGGGTCAATTTATAGAACAAATCGTCAATGCACTTGGTCTGAATTCCGACTGTGTTCGTTATTTAAATTTTCCGGCGGTTATGAATTTGGTCGCGGACTTTAAACATCGGTTATAACCGATGTATTGTTAATGGTTTACGTTACAACGTAAATTGGTGTTAAAACTCGCGAGATTTCCGGGATTCCGACGACTGAACCGTTTGGGCGCCGGTTTTGAATTTGTAAAGTCACTTTATGAATTAAATATTTCATTATTTAACAAACAAAGCAGTTGGCGCAGTGGTTTGTGTGTTGTATGTTAAGACACTTCCGGATCGGTACAGACCCGGGTTCGAAACCCGACAGATGCATAACATTTATATTTTGCGATTTTTGACAGTTTTTCAAAAACTAATTATATATTCTTGTATAATAATTGATTACGGATCGTTTAAAAATATTTTGGGCATTTAATTCGCAACGAAAATTTTGACTGACTGTTCGGTTGATAAACGGAGCGGGTTTGGTAAATCCGTTTTTGACGGATGTTACACCTCCTCAATTGATGATTTCTATGTGTAACCACTAAAACATGTTCAACCTTCACTTGAGTAACAAGACTACGACACGTCCCTAAACGTTGTCATGTTCAGGATGCACGCACCTAGCTTGCTTACTTGGTTGATACATAGTTTTAGTATTCTTTTTATATTTATTATTCATGACCATCCGAATTGTCCATGTGGCAATTTGTGTATTGGTGAATCTTACGAAAGAGGTTAAAGGACGGTTATCCGCCTACCTCCATGCATGACTTCTATGAAAATCTATGACATATATGTTGGACTTACTATATATCCTATATAAAATATATACTTATACATAACCGAACTCTTGATAATGATCATATGGTTATTTTTCATGACATTAGGTTATATTATCTAAGACTTAACTTACTCGTTACGATTCTAATGGGTATCACGGCCCATGAAATCACAATTTTCCTTACGGGATTTATAGTGTCAAAAACGAGTGTTAAACGTCTAGATAATTATTTTCATGAATACATACTTTTACTTTAAATTCCAAATCCGAATCTTCCATTATCATCCCGAATACTCACCCACCTTCATTCTCCTTTTCTCATCAACTTGTCGATACCCAGATAATCGGAAAGCATTGCAAACTTGTGAGTACACTTGACCCATTTTCATTTTTACACAATTTGGGTTGTAAAATATTAACTTACAAAATACATAAATACACATAACATACTTCATACACTCAATCCGTTATACATGCTTATTGTTATGCTTAGGTTAATGCTAGATATATACATGCTTTTGTCATTAACTTAGCTAGCCCAACTTAACATATATAGCGCTATAGGAGTAGCACGCCGCCCGTCAGGGTATTGTTAAGCTTTTTATTCATAAATAGTCTCGTTACCTTTGTGGCGATGGACACTTAATTCTTGTGGACACTTGGGGTTTGACATTTAGTATTGTATGCTTGTTAACCTCGTATACAATTGCCATGTGAATTCGAGTAAATTCTTTTTATACTTATGCTATGTAATTTAAAACTCATGTACTCGCCAATGATTTTGTTTTGAACTATACTTTTAAACATGTTGTAGGAATTCTATGATGATGGTGACTTATGGAACTTGGTAGAAAGGACTAAAAACACACCAAATCTTAATTCATATTTATAGATTAGTCATACGATACATATTGTACTTTATTTTGTTTCGAACTTGTTGTAGTTCTATTTCAAACAATGTACTTAATGTTAGCAATGAACTGAAATTCGTTTATTAAATACGTGTCACATTTAGCGTTATGTGTGATGAGCAATCTATTTCGTCTCACTCTGATGATTCCACCATTGGGTGGGGTGTGACAAGACGAGCGACCAAACGGTAGAGGAGGCTACCCCTTAGCCCATGGTATTTGCTACAAATAAAACACCATTATATAAACATAACCAAACACCTAGTTTAAACTTAATTATACATACACACACACACACACACATATATATATAGGGAAAAGTTTAAATAAGAATGCTAATGTAAAAATTGCGAGAACTTGGTCAAAACAATTCAAATTCTATATTTTTTACATTTATCATTATTATTCGAATACAATGTTAAAATTAAATTTATACGTTTAAATTACATGTATTCGTAAATATTGAAAATTTACACATGTGTAAGCTTCTCATTTTACACATATGTAAAATTTTTAATAAGAGTGATTTTGAAAGGAGAAATGGGTTATTTGATGTTGTAAATTCTTTTTTAATGTTGTATTTTAATTACATTGAGATTTGTATTAAAAAGTAGTTTTGATTGGTTTCCTCATTCGTTCTCACAGTTCTTGTAATATTTAGCATTCTTAAAATAACCCTTATATATATATATATATATATATATATATATATATATATATATATAAAGAAAACCCAATTGAATTGAAACAACTCAAGAAACTTTTGTATAAACCCTATGTGACGTTTTTATTTTTTATTAAAAAAGGGAATGTAACATAATAATTTTTGAACATTTTTTATAAAAAAACAAAAAAAGCACCTAGTAGTTTTTTAAATGTTAAATATTTCATGTTACAAAAACATATGTCCAAAAATGTAACATTCAAATTTTGAATATTTAAAAGAAAACTAATCGGCGCTTTTTATATTTATTTATAAAAATGTTCAAAAGTATTTATATCACATTCCTTATTTTTTGGAAAAAAAAATAAAAATTTTACACAAGATTTTCTAGGTGTTTTTTTTTACTCAAGCGAGTTTTCGTTTTATCCTTACCATATATATATAGAGAGAGATTGGGTCAAATAAGAACTACATTGAGTTGTAAGAACCGTAGTGATGTGTGCAAAATACAACATATAAATTACATAAAAAGAGACATAAAACTAACACTTTTTTATTACTAATGTTGGAAAAACACGTTCCTTTGTTCCTTTTGTATTTTCAGGATAAAAAGAGCTTAAAAGAATAAAAGAAGCAAATAAGCAGTCAAAACCAATATAAATACAAAAAGAAGGAAGAACGAGCCATGCCCAATCCCTCAGCAACACCTCAAAGACAAAAACAAGATAACAGAAGATGACCATGGGGTCGTGCCCAGCCGAACACGGGGCATGGTCGGACCTTGCACTTCAAGACAAACCTGCAGAAGCTTCTACGCCCACCACGGGGCCGTGCCCAGAGGCCACGGGGTCGTGTGGGGCCCTCTGCTGTCAGATACAATAAATGAAGGAAGAGAAGATGGTTGGCCACGGGGCCGTGGCCGGGCTACTGTTTGGACTATAAATAGGGGTGCTTGGTTCACTTCAACGGCATCCCTTGGCAAACCACTTCTCTCTCACTTTGCCACCACTCCACCACCACTACAACACCAACACCCACAACCATCATCCATCTATCATCTTTAGAGTGTGTAGTAGTCTCGGGATCCAAGATTGATTGTAAGGGTTTTTGTCAAACAAAGGTCATGCTTGGCTAATCTCTTACATCACTTGGTGAAGACAAGTTTTTAATGTATTACTTTTGATTTTTAATCTTTCGGCACTTTTTAATTGGGTATGTATTAATGACTTTAATAACTAGTTTCTTATGTTGAAAGTGAATTTTCCTAACCATTTCTTCATGATGTCATTGATTTGCTCATTCGTGTCTTTGCGGTCTATATAAAGCACGTTAACTACTTGGAAGGGGGTTAGAAGGGTGGTTTGGTAAAATTCTTGTCTCGTTCAATGTATAGATCCTGCGAGGAGTTGGTTCAAGCTTACTAGGAAATCCTTCAACGCCCCAAAGGTATTGGATGGCGGGGGTGCGAATAGCTTGAACCCCTCATATGTAAACTACTATTAATACTTTAAACCGGCTACTTGGGATTATAATAAGTTAAGTTTCTATTACAATACGAATACATAACAAAAAGGACAATATATAGGATGGGTAGAAAGAGTTGTGATACCTGTCTCGATCCAGGGAAACTACAGGATCTAAAAGAATATCCAATCCTAAGGATCCATAGGATTAATTGTGGATCCAACACAAAAATAGAAAGATTTGAGTTGTTTAGTCTTCGATTTTTTATTTGAAATTTTCTATATCTATATAAGTATGTATCTATCTAAAATAGATGCATGTTGTATCCCTGCTGACTCAAACCACTTAGCCGAGGGTAACGTCACCTTCAAAAGAGGGGCCTACCACTTTTCGTATTAATAACTTATTTAATTATCTTCCAATATTCCGACCCTTTGAGATTGTATCCCTGCTGACTCAAACCACTTAGCCGAGGGTAACATCACCTTCAAAAGAGGGGCCTACTACTATAACTAAGATAATCTCTTAAAAAGTCCAAAAGTGCGAAAATTATCAAAGGATACATTAAAGATGAGTTGGATCCAAGTGATTCTATCTTGTCTATCTGTTTTTTTCATTTTATTTATCTTTTTATTTAATTTTTCTTTTATGTTTAAAATCTTTTATCAAAATTTTTGATTGATTAGAAGTTGACGATAAACCGGTACTAAAAGCTCTTGTGTCCTTGGATGATATCAGTATCTTACCAACACTATACTACGCTCACGATGGGTGCAATTGCCCAAGTGTGTGTTTAGTGTTAGTACAATATCGTGTTTATAAATTTAAAAACTTGAATAATGTGTAAAAAGGGCTCAAAATATTATATAATACGCTCATCACACACCACGTAGTAACCATTATTAACCATTGATCAAATGTGTTTTGATGGATGAGATTAAAAGACGATAAAGCAGAGTAATGATTGTGTTTCAATTAATAAGATTTTTGTTTTTAGTGAGATAAGGGCTAAATGATCTTTTTATTATGACCATTAATGATTGTGCTTTAATGATTATACTTTAATTAATAAGATTGTTCTTTAATAAAAAAAATTTTAAAAATTTGAAGTAAATGTTACATTGCATATAAATCACCAGAAAAATGAAAAACATAAATTAAAATAAATAAAGCGAAGTCGTGGTTAGTAAATGATAATTTAAACCTCCATCCTTTAAAAAAACTAACAGCAACCGTAAATTGTTTTACACAACAAAATAAAAAATAAAAAAACTATTTTACGCGTTACGTTTTTTAACGCACGTTGTCGAATGTTTTTTACGCACGTTGTAATTATCGAACGTAAATGTTTTTGTTTATTTTTTACACAGTGGTGTATTGCGTAAAGACGTTTTTTACGTTAGATGTTTTACGTCGGCGCGAAAGGTGCGTCCCTTCTAAAAAGCTCACACCAACCGTAAATTGTTTTACACAATAAAATAAAAAATAAAAAAAAATATTTTACGCCTTACGTTTTTTAACGGCACGTTGTCGAATTCTTTTACGCGCGTTGTCTTTATTGAACATAAATGTTTTTGTTTATTTTTTTACACAGTGGTGTATTGCGTAAATACGTTTTTTTTATGTTTAATGTTTTACATCGGCGCGAAAGGTGCCTCACTTCTAAAAAACTCACATCACCAGTAAATTTTTTTACACAAAAAAATAAAAAATAAATAAACTATTTTACGTATTACGTTTTTTAACGCGCGTTGTCGAACATTTTTACATATGCCAACATTTTCTAAAAAAACTTTTTTAATGATCTTAACTGTTGTTGTAGATATTATTATTATTATTTAGGTCAATTGATCATAGATGTGACTTTTGAAAAAAAAAGAGAAAATGATGTGACATCAAAAGTAAAAGACTAAGTTAACCTATTGATTTAATTTAAATATAGGTGACGTGTTAAAATTTTAAAAGACTAAATATATATTCTCGTAACTCGTAGTGGTTTTCATTTGAATAGGATCATATATATATATATATATATATATGATAAGGATCCGATAGGAACCACCCTTATTGTGAAAACTATGAGAAACAGTGTATACACAACCCTTTATTAAAAACACATAAAAAAATTTTCTTTAGCATTTAGTTGTGGAGTTTAGCTTTATGGTTTAGTTTTTAGCATTTAGTTTGGGTGGGATTGGGGGTTTAGGTTATTTTTTTTTGGGGGTAGGGGGTATTTCCGTATTCTTATTTTTAGAAAGTTTGTATTCGCATTCTATTTTTAGAAACCTTACATTCGTATTTCAATTTCAATCTCACAATTCGAGACGTTAATCATAATGGAATTCATTTTTATACATATACGTGTTACCTTTCATATTTGTGTTATATACGCAATCAATTTTTAAATACTTGTTTATACACAAAACTGAGACTTAAAATACACTTTAGATATTTAAAAACAAGTTAAAAACAAGAAAACGACAAAAAACAACCTAGTTACAAAGTGCAGGGACTAAAAGTGTGCAAAACCAAAAGCTTTTCCATATCCTTTCTCCTCCAATCATCGTCCACCATTATTTAGCCAATTAGATTTCACCATTTTACACTTCCTTTCTCCCTCATTCACATTCAACCATTCTTTAGCCAATTAGATTTCACCATTTTCCACCTTATTTCTCCTCTAATCACCTTCTACATTTCTATAGACAATCATATTTCAACCTTTTCACCCCATTTCTCCTCTAATCACCTTCCACATTCATTTAAACCCCCACCACTTAAACTTCTTATAAATACCAATCCTAACACCTTCTAAACACTTGCACCACCTCCAAATCACTTCCAACTCTCTTAAATCTCCAAGATTTTCAACTTTTGGCAAAATTTTCAAGAACCAAAATTGGTAACTTCGGTATTCCATCAACTCAAGACTCGTCAATCCCACTAAGTGAAAATTTCTTCGCAAACTGTGAGTGTACATGACCCTTTTTCTTTTAACACTTTTGGGTGTAATACGTATACATTATCAAACTCACACTATCACATTAATTTACGCTTAACTCACAAACAAACAATCCAATATACATACTTGATACGTTATACTCTAAACTCATATATGCTAGAATTCGTTATGCTTTATACTTTATCATTAACTTCCTACAAGTCTCCATTAACATGTATAGTGCTATAGGAGTAACACACCGCTCGTATACGTGAGATCGTGTTAAGTAAACAAACGGTCTAGTCATTGCTATAATTAGATTACGGTAGCGGTAAACTTTGGGTTGACATGCATAGTTGCATGCTAGTATTATATGATATTTAAGTTAACTATTATGTCATGTGGATTCATTTAAACTTTTATACTTATGCTAGTATTCAAACTTGTATGCTCGCTAATACTTTTTGTATTGAACTATACTTTAATACATATTGCAGAAATTCAATAATGATGACGACGAATGGAACTTAGTAGGAAGGACTAGAAACGCGTCAAACTTTAAATTCATGTTTATAGATTAGTGATACATTACCTGTTGTATTTTGTTTTCCAATTAATGTACTTGAACCATTAGCAATGAAATGAAATATTATTTATTAAATACTTGTCACAACTAGTGTTATGAAGTCTCGAGCAATCTATTTCGTCCGCCCCGATGATTCCACCATCGGTTGTCACAACTTGTTTGCATAATTATGAGGAAATAGACGGTTAACAATTCCCTTAAATTCAATGTTTTGGACTGCTACGGTGGAACTAGGAGTTGGTTTTACATGACCTGTTTTGACCTGACCAATTCTGACCCAACCCATTTTGTCCCGACTTATTTTGACCCTACTAATTTTTGCACCCCCTCACAAAAGTTTATGGATCTGCAACTGAGTCGGTTATGGTTAAGAAAATCCATAACCTAAGTTATTGGTTATGGTTTTGATTAACGGTAAAAATCGAACCAAACCAATCCAAACACACCCCTATATGCAACATTAAATGCTCTAGTTAATGTAAATAATAGGACATAATAAGTTAATGTTGCAGTAAATGTCCATTGTTTTATATCTTTCGCGCCATTTGGTTCTTCCAAAGCGTGGAACACAACAAGCAATGCAAGGGAGTCTTTCACAGAATTATCATCAGCTAAACAAATTTCAATTTTTCCATTTATCTCAACCTTACTTTTCAAAGAAAGGGCATCAAGCATTGGATTAAAAGATGGCAACAATTCACGAATTAGATTTGAATTAATAACTCTTCTTATTTTGAACGGGCTCTTCTTTCAATCCACCAACCATCCTGATAAGATGAAGAGCTTCAAGAGCTTTATGTTTGGAAGAAGATTCTGCTAATCGAGATATTAAAGGAGATAAACCGTTATAGATTCTTGAAACGTGTCCGTGTGTACATACGCGAGAAGAACTTAATGAATTAGACCCATTTCTCTTGATTTGATAATGATGATTATTGTAATAGGGAATGGGATCGTGATGATGAACAAATATGGCGGGGGTAATGGAGATGGTGATTAGGAAGAGAGGGGGGTGGTTGTGGTCGGCGGCAGGTGGTGATATGTTGTGGTTGGGCGGTGGGTAGAGAGAGAGAGAGAGAGAGTGAAATGACACAAATGCTATTTGAATCAGATGTTAAAAGACATAATTTCCCTAGTCAATTAATAGGATATGTTAGCAGAGACTTAGTTGTTTCAAATAGACAACCACGAGTGTTCAATTTTGTTAAACAGAGACTAATAATATCATTCACTGTTAACCAGATGAACTCAAATTGTAGTTTACTCTTTATTGAATTATTATTTACACAAAAGATTATTTAGGGGATGGATATTTTAATTACCACCTTTAGGGCAAAAACCACAAGAATTATGAAATAAAATTTTTAGCTTCATATTTCATATATATTACTAAGATTAACTAAAAAATTAAAAAAAAGTTAGATAAAAAGATCACATATACGTAACAAAAAATGTTACACAATTTACATTTATGTAACATAATTTTTTCTTACATATATGTAATTTATGTATCTATTTTTTCATTTTTTTTCTAGTAAATCTTAGTAATATGTATAGGAAATTATGAGAAATAAAAATTAGAAAAGTTTGTTTGGATGATAGTTCTCACAACTAGGTAAGATTCTCTTTAGACCAAATCCAATATATCAAGTGTACTTGTTGCTATGAAAACATATAAAAGGTGGGCATGGTACATCAAACTATTGATATATTCTGGTATCATATAATGTATATTTTGTGTAGTCTACCATCTCAAGTGAGTCTTATTACTTCATGCTAAACATTACTTCTATCATTTACATATAATTATAGTAGCAAGTTCATCCTTTTGAGTGAAACGTTTTGCCGTTACTTAAGTATTATTTTCTTTTCAAGAACAATAGCGAGATTTCATGCAAAAGAAGCAATCCCAATTAATTTATTGTATCCAACATACACTATTTGATGAACAAATTAATTAATTATATAATGTGCCGATGGAATTCCGAATAATGGTTGAAAGTAAAATGTGTCGAGCAACTTGTGATCGTAATCACAGTTGCTCTCATAAAAGGAAGAGACCATATAATTAAGTTGTTGCAACAATTTAATACATTAATATTAGTCTTACGTTAATATTAAACTAATTCCCTTTTTTTATTTATGTAGACATAATATAATACATTTATGAATCAAATTATTGGCACCAACTTATTTTCTATGAAAAAAAAATCATAAATTGTGACTACATATGGTAATAATAAAATGTTTGTGACAAAAATGTTATTTTCGTTCCTCAAGTTCGGTCGTTTTGCGACTTTTGTCTAAAGGTTTGTTTTTTTCGCATATGGATCCAAAAGTTTTAAAATCTTGTCATTTTCATTTGACAATTGACATGTTAATCTCATTCATTTTCTCTATTAAAAAAGTAGTATTTTTGTCTTTTTATACATTTTATTTTTTATTCATTATTATACTCTTAGTTTTTCAACCCTAATTAAAATATATTACCCCGTTTTTCATAACACTAACATTGATCCCACCACCACCCTTTCCGGTGATTCCGTTTTTTCCGACGAGTCCATCACCGACGATTGGAGCAACAAGTCGCATCATCACCATCACCATTGCTTTTCCTCCCCTCATTTCTGATTCACAATTTTTTGGTCAGGTCTGAAATTGGGTGTTCTGCTTCACGATTTTCTTTAGGATCATCCTACGAACTTGCAATTTCATCCCACAAACTTTCAATTTCATGCTCATAGTAATCAATACCTAACCCACTTCTAAAAATGATTAACAACTTTCATCCCAGTCAAATAGTTCTTTAGGAAACTCCTTAATTTTTATATCGTTAGCCGATGAATTAATGAAATAATTTTCATCAAATATATATATTTGCATTAGCTTTAAAACTCAAGTATTCAGAAACCAAAAACAAATCATATTTTGGTAAAAATACCCATTAAAATAATTTATTTTGCAAATAATATAAAACGATTCACGATCGTGTGAATCATTTGTTTTGCAAATTGGATCCGGAAGTAGAGATTGTGTGCGTATATTGTAGCCTATGGTAATCTTTGTTAACCTTAGATGTTGATATATGGCTCATACATGTGTTGTCAATCTTTACAACATTAAAGAACATAGTAAACATGAACACAAATTTGATAATTTAATTCAAAAATATTATTTCATTATAAATTAAAAATAAAAAATATATTTGAAGTAAATGCGGATTTTTTAGGAAGGTATAACATATCTAATCTAACACAAAATATTGGTAAACTTAAAGATATACTTGTAGCAGAGCGGATTTTTTTGAAAAGGTTCAGTATATATAATGTGACCAAAATATTGATCAATTTAAAGTTATATATTCAGTAAGGGCAGATATTAAGGTATCAATTTTAAAATAAATGTAAAATGTTGTCATTCCATTATATTAAACTGATCTTAAAAATAAAAATAAACAATCGATTTTGATTAGAAACAATTTTTTAGGGATGATATGTGTTCACACGTGTCACTTTTGCAATTGCTTCGCGACGGGAATTTGATTGATATATGTTCGGTTTGGTACGGTATGCTAGCGATGCAATGTCAGTTTATTGAAAGAAAAGACAAGAAAAATAAATACCGGTACTGAACCGATGTTCGTTTGGTTTCGATTCAAGTCACAACGGTAGCGGCACAATATCTATTATCAAACAAGAAACCATAAAAAACTGGTGCCGTACGGTTCACAACGATAGGATAGCAATACAATTTTAGCTTATCGAAAGCAAAAATAAAAAAATAACAGTACCGAACAACTCAGTCGGTGTTGGTTTGGTTTGGTACGATAACGACACAATAGCCGTTTTCAATAAAGTTTATATGGTAAAGTTGAAAAAAACATGCATAGAACAAAAACTAAGGGGGTGTTTGTTTTTTGCAAGAAGTACTTCAGAACCTCTTACGTCTGCGCCGCGCAGACCTTTGGGTCTGCAACTTATTTGTTTTTTAGAAGAGCTTCTCACCAAAAACCTCTTCCCCACCTCTTCCCCATGCAGACATGTCCTTATGTCTTCCAACCTCTTCAAGACTCTTCTCCCTCTTCAAAACACCCATCTAGACTCAAAACCCTAGCACCTCCACTTCTCCAGCCGACACTGCCTCCTCCGTCACCATCTCCACCTCCGACACCACCTCCTCCGCCGCCCACCCCTGCTCCGCTTTCACACCCCGACCCGCAGCGGAATAAGAGTCGGGGCATAATTGGGTTATCACCAAAGCTCATGATGTTTACTAAAATGTTTCATATTTATTAAATTCAAATTACAACTTAAATATCCAAATCAAAATTTCATACAATTACACGGAAATAAAACTATGTAAATAATCCAAGCTTAAACTGATTTATTCTTCTGGGCCTTCCTATGTGTTTCTTGCCTCAGCTGGATCACCTGTATCATGTGTAAAACGGGGGATATTTTGGGTCAACAAAAGTTGGCGAGTGAACCTTGATAAACATTGTTATTGATTTCTTGTTTTAGTTAATATTGAAAATTTGTGCAATAATCACATGTGAGCAAACATATATAAGTAAACAAATACAAACCACTTTGAATGAGTACATGATATGAATGATGATGAATGTGAGATCAAGGCTCAATTAAACGGAGCCGATCTTATGAGGCACCTGATGCTCAACCCGTCTCCCACGGGGAACTGATGGGCCTAATGAAATGCGTGCACTGAAAATGATAAATCCAAACTACATATAATCCACACAACAATTGATACACATTTGATACACATTTGATCACGGATATGATGGATGCACAAGTGTTTAAATATAATAAAGAATTAACTGACACATGATACACCCCAAAACATGATTAAAACGGGGAATTGATAGAGATTCACTCACATTGGGTGCGTTCTTTGATGACGTTGGATGCGCACGAATTTTAGGATTTGATCGACGAGGAAAAACTAACCTAAAATAATAACGAAATGATTCGGTAAATAAATGGATTTTATTTGAGATTAATACTTTTAATTCATACTCTTAATGGGATTTTTAGATTTATTTTTGTGAGTTTAAGGAGGTTTTCTAACTTTAAAAATCTTATTTTTAAGTATTTTTAAATGATTTTCTGATTAAATAAATTAACAAAAAGAAATAAAAATATTGACTTTTTGACCCCGTTGACCGGTCGGACTGTGTGTTTGCATGCGCTGAGTGAGGTTCGAACTCGAGACCTCTCGTATACGTGCACGCAGCTCTACCAACTGAGCTACGTGTCTAACCCGAAATATTCTCTGTTTTAATTATATATATATATATATACTAATTAACTGTTATCTTATCTAGTTTATTTCAAAAAGGATTTAATATGGCCGAACCGACTTCAGTGACCCGGAGTCGAACTCGGGACGTTCGGTTCGAGTGCGCACAGCCCAACCAGTTGGGCTGTGTGTCTAACCTTGTTTAACTACAGAATTATATTATATTTGTATACATGTTGAAGGATGATCTGAATAGGTTTTAAAAAGGATTGGTTTTATTTCTGAAAAGCGGTAACATATGCGATTCGAACTCGGGACGTGCGTGTTTTATTTGCACACAGTCCACCGCTGGACTGTGTGTCTAACCCGTTTAACTATCTGGTTTTAATTATATTTATACACTTACCACACCTTTTCATACACTGATTAAATAAAAAGGTTTGATTATTGCAGGGGCTATGGCATGGAACCAATTCGAACTCCTGACCTTCGCTTCGAGAGTGTGCACAGCCCGACCAATTGGGCTGTGTGTTTAACTCGCTGGATATACAATTTTTAATTAACTTTATATACTTACTGCCGTGATTCATAATTTAGTTTTATAAAAAGGTTTGAATCTTTGAAGCGGATCAGAACATGAACGTGGTTCGAACCCGGGACCTTGGACTTTATATGCACACAGTACAACCAACTGGACTGTGTGTCTAACCCGGTTTATATCGGTTTTTAAATTCTTTTAACTGATGACTCCAGTTCATCTTCTTTATTGAGAAGATCAGGATTGTTGAACCTGATTTTGGTTGACTTATTTTAGCATTTCATTCATAAATCTCCAACTAATTACACATGATATAAATAATAATGAAAAGGGTTAGTGAAGGATATACCGAACAGAGGTTTCTGATTTTTCCGGCGAGAATTCCGACGAATATCAAATGTTTTCCGACGAGGTTTCTGATGAATAAAGATTGCAAGCAGTTTTAGGAGTGTGTAAGCCTTCTAATGATTTCAGAACTCTCTATTTATAGTGAAAGGAGGTTGCTTGAATTGTGCTTCGGTTTTGGTCAAAAGCGGTTATGGTTAATCGACTTTTATTCACGATTTGAATATGGTTTGACTCGTAATTGAGTCTAGTTCCATGATTAGAGTAAATTTCGTGATCAATTTCAGAGGAACGGAAATCTTGGTGATTTCCGGTTGACTGGGTGTCGTTACACTGGGCGGCAATTTGAACTCGTCCAAGATATACGAGAGTATAAAAGGTTATTTAATTTGGTTGTATCAGATGTTGAGTATGTGGTGTAGCGGTGTGTTGTGTGTTTGGATTCACGGGTGACCCGGGTTCGAAACCCGGCGTCAACATTTATTTTTTATTCATTATATATTAGTAATTTTAAATTATGGTTTTTAAATTCTAATATATTTATTAATTATGTATCGTTTAAAATTAATATCAACCATAAATACACAACGAAATTTATAACTGGATATTTGATTGATAAACGAAGCGGGTTTTGAAAACCCGTTTTTCGAAGAATGTTACATCGCCACCACATCCACCTCCGCCACTACCTCCACCTCCGTCATCACCTGCTTCAGCCTTGCTCCACCTACACTCCGCCGCCACCTCCACCTCCGACACCCATCTCCTCCGCCACCGTTCCTCTTCTTTCACCGTTTTCCCTCTCTCTCTCGTTGACCTATCCCTCACTGGCCTCTCGTTCTCTCCGTCGATGTGTCAGATCTGCTCGGTGGGGGAAGTGTTATAGGGAAGAGGAAGGAGGGGAGGGTGTTGAGGTGTGTGTCCGGCGGTGACAGCGTCGGACTCGGTCTCCGGCGACCGGTTTATGCGGGAGAGAGGGAGAGTTTACAGGTGGGTGCACTGTGTTTGGGTGTGTGTTGTTAGGTTGCGGAGAAAAGAACTGGGGTTTTGGCAAGGAAGACATTGCAGAAGTTTGTAGATGTTATATAATCAAACACTCTTTTTATTACACTCTGCAGACATTTGGTCCATCTCTTCTCGTGTAGACGTTTGCAGATGTGGTCCGCAGACTGCAGACCTTTTGCATCTGAAAAAACAAACACCACCTAACTAAACCGATATCAACTGAAAAACATCAGAACCCATATTCATTTTATTGCTTGCGATTGATTTAACATTTTCCTTTGATTACCATGGCGAGTGTCGATATCGTAACGAACCGAACATATATCAATCGAATTCCTGTCGCGAAGCAATGGGGGATTTCACTAGTTAACATTAAAGAACAAATTTCTTAAATTTATTCATATATAAACTAAATAAATATATATACATATATATTTTAATAGAAAAAGATAGAAACTATTTAAAGTAAACTGCCAAAATCGTCCATGAGGTTTGAACATGTTTATCATTTTCATCCAAACATATAATTTGCTTTATTTTTTTATCAAAGATTTGGATGAAAATAACAAAAAATTCCAAATCTCAGCGACAAATTTTGGCAAAAAAAGGTCAGACGTTTTGTCACACCCCGACCCGCAACGGAATAAAAGTCGGGGCATGATTGGGTTATCACCAAAGCTCATGATATTTACTAAGAAGTTCCATATTTATTAAATTCAAATTAAAATTTAAATATCCAACAAAATTTCATATAAACACAAATAAAAATCTAAATGCTTGTTCCAACGAAATAACTTGTTTATTCTTCTAGGCCATCCTAAGTGTTTCTTTCCTCAACTTGATTACTTGTATCATGCGTAAAATAGAGGGAATTTTGGGTCAACAAGAGTTGGCGAGTGAACCTTGATAAAACATTTAAATAATTGATTTTTATGTTTATTTAAATAAAATTGTGCATAATCACATGTGATCAAATGTATATATGTAACCAATCACAAACCACATTGAATGAATATATGATATGAATGATGATGTATCTGAGATTAAGGCTCAATCAAACGGGGCCTATCTAATGAGGCACCTGATGCTCAACCCGTATCCCACGAGGAACTGATGGGCGTAATGAAATGAGTGCACTGAAATGATAAAATGTATCCACATATAAACCACACTAAAAGCAATACACATTTGATCACGAAATGATATAGGCACAAATGTTAAATAAAATAAAGAAATGATACGACACATGATACACCCCAAAACATGATTAAAACAGGGAATTTGTAGAGATTCACTCACAGTGGGTGCGTATTCTTGATGGATGATGAGTGCGCACGAGGAAAGGATTGATCGACAAACGAATACTAACCTAAGATAATAATACGATAACAACAATATAAACAAATTAATATCTGGACTTAATACTTTTTGGTAGGATCTTTTAGGTTATTTTTGTGGTATCATAAAGCTTTATAACTTAGGGTTTTTCTTTAAATTAGTTTGGAATAATTAATAATTATTTATAAGAGAAAAGGAAATAAAATAATAAATAAATAAATAAAATAATAAAAAAACCTTGTCAGGCCTGTCAGCGGCCTGACCAGTTCTATTGCGATTTGGCATGCGTGTGATGAGACTCGAACCCGTGATCTCTCGGTTGCGTGCACGCAGCTCTTCCAACTGAGCTACGTGTCTAACCCGACATATTCCGGATTTTAATTATTCATATACACAAATTAAGTCCATACAGAAATGATTAATTTAAAAAGATTTTTAAGTGATCAGACCAGTGTGAGGGCTTGAACTCGAACCGCGACCTGAAGTTGGTTTGCACCCGGCCCAACCAGTTGGGCTGGGTGCTTAACCCGTAAACATAGCATTTTTCATTAACTTTAACATCTTGTTGGGGAATCAGTGTGATTTGGTTCCTTTTAAAAAAAAAAATTGTTTATTCGACAGTGTTGGTGGCAAGGATCGAACTCGGAGCGTGTTTGTTAAATGTGCACACAGTCCACCGCTGGACTGTGTGTCTAACCCGGTTATAACCTGAATTATATTATATATACACAAGTTCTCATTTCATCTTCTCCATTTAAATTTTACCCAGAACCTATACCCCCGTCTGAATCAATTCTTGATTCATTCCGATCTTGTTTATGATCGACTGAATATGACGTTAATTAGGAGGAGAAATTAAAAAGCATAACAAAAAGAAATCTACCGTAAGAATAGAACCGGCGACGATTCCGACGGTTGCAGAATTCCGATGATTCCAATCTTCCGGTGACAAAGCTTATTACGAGCGAGAGCAATGCGATTTCGAAGAATGAATGTGCTTAAAATGCTTGGTTGTGGTAGTATTTATAGGAAATTCGATGATTCGGTTTCCACGATTTTGATCTCGGATTGATTGACAACGCATTCTAGATTGAAGGATTTGCCAAAAATAACTGTTGAACAGTTGTTGGATTGAGAGAAAACGCGTGATTTGGCGAGATCTCCGGCGAGGAGATTTGCTGAAGTTGCAGGTTTTATAATGAGACGTAGAAGCTAACACATCTAGTGTGTGTAGCGTAGTGGCGTTGAGTGTGTGTGACTACCCGGCGACCCGGGTTCGATCCCGGTTCCCTCTTTCTTTTTATTTTAATTTTTTATTGATTAATTATAAAGTTTAATTTAACTTTTTATTTATTTGTTATTTCTTTAAGTCTATTTTAATTTAATTGCTGTTATTTATAGATTTTAATATCCTTATTAAATAAATAATAATAAAGATACATAACGATATATAAATACACCCTTGATTAATGAAAATGGTGTGGGTTTTCAAAACCCGTTTTACACAAATGTTACACGTTTGGATGAAAATGACAAAAAATCCCAAAAGTGAAGGACCATATGGTACAAAAAATTGTTTTGGATGAAAATGATAAAAATGCCCAAACCTCAGGGACAGTTTTAGCAATTTACTCAACTATTTAATTCAATTTCAAATAATGGGTTGGTTTGAAATCCAAAGGTTGAGTTCGACTCAAATCCAAATTCGGAATTTGGTTCAAATAATTAGCCATTATATTTTTATTTATTAACAAACTCACTGTAAACTTTTCTTTTTTATTTTTTCTCAATCAACTTGTTATAAGCTTATCTTATTTTATGTCGTAATTTATTTCGTATATGTTTTAGTTTGTATATTACATGGATTCTTTAAAACCGAAAACACCTATCAAACATGCTTGAATGAATTGAATTAAATTCGAATAACGAATTTGAATTCGGGTTTCACTCAATCAAGTAAAATACCAACTACAAGAATCATGTGAAATAAATTTACAATATGAAATAAGACAAGATTATAACAAGATGATTCAGAAAAAATCACATATAGTGAGTTGGTTAATAAAGAAAACTATAACGACTGATCATTCATATCGAATTCCGAATTCAGCTTTGAATCGAATCCAACCAATGATTTTCGAATTGACACCATCACTGAAAAGCGGCAGTATGTGATTTATGTTTTTTATTATTAAAAATACATCTACGTTTTTATTTAGTTTATGAATGGATACACATATAATTTATTTTTAATTTACAGTTGCTTATTATTTTTATATTATAAAAATATAACATGGATAATAAAAACACATTTCTAGATTAGCAAAATTAGTTACATATTTATTTACATTTCATTTGTGTGGTCATGAACACTTTTTATATTAGTTAAAGAAATAAATGTTTGCATATTTATTTACATCTGTGAGTATAACATATATTTTATATTAAAAAATAATTTTCTTAAATTTAAATTGTTAACCTTGAATACCTTTGGAACTTTACGATCTTCACAGTTAATGTTAAAGATTTTTATATTTTTGAACTGGAATGAGAGTAATTCGTTTTTTTCTAGGTTATTCCTTTATTACACACGTATAAATAAACAATGAGAACAATAAATCAATAACTAGTATATATCTGTATAAACTAAATAAATAAATATATATACACCTGTACATTTTAATAGGAAAAGATAGAACTTATTTAATTAAATTTCAAATAATGGGTTGGCTTTAATCCAAAGGTTGAGTTCGACTCAAATTCAAATTCAAATTTGGTTCAGATAATTAGCCATTATATTTGTAATTATTAACAAACTCACTATAAACTTTTTCCTTTTTATTTTTTCTCAATCAACTTGTTATAATCTCATTTTATTTCATGTCGTAAATTTATTTTGTATGGTTGTTTTAGTTTATATATTACGTGGATTCTTTAAATTCGAATACACATATAAAACATACTAGAATGAAACGAATCAAAATCAAATAATGGATATGAATTCGGGTTTCACTCAATCAAGTAAAATACAAACTAAAAGAATCATGCAAAATATATTTACAATATGAAATAAGATAAGATTATAACAAGATTGTAGGTCCGTTATACGGATCGTTCTGGTCCTAATTTGGCAAACCTAAGGTAAACGTGCGGATTCCGTTTACATAGGCGACATTGTAGACAAGATCTTTACTGTTTAATCACTGTTTCATTGATTAGTAGACGTTACAGATCCTGGAAACACTTGGACAGAGCTTCGCCTCTGTCGTGACAAATCTATGAATCTTACAAATGAAATGACAAGTCTCCTATTTATAGGAGAACAAGTTCGCTGGAGGAGATGCAAGTTCGGGTGAACTTGCTTAGTCAAGTTCGGCCGAACTTTACTACAACACTCCCTTTTCAAGCGAACTTGACCCTATATATACTTAAACTTCGACATTTCGCTCCTAAATACTAACTCGACGTTATACGATGACGTAGGCAACAAATCTATGCATCAACAGACTCCCCCTTGGATGTTGCCATAGTCATCATTCTTCAATTAAGTTCTTGAGTCTTTACTGTTCTCTTGATCTCTTTATTTATTGAATAACTTTAACATCCATGATCTTTGTATCGTCTACAATCCTTTTCTTTGTTCTTGCGCTTGTCTTGATAAAACTTTAATCACCATGCTCCCCTTGCTTTAAGCATTCTGGTATCTTCAATAAACGTGTTTTATCCAACTCCTCCTTAAACTCTACTTCCTGTTTCAAAGTTCAACAAACTTTCAAGTAAAAATTTCAGATTCAAACTTTGAAATCTCTAAATACAACCATTTCAAATTTTAATCTTATCATCAGTTTTAAAACCCTCTCAGTTATTCAAGTCCAAATTAATGACCTTGAATTTCTGATTCATGTATCAAGTTCAACTAATGATCTTGATTAAATGTTTTGACACAAACTGATGCGTTTATTCAAAAGTAAGTTTCAACTTAATGAACTTTTAAACTTTTCAGATCAATTTGAAATTTTCAAATTTTTGATCAGCAGCTTTAAATTTTGAAATCAGCATTTCATCATCAGTGGTTGAAACTAAAAGATAATATAATCTTTTTGTTTTTTTAATGAATATTAAACACTAAGTATGTACAAACATATTTACAAATATATTTTTGTTGAATTTGTGTTAAAGGATCATACCAGTTTTTGAGACAAATCACAAGTACCATTGACCTTTAGATGACTTTAAGTTTTAAACAAATTTACCTAGATTATCGATATGTTTGTCTATTTAAACTTCAACACATTTTTCAATTGTTCCAAGATACGTTATGTAGAATTAAGGAAACTTGACTTAACTATGGTTCCCACCTCTGAATATACTCCCGCATCAAGATTCCCTAGATTTCATCTTACATGTGAGTATAGCGTAATTGATATCTGTATCTGGGTTATGTGAAACCTTGAGAGCTCAGGTATAACATCCGTCAAAAACCGGATTTTACCAAACCCGCTTCGTTTATTAACCGAACAATCAGTTAAAAATTTCGTTGCGTATTTAATGCTCAAATTAATTTTAAACGATACATAATTAATAAGTATATTAGAATATAAAAGTTATATTTGAAAAAGTATTAAAAATAGTGATTTAAAAATAAAGTACTGAAGCCGGGATTCGAACCCGGGTCAGCCGAGTCAACGGGTCAGCAAAGCCTTAACTCGCATCCATCAAACCACTCCGCCACTTGTGTTCTTTGGTAACATACCAAAACAATTAATTCAAATATCACAAACTCGAATTCAAACTGACGCGCCCAATCGCAGTCGTCGGAAATCCTGACGATTTCGCCGAGATTGGACGGTTTCTTCTGATTCAACCGAAGCATTAACCTTAACATCAGTTATAACCGATGTCCAGTCCGCGACATCCGTCATAACCGCCGGAGAAATTATTGACCGACGAATCAAGTCGGTAATCGGACTAAATTCATCGATGTTCTTCCCTATAAATACACCAACAAGCCTCTGTTAACTTTTTCGCTCACAACCACACAAATTCTCGACGTAATTTCACTCGCCGGAAAATATCTGCAAGTCGCCGGAAAACCGAGACTTCCATCTACACGGTAATTACTTCGATTTTTCTGTTTCATTCCATTATTGGGCAAAATTCTAATATCAATCCCCCACCCAGAATCGTTTCCAGACGACGTTGCCGGATTATCTGTTTTCGCCGGAAAACTTTTGAAATTTCAGAAACCTGCTGTTAACCGGTATGATCATTTCAACTTACTGATAATCGTTACCCAGTGGTTCCATTTCACATCTAATCCCTCCAAATTGTTGACTAATCCTATCAGCCGAAGCTCACCAAAACAGAGCCGACGATCTTGCCGGACTTCTGAAGAAAGACGAACAGTTCGGTACAATCAATCCTCAAACCTTTTTCTGTTCCTTACATTACGATGGCTCATAATGTTCGTTAAGTTAATTTAACAAATAACAGTCAGTTAATCGATGTCTGTGTTTTGAACGAAGAAGATGAAGTTGGGTATGTTATAAGATTAATTAAAATCGATATTATGAACGGGTTAGACACACAGTCCAGCGGTGGACTGTGTGCAAAAATATGCATAACGTCTCGAGTTCGATCCAGGTCACACACATTCGCTGTAATAAAATGCCTTTTTTTTTATTAAACTGAACCTGGTTAACTCAGTAAGATGTTAAATATAATAATAACCAGAATATTTACCAAGTTAGACACACAGTCCAACGGTGGACTGTGTGTCAAACTAAACCACAGGTCCCGGGTTCGAGACCTGTGGCGAGCACCGAGTCATGCAATTAAATCGTTTTTAAATAAATGATTTTCGGATTAATCTAATTAGTATATAAATATAATTAAAAACAGAAATATTTCGGGTTAGACACGTAGCTCAATTGGTAGAGCTGCGTGCACGCGTACGAGAGGTCACGGGTTCGAGTCTCACCCAGCGCACACATAACCGACCGAACCGGTCAACAGGTCAACGGTCAACGGTCAAACAAGTCAATGGTCAACGGTCAAAAATCAACATTTTTTTTATTACTTTTATTTATTTATTTAAATTAAAAATACTTAAAAATAACATTTTTAAAGTTAGAAAATAGCCTTAAACTCACAAAAATATATCCAATCATCCTACTAAAATTGATTAATAAAATCCGCTTATTTACCGATCCATTATGTTATTATCTAGGTTAGTTTCACTCGTGGTTAAATCCAACTTCGTGCGCATTCAACATCATCAACCGAACGCACCCAATGTGAGTGAATCTTACAACTCCCCTTTTGAATTACACGTTTTGGAGTGTATCATGTGTCACTTAAACAAATTCGTTTATTCAAACTCGTGCCATACCATATTATGATTTAAACTTAGAATGCTCATATTGTTTGTAGTTATGTTTTACATATTGTCTAGTTGTACGCAAGTCATTCATTAGGCCCATAAGTTCGTAGAACAACGCGTGCCTCAAAACTCATTCATTAGGCCCATCAGTTCCTCGTGGGAGACGAGTTGAACAACGCGTGCCTCGAAACTATCTATTATTGTATGTGTGTGCATTATTTAATATTAAGTGTTTTGTGAACAAATTTACATCTACGTTTACTCATATGTAGTTATGTACTTTATTTTATCAATTCAATAAACTTGTTCAAATGTTCTTCATAGGATTCACTCGCCACTTTTTGTTGATCCAAAAACCATTTTTACACATGATACAGGTGAACAGGATGAAGCAAGGAAAACATAGGAAATGCCTTAGAAGAAAATAATGAAGTCTAGAATGATGTGTAGGACATGATGTAATTATGATTGTATGTTTCCCTTTAAATTGTAATAATAAATATGAAACGTTATAATAAATGTCATGAGCTTTGATGATAACCCAATCATGCCCCGATCACCTTTTTCCGCTGCGGGTCGGGGTGTTACATCAGGTTAGTACCATCGTACCGACAGAGAGATGAAGGCTCGACTTATAAGGTAGTGTTCCAAAATGGAATCTTTTGTACTGCAATTGTAGTATCTTTTGGTATTTTCAATTAAATGCAGTTTTAGGGGATTTTTGCAAAAACATTATAGAAGTTCTAGGCTACTGCTTACGCAAAATCAGAAGAACTTGTATAATACCCCAGATATCAATCATCTATAAAGACCTCGTATCTCAGAATCAGGCAATCTTTCAAATGAAATTTCAAAGTACTAAGTCCATATATCCGAGAGATGTTAATCCACAAGTTTAAGCAATTGTAAAATTTAGTTTATATCTCAGAAACAATTTACTGAACGTGTAAAGTCTATCGACACATCCTCAGTAAGACTTGTTTATAACTTTTAAACTTTACAAATCCTTAGCATACTGTGATAGTCCACTGATATACTATCATTTCCTTTTATCCACCAAACTCTTTTTGCATTTTTCAATGTTTTTGTACTTTTTCATTTAATATGTTTTTGGATTTTCTGAAAAATTTTTCTCCCCCTAAAATTTAAAAACATATTTTTGGAATTTTATTTATAGAAAAATATTGACCAACCGATGAGAATCAGTTCAATTCGCCATTCATTACTGCTTCACAATTTTCTTTTAAAACCTCTCCCCCTCATGATGACAAAAACCTTGAACTTTTGTGTTTATAACAATTTATATCCATGAGTTTTGTCTTTTCAACAGTGAGGGTTCTTTGAAATTTTCCAAATTTTCTTCAAAAATTTGTAAAATTTCAAGTAAACGTTATTAAACTTTTTTGAACATTCTCAAATTTTCAAATTTAAAGTAAACATTATTAAACTTTTTTTTTGAAACATTTTCTTCAAAAATTTTCAAAATTTTAAAGTAAACATTTTGGACTATGTTTTGTAAAAATGGCCTTTATATATAACATGTTAACCCGACCCTTCTTCTTCAATGTGTGCCCCAGAACTCCATTCTTAGTAATTTGTGTTCATCTCAAAGTTCCTGCACAAAAATTAAACAATTAGTTGAATAGAGACACCCAAGCCTTTTCAGTCTAAGGCGTTGTTTTTTCAACCTTTATTTTGATTTTCTTTTCACAATCAGGTTTAGTTTGGACTTTCTCAAGTTTCGGAAAATTCTCTAAACTTTCAACTTTCACTGATTGTGTAAATTCTTTTTCTTTTACCAACCATGTTTGATTTTTCATTAAAGCTTTCTTGAAATACAATGTAGAAACTCTTTGTTCATTACCATTCGAGGATTCACCAGTTTCAAAATTTGAAAACTTAGTAATAACTGGTTTCACCTTGTTTGTAGTTTCTATACATTGTTTCAAAACCTGAGTTGGTATTTTCAAATCTTCAGAATTTTTCTTATCAATATGAACAGATTTAGGATTAATTTGAAAACATTTTCTAGCAATGTGTTCAGTTAGTCCACATTTATGACACTTCCTATTCTCATACTGATCCTTTTTAGCAAACCATACACTCAAATCATAACACTGATTTGACGTATGGTAGCCATTTTTCCTGCTTCTCCTGTACCTTTGATTTGACGTTGCAGCACTGCGGTCCGACCTGCACCACTTATTCTCAAATTTTTATGGGTTTTGTTTTTCAAATTTGTTTGATTTTTTATAATGATTGGATGATTGTATCGATGAACTTTTATTTTAAAAAGTCTTAAAATTTTTAGAACTTTTTTTTGTTCTTCATTCTGCTTAGAAGATTTTTGCGTTGAGCATTCACCTTTTTCAGAAGATTGTAGAACAGTTTCTTGAAATTTCTCTTTTAGTTTTAAAAATATTTCATGTTTATCATTTTTAGGTCTTTCATCATCGATATCATCATCAGAATCTTTAATTATGACATCGTCATAATTTGTAACAATATTACTTATTGGAATTTCCTTTTTATTATTATTAATCGGTTTTGGACATATATGATCTAACTTTAATGAGGAGGTCACAAAACCTTTCAATAATTTATCTGAATTAACAGCTTTATTTTTAACAGTCTCAACTCAAGTTGAGCTATTTTCTCAATATGAGAATTTATTGCTATTTGATTTTCTATATTAATTTTTTCAAAAACAATTTTTTCATTTTTAAACATTTTTATTTCATTTTAAAAATCTACTACCATTTGTAGTTTTTCATTTTCTAAAATTATTATTTTGTTTTCAAAATTCTTTTCATTTTCGTTTAATTTTTTATTTTGTAATGTCAAACTCTCAATCTCACTCAAGAGTTTGGCATTATCTGCCTATAGTTATCTACAGTATAAACTGGACAGACTGGTTTAGAACTTGAAGATCCATTTATAGATGTACTTGAAAGTTGAGCTTCACAGTTTTTAACCACTAATTCTCTTCTCTCTTCATCTGATATTTATTTTCCAAAGATATCCAGAGTTCTTTTGCAGTTTTGTACCTCAGGTAGTAGTATCAAGATATCTTCCTTAACAGATTGTTGAATCAGACTAATCATTTTCTTTTCAGCAAAATACTCCTCTTTCTGTTGCGTAGAATACTTGTGCTTCTATAGAATATTCTGACTCTCATCTCTTGGAACGACATATCCTATTTTGATCGCAACCCAACTTTGAAAGTGCATAGCTTGGACCCAGTTCACGAATTTTCCTTTCCAGACTTCATACTCATCAAAACTTATCAACATTGGCGGCTTCACGGACCCTATTTCGTTTTTCAAACTAATCTGTCGTTCAAAAACACTTGAAATATGATTAGCAAACAGACAATTTTAGTAAAATTTTGACTTTTTAACCAACAATATTAACGTATTGGTTTGCTAAAACGTTTAATTTTTAAACTTATAGATTAGAGATTTAAACTCGTCTCGTCGATACGAATCTAACGATATATGATGTCCGAGACGTTTTTATGAATTTTCATGCCTTTTTTAGAAACCTTTGGACAAGTTCGGGCGAACCTGTCACAACTTGTGAAATCAGCTACTTAACAAGTTCATGCAAACTTGTGAAAGATTTCAAGAAAAACAGCAAGTTCGGGCGAACTTGTAAAGAATTTTCAATAAAAAATGATCACGTCGGGCGAACTTGATAAAATCTGATGCAAATTAAGTCAAGTTTGAGCGAACTTCACTAAAAATATTGAAAAATTAAACAAGTTCGGGCGAACTTGATGAAAAATCACTCAAAAAGTGAGTTTTTTAGTCAAGTTCGAGCGAACTTGATGACAAGTTCGAGCGAAGTTATGATTTCAAGCATGGTTTTTTCAATTTTTCGACATGAATTTGTTTGTTTTAAGCTCTGATCTTTTCAAGGGTTTTACTATTATGGATTTTACATATTATACTTGAAAACCAGTCTATTTTGCCCGGTGAATTGTCCAAGAAAAGTTTAAAAAATGAAAGAAATGAGTAGAAGATTAGATGTTCTATGTCCAATGTCTTCAAATTAGGCCAATCCTGCTCTGATACCACTTGTAGGTCCGTTATACGGATCGTTCTGGTTCTAATTTGGCAAACCTAAGGTAAACGTGCGGATTCCATTTGCATAGGCGACATTGTAGATAAGATCTTTATTGTTTAATCACTGTTTCATTGATTAGTAGACGTTACAAATCCTGGAAACACTTGGACAGAGCTTCGCCTCTGTCGTGACAAAATCTCTGACTCTTACAAATGAAATGACAAGTCTCTTATTTATAGGAGAATAAGTTCGTTGGAGGAGATGCAAGTTCGGGCGAACTTGCTTAGTCAAGTTCGGCCGAACTTGACTACAACACTCCCTTTTCAAGCGAACTTGACCCTATATATACTTAAACTTCGACATTTCGCTCCTAAATACTGACTCGACGTTATACGATGATGTAGGCAACAGACATATGCATCAACAAAGATGATTCAAATTTTTTTTACTGATTATTGGTATCGAATTCCGAATTTGGCTTTGAAACGAATTCAACCTTTGATTTTCGAACAAACACCATCATTGGAAATCGGCGGTATGTATTTTCTGTTTTTTTTATTATTAATAATACATATACGTTTTATTTAGTTTATGTATGGATACACATATAATTTATTTTTAATTTACGGTTGCTTATTGTATTTATATTACAAACAAATATATAACATGGATTTCCAGATTAGAAAAATTAGTTACATATTTATTAACATTTGTGTGGTCACGAACACTTTTTATATTAGTTAAAGAAAAAAATATTTACATATTTATTTACATCTGTGAGTATAACAAATATTTTATATTAAAAGATAATTTTCTTAAATTTAGATTGTTAACCTTAAATAGCTTTTGTACTTTGCGACCTTCGCAATTAATATTGAAGATTTTTTTATGTTTTTGAAATGGAAAAGGGATTAATTCGTTTTTTTTCTATGTTATTTATTATACACATATAAATAAAACAATGAGTAACAATAAATCAATAACTAATTAAATGTGTATATATATATATAAACTAAATAAGTATAAATACATGTATATTTTAATAGGAAAAGATAGAAATTATAAATTCAATTACAATGGGTTGGTTCGAAATCCAAAGGTTGAGTTCAACTCAAATCCAAATTCGGATTTTGGCTCAACTAATTAGCCATTATATTTTTATTTATTATAAACTCACTATAAACTTTTCCCTTATTTTTTCTCAATCACTTGTTTAATCTCATCTTATTTCATATGGTAAATTTATATCTTATGGTTCTTTTAGTTTGTATATTACATGGATTTTTTAAAACCGAATACACATATCAAATATAGTTGAATAATCTTAATCAAATTCGAATAATGGATTTGAATTCGGGTTTCACTCAATCAAGTATGGATACACACATATAAATTATTTTTAATTTACAGATGCTTATTGTTTTTATATTACAAAAATATAACATGAATGATAACTCAAATCTAAATTCGGATTTTGGTTCAAATAATTAGCCATTATTTTATTACAAACTCACTATAAACTTTTTCTTTTTTATTTTTTCTCAATCAACTTGTTATAATCTCATCTTATTTCATGTCGTAAATTTAAATTGTATGGTTGTTTTAGTTTGTAAATTACATGGATTCTTTTAAATCGGATACACTTATCAAACATACTTGAATGATCTGAATCAAATTCGAATAACGGATTTGAATTTGTGTTTCACTCAATCAAGTATGGATACACACATATAATTTATTTTTAATTTACTGTTGCTTATTGTTTTGATATTACAAAAATATAACATGGATTATAACAACGCATTTCCAAATTAGCAAAATTAGTTACATATTTATATACATTTTTGTGGTCACGAACACTTTTTATATTAAAATTAAAGAAAACAATATTTACATATTTTTATTTACATATGTGAGTTTAACAAATATTTTATATTAAAAATCAATTTTCTTAAATTCAAATTGTTAATCTTAAATTCCTTTCGAACTTTACGACCTTCATAGTTAATATTAAAGATTTTTTTTATATTTTTGAAATGATAAGAGATTAATTCGTTTTTTTTCTGTGTTATACTTTTATTATACACGTATAAATAAAACAATAAGTAACAATAAATCAATAACTAATTATACGTATATATTCATATATAAACTAAATAAATATATATACATGTATATATTAATAGGAAAAGATAGAAATTATATAAAAATATTTCAAATAATGGGTTGTTTCGAAATCCAAAGGTTGAGTTTGACTCAAATCCAAATTTAAATTTGGTTCAGATAATTAGCAATTATATTTTTATTTATTAACAAACTCACTATAAAGTTTTTTTTTTTATTTTTTCTCAATCAACTTGTTATAATCTCATCTTATTTTATGTCGTAAATATATTTCGTATGGTTGTTTTAGTTTGTATATTACATGGATTATTTAAAACCGAATACACATATCAAACATACTGGAATGAACCGAATCAAATTTGAATAACGGATTTGAAATCGGGTTTCACTCAATCATGTAAAATACAAACTAAAAGAAAAATGCGAAATAAATTTACAATATGAAATAAAATAAGATTATAACAAGATGATTCTAGAAAAAATAGGATAGAGTGAGTCGGTAATAAAGAAAACTATAACGACTGATCATTCGTATCGAATTCCGAATTTGACTTTGAAACGAATACAACCTATGATTTTCGAAAGAGTTAATTACTGTTTTCGTCCCTGTGGTTTGTCAAAAATCACTATTTCAGTCCATTAGTTTAAAAATTGTGATTTCAGCCTGTGCTTTCACTTTCGTAACCATTTCGATTTTATAGCATCATCTTCATCAACCTGTAACATGTTTTAAAATAGAGTTCAATGCAAAAGCAAAGCGAGTACACAAGTTTAAGCATAAGCATACGTATACGAATAAGGTTTGAAACGAATCCACATGACAACTAAGTTTATTACAAGAGCATTATACATGGCATGCAATATTTCTAGTCAAACCTCTTGCTTACGCGAAATAACGATAATTTAACATGACCACTAGATTCACGATTGGGCAGTGTGTTATTCCTATAGCGCTATACATGTCAAATGGAGGCTTAAGATAAGCTAATGACTATGGTATTACATAAGAATCGTCCAAGATATAATCAACGAGTAACGTATCAAAGCATGCATATATATTGGATTGTTTCGTGCATTTCATAAAGTTTAAGTTTGGTGATTTTTGTATATGGTAAACATGTTACACCTAAAAGTGATATAAACTGAAAAGTGGGTCGAGTGTACTCACAAAATTGCTAAGTCTTCTTTGGGAATCCCGCGACGAGTTAGATGAGTCGGAGGATGGGACACCGTGGTTACCTTGTAAGGAAAACGAAGGTGTATGAGTAATCGGAATCATGACGGAGGATTTGAATTGGAGTTGAATGTACGTATATATATATATATAACGTGATTTATGTAACAATTCTAACTTTAAATTTGTTTGAAGTGTTATAGAAATGTAGTCAAAATAATAAATCAGTTTATAGTTATCCTATAAACCTTGTTCGAGCTCCGATGCGTTATCGTTAGTTTTACGACTACAATGTATATATATTTATATATTTTGACGAAAAGCAAATTAGATACATATATATTTATGTTCTGACGAATGACATGATAGATTTCTATTTTTCGACGCAACTTATAATAGATATATATGTTTGTCGAACGGTATATTCGATATATATATTTTGTCGTAAGTATAATAAATATATATATTTTTGTCGAAAAGTATAATAAATAAATATATATTTTGTCAGAAAGAACAATATGTATATATTTTGTCGTTAAATAATATATTGCGTCGAAAAGAATGATAGGTATAATTTGCTTAATAATATATGCGTCGAAAAAGAATGATATGTATTTATTTTGTTGTTAAATAATGTATTTTGCCGTGAAGTGCAATATAAAAATATCTATATGTATGTTTTGACAAAAGAAAACGTAATAGAAAAGTATATATGTATTTTGAAGAAAAATGGGCAGAGTTTCCTCTATTTTTGGACGATCCCGACAATGCAAATTGTCGATAAAATTGCCAAAACACAACAATAAGTGATCCCGTGATTTAGAATAACGTTAACATAACTAGTGTAATGAACGTCGACTGATATAACATTAATATCAACTGATATAACATTAACATGATTAAAAAAATAGAGTCGGTTCCTCGATTAAAATAATATTAACATAAACAATTAATAAACTTCTCGGCATTCGAATTATACTGAAACTCGTGTTGACCGTTTGACCAGATCTACCACCCTTGCCGTAAACCCGAACCGAGCGAAAACGGGACCTAAACCGATGCCGAGCCCAAATAAGATCCGAACCCCAAACCTGGCTGAACCGAGACCGAACCATACTCGGACAAAAATAACACCCACCACCGTCCCTGTTGTGCCGTCACCGGAAACACCTGAAAAACACGTAAACCGGCCGGATCTGACGTGAATCGAACAAGAACTGAAAGACTCGAGATGAATAGAAGAACGGAGCAAGACTTACCCGAGTTGATGTCACACCCCAACCGATGGCGGAAGCATCGGGGCGTGGCACTAAGCGGTTCAGATTGCTCGAGAAAATCCACAACGACTATTTTTAAATGACAATACTTAAGCGTCAATTTCCCGTACAATCAACATACAATCATTTCATAATCATCACGAATTCAAATATTCTCAAACAATTTCAAAGTCGACTACAATTTATTATATGTTTCTAAAGCAAAAACCCTAAGTCCATTTGCTGCGAAAATCATCCTCAACCTATCACATACGTTAAAATACAAGTCAATATAATTAAGTAAAGGTGAGCATACAGGTTTGATAGCATAATAATAACGATAAAAGCGATTACGCATAACCAACATGTATACGTAGAGAAAGTGAATCTAAGTAAGCTAACAATAATGATACATGCTAACCAACACGACTCCGATGTGAGTATGCGTGATACGTGCTCACAATAGCGAACACGCACGTAAAGTAATTTGCAAGCCTTAACAACCCCCGAACCATGGGTGCTGAGTCCAAACTATAGTACTATCGTTGCTAAGGGTGGTCTACAAGTCCTCATTATTCACACATAGAAAACAAACATTCAGCGATTCACGTAATACATGCGAGAGCGGTTAGCGTTCAAAATAGTTTAGCGTTGTGTGTTGCGTGTTTTGATATAGAGACGTATGTAACACCGAAAAGTGCGATAAAGCGAAAAAGGGTTCAAGTATACTCACAGTTAGTGTTTGATAAATAAACACGAAGCGGTTCTTAATTGAAGGGAGCGTCTGTTCAGCCTGTACGCGAACAGAAGTGCATCAGTCTTCCGAATTGCTGAAACGGTCGGAACGTGAAGGAAAAATGGACAATGGGCGAAGCTGTACCAATTTCATTGGAATTGATACAAGTTCGGGCGGACTGACTGTTTGTCTTACAGATTGCACAAGTTCGGGCGAACTTGTCTGGTTTCCTTGGAAACTGTACAAGGGGCTAACTTGGCTGATTCTCTTGAGATGTGAACAAGTTCGGGCGAACTTGTCTGGTTTCTTTGGAAACTAATGCAACTTCGGGCGAACTTGACTGATTTACTTGGTTTTTGGACAAGTTCGGGCGAAGTTGGTCACCATCTGGTGACAACTTCGAGCGAACTTGCTCTTTTTGGAGCGAACTTGATTGTTTTGGTCACCAAATCGTGTGTTTTCACGTTGTTTGTTGAAGAAATCGAGTGTCCATCCCTCCAACCTTAAGCTACTGAGCAAAACATAGGCTGGAGAGGTCTTTGGAGCGAGTTTAGCAACTTTACAGGAACTCGGGCTAATCCGGGCGAACTTGATGGTTCGTACGGGTTAGTCCAAATTCGTGCAAGGTGACAATATCGTCAATGTGCTTCCGGATCTGAGATCTTGCTTGACAACGCCTCGTTCCACTTCATAGTGAACGAAACATACGTCATTAGTCCGTATTTTGTGTAAAAATCAATGTTTTAAAAGGTTTTATCCAGATCTAACACTTGGTGAGTCGAAATCATAAAGATTTCTAGCTTGGGAAGCCAAAGCTAAGCCCAAATACACTCGTTTAGTGTAGATCTAAGTGAAAAGAAGAAGTTTTGTAGAAAAAGATTAAGATTTTCGTAAACATGAGAGTTTTGATGAAAACGAAGGTAATCCTTGTGCAAAATCTTAGTACAAGCGTTGTTGTTTTGCATAAAACAGGTTGATTCTTACTTGGAAACCAAAGGTTTTCGGTTTTGGGAGCTTTGGGGCGAACTTGTAGCAAGGGGAGCATGAATGGAGGTGCTGGGTATTTATAGGTGGAGGAGAAATGAGCTGGTGGAGACCAAGTTTGGGCGAACTTGGCCAATTCTGTGGAATTAGTGCAAGTTCGAGTAAACTTGTGGATTTTTGAGAGTTTTGAAGGCCTGATCAAGTTCGGGCGAAGTTGGGTATCCAACTTCGGGCGAACTTGGCCTTTTGGCTAAGTTTAGTTCGTTAGTTTCGCGTTAGGTGCAAGTTTGGCGATTCGGTTCGTATTAGATAGTTATGTTAAGCGTTTTAGCGAGGTGTTAAGCGTATTAAATGATAAATTAATGCGATTTAAGTGATTCATGCGAGTGAGAGCGTTGCGATAGCGAGTATAACCATAAATCATAACGCACACATAACACATAAGTAACATAATGTAACATATTTAGCCGCGATTCGAGTTTGCGTTGCGAGTTGCGAGTAGTAAGCGATTTAAATGCGATAAATAAGCAATGTAATATGCGTTTCAAAATAATGTAAACTATTATATCAATCTCAGGGTACAAACTGATTTTAAACTGAAAATAAACGGAATTAACGATAATAACAGAATTCAGATAACAATCCGAAAGATCGGGTTGTTACAGTGGATTCGAGAATCAGGGTTGCCGGAGGCGAGACCTGCCGTATACGACCTTTGCCGCCGCCGTCTCTCTCTTCTCTTCGTCTCGCTCTCTCTCCTCTCTGACTTCTCTCTCTCCGTCTACCGTCGCCGTCGTGCGCCACCACTAGGTGGTGGCCTACCGTATAGATCGAGCAGAGATGGGGCTTGGGTGATGAGTTTAAAGGTGAAGAGGAAGTGAGGGGGTGTCGTGAGGCCTGTCAGAGGAAGGAGGGGCCAGGAACCGGGCACCACCGGCTGCGTGGTCTTGTTGGAGGAGAAACGGGGGAGAAAGGGAGGTGGATCGGGTTTGTGTAGGAGAGGGAGGTTGAAGGTATGCCGCCGGAAAAAACCGGCCGGAATATTTTTTGGTGATCGGAAAATCGGGAGGGAAGGGGGTGTGTGTGCGCGGCTGATGTATGTGTGTGTAGTGTGTGAGGTTGAGAGTTTTTATAATTTAGGGTTATAGGTTGGGCCTAAAGCCCGTTAGTCCGGTTCTTACGTTTTAGAGCGGCCCATTTACGTTTTTAGCGGTCGTTTCCGCACATGAATATTTAAAATGTCGCGTAACATCGCATTTTTTCTACTTTTTATTATTATTATTATTTTAAACAAGGATACTAAATACGAGGCGTTACAAAAAGAATCATGCGAAATAAATTTACAATAAAAAATAAGAAAAAATTACAACAATATGATTCAGAAAAAACAGGATAGATGTTGGTTAATAAAGAAAACTATAACGACTCATCATTCACATCGAATTCTGATTTTGGCTTTGAATCTAATTCAACCTATGTTTTTCGAACTGACACCATCATTGAAAAGCGGGATTATGTAATTTTAGTTTTTTATTATTAAAAATACATGTACATTTTTTAGTTTATGTATGTGTAACACCCAAAAACATCAAATTATAGAAATATATATATGTACATATATGTATATATGTATTTAGAAAATAATTGACCAAGGTTAACTAACCTACTTAAATACTACAAGATGGAGTAATTAGACAATAAAGTTAAGCCTTTACAAATAAAAGCAAAGTGGAAGGACCAAAATGGTCAATATGATAACTAATGTTTTATAAATAAAAGAATTAAAATAAAAACACAAATTGGTGTGTGTTTGGTGAACGATCAGGAGGAAGGAGAAGGGGGAAAAACACCTCTTCACCTAAAAATCATCTAATCCATCAAATTGAAAGGCAAAATCGGGTTAAAATCTCGTGCATGAATCGAAATATTGATCACCGAGTCCAGGAGATCACAAGGTATGCCAAAATTTCTTATTTGATGAAGTAGAGAAATTTTGATGAACTTCTTGTATTTCGATTCTTGGATGGATTGTTGTGTTATAGTAAAATTGATGTTATATAGATGCTTAGAATCATGAAAACTTCATAAAAATTGAGAAGAAATTAAAATGAACAATGTGTTAGGTTGATTACTCATGTGTATGAGAAGTGGGTTTTATTGAAAAGTTAGAGCCCATGAATCTAGTTAGTTAAACCTTATGTCAACACATGATGAATTGAAGATATGGTGCTAATTTGAATTTTGATGAAGAAACCTAATTGATAAGTTGAAAATCTCATGGTTAGAAATTCCCTAGTTGAGTTAGTTTAAAGCAATAGATCAATGCCCACCAAGTGTTTAAGAAAATGCTTAAATGAAAACTAAATGATTGAAAACCATGATAAAATCGTGTGCTAAATTAATGGCAAGTTTATATGTTATGAAATGAGCTACGGAATTTTAATAATAAATGGGTTGTACTATTTAGGCAACTCAAGTGAGAATTCGGGAGCTAAGCCGGTACGAACACACGCTTAAAAGGGAAACTTTAAGGTACTGGCTTATTTGCTTCGTAATATTTCATTAGATAATTTTAGTCATTGATATAAGTTGGATGAGGAAATAACGAATTACGATAAGTTTGGTTCGGTTATAAGTGATGAATTTCACACAAACAACCAAACGGGTCAAAATGAAGAAAATGATAAGTTGGTCTGTTCATAGTGAGGAATTCACGCGCACAAACCAAATCGAGTAGAAAGCGTAAACCGAGTAATGGGAATGCGAATTTGTAATCGATGAGTCCAAGAATTGGGTCTAAATATGTAGAGGTGTGAATTCCTTAAGATAAATCAAGGGTAAGTTTTCGTTTGGTTAAGGTTAATCAAACGGGTCAAAATAGTGCGGACGCAAACCAAGTCACAGGAGCGCAAACGGCAAGCTTAGTAAGCCCGAGGATGGGATAAAATTGTAAGGAATTAATCCTTGTCATAAGATGTAGATAATATAGTTTCAATGCATAAACGGGCCGAATAATTAACGAATATATTATGAATCAAAGGTGTAAAGTATAAGAGTTGTGAGTCCGAGTCGAGGATTATGAGTTAAAATGTGGGTAATTGATTTACGAACATTTAGAAACAAGTTTGAGTTGAAACGGGTGAGATATGAGAAAGTTATGAAACTTTTTGTATTAAAAGAAGTAATTTGGAAAATCTGCAGCCGTAACCTATGGCTGAGTGCCGTAAGTTACGGCCAGCAACATCTGGTCGGACCAGGGGGTGCCAGCCGTAAGTTACGACATTGTGACCGTAGCTTACGACGGATTTCGTTGGCGAATTGTTTGTTTGTTTATTTTATCGTTTGAACCTATTTAAATAGGTTAAACACTCCTTATAACTTATATATTTGATGAATTTGATATTTAGGTGATTTCTAAGAAGCTTTGGATGTATGAACAAGTCTCGTGAAGATCCGAACACAACTAAAGATCAAGCTTCCGTGTTTGCTTAATCGTTTTGTTTAACTAAACATTGTAAACAAGTAGAAATGTTTGTTTCGAATACTTATGAAGTTTAACTTCAAATTATGTTTAAGGTTTTGTATTAGCATTATATATATATATATAATATATATATATATATATATATATATATATATTATGCAATCTTTTATAAAAAATACTTTATGTTTAATAAATATGGGTCTTACAGTATGGATACACACATATAATCTATTTTTAATTTACAACTGCTTAATGTTTTTATATTACAAAAATATTACATGGATGATAACAACTCATTTCCAGTTTAGCAAAATTAATTACATATTTATTTACATTTATGAGTTTAACAAATATTTTACATTAGAATTTTTTTTTCTTAAATATAAATTGTTAAACTTAAATATTTTTCGAACTTTTGCGTCCTTCATAATTATATTTTTATATTTTTTTAAATGGAAAGAGTTTCTTTTTAATGGCAACGCTTGCTCCTACCACTACACCAATAAATCTAAATATTCACTCTTGCCCAGGATTGAACCTGAGATCTCTCATTTAAAAGACATATGCTTCTATCAAGTGGGCTAGCCCCACATTGGCAAATGGAAAGAGTTAATTCGTTTCTTTTATTTGTTATGCTTTTATCCGCATAAATAAAATAATGAATAACAATAAATCAATAACTAATTATATATATATATATATATATATATATTATATACAGAAAAGATAGAAATTATTTAACTAAATTTCAAATAATGGGTTGGTTCGAAATCCAAGAGTTGAGTTCGACTTAAATCTAAATTCGGAATTCGGTTAAAATAATTAGCCATTATATTTTATTTATCAACAAACTCACTATAAACTTTTTCTTTTTAATTTTTTTTAACCGTATCCATAACCGATTGATCAGTTAATAAGATAACAATAACCATCACTATTGATTAATCTGGGTTATCGGTTAATTCGGTTGGATGATGGTTTGGTTATCGGTTAATTTCGATTAACGGTTAAGGTTTGCTAACCCTTTATCGCCGACATGAGCTTGTAGGGTTTTAGTGGTTTGATAAGAGATGTTGGATGGCAGTAATGGTCGGGTATTCGACCAACAGTCCTAGCGAAGGTATATGGCTCAATCAGCAACGACAATAGTCATTTCAGACGAACTTAACTAGAAACTTTAACTCCTATTTACTTTAATTTACTTTAATGCCCCTCATGTTACAAAATAAGTACCACAAAAAGCATCTATGAAACCAAACTTCTAATATGACCAAACATAGATTATACGAGTAATTAACTCAAATTATAATTTACTTGTTTTCTTCTAAATAAAGTATATGAATACGGGTGTTTATGATTGTCAACATTGAGAGGTAGAGGTCCTGTCAAGGGTGGAGAGAGTTGTCATTTGTAAATCCGTACGAAAACAAGGGCAAAACTGACATTTCACCCCAGCCATGATCAAAATCACCAATAAAGTGGAAAAAAATGAAGAAAATAATGCGTTGTAGGGCAGGTATAAGATTAGACAGCTTTGTAGAGTCCCCATAAGACACACCCCCCTCTCTCTCTCTCTCTCTCTCTCTCTCATTCTCTCTCTCTCACACACTAAACACGCATTCACGTATGGAGATGAATCAGTGGTACAAGTTTGCTTTTTGGTTGAGAGATGAACACGATACCTCCTTTTGATCTGCTTATTATTCTTCTATATTTGCATTCCTATTTGCTTCCATTTTCTCCTTAAACAACCACCTTCATACCCAGGTTTGAATTTAAATGATTGTGTTCTTGAATTCTTTTTATTTGGTTAATTTGTTGCTGTTTCAATTACTCTTTCATGGGTTTGCTTTCTTTTTACATAAAGATTGAAGTTTTCATCTTCAAGATTGAGTCTATGCTTCTTGAATTTTGTGTTTAAGTTTAAGGTTTTGGGTTTATGATTTTATGATCTTTTGTTATCATTTTTTGGGGTTTTTTTTTCTCAAGTGATTTGTACTATTTTAATCATAAACTCACTGTTTTTTTCATGATTTTATACTGTCGTGTTCCACCGTGCACTAACAATTAACATGTTTTGTTCTTATTAATCTTTTCTTTTTCACACCCAATTGAAATCTTTTCTTGAATCTTGATTTTATATGAATTTTCTAGGCTTTTTGTATGAGATTCTTGAAAGAAAGTTCAAATCTTGATAATTATATTCATGGATTTGGGTTGTTTTGTTTTGTTTTATTTTGGGATGGTGTTAATGCTAATGGGTTTTGATTATCAAGGATTAGTTCTTTGATTTGGGTGATAAATTTGTGTGCTTTAAAGCCTTAATATCCACATAAAATGACAGTTTTTGAACTTTTGAACTTGTGTTTTAGACTTTTAATTTGATCTTAAGTGTTAAACACTTATGGATTCTGGATCTTTCACAACTATTCTGGTTCTTTTCTTGTTGAATCAGACTTGCATAAATAAATAAACAGTTTTATTTTCTTTCTTTGCTTTCTTCAAGATCACATAAAATATGATCTTATTATCTAGAAGGTCTAGAATCTACTACTTGTACTTTTGGTAGTCAAATCACACCTATCTGGCTATCTCTAATCTTATCATGATCTTCACATGCTTTGCAGCCTCTACATGATGACAAAAAGTGGTTTGTATAACTTGGAGTTATCTGAACATCTGATGATCATCATCTCTTGCTGTTAATCAGGTAATTTGGATGCTTAATATGAAGTTTTAGAGAGAGAGAAAAAGAGATAGGAGAGTTCTTGTGACTGTTTTAGACAGCACAAGAAGACAGAAGATAGACTGTAGCAGATGATATCCATTGATGAACACTCACCACCAGATCCTTCATCATCTCATAATCAAAAACATCTTCAACAACACCAAGTTTCTCATGAAGCTTTTGCTTCTGTTTCTGATATAGATCTGCTAAAGACTACTACTGATGAGAATCTTGATGACTCCAACAACCCACTTCCCAATTTCTCAATAAGGTGAAAACAAATTTTGGTTATATTTTATTAAATTTAATTATTTGTTTCATGATTCTAATTGATCTTAATACATCTTTTTACTGTATCAAATCTTTGTTGCATGGTGATTTGTGTGATTCAGGCTTTCTTTGACTAGTAGCACAGATTTCTTGAAAAAATATATTGATTTTATTCCAATCAAAGATGAGATTTTTATTTTATGTTTGACAATTTTGCCCAAAACATTTTCTTAAATGTCATCCTTGCCCACTCTAAGTTAGAGGGTCAGTATATTTTTGGATCATATACTTTTATAGGTGTGATTTTATGCCCTACCATGGTAAACTAATCTATTCTTGGACTCATCTTTTTTTCTTTTCTTTTAATATATATAATGGTTTTTGCTTCTTGTAGACTGCATATGATATAGGAGTGAGTTCATATATATATATATGATGGTTTAATCTTATGATACATTTCTGACTTATGGTTGATATATATGGTTAATTATGCTGTTGAAAACCCTGCAGAGATTATGTTTTTCAGTCAAGAAGCAAGGATATAGCGCGTAATTGGCCGTTTTCCGATAAAAGTTTGCAACTTTGCTTGAATTATGGTGTGAAAAATCTGTTGCCACCTTTCCAGTCTCTTGAGTCAGTGAGGAATTATTCATCCTTTAGCGTATGCGCTGTCGAAAATCGTTCGCCTAATCAAGAAACCTTAAGCAGTTTTGATAGTAAAAGAAATGATGATTCTCAATCTCATCTTGAAGAAGACTTAGCTAACACAAAGTCAAATAGTCAACCCACAGTCAAGAAGTGCAAGTTGGTTATGAAACTGAATTTGGGTGTCGAACCGAGTGAAGAGACTGCGGCTTCTAAAGTTTGCCCGGTTTGCAAGACTTTTTCTTCATCTTCAAACACAACCTTAAACGCGCACATTGACAGCTGCCTATCTGAGGAATCCAGTATGAAGTGCACTGCAGATATTAAGATAAAAACCCTTAAACATAGGATTAAACCTCGGAAAACAAGATTAATGGTGGATGTTTATAAGACGGCTCGTCGTTGTACAATTGAAGAGCTTGATAAAAGAAACGGTACAAACTGGGCTACTAGTTCGAGTTTTCCTGATCAAGAACTTGAGTTTCAAGCTGAAGAAAAGAACGAAGTGCCACAAGAACCAACTTATATTCATGAGGTAGCTGATCATGAAGGAGCTGTTTATATCGACAAAAATGGCAAAAAAGTTCGAATCTTTCAACGCCAAAGGTCAGTAATAAAGATGACGATGAAGCTCGTGTGTTACAGAAAGGAAGAAAAGGCAGCAAAATTGTCATTAAGAAGAAGAACAAGAAAGTTAACATGCAGAAAAATGGCAAGAAAATTTTGAAGCTTAGCCCTAAGAGCAAAAAGTTGAGCAAAAAAGTAAGATTTTTCCCTCTTATAATCTTTATACATCTAGTTTAATGTAAACTTAGTTGAAATACGACTTTTAAATCGTTGATAAACAGACGGAAAGTGGCCGAAAAGAAAATGTTGCCATTAAAGAACGTTGCAAGAAAAAAGATGGAGGCGCTACACCCATGAAAGCTCAAGTGAATAAGCAGATGGATGATTTAGCCATCACAAGGCCACCATGGGCCTGTTCTAAGAGAAATGGTGTTGCAAAGAAGCGGTTCCCAGTGTCTTCTAAACGAAAAGACGGCACATGTTCGGATGATATTTGTGAGGATCCTATTAGTTCAAAGGGGAGCACGCTGTCGTCTTTGAAAAAGAGTTTATCAATGCCAGCAAGCCGGGAACATAATGGTGGATCAAAGTTGATTAATTTGAAAAGGAAGTTTTCAGGTCTCGGGAAATCTCAAGATTCTTCGAAACGAAAATTAAGAACAGAAGAAGATACGAGCAAGAAATTGTCTCTCGAGAAGATGAATGACCTGGAAGTCGAAACAAAGAAATCCATGACTTCAAAGAGTTCAAACAATGATTCTTCTTCTGCAGGACTTGAGAATGCTTTGGAATCTGCTAGAACGGAAGATTGCATTGGTATTGAGCCAAGTTTTACGGGTTTGAAGAATTTATCAGATAATGAGTTTTCAAAGATGATAAGTCAACTGGATAACAAGTTTGACTCGCAGCAGCAACGCACTCTACATGACATTATTATGGAGCATAGCAATGAAAAGCAAGGAAATTACTATCATGAGGTGGATCCAATACCTATTCCTGGGCCACCCGGGTCCTTCTTGCCACCTAGCCCCGGTGCAGATATGGGTTCTGAAGAAGAACTGCAAGGTAATTCGTCATTGACCACCATGAGCAGAAATATTCAATCAAGCGAAGACCATCGTCATCACGATATCATGAATCAAGACTTCATATCTGGCTCATCAGTTTCAACCGTCTCAAGTCCTAGCTTTGCAAGAAGTGCTGATCACAAGTTATCCGTAAGGTTTGAGAAGAATTTTGCGAATAATAATAACAGTAATAATACAAGTGATTCGAGATCAGTTGATGCTATGTTTAAAGACAAGGGTCTGACGCCTTGCTGTTGCTCTAGAAAGGAAGGCACTTTCTTTAACAATGTTGCTTCGTATCCCCAAGAATCAGCTGTTCCAAAAGAACGGGTGACTGAGTCAAATGGGTTTAGGTCCGAATTGTTTCCTCTGGCCAACTACCTAACATTACCACCACCTGAGATGGTCAAACCGCCTGTTGTAAGTCCTACTACACCTGTACTTAGGCTGATGGGAAAAAACTTGACTGTGGTCAACACAGATAATGAACAAGTCAAACCTCCTTTCTGGAGTCCCATTGGTCAATGTCAACAGCCTCAGTATGCTCATCCTCCACAGAATCATATTACCTTTAGCCATAATCAAAATGGCTCAATGAATCAACTTTTAAATCTCTACCCAACAAATAACTCAAAAACTCATTCGAATTTAAGGTCTGCAAACATGGACAATACCGCCACCAAGGAGGTAATCGTCATTGATGATGCGTCTGACAACGAAGGTGATGACCATCATCATATGTTTAAGGAACCCATGACAAGAACCCATGCGTTTAGTTTTGCTAATCCATATGGCAACGGTGGCTTGCAAACTTCATCACCTTTACGGGAGGCAGCAAACAATGGAAATCATGGCAGGTGGGTTTCTACCGCATACTATCCTCGTAGCTTTTCTTGACCAACAAGTTAAAGAGAAGCAGTCGAGTCGAGTCGTAAGCTTACAGATGAGTTTTTCAGTTTTTATGTTTGTGTTTTTGTTTCTTGTTTGTTACTTCAAAAGTTAGTGCATGCATGTGAGCTGCCTACAAAGCTTTGACTGTTTCTTTAGGCTTCAATTCCATGCAATGCCAGCCTTACTAACTATAGAACCTATATGATATGAAGTATGGAACCATCTTTCAAGTTCTTTTTTCAAGTCTTTATAGATATTATTGCATGCTGCCAAGCAACCTTATATATGTGTGTATACATATATATATATATATAGGTTGGTCCATATTTTATGACAATTTATTTTGAAAGTTACCAACTTTCTAAATATAGATATGGTGGTATTAATTTTTGTACCAAATATAGAAGCAAGTTTGGTAAAATAAAAAAGGAACTGGGATGGATTTTTTGATTTTTGAATATATTTTTTTGAATTTTATTTGTGAGAAAGTCTTTAACATGTTAACTTATGGGATTATATCATCAATATAATATGATAAAACGGCCTTGACTGAGTGGCTGCCATTTGATTTTTTTGTACTATAAAAAAGAATATTATTAATTTATAATATAAAGTATGATGAGTGTCCTTTTATTTGGTAGACAGGAATTTGTTGAACCGAGTGGATTGAATACTTTTGGTGGTTTCTTCCTTTATGATATTCTCCAGCGTCCCAAGCCTTCAACCACCTTTTTTATAATGAGAAATAAAAGCATTGATATGATGATAATAATCACACACACATATAGATATATCAAAAAGAGAATTTATAAAAATTAACTAATAACAAGCATACACATTGTTGATATTTTTGCAGTTGATTCTTTTCTGCAAGGCATTTCTGAATATTTTATTACACACTTGCGTCTGGAGAACCCTGATGCGGGCCATGAGAAATGAATTCTTAAGTTTTTTGAAAATTTAAATTTTAAATAACACAAAACATAAGAAATAAGCCACTGTAAAGAAATAGAAACGTTCAAGATTAATAATACATAGGTTTAGTGGAATAATAACAAAGGAGTGATAAGACGAAACCGTTCATAAGATGGTTTACTTTTGTTATACATTTCTGAACTTTGAGGTGAAACTCTTTGTATCGTGGTCTTCTCGATGGTCTAGTGGAGTCGTCTTCATCCTCCCAAACTGACCTCCGAGGTGTAGACGCCATATATAACCATTAGAAGAAGACCCGAGGCCAAAAACTCTAGTATATAAATAAGAGATAAAGTGAGTAAATGAGTATATATAGTGAGAGATAAGAGAGTTGTTGAGTGGTTGGAAGAGGAGGAAAGAGATCAGTGTGTGATAACATAAAAGAATAAAACAACATACAAAGCATAAAACCTACTGAGTGGTAACCAACTTAAATTTCCATACTATAAATTTTCAACAATTGTATGGATAGGGTGAGTGTACCCGATGCTTGGGGGATTTTCAAAAAAAAAACTCGATTTTCCACTTTTAACCCAAACTTATTTTATTTTTTGCTTTTAACCCAAAAGTTTTCGTCTTTCGCAATTTATCCTCACAATTTTCTTACTTTCAACGGGCCCTTATACTTTTCATCTTACACAATTTTTTCGTTTTACGTTTCGTTTTAAATTCTGCGAGTTAACACGGCGCAACGTGTGTGCGGTTCAACATTTTTACGTTGTCTATTTTTTCCATTTTGATAGGTTGTTGCAACGCATGAGTCCTAGATCAACTTAGTTATTTTTTCTATGTTTTACGTTTCGGTCTAAGTTATTCGCATTAACACGCCGGAGTTCAGTGTTGATGGCCCCGCCGCAACGCAACTAGTTACATCTATTTCTTGGTATCCCCCAGAAATGTTCACTAAGAACTTTTCTAAATCAAGGTTTCACAATACTTTCACTTCACTAATAATGTTATGATACCTCTTCATATCTTAAAAAGATGGTAGTGATCATCACTCACTCACTCACCAACAATGGCAGCGATCCCATGATAACGGATCATATCTTTCATATAGACATAAGTGTTTGAATATAGTTCTTGCAATAAGCCTTAAAACACCTTCTTTTGCTAATCTATGTTTCTCATAAACATGTTTAAGGCATAGGAGATCATTTAGAATAATTAAAATGTCACAGGTTTGATTATTCAAGAGGATGGGTCGATCAGATGTAAAACACATGTCTTTTTTTGCAGTTTTGACTAGCTTAAGCTTTTAAATATTTGATTGAGGAATGGCATCTTAGAAAGCACAAAATTACCACTTAATTTGGAAAGTTTCTTCAAACATGTTAGGCATGATTAAAAGTGAAATTGTAACATGTTATGTCTACGTGAAAGATATTGAGCCATAAGTAATCCTCTATATCAAATATCAACAATGCATTTTAGACGTATTGACCGTGGATGTGGATAAGAGGAAAAATCCACATTTAAGTGTTTAAGTAAGAATAACCCATAATGAATCATCTTTTCGGAGGAAAACTAAAGTAGACAATATTGGTTGAAATGAGACCCAGATGTTACTAAAAACTTGTACGAAAATCCAAATGATGAACTCTTATATCAAGAGCTTTCAAGATTTAAAATATGTTGGAAACCTCTTTTTGTAGAAGATTATTTCAACGAGTTTGGTTATATAATTCCATTCTTTCTAAATATATAACTGCAATAAGTTTTAGAAACAAGCTCAACTATATAATTCCATTCTTTTTAAATATATAACTTCAATAAGGTTTAGAAACAAGCTCAACATATATGATTTACATTGTTAAAATGAAATTCTTATTGAACTCTGTTAATTTACAAAAAAAAAAATCAGTATTTATGCAATATCCTTGTCCAGCCATATCTTTTAGTTTATAAAAGTTTGTTAAAACCAATACAAACATATTGCCATTTTATTAAATTATCTAAATCTCTATTTTAAGGCACACGTTTTTTTTATTGTTACTAAAGAATGTGTAGACACAAGGTTGACTTAAAACATCAAAGTTTGACTTGATTATTTTTTTCTAGAGTTTTTGCGACCGATGAATGTTGATACCATGTATAGGGTATTCAAATAAGATACAAACATTAGATTTAAATTTTATACTTTTTAGAGCGTCTAAAGCCCACAAAACTTTAGTTTTTTAAATAAGGATTGAACCTCCATGTGTTTGTTTTGGTTTGAAGAAAAAGTCAACTTTCAAATCGAGGAACACAAACCAAACCAAACCAGACAAATGAAGACACTTTTAGTAAAAAATAATTATAAATTTTCACACAAGAAGACACTTTTCTTTTGATACAAGTATGTAGTACCAAAATAAAAACTTTAATTACCACCTTATGATATGATGAATTATTAATCATAATTCACATTGATGATCTATTGATCCGTAATCCCATCCTAATTAAGCAACTTTTGTGATTATCTAAACCAAATTCAAACTCCTGTGGCTGTATGTCGAAAAAATGCAGGAATTTTAGGTGTGAGCGAACGTAGTGGCGGATGCCTTTGACCATCTCCCCACAATGCATACGCCTCTTCACCATGAGCCGCATCATCACCAATCTCTAGATCGTCTTCATGCATCTTCAAGTCAACTAACCGGCTCACAAACATGCATACAAGACTCGTAACTACAACGTTCCACACAGCAATAAACATCGCACCCACTATTTGGTAACCCATTTGCTTGAATCCATCATGGACATGAACCAGCTCATTACTATTGATTATGCTGTATAACAAGCCTGGACCTTGCTTAAATATGTTAGAATTGTAGAATAGTTTTACAAGATTCGGTTTGGCAAATATGCCCGATGATAAGCCCCCTAAAAGACCCGCGACTGCATGGGTGTGCAACACACCTAAAGTGTCATCAACTTGTTTGATGAAGGTTATTTTTTTGTGTAGAACCATCATGGTGTACCATGGAATTGAGCCAGCCAAGACACCCATAAGCATTGCTGCCCATGAATCAACAATTCCTGCATACGTTTGCGGTGTAGAGTCGTTCAATATACGCAGATCGACAGTGAAAAAATGTTACATATGACACAATTATAAGTTTAGATACAAATGTGTGAAAAAACTGTAAAATATACGTTACAATAATTTGTTTTATAAAAGTATGGTGCATTAAAAAGTGAAAGGGATGTTATGTGTAATACAATTAACCATTATTTGTCTTTTAGTTTCTTTTTATCAAAAATTACACACCGAGATAGTGATATTTATAGATAAAAAGATTAAAATGAAAGCCACAATTCAAGTTTGAAAGTCTAAAGTTTAATCATGAAATCAATGGATGGATGAGTAAATTTGGAAAAGCTAATCACTGTTAATTTTAATCAATTGTATATAATTTTATACACTATTATAGTAAAAAATATACCATAAAATCAAACATCTTTTTCTTTAACTTTAGTGTAATATTGTTATATAAATATAAAAAAGCTTTTTTTTCTAATTTGAACTGGGGTTGAGTTTACAGTTAGTGTTTTTATTCTCAACATAAGTTCTAATTTTCAATTTGGTGTGACTTTCTAGTTATTTCAACATTTTGTTTTAATTTTTAACATTGGTACGAATCTCTTACATCTGACATTGTTTGATAAAGCCATAAAGGTACATTATTTAATAATGAATCAGATTGTTAAAAAAATATTCTTTTTACCATTATATGAATGATAACTTTTTTCAACCATGAATTATTAATTATTCTTTATAAAAATATCTCCTCTTAGAGATTATTAAATTGTTATTTATGTTGATAAATTCTGAATTAACTTTATTATATTTTCGTAACAAGAATTTAATCTAGTTTAACTGTCATATAGCTTACAACTTTGTTGGAATAACATACAAGTAATGGATAGTATTTGTCTATAGTAAGGAAAATATGAGGTCTTACCTGCAGCCGGAGTGATGCATACAAGGCCGGTCATCATGCCTTGAACGGCGCCTACGACTGAGCTTTGTGCAAAGAAGATCGAGTCAAAGATCATCCAAACCAACATGCTGGTGGCGGTACAAAGATGTGTGTTTAAAACTGCGAGGGAAGTGATCTCATTTGCGGCTAGCGGCGATCCACCATTGAATCCACTCCACCCCATCCATAGGAACCCCGCTCCGGCCATCATGTGTATAATGTTGTTCGGTGGGAAATGGTCCCTGTCGTTAACATGCCGTGGCCCCACCTACGTCATCATTTATTACAAACAGAACACTAAATTGTTATGAAAGAAAAAAAATACACGTTAAAGTATTTAGTTTTTTACAATGGTTAATATTTTATAATTTTGTATTTCTTACGCGTAGTTATGTGTGCATAAAAAATCACTGAACTAATTTATTCATATGTTTTATAAATTTTAACCGTTCATCGACATATGTGTAAATAATATAACGTATACAACTTACACATGTGTATGTTAAATACTTTTTCTTAAAGTTGGGATAGACAAATAAACATTACAACACTACCATTTTCCTTTATTTTACAAGTTTTGAAGATTAACAAAAATAAACAATTGATTTTGTTTTGCATGTTCTCACGATATTTAGTGTTTTATATATAAATCACTCCATGTGTACAAAATGTAGAAGTACAAATATTACCCAATAAGCAGCAGTGAAACCAGCAACTCCCGATGACAAATGAATAACATAGCCACCCGAGAAGTCAATAATATGTTTAGAAAGAAAACCCTCGTCCCAAATCGTATAAGCGCCAACAGTATACGAAAAAGTGAGCCACAAAGGCACAAATATCATCCAAGCATAGAAGTTCATCCTCCCTAGCAATGAACCACCAAGCAATATAACAGTTATTGCCGCAAATGCAAACTGATAAAACGCATAATCGGCTTTTGGAATCGCCTTATCATATAGTTGTTCAAGCAAATACTTTTGAGTAACGGCTCCCAAATTCGGTTGGCCCATGATTCCCATGGGTTTATCGCCAAAGGAGAGTTGATGTGCCCACGTGACCCAACATATTAAGACCGCGGCAAAGGCATATAATGCCATAAAAGCCGAATTCACTGCCCATTTTTTCTTCACCATGCTTCCATAAAGGATCACAAGGCCAGGGACACTTTGTAGGCCGACCAAAGCGGCTGCCGTGAGCTGCCACGCATTGTCACCCTTGTTTAGCCACTCCGGCGAGGCCTCATCTGGTAGAAGGCCTGATGGGAGGGGGGTTATGATCGTTTCACTCATGAGTGTTTGATGAAAAAAATGAGTTGAGTGAAAGTTTTTGTGAAGTGAGGGGGTGATAGGTATATAAAGTAAAGTTGAGGGGATTCATGTTGGAGCCATTGGGATTATCTATATGGTGCATTGGTTGCATCTTCTGATTGATTGGTTATGTTAGAATCTACAAACAGTTGGCTCCAAGATTCATCAGACAATACTGAAAACAACATTTTACTTTTTTTTATTTCACTTTATGAGCTTCAAGATATTTTCTTTAAAAAAAAACAGATTTTGTTAAACTATTCAAAAAGACAAGACGGTTGATGTTTGTGAGAAAACTAGGTAAATCATATACGAACTCATTAAACAACTAGATCATGTGTTAACTTCTTTAGGATTATGTTTTATAAAAGATTATATGATTATAGCGTCTTTAAAAGATGAATACTAGAGGTTGTATTTTACAAGTGTTACAATAATAGAATAACTATTTGCATTTCCTTAAAAAGAAAACAATATTTACAAAAAGAAAAAAAAAGGTTGTAGCATGCTCATTGAATTACTGTTGGTAAACTCAAAATCTGTGTTGCAATATTGCAATTTATTTTCATATATATGATGCATCACAAATTCACAATTGCGGTTAAGACTATGGGTGTGGAGGAGGATAGTCCTCAAAAAATGATCCGGTACGTAGGCGTCCATGTAAGTGGGTGTGAGGATGAGACTAAAGGGGATGGACCTAGAGTGTGGGGATGAGCCTCAATATATATATATATATTGTGTGTGTGTGTGTGTGTGGTATGTTTGAAAGTTGCTTGGGCGTTGCAAGGAGGACGGGGACGGGCCTAGGGGGCGGTGTGCAGGCCGCACCGAGCCGGCCCTAGACCGTCCCCACACTACTGCCACCCCGATCACCCCCATCCCCTTGCTCCGGCAAACCCCTTGGTCCAGCAAAACCGACAACCATTTGCCGCTTGTGCCGCCCCTCCATCTCTCACACACCCCTATACATACATACATACATACATACATACATACATATATATATATATATATATAAATAGACTTATCCCTCACCCCCTATGTCCATCCCCTTTAGGCCCATCCTACGTGACGCTGACGTGACAGCCCATCCTCCCAAGGATGAGCCTAACCATACCCTTTAGCATGAGTTAATTAAAACCAATGATGCATCACAAATTCACAATTATTGTACTATACAAATACAAATTGCTGTTAAGTAAATCAAAACCAAGGTAATAATAAATTAATAATACCGATATTCAACCATCATTATAAACAAATAATTAAATATTTATTATTAATGGTGTAACCCAAGGTGGAGTTAATTGGTGGGCCTATTTCTTTAATTTTGTATTTATTTCTAGGGTTATCTTTTTTGTCCCGACTTTGTCATTGTTTATTCGTTCAATTTTGCAAACTCTTGAAGCATTGATTTTAACGTAATAACGTTTGTATTTTTAGCCTGGCAACGTCATTGTGATTATATTTTGACATAATATAATGTTATGTGAACTTATGATGATTGATGAACAATAATTCAAGCCTATAAACATCCTTCTATAATTAATTGAATACCCACTCATAGAGCAAGCCAAACCATTATTAATTACTCAACTAGCGCCGTTCAAAAAAAATTACTCAACTAGCATAAATAAAGTCGTCTCCATCGGCTGCCAACACTGTAAAGAATCTGTCCCAAACCACCTTCATATGCATCTTCGAATGTTTATAGAGGGGACTTCTTAATTTTTGTCATTGCTCTTTTATGACAATCTGTTTAGTTGTGGAGAAAGGAAAATGACAATCTGTTTAGTTGGGAGAAGATAGGGAAATGTTGTAATTAGGGTTGTAACTTGTAAACAAACAAATTAAATGTTCAAAATTAATATCTTGTGATGTATAGATGTAATAATTTTTTTTTTAATTTGGTTCTTGTCCGAGTAATAGTAAGGTAAAAAACACAACAAATGAATTAATAAAATTTTGTTTTTGTTGATATCCTAAGTTTTATGAGGTTTTGAAGTTGTGTGTTGTGAAGTCATATGCTGGGCTATATGAACATGAGGTGGCATTTACAATAGAGATGGAAGGCTCATTAAGTTTTTTTTGGTCCCTAAGTTTATAACTCTAATCTTGTTATTATAAATACCGCATGTATTCTTGTAATCTTCTGTTTAGACTTAATAAGAAAACCTAGTTGCAGTTGTGACGTAGATCACATGATGTGACCAAACCACATTAAAATTCTCGTGTTATTTATTTTATGTTTGATGCATGCAATTCATTTGTGTTGTGTTGTGTTGTATTTATGTGTTGGTTCCATTGTGCCAATGAAAATCTTAACAAATTGTATCAGAGCTTAGACTCGTTGAACACACGATTTTGCACTAAGACAATTTGCAGAGGTATTTCATGTTCAAGATTGAAACGATTAGGTTTCTTTGGTCAGTGGTTGTGATCAATCAATAAGAGTCCTGGGAGCCGGTTTCTGTCCAAGAAGTCAAAGGTCTGAGTGTTGGGGGTTTGAAATTGCAATCTGGATTTGGATCGGAAACCACAACCGAAAATCCTGCTTCCTGTGGTTTCGTGTTTTATGCAGCAAGTCGTTGTCGTTCTATTTTTATCTTGCTGATTGCATCGTTCAAGAAGAATGGGAGGAAAAAATTTCATCTTCTCGGCCATGTAAAAGAGGAAAACAAATGTGATTTTCTTGGGACATGTGAAGAAGGAAAACGCAAGAGGGTTTATTTGTTTCTTTAGGACGAGATTAGTTATCGGTTGTTTGTGCTAGACAATAGTTGTGATCGAGATAAGTGTAACACCTCGGATATTTTTATGGAATCATAAAGCAACACGTGTCCGAAATATATTAAGTTTGGATATGAAATCAAGTTGAGAGACTAAAAGTGTAAAAAGGTCCTTACGGACCGCAAGGGGTAAATCCTTTACGATCCGTAAGGGATTTAAAATCTTTGCGCGCCCAAGATTCTTACGGACCGCAAGGCAGAAGGCCTTACAGTCCGTAAGGCCTTTGCTAACAGTAGAATGCAGCGAGCTGCATTCTTCTTCTTGTGCCACTTCTCCGGAGAATTTTGTCACACTCTTCCTCTTTTGGACACCTCATATGCCACTAATCCTCCTCTTAAGGCCTCTGAACACACTTGTCATGAATTGGGAAATCTTGGATTAGTATAAATAGGTGTTCCTTATGCTCATTTTATACACACCATTCTTTTCTTTCTTTATCACCTGCTTTGGAGTGCTTCTAAACTAAGAGACCTCCTTCCCTGAAGTTCAAAAGTTCCATTCTAACACTAGTCAGTTTTTTCAATTATTTGGCTAATTATTAGCCGAAAGTTAAGCAAATTGGCTTTTGCTTTGACCTTCGGTTCTGACCGTTTTGGTCAAGTAAAAGTTCAAATGGAACTTTGAATGTGATCGTAATAACGAAGGCGTTAATCCCTTGTGATTACACCCTCTGATCATCACGTTTATTAGGCGAAACGACGAGTCAAACATATATATAATAAAAGTCAAAAAGGCAAATTTTGTAAATTAGGACAAATGAACTTTTAAGTAACAAAACTATAAGTTTTAACATTATAACAGTTCATACAACATTATGAGACTTGTTTGTCATGATTAACTCGTCATAATCAGTTAGCTTTCAATTTCAAGTCGAAAGTCCAACAGTTTGACTTCTACTTTTAACTTTCGATTCGGACCCGTTTGGTCAACCTTAGAATCCAATCAAGCTTGATTACGTGACCGTATTAATATAGGGAATAACCCTTTGAGGTTATACAGTCTGGTCATATCGTTTGATGGGGCAATTGACGAGTCGAATAAATATATCATAAAAGGTCAAAAATGCCATTTTGGCGTAAAAAAGGTTTTAAATGCATATGTGTCACACCCTGTATTTCCAACACAATCCCGGTAGGCCCGGGTGGGGAGTATTGTGACGTAAGATTGGTATCATATTGGTCAAACATATACAGCACAACGGAAGACTTGAATATTAAATATTTATTACAAACCATAGAGTTTAAAAGTTTATAAAGTAAATATACGGTTTGCAATATTAGATCCACAGGCAGATCAAAGTACGAAAATGATATCCTCTGACAGACTTTAGGCTTGACTAAGAACTTGCAAAATTCCCTACGTCGTTACTAAGCAGCTCCTAGCCTATTCCGTGCCGAAACCTGTCACTTAGCCTTTTTGGAAAATACGTCAGTTTTCACTGGTAAATACATTTAACCGACTCATTTGAGAACATTTTAAAATATGTTTAGGTGCATTAAGCACGAAAATCTTTTATAACCTGGGACAATTCAAAATGATCTTGTTTACAGTTTTACAGGTCTGTCAATACATATGGGGTCCGGTGCAGAAACCGAATAACATGATTAACCGACACACCACTTAATAAAACCCACGGAGGAGTATAATAAAAATAATTTGTTTAGCATTAGCGTCTGTCAGGTGTATGCCTACACTCCGCGTTTAGGTCGTGGCCATTAGTAATTTAAATGAGCCAAGGATATCCAGGACACGGTCGAGTTAACCCCCAGTGTTTAAGTTATCAGACAATACAAAATAAAACGGGTCATAAGATTTAGTAAATCACAATCCGATAAACATGATCCCATACCCGACCAAGCGGTAATATAATACCGTATCCCAAGCCCGTATAGGAAAATAAGTTAAAGTATTTACCTGAGCTAGTTCTTCTAACGAATAGTAACTCAGCCGATAATCAAGAAGACAATGTAAGGTTTTGATATACTAGGAGGCTTCTAGTCTGGAATGATGGTATTAACAACCAATTAGAATGCTAACGGTTTAGGTTGAGTCGTTGACTCGAACTAGTTAGCAAGGATACGTAACGGAACGATACGCTAGATTAAGCGATGACCGGAAAGAATGTTGTTTAACCGACAAGTACTAGGACTTGTATATTTTGGTTAAACATATAACATTCTGGATTTTTGATATAAAAATGATAAGGTTAGACCCGTTTCGGTGAATTTACGTAAACTAGTCACGTAGCTTAACCGTATGCATATAAGCAATGTCGGGTAACCGGATGAGTCATATACAAGTTTCATGTGCCATTATACTTAAAACATGTTATAATATCAGTAGATACTAACATGTATGCCCGTTGTAGTTTTAAAATCGAATTAAGTTCCAAAAGGGCAATTTGGTCATTTTACGACTTATAAAGAGGTTTGCAATAATTCTGATGTCATGGTCATAATCATTCAGTAAAAATAGTTAATTTATGATGTTATATCAGTAGGATATAAATATATGTGTGGTTTATATTTAAAGACCAAACTATGCCCCGAAAGGGTATTTTGGTCATTTCACACATAAATTTGAAGACTTATTTGGGAATCTGAGTTTATAACTTGTACCTACTATAAAAATATTTAAAATATGTTTTATAATCAGTAGATAACAAGTCTTGATGCTTAGATATGGTTTTAACCCATACTATGCGTCGAAAAGGCGATAAAGTCGCTAAATGACGATTTAACCGATGTTTAAGGAAAATTATAGTTTTGATCAGGTTTATATAACCAAGATACTTTATTTATTATATAAAGTCAGTTTGTAAAAGGTTTGGTTATGAAAACGTCTTTAAAACTCATTTTATGCGACATAAGGGTATTATCGTTATTTATCGATATCATGCAAGAGCCTTTACATAAACTCAGTTTATAAACCGATTTAATATCCCAAATAATTCTAAATATACATCAGTAGGTAAAGTATTTTATTGTAGGAGTTGTGTTTAAAACATTTTATTTTCCGAAAAAGGCATTTTGGTCCTTTAAAAGCTTGATTTGCGATATTTAGGAAAAACTCAGATTATGACCAAATTATTGACATGCATGCAAGCCAAACAAGTTAACATATCAGTAGATAACTTGTTTGCATGCTTGTTTATATTTTAAATCTCATTTTACGCAAAAAGGGCGAATTAGTCATATTTAGCACATTGATGAAACTTGCGCATAACTCGGAATATGATTATGATCATGTAGTATGACCTCAGAGGGTTTCACTACAATATATAAGAATCATAATGCAACTTAAAATTGGCCTTGAAAGATACAAAATCGGGTCAGAACTGAAAGTCAAAGCAGAAGTCAAACCTTGCGACTTTCGGTTGCGAACCGACCTTTAGTTTGGGTTTGACGAGCCGAACATGTTCTTACACGTTCTTATAATTATTACCGAGTATTTAGAGTGTCAAAACTGATTTTATAACATGCATGTTATTAGTTATACGTTTAATACCAAATCTGACTCAGTTTGACTTTTTATGAATAAGTTTGACTCGTCAATTGGACATGCAAACGTGGAAATTAGGAGGTGCCCTTATGGGGGTTTGTTACCTACATTATTTCGATCGCGTAACCATGTTTAGATCAGATCATGATTGGACCGATAAAGATTTAACGGCAAGTCAAGCCGTTTTTACGACAAGCTTGACTTTTGGCTTGAAGACGCAATAGAAGGAACAAGGAGGATTAAGGACACTTACAAAGGGTCCTATCACGAAATTAGAACAGGCTTGAAGGTTGCCTGAGCTCCAAAACTTTGCAGAGATAGGAGAGTGAGTTATGAAAATGTGCAAGTTCTTTAGGTGGAGATCAAGCTTGAATTTATGGAGTTAGATGGGTTGTGAGGATCAATACAGGTGTTAGGCATGCACTACTGATAATCACAAGTGTCTAGGGTCGTGTCTTGAGCAGAGGGATGTGGGAATTCGCGAAAGTTATGTTTACATGCAAGCTGCCACGAGTCTGCCCCAATTCTGCCATCTGCAGTTCCTTGCGGACCGTATGGGGTTACGGTTACTGTCCGCAAGGACCTCCAGCGCCCAAAATTCAACAACCCGGTTACGGACCGTAACCGCATTGGCTTGCGGTCCGTAACCAATCTCCAAAGAAGAAAATTTTTAAATTTTCTTGGTATTGCAAAAGGGCTAGTATTGTCATAGAAATGCAATAATCCATTATAAACCGTAATGCTTGATAACATTAAACACTTGGGGGTGGTTAATACGACCATGTCCCGGCGTCCCGACTTATTTAATTGACAGTGACCATGACATAAAGCGTGGGGTGTAGGAATACACCTGACATACGCAAATAATATATAAATATGGTGTGTCTATTAATCATGTACAGGCTGTAGATTACCGGTCCCCGACTGTACTGATAAGCATGTAAAACTGGTAACAAGAGATATAGTTTATCCCAAAGTTATATAAAATGAAGACCAAATGGTATAGAATGATTTTCAAAAGAGTCGGTTATTAATATTTACCAGTGAAAACTAACGTATTTCCAAAATATTAAGCCCAAGTTAAAGCAAGAACGAAATAGACTGGAGTAGGCTTGGTCATAAACCTTGGAAGTTGCGACTCCTCGGCAAGAGACCAATTATAGTCTCAAGTCTGTTTTTATTAAGATCCTGCCTTGTGGATATTTTTACACCAAACAACTTGTAATGAGTTGTATTTAATAATTCAAGCTTTTACGTTTATTATTTATTTTATTATATCTTCCACTGCCAAATGTGATATTGTTATCAATCGTAACAAATAAACCCCAAGTCCAGGTCCACCAGGAAATCAGGGTGTGACAATAAGGTACCAATTAAAACTCTTTGAGCCATAGACTAGGTTTACACAAGAACTCTAGAAATTCGACGGGTTAATGTTAGGGTTTTGTGTTTTCAAGGTTATGTTTTAACTGTGATTAGTAACCAGGTTTGGTGAAATTCGGCATTTCTAGTTTGGATTTGTCTGCAAGGTTATTGCGGGGGCAGGTCGGTTATTTTGATAGTTTTTATTAATGCAATTTGAAAAATCTTGATACCAAAATATTATTATGCAATGGAACAATTTTTTTTTTTTGATAGGTATTTGAATTTCATAGAAACCATAAAGCAGAGACGATTATGTACTAACGTAGACAGGCAACAAGCTGCGCCGCTACCCTCTTCTGAATAGAAAATCCTACCCTGCTAAACACAAAATTCTGCCCCTGTCAAGTTAGATATGTGCCATTGTTGTCTCTATCACTATCTCGATTTGTTTCTTGTTTGTTATTAGTGATGGCTAATGATAGGAAGGTACAAATTGAAAAGTTTAACGGTTCTGATTTCGGTTGGGAAATGCAAGTAGAAGCAATACTTTGCCAGATGACTAGGATGTGATACCGGGAGAAAATGGATAAACCTAAGTAAGATTTAAAGGGCAAGAAAGCCAGTACGGCTATTACATTGTCTTCGATGAGGAGCATCGCTTTTAACATCACGGAAGAAGCCACGGATCAGAAGCTACAGATCATGGAATGATGTTGGCTTTGTCAAACATGTATGAGAAACCGTTGGCTACCAATAAAGCGTTCTTGATAAAGGAGTTATTTTCGACAATGATAAAGGAAGGGAGCTCATTGTTGGATCACATTAACAAATTGTAAATGACAGGTGTGGTGAGAATTTAGCTGTTAAAAAAAGCTATGGAAGATTGTGAACAGAATTATAATATCAACTGATCAATGTTCAAAAGTTGATCCATACTTATATTTTACACCTTAACCGAACCAACTTCGACAAAGTTTCTTGAGCAGCCAAAGTTTGAGCATGATTATGCCCAAGCATAACTGTCCTGATACTAATACAAGTTCTACAAAGCTCTTCACCATAATCAAAATAACCACCTCTTAACAGCAACTTAGCTATGGTCTCTAGCAATGTGGCCTTCAACAGTGTCACATCTTGCCATATATACTCATCCATTTTCTGGTCAAAGTTTGACTTTTTCTTCTTCTTCCAGCATAAAGATCCATGGCACCAATCCTCTATCTGAGACACAAATGACTTCTCCACTTCTTCGAGTGCGTTCGTGCAGATTTTTAGTAGCTCCAATGCGGAATTGCATCTGGAAAATGTGGTGAATGCTGTGATGGCTAATGGGAGAGCGGTTTTTTTGACGTATTGAACCATTTGAAGAGCCTTGAGTTGGACTAGTGGTGGATCGGTTTGTAGCCGAATACTAGGAAAGCGGAAGCCCATAGATGGTTTATGTTCATGATTTGGTTTCCTATCTTCCTTGTGCTTTGGATGGCTGCTTTTGCGGCGAGTAACCCGCCTTTTCTTTTGGCGAAAAGTTGGGTGATGGGGTGGAACATGATGCAGCATCCGGGTTGCGTGTTGCTTCTTCTCGCGAGTCCTAGCTTGACCAAAAGAAGAGCCGAATCGTGTTCTGTTTTCCGTGACTGGCTGTTTATGAAACCGGAACAACAAAAGAGAGTTAAGTTGGTCTTTTTGGCCCATTTCTTGAACCGGTTTGTGGGTGGACTCATGTGGCTAGCGGCTGCAGCTAGTAAGTTTGATGGAACGGGCGATGGAGCGAACCAAACGCCCGATAAAAGCATCCTCAATGCAAGGTGATTCTTGGTTCCATTCAAAAGTGTAATGCAAAAGATCAAAACTTTGAGGAGAAAATAATTGTTTTCCCAAAATGGTTCATCAAACTGAGACGTCGTTTCGTCTACAAGGATCTGGTTAGTGGCTTGAAATAGAGCGGAGGGCAATATCGTAAGTTCACATAGCAAAGAACCGATTACCCATAACCCGAAACTCGACCTACCTAATTTCTCATCAAATTTCTTCAGAATTTCAACCTCTTGAGCCGGGTATTCTTTCTTTCGTCTCCCTGTGGCTAACGTCATTGCATCGGATAGCGGTAAAGGTTGAAGTTGCATTGTCCGAAAACTCATTACCTTAGAAAGCCTAGTTGTAATAATAACATGGGTCGACCCGGTGTTTCTTGGTATCAAATCATGCAAATCCTTCCCTTCCCACCATTCGTTTTCCGTTTCAAGATTATCTATGATCAACAAATACGGCATATCGCGAAACAACTCTTGTTTTATCCGCTTAAATGCTTCGGTTTCTTGTTCATCAAAGCTCCTGATCCTACCTCTTTCTTTCTCACCATCTGCACTTACATCTACCCCGAGAACTATCGACGAATTCAGTAAATTCTGCCTTAAATACTCACCTTCTCCACCTACCCAAATAACCAATTTGTACCTCTGTGAATACCTATGAGCAAACTCCAATGCTAACTCTGTCTTCCCCATTCCGGGTCCGCCATTGATGCACACAACGCTACTCTTCGCTTTCTTGTATTTCGACCCTTTTAACAACTTTCGCCCCATCAAAACTTCATCTTCCTCATCTGCAAACCCTTCATTCACACTTTCATTTTCTTGAACATCACCAGATCCAAAGAAAAGATTCTCAATTTCTGCAAGTTCTCTCTCTCCACCAACAAAAAATCTATTTTTACAAAATGGGATTTCATCAAGATTCTCACTTTCTTTATCTGCAACACTCTTTCTCCCTAATTTACCCTTCAAGATCCCTACCACTTTACCCACACAACACCTCCAATTCCCCTCATTAGCTTCCACTTTAACAACCTCATGACATTTCATCAACAACTCAATAGCTTCTTTGCAATCTTTACCATCTAGAACATCTGCAACTTCATTCAAATTTGTGTCAAAAAACACTGGGATCAGATTCTTTTTCTGACCAAAAAATCTTATTTCCTCATTAACAAGATAATTCAAAAGACTGTACTTTGTAACAGCCACAACTCCAAATGAGACTGAACATATGACCCTATCAGCAACCTCATGGCTTTGAGTATCTGCATAGTTTGATCTGTCTGCAACAAAGCAAGCAATGCCTTGAAGTTCAAGTTCTGATCTGACCCATTTGCAGAACCGGGTCAAGTTTGGATTTTTACCATGAAACCCTATGTAAACATCACAGCTTCTTAGTTTGGAGCTCAAAGCTGGTGAAACAGACCCTTTGGTGACAGAGATCCGAGGTACAGGAAATGAGAATGAGATACGAGGTAGTGTGTGCTTTGTGGGGTCAGAAAAGTTGTAAGAAGTGCTTGGAATGCCATCAGAGGTAGAGGATAGTGGTGTGGTAGGTGTGGTGGTGGTGGTGGTTGTGGTGGTGGAGGATGGTGGATTTGAGTCATCTATGGTGGCTCTTGGAGATATGTAAGGAGACTGGAGTGCTGAATAAAAAGCTGAAGATGCTGGTGAAATAAGAGTTGGAGAGTTAGTTGATGAGTTTGAAATCTTGATGGTGAGGTTCACCATTGGATCAATGGTTGAGATCACTCCAGAAATGTTGTTAGATAGCTGTTCTTGATTCATGTTCAAAGAATAAAAAGTTCAAACTTTTTTTTATTAAAAAAATGGAGAATTTAAAGGTTGAAAGACATGATGAGCATGAAGAAAGATGCTAACATACATGTGAACAATGCATCATTGTGGTCCTTTTTTCAGTCAGATATACAACAAGCACCATACTTTGGGATACTTTTGACTGTTCACTGACCTGAACAACAACAAATCAACAGCTTCTTGACACCACATACATGTTGGGATCATTGAAGTACAACTTGAGCAGCTGAAGGTACAACTCAGTCTTGACATCTGGTGTTCATGTAGATGAAAGAGTCATCAGCTTTGAATCATTTCAGACCTCTCTCTTTTTTTCTCTCTCTGGGAACATGGAGCATATGAGTACGTGGGGATAGATCCAAAAAGGGGTTTAATATAGAATATAGATATAAAATAGTGGCCTAAAAAGAAGCTGCAGAGGGTGTTAAATGGTGTTACAATCCATGTAAAAGATAATTTATTAATGCAGAATTTTTAATTTTTTAATTTTTTTTTTTTTTTTTTTGTGTTGAGACCATTCTTTTGTTTTATGTGTTGTTGACTTGGGTATATTTTTCGGACCGTTAAACTGAGAAATTGTCAAAACTGAACCGTTTGGATCTTACATGGGTCAAACAGGCTGACTTGCTTCGGTTTAGATGATTCACTCGGTTCCAACAGTTTATGAACTTGCTAATCAGCAAGAACAAGAAATGGTGTTACAATCCATGTAAAAAGAATAATTTATTCATGCAGATTTTTTTTTTTTTTTTGTGTTGAGACCATTCTTTTGTTTTATGTGTTGGGTATATTTTTCGGACTGTTAAAACTGTGAAATTGTCAAAACTAAACCATTTGGATCTTACATGGGTCAAGCAGACTGACTTGCTTCGGTTTAGACGATTTACTCGGTTCCAAAGGATTATGAACTTGCTAATCGGCAAGAACAAGAAATGGTACATTTTTACTTTTAATTTTTTGAACATATGCAGTTTTGAATTTGTGAAGTGAAAGAAATTAAAGAATGGGTCTGGTTTTCTTCTCCCATTGAATGCTATAGTCATTAAGATTGGTGTAACAAGAAAAGGGACTTGAAAGTTGAAAATAGCCTGCTGCCTGCTGGGGGGCTAAATATATTAATGAGAATTGACAAAGTTAAATTAAAAAAAATATTACATTTAATGTTTATTGTTTTTTATTCATAAGTAAATATCATATATTTTTTTAAATGCAAATTTAGATCACTGGAGTATTATCGTGTCATTAGCGGAACTACCCGATCATATTCATCTCCAATAGGCATAATGTTTATACACCAATTCAGGAGAAAACCCAATCAATATAGGAAACCCCCTTTTATGGGAATCGAACCTAGGACCTATTTGTCTCAAAATCAAATCTCATTTAAACTATAAACAAATTCAGTGGTTTTAGAACAAAATACGGTTTGAGTCCTTATGATTTGAACAAAATAATCTTTTTTAGTCCATTAAAGTTTTAAAGCACATGGAACATCCACCGTTAACTCCTACTGAAAAAGGAAAAGTAGAATGAACATCCACCGTTAACTCCTACTGAAAAAGGAAAAGTAGAACTAATAAATTAAATGGTTATTTAAGTCGAACCACATGATCTAAAACCGTAATTTGCTCTATTAACAATTAACAAATATAATAGTTGGCCATATCAATCCCAAAGGGCAATCTTGTAAATATGGTCTGCTCATCTAACATGGCAGTCACTACTATCCTTGCACTGGAGAAGAAGGACCAGGGCCAACTTTAGTTTTAATACTATCTCTTGGGCATCCTTATTCCTTAAAAGGGTTGGGGTATTTAATGATTTTTTTTTTAAATAGGTTGTTTTAAAAGTTACTCATTATAAATGGGTGTTTTTAATTTTGATTTATGATTAGTCGGTATTCAATGCCTTCAACGTTTGAGATGTGAGAAGTGGAATTCTTTATTTTGAGATAGCTACTACAATTATTGCTATTTATACAATAATGTGTTATGTCGAATATTTTAAAAAAAATTAAAGAGTTTTTTCTTTGTTTTCATATAAATTTTTATTGAACCTAATTATATATATTACGCGAACAAAATAATACTTTTTTTTAAACTCATATTTTAGTAGATTTTCTTTATCGAGACGTAGGTAAGAAACAAAAATGTGTTTTTTGACATTCCTTACGTACTATTAGATAGAATAAATTACATGGGAAGTAAAGAACTGTATATCAAAATTATAACATCCACTTTATATCCGTTAAAGAGTGACTAACATATAAATCAAATCGAAAAAAAAAAAGACTATTTATCATCAAACACCTCATTTTTAATTGAAAGAATCACATTAAAATAAGATATAACCAATGAGTTGTAGTCTAGTGGTATCAAGTTGTGTAAGACAAGGGTCCATGAGGTTGAGGTTTGAGTCCGTAGTAAACATTAGTATAGAATTAGAAGTAGTATAAGAATGTGTGTTAGCCGTTAATGATAAGCCTAACAAAAGACGTGTGATTTAGAATCATCGTATACAGTATCGAGTTTGAAGATAAACCACATAGAAAACATTAATGAAAACTGTTTGAAGTTAAGCTATAAACATCACACCCTACATAGTACATAGAATTGATGTTATAGAATATTTTAGACAAGTTCAATGTGAACCTATTTGGAAAAAAAGATAAAGAGGCAAAACCATGCTCTTGTAGTCAGTTGAAGGCATGTTCATTCATTAATGATATGATTTTGCCTATCCGGAAAGAAGATACTCTCCACTTTTAACAACTTTCATGTTTTTTTTTTGTACTTTTTTTAAAAAGACAAATTGTAGTTATGAGCATTTAAATAAGTAACCACTTTAAAGGGCATAACCGAATTTTTACAATAATCCAAACGTTTGTCTAGCGCTCAAGGTGACTAAACAATTGCGCTATATCAAACAACACGAGCACTCAGGCTGCTCGAACATCAACGCCCAAGTTGTTTGAACAACATCGCAAGCAATCTGATCGATCAAAAGTGTATCACGTGAAAAAGATTGGTCGAAGCAAACCTGGCTTGCCTGAGCCAAAGGATTCCAGACAACATTTTTGCACACACATTGTGGGCTTGCAAGAGTTTCAACAAGGATAATGCAAAACCATAAACTATTAACCATATACTTCATACATACATATAATTATATATATGTGTCCAACAATCGTTCACATGAATAGATATCGGTAGGCAATACATAAAAGTCCCAATAACATCCAATGTATTTTGACACACCACAAGATAGGCATAATCCAGCAGACCATACCTAAGACCGGCCGCCATCCCACAAAGCACACTATGCGACAAGGGCCTCCCGATACACATTGCACACATTAAATAATGAACTACAAAAGTGTTGATCTCATTTTATTCTTCATTCTCACAATACTACTTTCTTCAGATAATATGAATACTTACTCTTACACTCACTTTAGAGTTTCATCCACCAGGATAACAGTCCTGGTCTTTTTTCCTAAGTTGAGGCATTTGGACCTTCAAGAAAAAACATTGAAATCCACACAACTTTACATTGCTCTAGACAAATAAACTAATCTAACACTACCTGAAACTACCTACTATCTAGAAACTATTACTAAAACATTAACTCATTATTATAAAGGAAAATCTCGGAGATTGACCATTAATTTTGTCAACTTTTGAAAATGAAAAGTCTTCTGGAGCCCACACACACAACCCAAGAAGGCTTGGAGCCTTTTCAGCGTGAACCCATTAAAACATGACACATATCCATAAAAACCTGTAGCGGCTTGGAGTCTTTTCAAAAGACTAGAGCGGCTCAAGCCAGCCGCTACAAGGACTTTGGCAGTGTTGAAAAGGCTCCAAGCCGCTACGGGTTTTTATGAACAGATGTCATTTTTTATTGGTTCTCGCTAAAAAGGCTCCAAGCCTTCTTGGGTTGTGTGTACGGGCTCCAGGAGAGCGATTTTTAAAAGTTGAGCAAGTCAATGGCCAATCTTGAGATTTCCCCTTATTATAAACAGGGGCGGACCTACCCACACCCGTGGGTGGGCGGCCTCACCCCTTACAAAAATATTTTTTAGTGCTAATTTTCTGGCAAAATCTCGGCCGCACCCCTTGGAATTTTTCACCCGCACCCCTTGGCAAATTTCAAACGCCTTCCTTAGAAAAAAAATCATATTTTTATTTGTAAAAAATTGTCATAAACACTGATTTTTTATAAAAAATATTACCTAAACATTGATTTTTATAAAAAATATAACATTATTTATAAGGTTGTAACCCACCCAAGCCCACTTAACCCAATCCAACCGAACAAAATTTGAACTATATAAAATAACTCAACCCATGGCATTATAACCTTGTGAGATCTTTGAAGTGGGATAAGGCTTTGAGACCATTAGGTCCTGGATTCAATTCCCACAATGGGGGTTTCCCCTGAATTGGTGTATATGCATTATTTCCTAGTGGAGATAGATATCCGTTGGGGACACGATGATAATCCAATGGTCCATCAGTGATCCAAATTTACCATTAAAAAAAAAATAATAACCTAACCCAAACCGCCCCTTCCTATTTTGTTTCTCTCGCTCTCTCTCGTGACCTCGACTGCCAATGCGATCCTCATCCCAGCGACACAATAGCCAACAACAATCATCCAACTCTAGTTTCTCGCCGGAAATCACAAATATCTGGCCACCAAACTCACTTGAATCCAAACTACAAGGTACCTTCGTTTTTGATGTTATATTGTTTTTTGTTGTTGTTTTTTAGAAGAAATAAACTTCTAGAGATGATAAAAACGTTTAAAATTTTATGTATTTTGATGTGTTATTGGTTGTTCTAGACTTTAGTATGGTGATTTTGTTGTTTAAATGAGTTTTTGGTTGTTACAACTTACAAAGTAATCAACAATTAGTAGGGCTTGAAAAGTAAAAATGAAAATTATGGAGCGATTCGTATGTTTAGTACTTTTGTGTTGTTTTATGAACTTATGGATCGATTTATATGTTTGGATGGATTTATAAACTGAAAAGTAGCACTAAATGATATTTTGGATAATTTTCAAAAAATAAAAACCCGTAGGACGACATTTTAAGTATGTTTGTAACGACGTTTGACGTGTTTTTGATGGTTATATAAATTTAGCTTGATGCTCTTTTGTTTTACATGACCCGACTCGAACCGAACCGACCGGATCCGACCCGATATGATCTGAATTCTTTTATACACCCAGATGTCTAAAATCTTTAAAAATATTCCGCACCCCATGAAAAAATTTCTGGATCCACCACTGATTATAAACCGTTTGCGTCAGGCTAGTTAGACATATACTCTACAATACTCTTACAAAATATAGCAAAAGTTTTCTTTTTTAGTTAATTACTGTTTTCGTCCCTGTGGTTTGTCAAAAATCACTATTTCAGTCCATTAGTTTAAAATTTACGATTTTAGTCCCTGTGGTTTCACTTTCGTACCATTTCAGTCCCTGTGGTTTTACTTTCGTAACCGCTTCAATCCATTTATTCTGTAAGTACAGGAACTGAAATGGTCACGAAAGTGAAACCACAGGGACTGAAATCATAATTTTTAAACTAATGGATTGAATTAGTGATTTTTGACAAAGCACAGGGACAAAAACAATAATTAACTCTTTCTTTTAGTCGTACAACACCTTTGTAAAACAAAAAAAAAACATAACATTAAACCATCCAACTTGTACAACTAATGACTCAAGAACACAAACTTGGTAAACAACAATAGACGAAACAACAACATGCCCCACGTCACGTGACTTCCAGCGTGACGGTTATCCTCCATGCGCTGGCCCACTACCTACACCATCGCTGTAACCACTCCACATTCAAATATCATTATTTATTTATTATCCATTTCATTAACTGCCACTATTCTCATTTTCCTGATCTTCCAAGAAACCTTCATGGCTTCAAGTTACATATCCACTCGCAAATTAGGGTTCATCTTCTTCCAATTCGATCTCAATTACCCACCATCACTTTCCCCAAATTAACCTCCTTTTCTCCCATTATGCAACACAAGGTACGTTCAACTTATTCCAATTTTAATATTCACTTAACACTTTTACCAATCCAAGAATTCAATTAAACCGTTAGGGTTTGATCTTCAATTGACGATTCGATGTTTAAGTTTCATGATTCGGTTTACAAGAGAGATCATTGTTAGGGTTTTCAGTTTTCTGTAATGTTTGTTGTTGTATCATCAATCATGTATGTATCTATCTATATATATGTATATATGTATAAAAAGTAGAATTTAATTTAATTTATAATTAATGGATGATAACGAGTTGATTTCCTCTGGGGAAAGTGGGAGTGAACTAAATAATAATGGCGGGAATAATGTTGAAGATGTTAATAATAAGTTGCCTACTGAAGGCATTGGATCGATATCGTCATCGTTGTCGTTATCGGATGTTGTGGATAAAAGGAAGGGGTTGAAGAAATGGAGGAGGATTCCTAGGGAAGTTGCTAAGAAAATGGGAAGTAATAGTACACCGGTTCGACAAGTGGTGTTGAATGTTAATGGTGATCATTCGTTCAACCGGATACTGCGGCTAGTGATATAAATGGGGATGATTTAGTTACGGGTTTAGTTGATGATCATCAGAGGAATGGTCGAATGGGGCCCGGGAAGAAGGCTCGGGGTGTTGAGATCGAGAAGGAAGATTTGAATGAGAATTTGAGTATGGGAGTATTGGGATCTGACTCTGGAAGGTCCAACTTTGTGTTTGTGCAGGGTAGTAGCACAGTAGCAAGCGAAGGTAGACAGAGTGGCTCGTCTGTGAAACATGATGAAGAGTTTAGTGACGATAAAGATTTGAACGAAGAAGCACAAGTTGCGTTTGTGAAAAGTGATGCTGAGTCGGATGATGTTTCGCTAGCAGATGATAATATCGAGAAGCATGAAGGATCAACGGAGCGTGATTCGCTTGTGTTATCTATCAAAGGACTTCAGTCTGCTCAAGAGGAGTTTGAGAGAGGTAACTTGTTGAACTCTTGTGTTTTTATATTTAAAAAAACTTTGCGTATATGTTATCTTTATGATCTGTTTGTGATCTGCAGAACTGCAGAAATGGAGGGATGTTGGAAAAGATGATCCGTTAATCTTTGATGACCCGATTCTTGAAATTCTCGAACTCAAGGATGCCAAGATTTATGAACTGGAACTGGCTTTAAGTTCTGGAGGCGTTAAGACCGAGCTTGAAGATTGCTTGATGAAAATAATCCAAACAGATATGGAAAATGTGGTAATAACTACAACCACTAAACAATTGACCGAAGGACCGTTGCGTGAAATTAAACATAATTTACAACAAAAGATATTGTCATCGCAAGGCGTGCAGACAACAGACGAGAAGTCGGAGACAAAAGAAGATGTAAAGAAACTGCAGAATAGAGTTTGTAGATTTACTTCATGTTTTATGATCCAGTTGATATTATTGTTTGTAACCCTTTTCCTGAAATTCTCCCCTCAAAATGTAGAGATTGTACCCACTTAAGTTACTCATAAGCAGTGCCCTGTTGTAACACTCACTATACTGTTGTGTTTCTTGTTTTGAATAAGAACTGTAGGCAGTCATTTTCCTGAATCAAATATATATATATATATATAGATATTCTTTTTGCTTTTGTCATTTTGTGTGATTACTATAGTCAATTTGAGTTAAAAAGAAAATATAACCCTCGTACTTCACCACAGTAGCCGTTAACACGTGAAGCTATTTTGATATTTTTTTTAAACGTCTTATTTTAACCCACGACCATTTTGGTGAAAAAGAAAAAAACGCTTATTATAACCAAACTGATGCATTCTTAAAATGACCCGTTTGACCCCAACCTATTTTGCTCAAAACCCGTTTGACTTGAACCTGTATTGTTTTGACCCGTTACCTTACCCACCCGTTTTGCGATGCTTACCTTTGTGTGATTGCATCGGTCATTTAAGGTAAAAAAGTGAAACTATTAACAAAAGCTTGGGCTGATACTGAAGATTGGTACAAGTTGATTTTGCAATTCTTGAAAAGAATGAAGATAAACTTCAATTTTCGTCCCTGTGGTTTGCTGATTTTAACACTTTCAGTCCAATAGTTTAAAGATTGCATTTATCATCCATTGTTTCTGATTTTAACAGTTTCAGTCCATACTAGTGTTAAATTTTAACAGTTTCAGTCCCACACCAGTGTTAGTGTGGACTAAAACTGTTAAAATCAGCAAACTAATGGATGATAAATGCAATTTTTTTAAACGATTGGACTGAAAGTGTTAAAATCAGCAAACCACATGGACGAAAATTGAAGTTTACTCAAGAATGAATTTAGAAGCTGACCATCAGTTTTGTTTGTGTGTGGGTGGCTGCTAGCAATTTTTCTTGATTTGAATTGGTCATAAAGTCAAGAAATGAGACCAAGCAGACTTCAGGACCACATGTAAGCATGTATTTTGGGAAGATGAATTGAACCTTTCACATTGATATTTTGGGCATAAATTTCAGGGTTCAATGTGAATATAAGATCTCAGATATGGAAACAATGAGAATCTGTATTTTGGACTATTGGATCAAAACTGTTGAATAACATTATCTTATAGAAAATTGTGTAAATTTATAAAGGGCATCATACATTTTGTCTTTTGTGTAAATTATATTGGTTTCATATCTAAAGATAGTCACATTTTCTTTAAGTTTTGTGTTGTGTCTCTGTTTTTATCTTGTTTTGCTGATACTCAATAGGAGATGTTCATGATAAATGCAACGGGTGACGGACTCAGGAATTATTTGTTAGGGGTACGGACGAGGGGTTCAACCATATTTTCAAGAGGTGCGGTCAGGTTTTTTTATCTAAAAATACACTCATTTTTTTCAAATGGTGTGTCCCCCCACCCACAACATCAAGTAGGTCCACCCACAAATGTTTCATAAACTTGATTCACGTGAATGTTGGGCACTTGGATCATGCTTAACCTTATTATTTGGATTTCACCTTCTCCAAACGAACTTATATTTCACCATTTATGGCATTCGATCATCTTCTTTCATGATATATTTTTATTTTCTATATGTGTTGAAGATTGATATTTATTATAGTATAAAATTTTGGTGTGTATCATTGGATTGTTGTTTTGAGTTTAGCTTATTAGTTTACACGATGTGGTGGGTAAGGGCAAGGGGCAAAGGCCTGCTACGTAGGTGCCACATAGACATCGAGGGTTTGGCCCTCCAAAGCACAAAATGAAAGGCGTAGTTAGAGGCAATGTGCACATATGAGCTTAAATCATGACGAATACAAACAATCAAGTATAGCCTACATCTGCATATATGTACATTTACATAAAGAAAAACATATATAAACTGCACATATGTATTTTAACAAAAAATAAAGATAACATACACATATACATATAACCTTGTAACCTACACATGTGTACTTTGTCATCAATAAAAACCCACAACATACACAAAAATATATAACCACCGCTACAGCATAACCATATAATCTACACATGTGCACTTTAGAGTCAACAAAACATATAACCTACACATGTATATCATAATATCCAAAATTACACATATATAGGTACCTATAATACATAACTACACCAAACATATTTTATCACATTCTAAAGTTCATATGTAGGTTCCGTCATATTTGCATACATATTTACACTAAAACTGCATTCAGAGATTGACATATATCTATACATGTATAGGTATCTATATATGTGTGAATATCATGGTCTAACAATTAGGGATGAGCATTTGGTACTAGACAGTGGCGAAGCTTGAGATTTTCAACCGGGAGGGGGGGGGTCGAAAACGTATATACCCAAAAATTTCTATAGAACCGGGGGTCGAAAACGTATATACCCAAAAATTCGTATACGAAAGCTACATATATAACACTACTGAGTGAAAAGTTCGGAGGGTCCCCCCGGCCCCTTCTAAGCTACGCCCTTGGTACTAGATACCGGTATCGAACCGTATGGGTACCAAATTTCTCGTACCGAATTATTTTCGGCACCCACTTTTTGACGTTTTCGGTTCGGTATGATACTGGTATTTTACCAAATATTACCTTCAAATGCCAAATACCATACCACACCAAGCATTTTCGATACCGGTACAAGTACCACATTTGATGATTTCGGTACACCGGTACCGATACCAACCTTATCCCTACTAACAACTCTTGGCTTCAAAATAGGAGGATTAAAAGCTGCTCATTTGAAAATTTAAACAGCGGATAAAATTAATATTCAATAAGACCATGATTGGTGGTTCAAGTCTCTTAAGGGCGTTTTCTCTCATGTGGATGCTACTTCAGGGACATTTATTGTCACACCCCAACCGATGGCGGAAACATCAGAGTGAGACGAAAACGATATTCCAAGAGACTTCATAACGACTATTTGTGACAAGTATTTAAAGTTACGACTTTCATTTCATACTAAAAGAAATACAATGTTTTAAAGGAAATTACAACAATTAGAATTAACAATTTTAACAACAAAACATAATTTTAAGTGTGTATCTAGTCCATCCTACTAGATTTCTTTTTTAATGCATCAACATCAAGCTCCTGCAATATATATTAAAGTAACATCAACACAAAGGTATTGATGAGCATACAAGTTTAGTGTACTAGCATATGTATAAAAGAGTTTAACGAAATCCACATGGCAAAACGTATGCTAAGGCATAACATTCATGAACTTGCATGTATCACATACGTGTCAACCCGAAGATTCCACTAGCGTAACTTGTCGTCGACAATGACAAGACCGTTTTGTATGATTACTTAACATGACCACAAGAATACGGGCGGTGTGCTACTTCTATAGCGCTATACATGTTAAGGTAGGCTCGTACGAAGTTAATAACAAAGTAGTAGTGCAAGAATGGCTTCTAGCATGCATGTATTTCTAAAGCATAAACGTATAAAGCATGTATAACGGATTCGTCTGTATAAATAAAGAATTTGCATATGTGTGTTTATGTGAGTTTTTATATGGTATATATGTTGCACCTAAAAGTGTAAAAACAAAAAGGGGGTCATGTATACCACGGTTTGCGAAGTAAATTCCACTTAGTGAGTTTGACGAGTCTTGAGTTAAGGAACACCGAAGTTACCCTAAAAGAGAAACGAAGGTGTGTGAGTTGTGGTTTTTGTTTAACGGATTGGATTCGGAATTTAAAATTTAACATATTAGGAATGTAAATTAAAGTACCGTGAGAATGGTCGTGCAAAGAGGTAGGGGGATTTCCATCCATTTAACCTCATTATATGATTAACCAAAGCACAAAATCATCAAATTTGTTGATGATTTCGGTTGGTTATGAACATAAAAATAATAAGATTAAAACCTACTAAACCTACAAACAACCAAGTGAGCAATCTAGATGCGTGCATCCCAAACACGAAAGTGTTTGGGTACGTGTTGTAGCCTTGTACCTTTAATGGAAATTGTTTGATTTAGTGGTATGAAGATACTAAGTCGACAAGTGAGGTAGTGGAACAAAGTTGGAGAGTCAAAGCTTCCATGGTTCACACATTCACCAAAACACAAGTCTTTCAACATTGAAGGTTGGAAGCTTGGATGGTTCCAACACTTTTGAAGTCACTTGGGAATTTTTTGGGCAGAATTTTATGGAGGTTTTGATCCTCATTTCTTATTGAAATCAACCACAACAAAAACCTACAACTATGAGTTTAGTTGGGAGCAAGGTGGGTGCAATATTTCATCAAGTTCTAAACATTATATACAAGAAACAAAAAGATACATTAAAGCAGGATTTTTATGCTACTATGGACCTCAAATGTGGTGAGGTTCACCTTAGTTTGCCATGGCAAACTTGTGAAAACCTTCCTAAAGGTTGTCCAAGTAGGTTTGAAGAAGAAATGAAGAAGGAAAGATGAAAAAAAGTGAGTTAGAAACATACTAGAGCACTTGAAACTTTCTACCCACTTTTGGAGTGTTCTTAGAGAATTTGTAAAAGATTTAGAGGATTAGAGAGTGTGGAAAGTGGTTAGGAGGTGGTGGAGGCTTGTATTTATAAGTGGGGATTAGGGTTTGGGAGTTAATGAAGGTGGTTGGGAGTTAGGACATTAAAGAAAGTGGTTGGTAGATGAAAACTTTCATCTTTAGTCCTTGTGCTTGTATTGTTGGTTATTTTATGCTATAAAGGTGTATGCAAGATGTTATAAGTATGAAACATGTATGAATGTGATTCCGAGAAAATATAATCTCTATGTATGTCTTGGTTTTAAATTATAACGTGTATTTCGCGGCTGTAAACAAGGTTGGCATAAAATACAATTTCCATTATAATAAAAGTCTTGAGATTACAAGGACTGAAATGAAATAAGAATACAAGCTTCTAAATTAGATATGTGAATACAACTTTCTAAATATGGAAAGTACATAAAATGTGGAGCGTTACATTTATAGCCAAAAATTGTGTTGTGGTTCAAGCCCTTTCTTGCCCTTCAATCATTATCCAAAGTACGGAATCACTAACGAGACAATTATTGTTACGAAGCATAATACGAATGCTGAGAGAGTGAATGAAGAAATAGTGGTTTTGATGAGGGAGGATCTGGATGTTAGGATAATATTATGAGGAATCAGGGTAGTGGAGATGTTAGGAACGGAATGGTTGTGGTAGACTAGTGTGGATTTAGAGGGGGTAGCCTTGGCGTTTTGAGGCGATTTTCTCGTCTATGCCGGTCTAAGACTGTGTGTTGTGGAATAACTAAGGGGAGTTCTATTGGCACACCAGCAAATCTATCCGCACACTTTGCTTTTTCAATACGGGTCGTATAGGTTCAAAAGTCAAATTTGGATGTGTCAGTTCTTGTCTGGCGACTGGCTGGACCTATACGGGTCGTATAGGTCTATACGGGTCGAATTGCATTGGTTTTTTTTACTTTTTTATACATTTAATCATAGTTTTAACAAAGTTTAATAAAATAATTCTTTTATTTTTTAAACAAAAACATTTTTAAAAATTTATCATATAGTACAGGTTTGGTACATGTTTATTATACTATACTATCTATGTTATAACCGTATTATATACTACACTCTTTTTACAATTTTTAGTACATTTAATCATAGTTTTAAAAAAGTTTAATAAAAGAATTCTTTTTACTTTTTAAACAAAAATTTAAAAAAAAAAATTGATCATGTGGTATAGGTTTGGTACATGTTTATTATACTATACTATCTATGTTATAATGCGCATTATATACTACACATTTTTTACAGTTTTTTTATACATTTAATCATAGTTTTAACAAAGTTTAATAAAAGAATTCTTTTATTTTTAAACAAAAGAATTCTATACTATCTATGTTATAACCGTATTATATACTACACTTATACTATACCATACTACACATATACTATATTACACTTCAACTATTAGCATATACGAGATCTATACTACACCTATAGGCCTATACGGGACCTATACTATACCTATAGTTTATTATAATATACTATACTTATATTGTTGGATCTATGTTACAATACGACATGTAACGACAAAATACGTCAAGTAATGATACGGTACGACATGTATAGATACAATACAACACGTAAGAATACAAGTGATTCAAAACAAAATGGATGTAATCATAGAATACAGTACCACACATAACCGAACGTCACCAATACGACACGTATATAAATATACTTCATAAAACGACACGTAGTAAAATTAGTCAAAATACAGCTCGTATACACAACGAAAAGGCAAAACCTAAAATAATGAAATTTTGATTTTACCTCTATACGCATCGTATAGGTCAAAACTGAGTCGTATAATACTATTGTATGACTCGTATAGACTTATATGATCCGTATAGACTCCCTGAATTCTCAAAACACAAGGGGTTAATTGATAAACCGAGGGGGCTATACGGATCATATAGGTCTATACGATCCATATAGACCCCCTGATTTATCAATTAACATTTTTTTAGAATTCAGGGGGCCTATACGGATCATATAGGTCTATACGATCCGTATTAGCCTACTACACGACCCAATTTTGCCCTATACGATGCGTATAGGGTCAAATCAAATTTTCATTATTTTAGGTTTTGCCTTTTCAATGCGTATATGTGTCGTAATTTATCATTGCGTCTCATTTTATGAAGAATACCTTCTATACATGTCGTTCGGTGACGTTCGTTCCGTGTGATATCGTATTCTATGATTACGTATAATTTTATTTGGAATCCACTTGTACTCTAACATGTCGTGTTGTATGTAAATGCGCCGTACGGTATCATTAATTGACATATTTTGTCGTTAAATACCGTATTATGACGTATATTGTCAATATGTTCCGTATTATGGCATATATTGTCCGTACAGGTCGTGTCGGTGACGTTCGGTATTGTCACGTTTATTGTATGTAAGTGTCGTATTAGGGTGTAGATTGTCTGTACGTGTTGTGCTTATCGCATGTTATGGCGTATCACGTCTCTACTTGTTGTATTGTTCCGTATTTATGGCGTATTATGTCTTGTATGGTGTCGTATTTTGGTGTATATTGTCGTTACTTGACGTATTATATTCATTAAACGAACAAAAAACACTTGAAAAATATAACAACTCAAAATATCATAACTTTTGAAAATCATATAATAAATGTTATATATGATACTATAGTTTATTATATTATACTGAGTGAATTGCAAATTTTGCCATTTATCTTTATACATGTTTTCAGACGGTGTCCTTTGTGTTTAAAATTGATGAGTTTTATACTTTATGTTTTAAAATCCATCATGTTATGTCCTTTAGACCTAACCCGGATTGTTTTTTCAGTTAAATCAAATCATGTGCCTTGCACATGAGGGTATTTTTATCATTTCACCTTAAGAGGACTAACTGTGTAATTAAATTAAATATTTAACCATTTATTTAAAAAATATATAAAATAAAAAAATCATATATTTATAAATTACTCTCTCTCTTTCTCCCCCTCTCTCTCTTCCACCTACCATCACCATCCACCAACACCACCACCACTATCATCCACCCCTCACTTAATTTCACCTCTAAACCTTTAAATCTCACTAAACACACATCAAGAACTACAAATTCCACTTCCTAAATAACAAATCCTACAAAACCCATTTTCAAAATCAACAAATTCAACAAAACCCACTTCCGAATCAACAAATTCCACAAAACCCAAATCTTGAAGATTAGCAATGGAGCTCAAAGCTTGGACAAGGTTAATGCGGTTGAGAATTGGTTCCGACAAGGAAAAAGTCGAAAAAGCTTAGTATTGTGGTAGATGCTGTTCTTGGAGCTGCAATGGTGTTGTTTCTTTTGCGGCTGTGCCAATGTTGTGTACGTGGCTCATCACGGGTCAAAAAAAATGATGATTCACCTTTGTGGTGGTGGCGCGTGGGGGCTATGGTGGTAGCGTTTGTGGGCCGGGAGGCTGTGGTGGTGGCTAGTGAGGGTTGTGGCAGTGGTGGTTTGTGGGGGATGTGATGGTGGTTATTGAGGCGGTGTAGTGTCGAGAGAGAGAGAGAGAGAGAGAGAGGAGTGGTGGTGGTGGTGGTAGAAGGAGGTTGTAGTTGTGATGGTGGAAGGAGGTGGTGGAAGTCTGATTTCAGTTTAGGGGAATGATTTATGGGAAATTTGATAAAGTAGGGTTTGGGTTAGTTTATATCGGGGAAAAAGATAAGGGGTATAATAAATGACATATCTACCCTCATGTGACCTGCACATGGTCACACTTAACTAAAAAATAAAGTAGGTTAGACCTAAAGGATATAACGAGATGGATTTTAAAACATAAAGGATAAAACTCATCAATTTTAAACACAAATTACACCGCTTGAAAACGAGTATAAAGATAAAGGAAAATTTTTGCAATTCACTCTATTATACTATACTACAACTATAAGCATATACGAGATTTATACGACACATATATGTCTATACAAGGTGTTATACTACACCTATACTATACATATACTACATCTATTCTACCTTATACCTATACCTTTACTACAATTATAAGCATATAGGGACTATTACTACATATATATGCCCATACTATAGTATAATATACGATACACGTACCAAACTATCTTTTTAGTCACACAGAGAAAAAAACAATAATATACCACAAATGTTGTATAGATAATATATGAGTGGAGTTCTTTGGGTGGAGAGTTGCTCTAAACTGACTCCCTACAAAAGTCAATTTTGTTAGGAAGGTATGTTTTCGATTGCCAAGGATTATCCAATGTATAAATTTTTTAAAAATATTCTTATTCTAAAAAATATGTATTTTTTAGAAATCGTTATTAAAACTATAGATAAATGTAAAAGAAAATTTGTAAAAAAAAAAAGAAACCTCACCCAATACGACCCTATAGACCTATACGACTCGTATAGGTCCAGTCAACTAGACAAAATCTGACAATAATTGGAAATTGAAAAGGCTATACAACTCGTATAGGCATATACGACCCGTATTGAGGGTGTCGATTTAAGGATTCGGGGTGTGCCAATAATACGACTCATACCTAAACTTTTGCCACATATCTGTCATGTCACTGCCATATCGGAATTTGAACAATAACTGAAACATCCAATAACTAGGTGTAGTGGAATAACTAAACACTCAATACCAATAACTAAAACATTTTTTTTAAAAAGCAAGACATGTGATTGGTGGGGGCCTCACAAGAAACACCCACTTCCTCTTCACCATTCACGGCCGGTAACCCAATAACGGATGGCAACCTCCGATAACTAAGCAGGGCGGTGCGCCACCTCATTAACAGGTTGAGGTGACACCCCATTAATCGACAACAAGCAGAGTATTAAAGGAAAGAGTAAAGATTATAGTTCCTTAGCAAATAGGAACCAAATAACATTCTTCAATCTTGAATCTTCCGGAATTAATAATTAAATCTTCAATTGTTGATTAAGAAATAATCAATGCCTACTAGGGCAAACTAGAAAATGAAAGTAGATCTTTGAAAGCTTAAAAACAAAATAAACACCCTACTTTCGATGATGAACAGGAAAAAATAATTAAGTTGTACGAATTAAATTAAAGTGCAACTATTTTATATCTAGTCTTGGTGGCTATTGAATTATAGGTTCCTCAAAACTTAACTTTTTGATTAAAGAATTATTGTGGGCAACGAAAGAAGCTAGGGCAAATGAACAGACACTTAAAAGTCCATCTTATAGGGACTGTTAAGTTAAATATTGTTGAAGGGGAAAAAATCATATGAACCGGAAGAATGATTTTGGTGCATCGATGGCGGTGTTCATACTTTGTTGAGCGGCTTGGAAGGAACCGTATTGAGAAATATTAGGAGATAATTTAGGAATGATTTATAAAAGATAATTAATATGCTTGATTTATTTATCAAACTATATATGGAATTAAGAAAAAAGTTATTGCCTTTCAAAAAAAAAAATAGTTTTTGTAAGTGTAGGAATTTTAGGAGAAAAATTTGGTTCTTGATTTGTAATATCAATGCTTGAGATGAAGTGGACCCAAATATATAAGAGAAAATAGCGAAAATAGTCATTGACCGGTCAAAATTTCCAAAATAGCCAACGAAACGTCTTAAAAAGCCTTTTCACGAAAAAACATGGCGTGGAAATGTCTTAAAAAGCCTTTTCAATCCAACCAACTGCGTCCGCCACGTGTCAATCTTTTTTTTTTTTTTTTTTGTAAAGGCATAAGACGTTTCAGCATTTTTTTGGCTTTTTGTGGCTTGAACTATGCCCACTCAATGCTTGATGAGTTGCAAAACATTTGTTACATGTAGTACATTTGTACTTACACTCACTCACACTTGTAGAAAATGGTTATTGTAAGTATAGGAATTGTAGGAGAAAAATTAGCTATTGATTTGTAAGATCTTGAGATGAAGTGGACGGTATTCACATGACTAAAAGCAAGGGAAAAAGTGGAGAAAAGAGAAAAATAGGAAAATCCAATATTGTTGGCTCATAAACCGACTTCCCACTTGATTTTCAAACGTTATAACATTTTCATACGTTAATATTTTATACAAAAATTACACTGTATTAACGAGCATTTCATTTTATTTAATTTGAGCAGCTTGTTATAGTTTTCTTAAAAAAATTGCAAAATTTTGAATACCCATTACGTAATTACGTGATTTTGAATGCCCATTAGATGACTACGTGATTTTGAATACCCATTACATGATTACTTGATTTAATGATAGTAATTTATGTGAAACCTCACTAAGTGATGACTAATTACGTAACAATAGTTGCATAGTATTATTACGTGACTAATGGTTTTGAATACTCATTTTTTTGATTGCGTGATTTCATTATAGTATTTATATGAAACCCCATTGAGCGATTGCGTAATGCGTAAAAATAAAACATGCAATACATAATATTTCATATGGAATACCTAGTATTTCATCTATAATCAGGTATTAAGGATAAATTATGTACAAAACATTAGTCAAACCAGCCTATAATAAAACATAATGTCGTATATTAGAGATTTAACCACGTAATGAAGCATAAACAATCAAGTTCTTATTATTGAATGTTTAATCACGTAAAAAGCACAATTGTATTACCATTAGTTATAACAAATCATATTGAATGTGTAATCACGTAATGAATTTACATTGATTGCGTAATGATTTATGTTGAATGTGTAATCACGTAATGAGTATTCAAAAATCACGTAGTCATGTACCGGGTATTCAAAATCACGTAATGGGTATTCAAAGTCCTTTAATTTTTTTTCAAGAAAAATAATAACAATAGGCTGCTCAAATTAATAAGAATGAAATGTTCATTAATACGTGTGTAATTTTTAAAAAAAATATTAACGTATGAAAAAGTTATATCCGTTTGAAAATCAATGAGGAAACTAGTTAAAGGGAGAAAAGACAATCATACAATTGTCTCCTTAAATTGAGAAAGAAGAATACATGATACTTTATCATGGAATTAATTACACCTTTAGACCCTCTGATTTCTCAAAAGTAACAATGTTGGATATCAAGGGTTTCAAGTAATATGTTAGGGCTTTATTGTTTATTTTCGTCACAATGTTGAGTATTACGCCTAACCGGCATTAAAAACTAATGGCGTTGTCCTTCCCGTGCCAAGTGTGAGAGCATTTTCCTCAAACCCCAACTATTGAAAAAATGGGGTTTTCGATTCTCTATAAAAATTGAAATATTCTATGGTGAAAACTTAAAAATCCGACAAAGATTTTACTATATGCCGGTGCGCTTCGATTATGACAAGTACGGAAAAACTGTTAACCATAACCGGCCCGCTACTTTCGATTTACAGGAAAAAAAAATATATTAACCGACCCATCAGCTTTTGATTTAATTCGGTTTTATATGTTAATTCGATTATAGGTCGATTAATTCAGTTTTCAGCACACCCCAATATACTTCTATCTTTGTTTAATACATAAATCAATCATTTGTGACTGACTACTCAAATTTCTTTCAAAGTCTCATTATATATTTGTATATCTTTGATTTAATACATAAATCAATCATTTGTGACTGACTACTCTAATTTCTTTCGGGAATTGGACTCTCCCGAAAATCTCTTCATATAATGGGTATGCTTTTTTTATTTTTATAGAAGTTACAGATAGTGGAGACTTTTGTAATCCCCATGTCATCATACTATTAAAAATCCAAAAAGGTAACCAAATATTATTGTTCAACACACCCAATCACCCTTTTTATTTACACATCATTTTCTACACGTCTGTCTTGTATCAATAAAAAAAAAAGTGTTTAGTATCCACTAAATTACTTATTTATATGATTAATGAGTTTTTTCAAAGATGAAATAACCAATTTTAGAGTCTCACAATGAAATAATCAATTTTCCAAAAAAATTACATCACCATCGATCATGTTCTTAAAAATCTCAAACTTTTGACTTACGACTTGAAACATTGATATTTTCATTTCATGTAGGAAAAACATGATGAGGGCATTTTGCTAATTTGTTCTACCCCACAAGAATAAGTTTTTTGTTTTGACTTTTTCCCGATCAAGACTTGTTCCACTATCCCCACCTCCACCTTTTGGGCTTGTTTACTTTACAACTTCCAACTAGATTTCCTACTTATTTATTATCTACCTTTTAGCAATATTATTTAACCTTCATTTTCTTAAACTCACAATCTTTTACAAAAAAAAAAACACTACCAAAAACCAGTACGGGTTTTCTCCGAAACTGGTGACTTAGGTATGCATTCAACTTTGACCGCTATGAAAAAGAGAATGCATTTGTTTGATTAAGGGCATCCTATGATACTTATCCGGTGACTTAGTTGCCGTTAAAAAAAACCAGATAAACACCCCAAAATCTTTACAGAAAGCTGTAATCCAAGATTCAAAAGCACAGAGACCAGTGACTGATTGATTTGTTTTTAAAAAATCATATTCCAAGTACATCTGCATTTAGGACTCTTGCTTACATCATATTATCATCATCCATCCAAAGAAACCAACAAAAAAGGGCATTTTGGAACTTTCCAATCACCCATGCATTTCATCATCACCATCCAACTTTACCATGAACAAAAATTCAACACAAAATACCACCCAAAAACTTCAAAGTTTACCAACAAAACAAAAAAAAAAACTAATTTTAGTCACTAAATTCACTAACCCATGTTTGAGTTATATGATGAAGAAGCATACCCATACCCATACCCATAGCCATACCCATTAGCAGATTCTTCTTCTTCCATCACTTGAGGAACTTCATTCAGATCAAAATCAAGAACTTTCTTACCACTTCCAGTCTGACTAGCTGCTTCTCCAGCTGAAGTAATCTGGCTAGATAGAGCTTGAGCTTGAGCTTCTGGTTCAATGGTTCCAGCCCAGTGACACCTTTTGTAACCACCTAAAGCTTGACCTGTTGCAAAACCCTTATTGCAAATCTTGCAATGGTGCAACCCTTTTTCCATATTCTCACCAAACTGACCCATCATCACAAAACTCTCATCATCATGATCAGTTGATGTTAACTTTGACTTATTGTGGCTTGACCTATGCCTCCCCAATGCTTGATGAGTTGCAAAACATTTGTTACATGTAGTACATTTGTACTTACACTCACTAACACTCATAACACCTTCTTGTTCTTCTTCTTGTTCTTGCACTTGTTGTTGTAGTTCCATCATTAGCTTCATCTTCTTCCTCTTCTTGATCTTCTTATATATAACATCTGATGATTCATTATCAGCTTCATCTTCTTCCATCACAACCGCTTTACCTTTCCCAACCGAAGGCGAATTCTCATCGATTTTATTCGTCGATTCCGCCATCGAACCACCGCCATTAGCTAAGCTCAAAAGATCCTCAACTGCTCCCAACAAAACTCATCATCATCATCATCATCATCATCCTCACCACCATCATCATGATCATGATCATAAAACAACCGGTTTAACCGCCTTTCTCCCTCTCCTCTCCCTCACCGTCCACCCGGGTAAACACTTCATCAAATCCACCACCACCTCACCACCACGACGGTGTACGGCGGTGGTGGTAGTTATGGTGGCGTTCTGCGGTGGTAAAGTGCCTCTCCAAAGACGCTCCGGGTGACATCTCATGTGACCAAATAAAGATTTCATTGAAGGAAAGGTTTTCCCACATAAAGAACAAGTGGGTTCACCTTCTTCATTCACACTGTTCATATAATAGGGTTTTTGATTTTGATTCTGATATCCAGTTTTCTTAAACAACTTTTTTGGTTTCGAAAGTTTTAAAAAACTTGGGTTTTTGTTACCAGATTGAACAACATGAATCCTCATGTGACCACCCAATGCTTTACCTGAGCTAAACTCCTTCTTACACACCACACAAACCCTTTTTCCGATCACCGGAGATTCTTCATCTTCCGTTACACCTTCATCTGGAAGCTTCGGAATCTTGAGTTTTATTACCATCTTGCCATCGCTGGAACACGACGATCCGATCATAATGTTCCGATCGTCTTCATCATCCCACTCGTCTGCAATCATCTTCTCCATCGATCGGTTAACAGGTTGATCGATTAATCAAGAACAAACAGTGAACAAACAAACCCTAAAGAAGATAAACTGAACAACCCAGCTGGGATAATCAGCTAACGGAATTGGGGTTTGAAAAAAGATTGAGAAAACGGAAGAAAGTGAAGGTTTTGAGGTTGTGGTTAACTGTTTTGTAGAAGTGTTGAGGGAAATTGACCATCACGTTCGTACTCCGTTTGCCTCTTATTCCGGTTTATCAGCGTTTCTTGTTCTCTCTCACACACACACATATACACGCACTTACACACACAAACATAACACTCCTTTTCTCTCTCTAAACTCTTTGGAGAATATATACATACTTATGAAATATAATAATATTCAATGTGTATAGTATATAGTGACTTGACCTCCAAACCCAAAAGACCATAACACATCAATTAAAAATTGTAATGTTAGTTTAACTTTTGCCCCTTCAAGTTTGCTATGTTAACCATTTTAGTCCTGTGGTGATTAGGCTTTTACTTTCAAGTTTTAAGTTTTAAGTCTTGTTATATATCAATTTTCACATTTGTATTGGACATCTGTGTTTCTATTTTTATTTTTTTTATGGTTTTTTTTTTAAGAAAATTGAGTTGTTTAGCTTTTCTTACAAAGTAAATGCACCGTTTGACTAATTGTAATCAATGAGAATATCAATAGCTAATGAAATATATGATATTGATTTCTCATTAAGAGGAAACAAACAAAGTTATAAATTTTAATGAAAGTTATTAATGACTTGTATTATTCTTATTAAATTTACTAGTTTAATTTATCTAACAGGGTTTCCTCTCTTTTGGGCTTAGACGTGGTGCTTTCACGGTGGGTCAAGCGGCTTTGAAAGTTGTTTCGGGCAAAATGACCAAACACGATAAACCGTGTCTTGACAACCAACACGTATTTATCTCAATCGCTTTTGATACTTTTGGTTTCCTTACGCTAGAGGTTGTGGGCATACTTAGCCGAGTTCAAAGGGTCATGCATAGTAATGTTATGACCCCGAGATCTATGGATGTAGTTTTTAAAAGATTTAGTTTTGCTATTAAAAAAGAGATAGCGGTGAAACTTGTTGCGCGTTTACCTTCTGTCTCGATGTAGTCTTTTATTTAAACTCATCTCGATATGCTTATAAATATTTCACACCCCCAGGGTTCATTGATATTTTTAAAATGACTAATATAAAAAATTTCTTTTTTTAATAGTCTAAATTCTTTGATGTTGTTACTTTGTTATTTAAATATTAATATATATTTTATAATCTTTAACAAGTATTTTATAATAATTTAAGTATGTGTTTGGTTACTAATCTATATTTTGGTATAAGTTTTATCAAGAACATACTTCTATCTAATATAATATATTTTGTTAAATATATATCAGTCTCTAAAAATTTTATTCACAATAACCACATACATTGGTGACTTCATATTAAAAGTTTTAAAGAAAAGCTTCTACAAACACCTAAAATGGAAGGTGATATATTCAAGTCGCTCATAACAAATAAAACCTTACCATTAAACAAAGTAAAATTTTAAAGATCACATGAAGTGTGTATAGAAGTTAAATTTATGGATGTCCTATTAGAACAAGGGTTAATCTATTTACGTTGTGAAGTGTACTTTTATCTTATAACTTTATTTTTCTTTATAATATTTTTATAAAAACTTAAATTATGATGTTGTGAAGTGTACTTTTATCTACTCTTTTATATAAACTACGATCTACAACCCAATTTGTCATATATTGAAATATAGTTAAAACAAAATATCATAACAACGCATTTGAATTTATATTTAATATTATAATATATTATACATTAAAAGTTATAAAACACAAGCAAAATTTTTCTTTAAATTAAATAGAAAAAAATATAAAATTAAATAGTTATTTGAATAGCTAGGGTGTAAAGGATAATCTGTAACGTTGTTTAAAAAATGGGTTTTTACTCTTTATAAATTAAAAAAGATATACATTAATGGAGAAATTTAGTTGATAGTACGCTGAAGTTTCTCTTCTTGTAATTGACGCAAGATGGTTTCCTTGTTCCGGTCAAGATTTGTATAGTTTTGTAGTCAAACTTCCAATTAAATTCAAAATTTATTTTCCATAGTTATCTCAAAAGATCAGTGACCAAAAAATCAATTTGGGGTTTCCTATTATTTATGTTTCTTTTTCATATTTTATAATAAGTTACTGAAAAAAAATGCTATTTTATTTTTACATAGAATCAAGAAAAGACGTTATGTATCATAAGTTATTGAAAAAAAGTGCTATTTTATTTTTATATAGAATCAAGAAAAGAAGTTATGTATCATGTTATAGTGGAAATATATATGTTATATATCGTCTTTTGTGTACAAAAACGCGTTCATTAAACTAAATCAATTAAGCTTTCATCAAGGCAATGTGATTCTCATGAATTAAGTTGATTTTGACAGAATTTTGTTTCTTTTTTTTTCATTTTTTATAATTGAACCTATTAAAATACTATTCTTTATATATATTTTTTATAATCGCATTTTCTAATTTGGTATTTATTATATGTGTATAGATAACTAGAATAAGTTTATTAAATGTCATTAAAACTAACATTTTTATTTTACTTTTTATAAAAATGTATTATATGTTGAAGATTTGTTTAATACATCGTTCACTTTTATATAGGGTTTTGTTGTTTTTATTGCCCGAAACTTGATTCTGAAAAATACGTAAAATTCCCACAGTTAGAATCCGCGATCAATCGAACTATTAGTAACTGGAATCGATCATTTATAAAAAGCTAAAAAAGTGAAACGTTGATACGTTTGATTGTTATCCGTTTACCTGTCATTTGTTTGTAAAAAAATTACTTAAAAAGAAAACTATATAATGTTGAAGTTTAATTAGTAAAAAAATATAATTCTAAGTCACATCGTTTAAGAAAAAAGAGAAAAGGATGTCAACAACCAAGAGAAAAAAGTGTCAAGAAAAAACAGTATATGCGTAAAATATGGCCGGCAGGAATCAAGCTAAGTTTTAAATTAACTAAATATTTGAATTCCATTTCATAGATTGTGTATATCAATTCATATACTTTGCAATATTTGATGATAAAAATAATGTTATTCTACTACTTCTTTTTCTTTCTAGTGAGCCCTTGTTGAATTCCATACGCCTATAAAGAAAATTACGAATATGATTTAATATTTTGTCATGTTCCCGTTATATACGATGATATACAAGCATAAATTTATGAGATGTATAACTGATCAGAAAACGCAAGATGAAGAGACAAAATTATATAAATGATTCTTCTGGTTTTCTGAAAATTATGGATACTTAAAAAGTCGTGTATATTTTTTAAAATATGTAACCGCGGTTCTTTGTTTGATTGCGTTGAATTCTTTGATTGGATTGCGGTTGAAGTGAAAGAGGTGTGTATGGTTCAGTTCAGTTATCAGCCTTTACTTAAAGCGAACTAAACGGTTAATCTAGTTTCTTAACTAATCGGTTTAAATTATTCGAATCAGTTTTTTTTGCTTTCTCTATTGGTATCGGTTATTTTCAGTATAAAACATCCATCTTCTTCATCGCATAAACTGATTATGATTTTAACTCAAAAAGAAATCCTAACCCGGTTATGATTTAAAACCTACAAGAAATGGACGATACTGATTTGGAAATTGGAGAAAAAGGACGATTGTTGGATGAATTGGTGGAACAAGTCATGACTATGTTTATATTAGTAAAGGGCCCATGGATAGAAGTTATTCGGTTTCGGTTGGTCTCGGTAATTTTCGATTTTAGATATATGGTATGAAAACCGAACCGATAAAATCGGTTTTTCAAAAAAAAAAAAACAAACAAACCATCTACTATTCTTTAGCTCAACCTTTTTACTCTGTCTAATTTAGTTAATTCAATTTGGTTCGTTAATTCGATTTTATGCACGCCCCTAATTGAAGATAAACGCTTTATCATATGTAATGCACATCATGTCAAAATGGTCATTTAAATTTCCGGGTTCAACCAGAAGGCTTCTAGCTTAGTGATTACATAGTGGTGTTTCTTCTCTAAGTAGTAATAGTTTCCAGTCCCATAATGAACAAAAGTGTGGCTTTAGGACTAGGATTGATGAGGGTGTAGTTTGCCGTTTCAAAAAAATCAATTGATGGCCTAAAAAGAGTTATATAACCTCACCCTTCTCAATCAGCCTCAGTCTTTAGTCTCTTGAATCTCTCACCATTGTCATTGACGTTCTCTCTCTCCAATGTATCCTCATTGGTGATTTCCATATAAGAACAATTCAATAACAATGGGGTTTCTTCTCTGATCTCTCTTGTTCAATCCTTTGGTTGTACGTAGATGTAGGGTTGTGATGGATTGCAATGATAAAACATTGGTGGTGTAGGTTACTATTGAAGATGTAATAGCAAATTTGAGGTTTTTTGGTGTTAGATGTTGGACTTATGATTTAATTATTTTGAATTTTTGATTTAAGGGTAAGTGATTTTTACAAAGTGATGAAAGTTTTTTTTTTTTACATAAATCAAATTGATAATTTGCCAATAATTTAGGTTTTGAGGGGAGAAATGAATTTTGGGTTTAATAGTTTTGATGTTGGGTGATTATTAACAATGTGTCACACCCCCAATTTCCACGTGTAACCCGGTGGGTCCGGATGAGGAGTATCATGACGTATGTTGATATCATCATAACCAAGCAACACAGAATAGCACAGCGGAAGTCTTGGATTTAAAATATTATTACAAGCCGAAAGGTTTAAGTTCAAATACAATGGCTTGTAACGAAGATCCACAGGCGGATCGAGGATATACAAAAGATGATTAACAGACTTGGCACATCTAAGGATTTGCAAGATCCTCTTATGTTGCTACTGATCAGCTTCCGGCGTATTTACGTATTTGTGCCTGTAGTTTAATTTTTTTGAAAATACGTCAGTTTTCACTGGTAAATACAATCAACCGACTCATTTTGAAAACATTTCGAAATCATTTTCATGTACACAATTGGTACATATGTTTTATAAATAACTTGGGACAAACTATATCTCATGTTATCAGTTTTACATAACTTGACGTACATACGGGGACCGGAAACTATGCCGGTTCATGATTAACCGACACACCACCTATTCCCTTATTGGGAAAACCTCTAATGAGTTGTAAATTATAATTTATTCCTTTATTAGGAACACCCGTATAAATCGTTTATTTAAACCGTTTCGCATCTGTCAAGTGTATGCCTACACCATGTGCTTAGATCGTGGCCATTTGCAACTAAATGAGTCAAGGATATCCAGGACACGGTCGCATTAACCCCTAATATTTTGTTCAAGCAATACGAATTAAAACGAGTTATTTAAATTTCCCGACACATAGGTCTTCGAATCCCATACCCGACCATGCGGTAAATATTTTACCGTATCCCAAGCCCGTATAAGGGAAAATAGGTTAAGAGTATTTACCTGGGCTTAGCAAGTCCTTTTAAATAAGAAATATAATAAGCCCAGCCGTATCCAACTAATTAAGCGTAGGTACAATTTACCGGAAGGCCCTAGTCTGGAATGATGGTATAAATAACCAATTAGAATGCTAACGGATCTTATTTAAGTCATTGACTTGGATCGACTAGTTTAAAATATTAAGAACGGTACGATACGCTGATTAAGCGGTGACCTGAACAGAATGTAGTTTAAACCCAACAAGTATTAAGACTTGTAAAATATGGGTAAACTATTAACATTCTGGAATTTGAGATAAAGATGATAAGGTTAAACCCGTTTCGGTTAAACTACGTAAACTAGTCTCGTAGGCTTAACCGTACGTATATAAGCGATACCGGGTAACCAGATGAGTCATGAAAGAGTTCTATATGCCAATATACTTTAAACAAGTTTCAATATCAGTAGGACGTAAACTTGTATGTCCGTTATAGTTTTAAAATCAACAATGCCTCACAAGGGCGTTTTGGTCATTTTACGATTCATAAAAAGAAGTTGGTGAATAATCTGATGTTATGGTCATACATTATTTATAAAATTTCGATCGAAATTTCGCAACGGAGGACATCTTCACATCCTTATCAATAAAACACAAGATTTTATTGTATATACATATTTGGATTTGTATATAAAGTCCGTATTCAAAATACGAGAATCAGAAAGTTTCCGCAGTTTGTCAGGAATAGCCCCTGGACTTCCAAACTTGCGTGAAACGTTATAATTAGTGCATAAAGCTATCTTAGGCCCATATTAGGCACACACAAGAGTATGACTAACATCGTAAGACTCTCGGTTTGTTTAAAGGTCACTCAGAGGCTTAGTTTTAGCATGTTGACACTTTTAGTCCCTTAACTATTAAATTGTCGTTCAAAGGTTATAAAATAACGTACGACGCATTTGGTCCCTCTCGTTTTAGCACGTGGCATACGAGTATTAGCGGGACACGTGTCGGAATTTTATAGGACGGGTTTTTACGAGGTGTTACATCCTCACCCCCTTAAAAGAAATCTCGACCTCGAGATTTTATTCAAAAGTTAGAAGTTTTATTGTCGCATAGTGGACTTGACCTCACATGCACTTGGGATTTCTACCGACTTCCTGTTTGGCCTTTATAATAGGCACGTGTTTCCTTCAAAGCTTTTATCTTATCGATCTTCAATCGATTCCGGTTTCCCAGCAAAGCCATAGGCTCTCATTTATTTGCACACCATTATGTGACATAGCTAGCAACTCATTAGCTAAACATTTCTTTAAATTGCATTTGTGGAACACATTGTGAATTCCACTGGACTCCTCAAGTAAGTTAGCTTATAAGCTAGAGACTTGACACATCCGATCACCTCGAATGGTCCCATATATCTAAGACTTATCTTGCTCTCTTCACTGAAATATATCACACCTTTCCAGGGTGATATCTTCGATAGCACCTTGTCCCTTATTGGGAACTAAATAAGTTTATGACTCTCGTCAATGAAGTTCTTCTGCCGCTTTCCGACAGTTTTGAGAAAAAAATTGTATTTGTATTATCTTATCCATGGTTTCCAAGACACCCTTAGGTCTTGTTAGTTGGGTCTTCCCAAATTATGCCCAATCAAATGGGCGTTTGACCTTTTTCCAAATACAAGGCCTCCAAGGGAGCCGCCTTGATACTAATATAACAATTAATAGTATTGGAGAACTTAACTGGGGTGAGATGGTTATTCCAACTACTATCCAATCAATCTTAAAGAAGTATCTAACTCTTGTAGTTGGTTGAACAAATCGTTGATCCTGGGCCACGGTTAACGGTTCCTGATAGTTACCTTGTTTAATCTTGCGGTAATCAACGCATAGCCGCATTGAACCGTCTTTCTTAATAAGCAATATCGAAACTCCTAAAGTGATGAACAAGGCAGTACAAGTCTTTCTTCAGAATTCCATTCAATCGGGATCTAATTTATTCTATTCTCAATGGTGTTAGTCGATATGGAGCTTTTGCAACAGGTGCAGCTCCTAGTAAAATGTCAATCTTAACTCCACTTGCTTATCGGGGCGGTAAACCGATAGTTTATCAAAGAAAATACCAGATATTCGAGGATATTAGAGATAGCCTTAATATGATCCTATCAGCGAGCAGTGGTTCTTCTATGTAGGTATGGCGTTCCCCTTGACTCTCCTAACGTCGAGCTAAGTGATTTCATAGTACGCGCTAGCGCGCTACGGCTTACGCAGTTGATCGAATCAGATAGCCCTTCGGGCAACCAACCAAAGCCGGCACATCAAATTCCGGTTCATCTAACGTCTCTAAATATGTAAAAGGCGCACTCGCTTTTCGAATACTTAGATGCCTTGAGTAGAGGCATCTACTCAGTCGTTTTCATAGGGAATATCTTCTTGAATACCAATACAGCTTATCTTAGTACAATATGATGTTGGGAGATTCTAGTGGTTCCATGCATTAAACCTTTATGTTGATCAGGCATGAAAGCAGTCTATGGAACACACTAAGGTACTGCCAATTATCATATGGCGCTTTTATCATGCTAGTTTGGTATTCGCAGTCGATAGAAGTAAATGAGAATAATAAAAAAATAATATAATTTTTAAATAATAATAATAATAAAAATTTGTCGTACTTCAACCAAAGGAAGAGCATGACTGATTTTTATGGATAAGAGCATCCATCAAAAAGAAGCGATTTCTAAGGTTTCATCGGTAGGTTCTACCTTATACTTAATATCTGGAATTCTCATGAATATATATAAAATTTTTCTGCACTTATGGTTTATAAAAGACTTATTAATGCCTGAATTAAAACATGACTCTTAGAAAACATATCCTTGATTAATGATAAGGAATGTACCTGATGACACTATTGATTTTTACTGCTTATGGCACTCCTTAGGCAAATTTCAGGCATTTCCTTTCTTAGCTTCTCCCGACTCAGCTGCACCTTCTTTAGCAGCTTTAGGGCAATTCGTACTAATGTGGCCTTTCTCGCCACAGCTGAAACAATATGCATTCTTCATGTTCCTACATTCATGGGACTGATGACCATTTTTTTACAGATGCCACATTGCTTTGGCTTTTGGTCTGTTCGAAAATGTCCCCAGTGCTTTCTGTTGCAGGTGTCGCACATAGGCTTTTTATCAGACTCATGTTGACTCTTATTGATTCTAGATTTGCCCCTTTTCTTAGATTTCTGGGAGTTATCTTCCTCCCTTTCTCTTTTTCCGTCAGTCTCAGCTTTTACTGATTTTTGTCTTACTAAATCCTGAGTGAGAGTCAGAGCTAAGTCTACAGCAGACCTATATGTGCTAGGATTTGAAGCCCTAACCATTCCTTTAATTTCTGGCGCTAAGCCACCAATAAATCGTGCAATGCGTTTGGGCTCAGGGGATGCTAGGTATGGTACTAACCTAGATAAGGAGTTGTAGTCGGTCACATACTTCCGACAATCCAAATTTTTCATTACTAGAGATAAGATATCCGTTTCTATCATTTCCAACTCATGAGGTGGACAATAAGTTTCTTTAATCAGGTCCACAAATTTGGACCAACTTAAATTATACAGATGGACCTTTCCAGCAGATTGTATCATAGTCTTCCACCAGATTAGGGCATCGCCCTTAAACGATTGTGAAACAAACTTCACAATATTCTCATTAGCACAGTCGCTGATCTCAACAACAGTTTCCATTTCATCTAACCATCTTAAGGCTTCCATCGCCCCTTTTTCCCTTTGAAATCACGGGGCTTACACGATACAAAATACTTGTATGAACACTCATCCTTATTGAAACGTATCTTATCTTGATGCTCCTGTCTTTCAGTCTTACTCCTTACATTTGAGGGGTGTACCTCGCTATTCCTTGATTCAAACGAGGTATAGATGAGTGTTTCGATAAATGCTTGGAGCGAGATGCACTCGACTCCTGTTGCCTTTCAGTATAGGCGTTCATAGCCTTGCCTACTTCTGTGGCAATTAAAGCTTGTAAGTCCTTCTTACTTATGACAATGTTGTCCTTAACATTATCATCATTTAGCTTACTATCATTCTCCCCAGAATTTGCCATATTGACCTGTTTGGCATAATTCACCAATTTATATTTTATTAGCTGGTCATTTGCATTTGATGACTCATTGTATATTCGCCATGGTACCACTAAACCATACTGGTTTTAAATTGGGTATAAATCCTTTGCCTTTTGAATCAGTGTGTTCAAGGTCACAACTGTTAGGCCTTGGCATTTTAAATGAATGTCTAGTATATATATACATAACCTAGGTTTCAAAGGACAATCATAGGTATTGATAAGGATCGGACATAGTCCAGAAGTGTCAGACAGTGGATCATAAAGTCACATCTGTCTTTGCCGTAGTGACAAATTAAGCAGCTCGTAAGCTTGTCACAAGGACTTAAAATTTGGCTCAAAAGGACCTTGTCCCTAAGGACATATGGATATGGCACGAACAGATTTGTCACTAAGGACATATAGATATGGCATAAATGGCCTTGTCACTAGTGGACATGTAGATTTAGCACTAAAGCCTTGTCACAAGAGGAAATATAAATTTGGCACAGGGGCTGGTCATGAAGGGCATTAGGTAATATGGCATAAAATGCCTTGTCATGAAAGACAAAAGAATATGGCATAAAGGCCTTTTCATAGGAATATAATAAGATATATATAAGCCACAATCTTATTGATTAAGAGGCTTTAAGGTTTGAACATAGTTCATAACCTTTGGACAGGGAGTCATAGATCACAACTGTCGTTGTCATGAATGGCGATATTATATGGCCCGTAGGCGGATCAAATGATATTTCGAAAAGGATGTTAAAATAATAGCCATCACACTAATGATAGTAGTCACGATCGTATTGATCATATTGACTATGAGGCTTGGGCATGGCCCAACACCTTGGACAGGGAACCATAATGGTCACAACTGTCATTGTCTTATTGATGATACAGTATAATGTATGCATAACATAACTAAGGATGTTAATGATATGATTATTGTATGGATGATATTAGTCATGATCGCACTGATCATATAGACTATAAGGCTTGAGCATAGCTCACCACCTTAGACAGGGAATCATAGAAGATCATAACTGTCAATGTCTCAAATGGACGATATAATATACATATATATATAGCCTATAGGCGAAACACCTCTAATGGATGTTAAGTCATAGCTTAATGGCATTGCATCACTAATGGATGTTAAATCATGGTCCGTAGACACTACATCTCTAATGGATGTTAAATTATGGCCCGTAGGCACTTACATCACTATTGGATGTTATTTTATGGCCCGTAGGCACTACATCACTAATGGATGTTAAATTTTTGGCTCGTAGGCACTACATCACTAATGGATGTTAAATTATGGTCATCGTATTGATGATATATGCTGGGAACAAATTCGATCACGTAAGCTATAAGGTTTGAACATAGTCTTTCACCAAGACGGCTAGTGTGGTTCCTCAAGTCACACCGCCAGGAGTATTAACATTACTTGAATGCTAAAAGGGATAATTTTGTCTTAGTGGTTTAACAATGTAGCCATGATCGCATTGATCATAAAAGCTTGGAGGCTTGAACATAGTCCACCACCTCTGGATAGAAAGGATAATCTTCCTTAACTATCTTGGTAGAAGGTTATTTCATCTTAACTACTATTAAATTTTCCAATTAACGTGAACTTGTCACTTGGCTGGGGTAAACCATCAAGAAGATCTTTTTGAATCATATCGCGGATCAATAAAGTTTGAATTAAAATCGAGGCGACCGCTTAAGCAAAGAATGTAATGAATAGATGATAACAAATTCCAAATCTTTCCAATAATCATTAGGAATTTACAATAGTGCCTTGAACAGGACTTTTAATATTAACTTATCCACACAGGGACTTAAAAACAATACAAGTCCACACAAGGACAAAAGGAAATATATAAGTCCACAAAGGAACTATAAGAAATACCATATCCACGAAGGGACCATAATGAAATAACATGTCCATGAAGGGACTATAATGAAATAATGTGTCCACAAAGGGACTAAAACAAACAAATTCCCATGCAGGGACTAAATAGAAGGGACATGTCCTCTTAGGGACTCAAATGAAAATGAGACACGATTGAAAGAACGAGTCTCTTGTGCCTCTTTTGATTTATTCCTGATATTTCTCTTTATGGTTATTTGCATAGGTACTAACACTAAAGGTTAGTTGGTAATGTGAGTTTTCCAAATCAGGATTCGATGTAGAAATAGAATCCAAGGATTCAAGGTTTTAAGAATCGAATGGATCACGGATTGGAGTTTGGCAAGTATAATCCAAGTCTGGAATTCCAAAACTTGGATGTAAGAAATATGGGTCATAAGTATCCACCGATATTATCTTAGAAGTTGGAGACTCAGGGATCTCTAGTATGAACTCCACATATGCAGACTTCAAAATTTGAGTCTCAGGGACCTCTAGTGTGGACTATGAAGTCTGGTTTAAGGTTTCAATGGGTTTGGATTTAGGAATAAGTTTATAAAAATCTTTCCTCCAACCGATCGCACTCTTATCTCAATCGTGGTACGAAACATAGCATTCCATGGCTTCGGATGAGAAGAATTTTTCACCAACGGCTTCCTTGCTTGGCGACTATTTCTGAAATACATAAAATCGAAGCACAATGCAATTTAACAGGGTATTCCTATATTAAGTCTAGACTCGGAAGGTATTAGGAATATGCTACTGTGTCATTTGAGATTAAACAAAAAAGGCTAGTGTTTAATTCACTCAAACGTTGGCTCTGATACCAACCTGTCACACCCCCGATTTCCACGTGTAACCCGGTGGGCCCGGATGGGGAGTATCGTGACGTATGTTGATATCATCATAACCAAGCAACACAGAATAGCACAGTGGAAGTCTTGGATTTAAAATATTATTACAAGCCGAAAGGTTTAAGTTCAAATATAATGGCTCGTAACGAAGATCCACAGCGGATCGAAGATATACAAAAGATGATTAACAGACTTGGCACATCTAAGGATTTGCAAGATCCTCTTATGTTGCTACTGAGCAGCTTCCGGCCTATTTACGTATTTGTACTTGTAGTTTAATTATTTTGAAAATACGTCAGTTTTCACTGATAAATACAATCAACCGACTCATTTTGAAATCATTTTCATGTACACAATTGGTACATATGTTTTATAAATAACTTGGGACAAACTATATCTCATGTTATCAGTTTTACATAACTTGACGTACATACGGGGACCGGAAACTATGTCGGTTCATGATTAACCGACACACCACCTATTCCCTTATTGGGAAAACCTCTAATGGGTTGTAAATTATAATTTATTCCTTTATTAGGAACACCCGTATTGGGCATAAATCGTTTATTTAAACCATTTCGCATTTGTCAGGTGTATACCTACACCACGTGCTTAGATCGTGGCCATTTGCAACTAAATGAGTCAAGGATATCCAGGACACGGTCGCATTAACCCCCAATGTTTTGTTCAAGCAATACGAATTAAAACGGGTTATTTGAATTTCCCGACACATAGGTCTTCGAATCCCATACCCGACCATGTGGTAAATATTTTACCGTATCCCAAGCCCGTATAAGACAAAATAGGTTAAGAGTATTTACCTGGGCTTAACAAGTCCTTTTAAATAAGAAATATAATAAGCCCAGCCGTATCCAACTAATTAAGCGTAGGTACAATTTACCGGAAGGCCCTAGTCTGGAATGATGGTATAAATAACCAATTAGAATGCTAGCGGATCTTATTTAAGTTATTGACTTGGATCGGCTAGTTTAAAATATTAAGAACGGTACGATACGCTTGATTAAGCGGTGACCTGAATAGAATGTAGTTTAAACCCAACAAGTACTAAGACTTGTAAAATATGGGTAAACTATTAACATTCTGGAATTTGAGATAAAGATGATAAGGTTAAACCCGTTTCGGTTAAACTACGTAAACTAGTCTCGTAGGCTTAACCGTACGTATATAAGCGATACCGGGTAACCAGAAGAGTCATGAAAGAGTTCCATATGCCAATATACTTTAAACAAGTTTCAATATCAGTAGGACGTAAACTTGTATGTCCGTTATAGTTTTAAAATCAACAATGCCTCACAAGGGCGTTTTGGTCATTTTACGATTCATAAAAAGAAGTTGGTGAATAATCTGATGTTATGGTCATACATTATTTATAAAATAGTTACTTTATGATGTTATATCAGTAGGGGATCAAATATATATGTGGTTTATAATTAAAGACCAAACTATGCCCCGAAAGGGCATTTTGGTCATCTCACACATAGATTTGAAGACTTATTTGGAAATCTGAGTTTATAGTTTGCACCTACTGTAAAAATATTTAAATAAGTTTTAAAATCAGTAGATAACAAGTCTTGATGCTTAGACATGGTTTTAACCCATACTTTGCATCGAAAAGGCGATAAAGTCGCTAAATGACGATTTAAATCGATGTTTAAGGAAAATTACTGTTTTGATCACGTCTAAACAACCAAAATAATTTATTTAATATATAAATCAGTAGGTAAAAGGTTTGGTTGAGAAAATATCTTTAAAACTTATTTTATGCACCGTAAGGGCATTATCGTCATTTATCGACACCATGCAAGAACCTTTACATAAACTCAGTTCATAAGCTGATTTAATATCCCTAAAGTATTTTATTGTAGGAGTTAACGTTTAAAATAATTTATTTGCCGAAAAGGGTATTTCGGTCCTTTAAAAGCTTGATTTGCGATATTTAGGAAAAACTCATTTTATGACCAAATTATTGACATGCATGCAAGCCAAACAAGTTAACATAACAGTAGGTGACTTGTTTGTATGGTCGTGTTTGGTTTAAATCTCATTTTACGCAAAAAGGGCGAAGTAGTCATGTTTAGCATATTGATGAAACTTGCGCATAACTCGGAATATGATTATGATCATGTAGTATGACCTCAGAGGGTTATACTACATCAAATAAGGATCATAATGCAACTTAGAATCGGCCTTGAAAGATACTACATTGGGTCGGAATTGAAAGTCATAGCAGAAGTCAAACTTCACGACTTTCGGTTGCGAACCGACCTTAGATCTGGAATTGACGAGCCGAACATGTTCCCACATGTTCTTATAATGATTACCAAATTATTAGAGTGACGAAACAGATTTTATAACATGCATACCTTCAGTTATGAATTTACTCCCAAAATCTGACTCAGTTTGAGTTTTTATGAATTAGTTTGACTCGTCTATTGGTTATGCAAACGTGGTAATCAGGAGATGCCCATTTGAGGGATTATTACCTACCTTATTACAATCACGTAACCATATTTGATTCGAACCATGGCTGAACCGATAAAGATTAAACCGAAAGTCAAACCGTTTTTACGACAAGCTTGACTTTTGGCATGAGAGCTTAATAAAATGAACAAGGAGGATTAAGGACACTTATTAAGAGTCCTTGAACGAATTTAGAACAGATTTGAAGATTACTTGAGCTCCAGAACTTGCAGAGATTTGAGGATGAGAGTTAGAGGAGTGTGTAAGTTCTTGAAGGATGAATCAAGACTTCAATTTATGGAATTGGAAGATGATGGAGGTGGATATAAGTGTTTAGCATGCAAGCCTGAGGTGCACAAGTGTCCAGGTACATGTCTTGAGCAGAGAAATGATGGAAATTTACGAAAAGAGGTGGCATGCATGCAAGTCTGCAGCTGGCATGCAGAATTCTGCGAAACGCATGCCGTCACGCCACGCGAGGGAACAACATGTTCCCGCGCGACACGCGGGGATGACCGTTTCTCAAAATTTTCAATTTAGTCCCTAGACTTTGTTTCGTCGCGTTTTGTCACCCCCTTTCAACCTAATTTCTAGGCTTAATAAGGGTGTTAAGGCCTAATTGACTTGGATTTTGTCCGGAAATATCACGGATGTCGGTTCGTCGGTTGTACGGTTGCGCGTTTCACAAAAATGCGTAAAACGCTTTAACGAACACGAAAACGATCGAAATTTCGCAACGGAGGACATCTTCACATCCTTATCGATAAAACACAAGATTTTATTGTATATACATATTTGGATTTGTATATAAAGTCCGTATTCAAAATACGATAATCAGAAAGTTTCCGTAGTTTGTCAGGAATAGCCCTTGGACTTCCAAACTTACGTGAAACGTTATAATTAGTGCATAAATGTATCTTAGGCCCATATTAGGTACACATAAGAGTATGACTAACATCATAAGACTCTCGGTTTGTTAAAAGGTCACTCAGAGGCTTAGTTTTAGAATGTTGACACTTTTAGTCCCTTAATTATTAAATTGTCGTTCAAAGGTTATAAAATAACGTACGACGCATTTGGTCCCTCTCGTTTTAGCACGTGGAATACGAGTATTAGCGGGACACGTGTCGAAATTTTATAGGACGGGTTTTTATGAGGTGTTACACAATGGTAGTTTCATTTATGTGAGATGAGTAGACATGGTGGTCTCGTCATGGTAATATGAGGTTACGGTCGGCAAACATGGAGATGTGAGACTATCTTTATATAAGGAGAATGATTCATGTGCAACATGGTTTCTTCTTCGATTTCTCCCCAAATCAGAGAGACCTCACACTTGGATTCAAAAATTAAAATGTCACACAATCGCAACGAAAAACATCAATATTCAATACATCATGTCATCAAAGATTAAAACATAACAATCAAGGTAAAAAAAACAAATAATTCATAGTTGACACGATGCCAAACTTCAGGGTAGGCTAGCTTTGCCAAGATGATCTCCTATCAATCATCACTACATGTTTAACATGGCATACATGTTAAATAGTCACCTTTGCTAAGTAAGTTTTGTTTTACATTGACATTTAGAAAACTTCGTAAACTAGCAAAACAGTTTTTACATGAAATGCATTTGAGAACCTTATTATAAGGGCAAGTAGATTTTATTAAAAAGAAAACATCATACCATTATAGTCATGCATTCTAAATGTCTAGGATCTGCAACATAAACATAGACAACTAAGGCTCTTGGTCCATAACACTACCAAAGCACGATATAGATGACTCTTGGTCCATAACATTACCAAAACATAACATAATATTGAGGTCATGTTACCAAATCATATCAACATCGTCATCACTTTATTTTGTTAGTTTTGGCTACTTTAACCATTAGTTGTCCAACTATCCATTGACAATGCACAAAGGTACTGGCCCTATTGTCATATAATAACCATGTCATAAGGCTTATAACAACTTTAGTTTTTTTTGTAACAACAAATTTGAATCACTGATGGACCACTAGAGTATCATCATGCCACCAGCGGAGCCACCCGATTATATTCATCTCCACTAGGCAATATGCCTATACACTAATTCAGGAGGAAACCCAATAAATATGGGAAAACCTCCTTGTGGGAATCGAACTCAGGACCTATTGGTTCCAAAGCCTTATCTTATCCAACCTCCAAGATGCCACTAAGCTATAAAGCCATGGGGAAAATAATGTCACCAGTAAGGTTTGAACCCAAGACCTTTATTGTTCCAAGACTGCTTTAACATTCATCCCGAGGGACTTAACAGATTAAAAACTATTTCCTAATATAACGTTTCATAACCATTTTCCTTTGCCTTTACACTCATAAAACTTGTCAGATTTGCATTTTCGTTTAAAAGCTTCCCTTTAAACAAAACTTTAACCATTGAAAAAAATTCTGACAACATTGCGCAAGAAGCCAAAACATTTCATAAACCTTTGTTTGTTTCAAAACCATATCCATTCACTTTGAACACTTTAATTGAGAATACTCAATCCTTCCTTGAAATCTTGCATTTTCTTTGAATCTAAAACAATAAAAATATGTAGGCACGATCTTTCAAAGGTTTTAAAACTAACTTATCATGCCAATACATAATTGTTTCATAAAAATCATTCTTAAGAAGGCACACCACAAAAAACATGTAAAAGGGTATCTTAGAACTCACCTGGTAAAATTCTTTACTTACCGCTTACTAGACTTTCCCGAACCTTAGGAACACCTAGTCTATCTGGCTAAAGGTTCACATATTAAAAAGGGTGAGTTATAACTTTCGCATGAATAATGTGGTGAAACCTTAGTTCCGTTTGAACATTACAGGTTTCACCTAACTTGTATAGCGAAAAATAGGTTGCGCCTAAAGACATGTATATTTCAACAAGCGTATCTTCGTTGGAAACATGGTTTCGCCAAAAGGAAGGTTTTTCTCAAAGGTATGTTTCGCTACAACAATCCAAGTTTCGCTGGAATAATTGGGCTAAACTTCGAGCAAAACCCTAAGATTCATTGATCGGATGTCGAGGTCCAGTCAAAGACAGAGTTAAAGAGAGTTCCTTAGTACCTTTAGCAATATATTTGGTGGTAAGAAGGGTTAACTATAATGAGTTGTCAACAATATCGTAAAAAACAATCACGTCCGGGGTCGGATTAGCAAGCAACTAGGGTTAGTTCACACAAATGGTATAATGAAGTTGGGAATTCTAATGATCTTTATCGGGTTTGGGAAAAAGATTAATCAATAATCTTAGACATCAAAATTATCAAACAATTGGACAAAAGTATATTTCATGAATCAAGATTCAATACCACACAAAACCCTAATACAAACCAAAATGAACAAACCATTATCTTTTCACAATGTTTATGATGCAAGAAAACCATTAACAATCATGAATTCATCACCAAACTAACAAGTGGTTTGCATCGATTTAACCATCAAAGACTACACAAGTGTTTCTACCAAACCAAATATGAGAGTAAAACCCTAGCCTACTTACAATCTTCACCCGGGGATGATTTGGGGAAATTAGCCTAGCATTGTGGATGAAATCATGCTGGAATATTCAATCTTCGTTGTTGTTTCTTGGATTATGTGTTAAGGAATGCGAAGTGATTAGGAAATGTCAAGTGGGTTAAAACATGTTTCAAAATCTGCAATCCCCATATTAAAATCGAAGTTAATGGCCAAATAAACATAAAATCTCGAATCAGAGAAAGACCACGCGTCGGTGACCCATAGGGAGGCATCGCCAAAGCCCTCCCCTGCTTTGCTTGCCCGTTTTGCTTAGTTTGGCTCGTTTGCCTCCCGGTTGGTCTATCTTCGATCCTAATGCTCTGAAAAGCCTCCCAAACGCACCTTTTTTATGTTTATCTTTGATCAATCGATCGAACGGATAGGTGAGAAAGTCCTTAATTTTTGCTGGAGTTAAATGCTTGGTTGGTCCCTGTGGTTTGCAAATATTGCAGACTTGATCCTAGTGGTTTAATAATTACAAAGTTGGTCCCGGTAGTTGAAATTTTTGCACTCGGGTGGTCCTTGTCACTAACTCATGTTAGATTTTTCAGTTAAGTGTGTGTGAAATGACGTATTTACCCCTCAGCAATTAAGAAAACTAAAAATATATAAATTATAATTATTAATAAATTCAAGGGTCCCATTTCCTACACCTGCCCCTCCCCCACCCCAACCCTCACCCTCACCTTCTTCTTCTTCAATCCCCCTGCTTTCTTCCTAGACCACCATAACCACCCATTTTAAGGTGACGATAAAACCTCCGCAACCACTGTCTCACCTCCACCACTGGTAACCCATCACAACCGCCGTCAACCCACCACAATTACCTCGACCACCATCTCCCATCCAGCACCGAACACCCACCACCACCGTCGTCAACCCATCACAACCACCTCCACCGTCGACTTTTCACCACCGAACACCCACAATCACCGTCGTCAACCCACCACAACCACCGAACACCCAGTCACCCACCACAATCACCTCCACCGTCAACTTACGACTACCACCGAATCATATACTTTTGATATGGCAGCCCGTGGTGGCCGGCGGTTATATAATTTTGAGACAACAGACTGATATCTTAGCAACATTTCATCCCTCCATATTTAATTTGAAAACTTGAAGCGTACTTGTGAAGTTTATCATACTGATATCTTGACTTGTTTTAATTTGAAGAATGATATCTTGACTTGTTTTATCATAGTGAAGAGCATTGTGAAGTTTATAGAGACATATATGAGATGGCCGGTGGTTACCATAGAGAGAGAAAGAGATGAGAGAGAGAAATGGATGGGGAAGATAGAGGTAGGCCCCATCTTTATACATGGCATTTATGTTATTTTACATTTATTTAACTGAAAAATCTAACATGAGTTAGTGACAAGGACCACCCGAGTGCAAAAATTTCAACTACTGGGACCAACTTTGTAATTATTAAACCACTAGGACCAAGTCTGCAATATTTGCAAACCACAGGGACCAACCAAGCATTTAACTCTTTTTGCTGAATTAGGCATATATCCGTACACTCATAGTCATCGTTTTATAATGTCTAATTATTTATTTATATTAATTAACTGACTTTAATTACTATCCTAATTTCACACGCCAGTTTTATGTTTCATCTAACACACACACACACACACACACATATATATATATATAGGGAATGATAAAATGAAAACCCACTTGAGTTGAGAAAACTCAAGAAAACCCTATGTAATATTTTTATTTTTTTCTAAAAAAAATAGGGAATGTAAGTTACATGTTAATGAACGCTTTGTAACAAAAAAAAAAATAAAAAGCGCCGAGTGGATTTTTTTATAAAAAATTACAAAAATTCTGTTTTTTAGCATTTTTTTGTAAACACTGAAATTTTAAAAAAATTTATAAAAAAACCATTCGGCGCTTTTTTTTTGTTACAAAATGTTCATTAACATATAACTTACATTCCCTATTTTTTTAGAAAAAAATAAAAATGTTACATAGGGTTTTCTTAAGTTTTCTCAACTCAAGTGGATTTTCTCTCTCTCTCTCTATATATATACATATATATATATATATATACATATATATATATATATACATATATATATATATATATATTCCTAATAGATTAAAAATACTATGTTTAACTGTTGTGTAGCTTTTAACCTTTTTCTATATATTTAGCTTTTATCTTATATTAAAAAAATTACAATAAATGAAGGTTTGTTTGAATACAAGAGAATTACTTTTATTTTAAAAATTTAAAAGAATGAAATTTACTAAACAATAACTACATTTAATACAGACGGGGTTTAAAACTGAAAAGAATGAAATTTACTAAACAGTAACTACATTTAGGGGTGTTCAAAATTATCCGTATCCGAAAATCCAATCCGAATTATCCAATATCCGAATCAGAGTCCGAAAATTCGGATCCGAATTTTCGGATATTTCGGATTCGGATAGTGATTTTTAAAAATTTCGGATATTTCGGATAACCAAATATCCGACAATATCCGAAGTATCCGAAAATTTCCGAAAAATATCCGAAATATCCGATAATTTGTATTCGGATATCCGAAACTATCCGAAATATCCGGTTCCAAATATTAAAAAAAATAATAATAAAAAATTTGGATATTCGGATATCCGATTCACTATCCGATCGGATATCCGAATTTTCGGATACGGATTCGGATAGTGAACTCTGGTATCCGAAAATTTCGGATATCCGAATTTTCGGATATCCGGTTTTGAACACCCCTAACTACATTTATTACAGATGGGGTTGGTGATTCGGTGGCCCATTGATAAAGGAAAAACCTTGAGAAACACTTAGATTGAAAGATTTTGGGTTCAAATCTCACAAACGATATAAATATAAATATTCACCTAAAATTATTTAATATAACTATATTAAAACAAATCTAACCTTCTTCAAAAAATACCACCCAAATTTAATGCTTTTTCATTGTTTTTTCTAGTGTCCAACAAAATTCGGTTACCCAGGTACAACCATAGGAAAAAGGCCATGCACGCTCACAATCGCAGACAGAGCTGGTGACCTGACCTGTTACCAATTCCAAGGGAAACGCCGCCCGAAGGCCCACTGGTAAACTCTGGCTCACACAAGACATTTTGTCACGAACGAGACTTCAACAGGCAACATGCCCTAAAAAAGGCATCCAAATACCGCTAAAGCACTTATTTTTTAAAACAACAATTGTCAAGATACTATCCACCGGACAGTTTAGACAGGGCAGCCGCATGTACGGCTATGAACTTTTTAAAGTATTCATATAAATAATAAGTTGTGTATATGAAATTATGAATAACAATATAAATTATAAATGAAGGGTTTACCATTAATAAAATATGCCCTTTTCATATGTCAAGATATTTGTTCCTTCAAAATTGGTTTTGATCTTTGAGATCACCCAATTGATGTTAAAAGTAATGAATGTAGTCTTTTTACATTCAAAGGTTATATTATTACTTATTGTTGTTTATTTGATTTAAAGTACCAAGATGGAAACTTATGGGGCATAAGAAGTTACAAATTCCTCTTTAAATACACTATTTATAGATATTTTTACCATAACTCGTTGACATTTTTACCATGACATCTTTATAGATATTTTTACCATAACTAGTTTAAAAGCTTGATTAATGATTGTGTAAATTATATATAACAAATTACAACGATTAATAGTAACTCAATTAATTACATTTGCTAGAGTTGCACTCTGGGAGGACAAAGTTCAAGATAAATGTTTGTGGAGACTAAGATTAAGGTTAAGAACTATTATGGGATGAGAAATATGTGGTTGAGCTTTGTTTAAGGGCCTGGGTTTTTAATACACTTGAAGGTGGACTTTGGATGTGATTAGCTTCATGTATTTATGTATGTGTGTTGTTATGGTGGAGGGTATGATTGCCCTACTTCCTGCAACATCTATCTCATCAACTTTAGTGTCAAGATTAGATTTCACTACTTTCTTAACCAGTTTGCCAAATTACAGAAAATGTACCTGCTTCTTTTGCTTCTCATATTGAATGTCTTTCACCTCTACATTAGCGCCACATTAGATTCCACTAGATATTTAACATATAGATAAATATACAATATTAAAAAATATCTTTTAAAATATTCCAATAGCTATATTACAACGACCAATTCTGAGAACGAGTACGCCACTTACCTTGGAATACGTACCTAATTTAGAAAACAAGTATGCACTTAAAGAGCGTTTGAGGAACCATGATCCGTGGGAAGACGAGCGCTCAATGGAGTCAGACTGGTCATTTAATTCATGTAACCATCTTTAATGCTTGCCACTCTTGCCAAGCTCTAAGGTATTCATTTGCTTCTCTTGCCATTTCCTTCTTGCCACATGGGGATCGTGCACCCTTATATGATGTTATAGTTTTCTTTTTCTTTTTTTTTCTTACTAGGTTATTATTTCACTCATTTTGGTATTTAGTAGCTTTCTTTCTCTATAGTGTTAGGCTGCTTGTTCGTCGAGGATCTCTCTGAAAGTAGTTTCTCTATCTTCATGGGTAGATGTAAGATTTGTCTACATCCCACCCTTTCTTGACCCTACTAATTAGGGGTGCAAATGAGCCGAGTTACTCGAGCTCGGCTCGGAAAAAAGAACGAAACGAGTTGAGCTTAAACAAGCTCGAGTCTGAGCCCAAGCCTAAAAACAAGCTCGTTTAGTAAACGAGCCTGAGCTTCACTTATCGAGCTCGAGGCGGCTCGCGAGCCTAAATGAACCAACTGTTTATATATTTTTTATTAATAAATTAAATGTGTATTTAAATAATAATAATATTATAATTAATATAAATAATTCATAAATAATAAACGAGTTGAGCCTGAACCAGCTCGAGCTTGAAAAACTATTAGAAGTCGAGCTAGAGCTTTAGAAACAAAGCTCAAATCGAGCCAAGCTCGAGCTTTCATAAGTCAAATGAGCTCAAGCTCAGGCTCGGCTCGCTTGCACTCGTATTACAAATAGCTTTGCTATTTACATGATATAGTAGTTACGGTTGTTATATATAGCTTCTAAATGAAAAAAGATGTATACATACACCTAAAACCTTGTTTTGCGAGGGAGCATGTCATGTGATGAGAGTAATGAGGAAATTATTATTTGCATCTAGTTTGTTTAAAATCACAAAAAGTAGCTCAAAACCTTGGATATCATGTGACATGGGTTTCACACATTTCTCATTTATTAAAAACTTGAATTCTCTCATAAAAAAAAAAGAAAAATAAATGTAGGGTTATTAATGTAATAAGATTTAGAAATATCAATAAATTATACATAAAGGGAATAAAATTTAAAACTTTTTTTTAATAATCTAGAATATAAAGAAAATATTTTGACCAAAGGACGGTGGTCAATGTTTCAAGAATTCTATCAAGAGAAAGGGTCTTGGTAGTTGGTACCAAAATGACCTCAAAATCACACTACTTTATAAATGAACCAAGTCTATTTTCCTGGAGTCATGGTCAATCAGGTCACATGACTAATAATGGGCATGCTTGACTCAACAAGAGACTGAGTCAACTCAGCCATGCTCCAGTTAACCTTGCCTGGCTGCATCAACTTAGCAACAATATCACAACATGAATTCATCACTGAGCCATCATGAACTCCAACAAAAACCGCTGATTTTCGACAATTTCCGTTCACCATGATAAGAAAAAAATAAACTTTTTTCTCCGTTGATCCTAGGGATGGAGGGTCGAAACAACGACAAAGTACAACAACAAACAACAAGTACTACAAATTAGAAGAGAAAACAATCACTACCAACCTACACGCACTAACTAGATTAAAAACGAGTCTTTTAAACAATTGAAAGCCTTTTATCTTTCCTTGCCTCTTAACCCCTGCTGCTGATAAATCTACAAAAAATCATCGGTGACACCAAAATTAGCACCAAGAAACATGACAAAGGTTTCTTGAAAACATTTGTTACAAAAGTTTATGGATACATAACTGTTGATCATAAAGAAAAGAGCTAATTGTGTGAATTAAAAAATTACAATTTTGGTTGAACTCCCACATTTGGTTTTGATTTAACGTAATGTGGATAAATAAGCAAAAAAAAAAACCGCTTACTTTTCAAATACTTGCTGTTAATAGCATCAGTAATTCGAAAACTATTTAAAATAACAAGATTACAACATACTTTCACCTTTTAGTAATCACAGCAACCATAAGTTAACTTACAAAGCTAGTATTGGTTTAAAAAAAAAGATGGCAAGCATGTTGTTATTTCAGGTAACGTTAAAGGTATCCTGCAATTAATGGTGAAAATGCTAAAGAATGCTGCTATTTTGTGCAATTTTCCCAAGCTAATGACCCGGTTGAAATTAGGGGTGTAAATGAGGCGGAGCGGCTCAAGAGCTATTCAGGATTGGATCGAATGAACCAAGCCTTAACGAGCCGGAGCCTGAAATATGCCCGAGCTCGAGCTTTACATACAAAGCTCGTTTAGCTCGCAAGAGCCTAAACGAGCCGAAACAAAATGTATACTACTTTTTATATATAAAATATCTACTATTAACATTGCGAGCCGAGCTTTGACTGATTAAGCTATCGAAGCGAGATCGAGCCGTGCTTTTAGCTCGTTTGAAATGTTCTCAATTTACCTCGAGCCGAGCCAAACTCGAGCTCTTGGGTTTTACTTCGAGCCGAGCTTGAGCTCAAATAGAAGCTCGAACTGAGCCAGCTCGAGCTTCGTAAAGCATGACGAGCCAGGCTCATTCCTAGTTGGGCTCGAGCCCGGCTCGTTTGAAATGATGACATGGCAGCTCATGTGTCGTTAGCTGACCAATATTAAGTTTTTCGGACTTGATGTCTGACACCGTCAATTAAGAAATATTAAAGCGAGAAACTTTGAAACTCATGATTGTTTATTCTTGGGTTAAAAAAATGTTACTTGAAATAGAGATTTAACCAATGTTGGTTACCATTAATACAATATGTCATGATAATAGTTATTTACCTGTTTCTCCTCTTCTGTCAAAGTGCTCCATAAAACTTGAATTCTTTTGCGAATGATACTTTCCTGACCATGGTACAAGGGTTTTAACCTGATGTAATGCTCGGTGAAAAACACGTCATACCCGCTTGTGTCTGGTTCAGGTGAAGGTTCCCTTATGGCAAGCTGATACATATTGTGGGTCCCATGAGACGGTGCTGGCGAATCGGACGGCAGATGGTACAAAAACCCCGACAGTTTTTCAGATCCTAAATCCACAGTAACCAAATAACCTTGATCGAAACGGTTATCGATTGTTCCAGTTACTCCTCCACCAACCTCAATCTTTTGCCTTGCTGTACCACATAAAAAAAACATGTTCAAGAACTAACAAAGAACATCATGGAAACTGGCAAACATGCTAAGTAGTTAATGCGGTAAAAAATCGGATATCCGTCAAGGACCGATATTTGAGATATCGGTTATCGCGGTGGGATATCGGTCACTATGCGGTTGAACTAAGAAGAAAGGTACTAATATCGGGAAATCGGTGATATATCGGTCACTATCGCCGATAATCTCATTACCGATATTCAGACCAATATTTTGCACCGATATTTCACCAGGAGACCGATAACCGATATATCACTGATATATCAGTGATATATCACGATATTAACTACATAACAAACACGTGAATTAGACGATAGAGTGGTAGACCTTACCAGAAAACAGATTCTTGACAGAACCGGACACTGATCCATGGGAGACCTTGTTTGTTGCATCTGTTGCGAAGGACGAAGTATGGTCATTCATAAAGCTTTTACTTTTTCTATACGTTTAAATATATGATATAATATGTTCAAGATTTAAGTACCATGTAGACCGATAGTGGGGGTCTTCTTGTGAAAATAATAAACCTGCTCGAAATGATAGAGCAAGGAAAGATAATACTTGCGCAAGACAAACGAAGCGTTTGTGATTGTGGGGCCAAATTTGAAAACAGCCATTACTTCCTTCCATCTTCGGTCGCTCACAATCTGTACAAAAATATTTGTATTTATGAGATACTATAATTTCTTATATTACACGTGATCATAGTTGTCAATAGCGAAAAGCAGATGATAGCGACAAGCTACCTATACGCTACGTAGCGATAGCGATGAAATAACGAAATAACGGGCGCTATTTTATGTTTAGCGAATACACCAGAAAGAAATTTAGAAATATTTTATAGGTATCTTTTATGAAAAATATGTTGTATTTTTCATCTGAATACGTAATTTATATTAAGTAGTTATATTAGAAAGAGGAAAAAAACTAAAATCCCGCTATTTATATTAAAAAAATAAAAAAAAACCAGAAATCCCGCTATATTCACGCTATGGAATCGCTAATCAACAGACTACGAGATATGGCCATAGCACGAGCGATAGCGAACACTATCTTCGCTATTGACAGCACTGCATACGATTCATAAAAAACTAAAAAGATGCTTAATCATTTGTTTTTTAAGACAAATGAAATAACAACCAAACCTTTTCAATGCCGCCTCGTGACGTGACTTCTATAAATAGCCGGTGTAGATCTAAAGACGACCCTCCAATGACAGGGATCCTAAGTACATGAGAAAAAAAAGAACACTATCAACTTTTAAGTTATTGATTTCATATCATACACATAAGACAAGGAACAAAGATATGAAGGAAACTAATAATGACAGGGTTGGGGAAAAAATGAACATAGGACAACAATACAATCAACAAAGATCGGTATTCAAGAAAAGTAACACCAAAAGATAATGCATGCAAGTAATGGCGAACGGAAACTGCGTTTATGGTAGAGTTGTAAGCGTGTTGGATAAACAAACAAACGTACCCAGTAAAATCACACTCGGAGCGTAGGGTCTAGGGAGGGTGAGATGGGGGCAAACCTTACCCTATATCCGAGGAGATAGAGGTTTCTCCCAATAACATCCCCCGATTCAACAAAACTTATATTTTTAAAGTGTAACATACAAATAAGATATAGTGTATACTTGAAGTAGAAGAGAAAGGAAAATAGAAAGCATGAAAAGGGATCACAAAGCATCTTGAAAAGTACCTATCACCGATACCTATGCAAGCATGTTGGATACGGTTGATAATCATGTTACGTATGGTATTTCATATCCGGTTATCTTACCGTATAAAAATAAAAAATCCAAAACAAAGTCAATAGTACTGAAATTACTTTGTAATATGCCATAAATAGTTAAATACAATCGAGGAACTATCCAAATAACCAGAAAGAAAAAAAAACAACATGGTCAAATACAATTACGAGCCTTTGACAACCTACAGAAGTCGATTACAAAAATGCTCAAAATGGGTTATATGTAAACACCAAGACAAGTAAATTAATAATCTAATCTTAGATACATAAAACTCACTAAACTTATCGGAAACTCTAATTGGTAGTCCTGTTATATAGATAAGTAATGTTATTCATATTGCAGGATTACATGGTCTGACATGCAAGCACAAGTTTTTGGGTGAATATAAATGATATCCCTTTTAACTAGTACTAAAAAAACATATGCTTTAACCGAATACGAACTCAATTAAATACACGATTTTCACACTAGCATGCGCATCACTAGCACGAAACTCGAACATTTTATATACGAAAAACCGATCAGTACAGAACACTTATGCTGAACAAAAGAAGAACAAAACATGGGCTTTCAAACTTCCTTATATACCCAATTTTTCTCTTAGCTATATTTTATGATATCTGGATTATAGACTATACCGTACTACACTATACACAAAAAAAGCAAAAAATGACAAAAGAAGAGGTTTTTGGAGCCGGGGTCTAGGGAGCAGCCTCTCTATAGAAGTAAGGTCTACCTTCATCACACCGTTTTTAACCCTACTAGTAGTTCAGCTATGAGTGGATTATACTAGGTACTTTGTTCGTTAGTTTGTATATGTACCCAATTTTTTAAATCACAATTCAGAAATGAAGCTACATATAACAGAAGCAAAAACCAAAAAAAAATAAATAAATACATTTCCAGAAATTAGGGTTTAATACTCAGCAAGGACAGTGGCAGCTTTCACTGGCAATTAGGTTATGATTACACATAACAACACTTAAATTTTGACCAGACCCACCACACACACTAGTAAATTGGCTAACAGTATTTTCAAATTCCTAAATTTCTAAAACCTAATTTCAGTCCAAAAATCAATACACATCATCCAAACACACACCACCAACAAGAACAAAATCAAACGCAAATTCAACTTAATTCCATTTCACAACCCTCCCAACTTATTCCCCCAAATTCCCACAAAAACTTTTCCCAAATTAGAACCCTTTTCTCACACCAAAAACCCCCAAACCCACCAACACTTAACCATCAAACCCAAAAACAAACATCAAGATCAAAACTTTCCCACACCATTCACCTAAAAATGCAAACTTTAAACATGGGTCATCAACAAAATCAGCAAAAACAAAGAATGCATATAAAAAAGATTAAAAAAAGACAATACAAATCAAGAAAACAAGAAGAAAAAACAATGTGTATGTACTCACTTGAACTTGGTGCCGAAAACAGAGTGAAATAATTGAAGTTTTTCCCAGAAAAATTGAGGGTTTTGAATAATTTCTTCGTAAGAAGCCTCTGGTAAAGGATATGTGGTCGTGGATGAACCGTAACCGTTGGTAAAGACTGCCGTTTTTGGGCCGTATGAGAGATGAGGGGCCGACATTTTTAATCGGAGGTTAACAAAGATTCGATTATACGTGTAATCATACACAATAAGACTACTACTAAAAGAGGTGAAGAAAAAAATGTTGAAAAATATTAAAAAGACTGTGGATTTATTTCGGTTTTTTTCATATCACAAGATGATGAACATTGAACAATACTCTTTATTGGATACCGTGATTAATATCCACCATTTAATAACGCCATGAAACCTCCTTTATTTTTTTTTTAAATAATTTTCCTTTTAACTTTTGTTATGTTACGTAATCCGGTTTTTTTTTTTTAATTTTTAATGGTTTTGATTTAAAAAATAGAGCATTAAATTCAGAGTTAAAATGGGTCGTCTGAATACAGTGGTATGTTATTTTTTACGGTTTTTTATTAGTATAAAATTTTATTTTAATTTAATAAAAGAATAGTTTTGGAGGTTATTGGTCAACGGTCAAAGACTCGAAGAGATAGCTATGTGTGTAGTATATGTGTTTAGAATATTTAAGGTTCTTTTTCTTTATGCAGATGTGGCCTTTTTGATGTTCCATCTTTTCTTTTCTTTTATTTTTTATTTAAAATATAGAAAAAATAAGGTGATGTTATAGCTCAAAATATTCATTTAGGTTGAATTAGTCTAAAATATGAATAATTTGGTAATTAATCTAATAGTTAAAACATATTATATTAACTGAATGTAGATGGAAGAAAAGGTTTTTGTTACTTTTTATTTTTTTTATTTAGAGTCCATTAAATTGTAAAATCATTTTGGATATAAATGCTTACACATACATAAATATTTTAAATAAGCCAGCTTGATAAGTTTTTGCTTTTTAGTTCATTCAAATAAACAAAATTTATGAGTTATTGATTATTAGTACTTTTTATAATTTATATTCGTAGTTTTAGCTCTCTAAAAATTAATGGCTCACAGTTCATGTTTATATGCTCTAAAGTCTAATGGTGGTTCATGTTGTTTCTTTCTTTCTTTTTCAAAATTGTTTTGAATTTCATTATTTATGATATGAAACATTGCCTATACACAATTTAAATATATTAGATATGTATATTATATCTATGTACATGTTTAAACAATTAAACTTATATTATATTATATAATATGAATAAATATAAGTACAATATCATATGTTATTATTATACCGTATTACATTACATTACGCTATACATACATTTACTATGACGGGGAATAGTGCCAGATACAGCCTAACAATTGGTCATTGGGCCATCATTTGTTTGTTTTGCTTTAATTTGACGTTAGTGTTCCGTATCTTGTTATTATACATAATATAATAAATTATCATATAATAACAATAAATGCATGAAATAAGAAAAGACAAATTAAATACAAGAACTAGTGCAAATCATCACCGCGGATATGGGTTCCCGGTCACCCGTGGCCTCCTTAAAAGTTGGACTTAATTTCAGAAATGTACCTACCCATTTAGTCTAAGTTTCCAATATATTTCTTGCCTAGAAACATACACACATACCGTCCAATAAGTACCGGCTCAATCTATTTTAGTTGTCTCAACCAAAATTGTGATTCAAAGCCTTTTTAAATAGAAAATGTTAAGATAATGATCATAGTAGTTTTTTTGGACCTTTTCCACGCCATATCAATGAATACTTGATAAATAAATATATAAAAAAAAAAGAACAAACAAAAAATCCGGTAGGTATAAGAGAGAAAAATGATACCAAACAAAAAAAGCAAGGCATTTTCTTTGGTATGAAAGAAGGGTGTCATTTTGTGGGGTAAAAACGCTTGTATTGATCCCACATTCTGAATAACTCATACATATATTTTCTAAACTTACTTTTATCGTTCAGCACGAGACTTGAACTCTTACCACAGGAGAATGATATTTTTCTGAACACCATGTAGGTATCACTAAGACTATGTTTTATGGGTTAATTAAACTCATTGCCACATCATCGCCACGTCGTTGCCACATAAGAACTTGACCATTGACTAAATACATATTAACTATGTGTTGTGGGTTAACTAAACACCCAATATCAATGTGGCATGAGGGCCATCGTGAACAGGCACGGAACACCGCGGATGGGGTTAGTGTGGTTGTGGCATCGGCGTGGAGATTTTGGAAAGAATGGGGCCTCCAACAACGGTCATTTGACGTTCAAAAGTAAAAGAAAATTTTATTTATTTAATTTAATTTATATAAATCGTTTCCTTTTTCACAAATTTTACACCGAACACCTACTTGCTACCCTTTATTTTCCATTTTTCTCTACATTTTATAAAACTTCAATACACTTTTATGAAAATCATGTTTCCTTGGAGCAACTAAACACCCAAAGTTCATAAACCGCGATACCTGAAACTTAACCCGACGTAGTTCAACTAACGCAAGTGGCTCCATTAAAAGAAAAACAAAAAAGAAAGCATAAAAAGAAAACGAACAACGCCCCACCCGTTGAAAGAGTAGCTGAGAGGTGAACGGCTGCGAGGGAGACTGCTTTGGAGCGCTTGGGTTGACATCTCGGAGGACCCGACTACCGATATTTAAATGTTTTTTTATAGAGTAAATTGCCATTTTCGTCCCTGAGGTTTTGGCACATTTGCCATTTTCATCCAAAATGACACTTTGGTACCATTTTGCCCCCCACGTTTGTAACTTTTTGCCATTTTCGTCCAAATGCCTAACCTGGTTATTTTATAATGTTAGGTGGGTTATTTTTGAAAGAGTAAATTGTCATTTTCGTCCTGAGGTTTGGGCACATTTGCATTTACATCCAAAATGACACTTGTAACTCCTGCACCGTCTCCGCACAACAACTCGCAACTCTCGGCACCCCACCGTCCTCCGACACAACCTGCAATTCTGGCACCGTCTCCGGCACAACCTGCTACTCCGGCACCACCTACAACTCCGGCACAACCTGCAACTCAGGCACAAACCTACAAGTCTGGCACCGTCTCCGCACAACCTGCAACTCCGTCACAAACCTGCAACGTTCGGCCACCGTCTCCCGGCACCACCTGCAACTCGGCACAACCTGCAACCACTCCGGCACAAACCTGCAACTGCCGGAGTTGCAGGTGGCGCCAGAGTTGCAGGTTGTGTCGGAGAAGGTGCCGACTTGCAGTTTGTGCTCGAGTTGCAGGTTGTGCCGGAGACGATGCCGGACTTGCAGTTGTGTGCCGGAGTTATAGGTGGTGCCAGAGTGACAGGTTGTGCCGGAGACGGTGCCGGAGTTACAAGTGTCATTTTGGACGAAAATGACAAATGTACCCAAACCTCAGGGACGAAAATGGCAATTTACTCTTTCAAAAATAACCCATCTAACGTTATAAAGTAACTAGGTTAGGCATATGGACGAAAAGGGCAAAAAGTTACAAACGTGGGGGGCAAAATGGTACCAAAGTGTCATTTTGGACGAAAATGCCAAATGTGCCCAAACCTCAGGGACGAAAATGGCAATTTACTCTTTTTATATTATGTTTTATAATCTTACATTTTTATTGTTACATATTTTTTATTGTGTTATACTCTTTATATGTTACATATATTTTTTTATTATGTTACACTTTTTTATATGTTACATAATATTTTTATACTATGTTACATTTTTTTGTGATACATATTTTTATATTACGTTCTTAAAATGCTACATTTTATACAGGTGACTCTTAAAGAGCAACGGACTTTGGGAAGCATGTTCATGACACCTTCCACATCATTATGGAGAGTAGGGCTTATCGAAATGCAGACTAAATTTTTGAAAAATTGAGAGAAATGCGTAGAAAAGTCCGCCTTCAATGTTATCGTAACAACTTGGTCAATCAATGTGGCGGCCAATCAAGTGGTGCAAGTGATGCTAACTTGCATATCCATGCACACAAAGCCTATAAACAAGATAAAGATCACACGTTTATAACAGATGAAGTGTGGTAAATTTTAATGAAAAACACAAAATGGAATCTTGTCCTGCCTGCGGACATGCGGGAGCCACTGTCACACCCCAACCGATGGCGGAAACATCGGGGTTAGTGGCACAGGTGACCAGATTGTCTCACGAGAAATTTCCATAATACTATTCATTCAACAATATTTTAACGTCTAATATCCCATACTATTAAACAATACGTCATCAACAATGTCACGAAATACATAATTTTCTCATAAAACAATAAGATTCGATTTCCCCTAGATTTCATACATGAGTTCCAAATCAGAAAATACATCAACGAGCTAACTAAACAAACTAATCTAAGCATAACTCCATGCATCCAAAGCTAAATCCCCAACCTGTTACATACGTTAAAATACGAGTCAACACAGTTAAGTAAAGGTGAGCATACAAGTTTTTGTAATACTAGCATAATAGAGAAAGCGTTCGCGAAATAGTCTAACTACATATCATGATACACCGAAACATTTCACACAGATTAACATAGGCTCATTTCTCATGCTAACTACCGTGAGAAGGCTTGCGCGTCCATCCTAACTAGACTCCGTCTGATGTAAGCCACACTATAGTACCATACTAGCTAAGGAGGCAAGTTAACGAAAATAAGTCCTAGTCACATGTTTTTCTAGTTATCACGTTATTCGCGTGTGATAAACAGTTTGATTTTTGTGAAGTGAATTTGATATAGGAACGTATGTAACACCCAAAAAGTGCATTAAACGAAAATGGGTCAAGTATACTCACTGTGGGTGCGTTTAGGTAAGAGTTCGGGAATCTCGAGGAGTTGAGAAGAGCGCCGGATCAGCTTGCATAGGCGAACGGAAGTACATCAGTCTCTGAAAAGCTGAAACGGTTGAGTTGGAGCTTGGTTGTAGCCAAGTTCGAGCGAACTTGTATGGATATTGGTGAGTTTTGAGCCAAGTTCGGTCGAACTTGAGGAGTTTCTTTGAGAAACTTGTCAAGTTCGGGTAACTTGTAAGAATTCCTTACTGAGATGACAAGTTCGGGCGAACTTGTGTAGTTTCCTAAGAAACTAGATAAGCTCGGTCGAACTTGTAGGAAAGTTTGGTGAAAATAGCCTAAGTCGGTCGAACTTGACCCATCTGGGTGCAAGTTCGTCAAACTTGACCTGGGGAGCTGGTGATTCTTGAGCGAACTTGAGGTTTCCGAGTCCAAAATCTTGCATTTTCGCGTCGTTTGCTGAGGAAAATCGAGTGTTCATCCCCCCAACCCTGTGCTACTGAGCAAACTTAGGTCGGAGAGGTCTTTTAGAGCGGTTTTAGCCGTTTTACAAAAGCGTGGGCTAATCCGGGCGAACTCGGGGTTCGTTCGGATTAGTCCGGCTTGTGTAAACCAACATAAACGTCCTTGTGCTTCCAGATCTGGGATCTTGAATGATAGATGCTTCGTTTCATATCAGAAAATGAACAAAACATCATCAAAAGTCCGTATCTTGTGTAGAAATCAATGGTTATCAAAGGGTTTTTCTCAGATCTATAACTTACGAACCGAGATCTTGCAGATCTCGTGTTTGGGAAGCCTCTACTAACACCAAATGAACTCACATTACGTAGATCTAAGCTTAAAACAGAAGTTTGGAAGAAAAAGATGAAGATTTTCATAAAAGAATGAGTTTTGATGAAAACGAAGGCTATACCTTATGCCAAAATCGTTGTAAACTGTTGTAAAACGTTGTTGAACATCATTTTAGTTGAAATCGGGTTGATTCTTACTTAGAAAACAGAGGTTTTTGGGTTTCGGGAGCTCTGAGCGAAGTTGCAGCAAGCTCAAATGAGAGGAATGAGCTGGGTATTTATAGGAGAAGGCAAGAAAGTGAGCTGGTGGAGTCAAGTTCGGTCGAACTTGTACAAAATTGTACAAGTTCGCACGAACTTGTAAGATTTTCAAGAGGAAGGAGTCAAGTTCAACCGAACTTGACCTCTTTGAGGTAAAGTTCGAGCGAACTTGTGGTTTGGGAAGGATTCTCTGGGCCAGCCAAGTTCGGCCAAACTTGGTATCACCAAGTTCGAGCGAACTTGACCCAATTATTGGGTTTTCTTCGTTTAACGTGTTAAGGGTTCGTTTGATTATTCGGTTCGTATTAGTTAGTTATATTAAGCGTTAAATTAAAGCATTAAGCGTTATAGTTGATATAATAGTGCGATTTAATGATTTGAGAGTGCGAGAGCGATGCGATAGCGATCGTAATCATAACCATAAATACACATAACACAATAATAACATAAAACCACATAATTAATTGCGATTTGCGATGCGATGAGATTAGCGATGCGATTTAATAAGCGATGAGATGCGATAATAACGTAAAACACCATAATTAATTAACATAAACTTTATCATTAACCGAATCTCGGGATTACAAAGGTAGATAAGCGGGAAAACAAAATGGAAAAGATAACAATCGAATTTTCGAGTTGTTACAGTCTCCCCTACTTTAGGGAATTTCCTCCCGAAATTCAAGTAGTAGCTGTAACAAATAGATGCGGGTACTTGGCCTTCATGTCACTTTCCAATTCCCAAGTAAACTCGGCGCCGCGTTTGCCTTCCCATCGGACCTTCACGATAGGGATGCGAGAGCTCGGAGTTTCTTGGTCTCTCGGTCCATGATTTCCACAGGCTTTTCCACGAAATGGAGCGTTTCATTAATTTGCAGAACTTCGAGAGGTACATGGAGATTCTCTTCGGCTAGGCATTTCTTGAGGTTAGACACGTGGAAAGTCGGATGTACGTTGTTGAGTTCCTCCGATAATTCGAGACGATAGGCTACTTTGCCGATCCTTTCCATAATCTTAAAGGGGCCAACGTATCGAGGCGCTAGCTTTCCTTTCTTGCCGAAGCGGACCACTCCATTCCAAGGTGCAACCTTTAGGAGAACGTGATCTCCCACTTTGAACTGCAGGGGCTTGCGGCGTTTATCGGCATAACTCTTTTGACGACTCCGAGCTTTCAAGAGATTGTCTCTAATTGGAGGATCTTGTCCGTCATTTCTTGAATTAGCTCGGGACCGGTGATTTGTGCTTCTTCGATCTCGTGCCATGCAATAGGCGATCGACACTTTCTACCATACAGTGCCTCAAAAGAGCCATTTGAATGCTGGTATGATAACTATTAGTGTACGAGAATTCGATTAAAGGTAAATGCGTATCCCAGTTACCACCGAAATCTATGATGCACGCACAAGCATGTCTTCGAGGGTGCGGATCGTGCGCTCGGTCTGACCGTTGGTTTGAGGTTGAAAAGCGGTACTGAGATTGCGAGTAGTAACGAGGGCGGATTGAAAAGTCTCCCAGAGACGTGAAGTAAAGCGACCGTCTCGGTCAGAGATGATGTCACGAGGCGTCCCGTGTCGACAAATGACTTCGTCGGTATAGATTCGGGCTAACCGTTCGACCTTAAAGTCTTCTCGTATAGCAATAAGTGCGCAGATTTGGTAAGACGATCAACGATAACCCAAATGCTATCGTGACCAGAGGAAGTTTCATAACGAAGTCCATAGCTATACTCTCCCACTTCCACATCGGGATTTCGGGTTATTCGAGCAAGCCAGAGGGCCTTTGATGTTCGGCTTTAACCTTTGAACAAGTTAAGCACTTTGAGACGTACACGACGATATCCTCTTTCATGCCCGGTCACCAATACTTAGGACGAGGTCCTGGTACATCTTGCCGGCACAAGGTTGAATGGAATATCGAGATTTATGAGCTTTGGTCATTAGCAATTCACGGAGGTTATCACGGCTGGGAATCCAAATGCGATTGAGATAGTAATAAATACCGTCAGGCTTCGCTACGAGCTGGGTTTCGGCACCACATTTCATTTCCTCTTCCAAAGTATTCTCGTTAAAACAAGCGAATTGAGCGGAGCGAATCATGATTTCGAGATCATTCAAAGCTTAAGAGTCACGAACACTATATACATAGCTTCGTCGACTTAGAGCATCGCCGACGACGTTTGCTTTGCGGGATGGTGACGTATCTCGCAATCATAATCGTTGAGAAGTTCAACCCATCGACGTTGGCGCATGTTAGTTCCTTTTGATTAAAGATATGTTGTAAGCTCATATGGTCGGTGAAGACCGTACACTTGGTACCGTAAAGGTAGTGTCCCATATCTTTAATGCAAAAATAACTGCACCGAGTTCGAGATCGTGGGTTGTGTAGTTCTTCTCATGGATATTGAGTTGGAGAGACGCGTACGTGATAACCTTGTCTCGTTGCATGAGAACACAACCAAGACCAAGGTTTGAGGCATCGCAATAAACAACGAAATCGTCGTTTCCATCAGGTAAAGCGAGTATGGGAGCATTGCATAGCATACGCTTGAGAGTTTGAAAAGCTTCCTCTTGTTTAGAATCCCAAACAAAAGGTTTGTCTTTATGAGTTAAAGCGGTAAGCGGAACGGCGATTTTGAGAAGTCGGCGATGAATCGACGGTAGTAACCCGCCAATCCAAGAAATGAACGGATTTCGGAAGCATTCTTCGGTGTAATCCAACTCTTGACGGCTTCATCTTTGCAAGGTCGACTGAATTCCTTGACTATTAACGATGTGGCCGAGAAATTGGACTTCTCGAGCCAGAATTCACATTTGAAGAATTTAGCATAAAGGCGATTTCCTTGAAGAAGTTCGAGGACTAAACGGAGATGGCGCGCGTGTTCGTCTCTCGACTTCGAATAGATAAAATGTCATCGATAAACACAATGACGAAACGATCTAAGAAAGCTTTACACACACGGTTCATCAAATCCATGAAGACCGCGGGTGCATTGGTAAGACCAAAAGGCATGACCACGAATTCGAAATGGCCATAACGGGTTCGAAAGGCGGTTTTCGAATATCTTCTTCCAATACGCGCAACTGATGATAACTGGAACGAAGATCGATCTTAAAAAAACAAGTAGCACCTTGAAGCTGACCAAATAAGTCGTCAGATTCGAGGAAGAGGATAACGGTTCTTTATCGTGAGTTTGTTAAGTTCACGATAATCGATGCACATACGGAACGATCCATCCTTCTTTTTCACGAAAAGGACGGGTGCGCCCCATGGCGAAGTGCTCGGGCGTATGAAACCTTTATCAAGAAGCTCTTAAAGTTGCTCGATAGCTCGCGCATTTCGGATGGTGCGAGGCGATAAGGAACTTTAGCAACGGGAGTAGCTCCTGGGGACTAAATCGATACGGAATTCAACATCTCGAGTAGGGTAAACCGGGTAAATCGTCGGGAAAGACTTTAGGAAATTCACAAAAAACGGGAACATCTTTGAAAGTCTTCTTTTCTTTCTCCGGGTTCACAATGTGGGCGAGGAAGGCAACACATCGCTTTTGCAAGCATTTGTGTGCTCGAGTACATGACAAAAGCATCAACTTCTTTGAGGGAGTTTCACCATAGACATGGAGTTGATCACCATTAGGGAAGGGAAGCGAATCATTTTATCGAAGCATACAACTTCAGTATGGTTTTCACGAAGAAAATCCATACTTACTATGATATCGAAGCTACCTAACTGCATAGGTATGAGATTGATCGAGAAGATGTGGTTGTTGAGATCGAGATTACAACCACGCAAAACGGAGTTAACGGTAACGGTTCTTCCGGGGCGACTTCCACATCGAAAGTCTTTGGGAGTTTAGCGCGTTTACATTTTAAAACCTTTTCGAATTCTAGCGAATACAAAACAATTATCGGCACCAGTATCAAATAAACATGAAGCATAATACCATTAACGAGAAACGTACCATTGACAACATTTTTGTCATTCTGGCCTGACGGTGGTTCAGGTTGAAAGCTCTACCACGCGCAGCTGGTTGTTGCTGCTGCTGCGTTGGGGTGTGGTGGCTGCTGTTGCTGCGGCTCTTGTTTTACAGTACGGTTTGGTGCAGACATTGGCAAAATGGTTCGGATCACCGCACGCGTAACAAGCACGTGCCTTCGGGGCTTGTTGCTGATTGGCTTGGGGAGGAGCTGGTAAAGCTGGTGCTGCAGGGGCTAAGGAGCTGGCTGACGAGTACCACTACGGCAGCTGACTGTAAAGTAGCCGTAGATGTTGCAGTTTGTGCAAAAATGGCAATTGCCACCAACGGCATGATGATAAGTGCACTTTGAGCAAAAGGGTGCAGGCCAGTGTACGCACGCTTAGCTGGTGGTGCGTTTGGTGCTGCTGACTGGAGTGGCTGAGGGTTCGCTGGAGCAGTAAGAGCAAAGTTCTTGCTTGGGTTTTCCCTTTTGCAACCACGGCGACTGTTCTTTTGTTCTCGGGACTGTTCGGTAGCAGGAGCTGCTGATTCGGTAAAGGCCTGATTGCGACCTTGCTGCTTTTGAAGTAACCAGACTGAACTCGCTTGTCATTAATCTCAGCGGCAACTGGTAGGTCTCTTCGATAGTAACAGGGTGTGCTGCTTGCACAAAGTCAGCGACGCAATCGGGCAGAGCATTGAGGTACTTCTTGATTGCTTTCTCGGTCGTATCCACTTGACGTACAGATGATGCTCAACTGTTTGAAACGAGCAGTGAGGCCAGCATTATCGGGACCCTCTTGCTTGATATTCCAGAATTCGTTCTCCAACTTCTGGATCTCGTAGGGAGGACAAAATTCCTTGATCATAATTTCCTTAAGTTCCTCCCAAGTGAGTCCGTAGGCTTCGTCATTCCCACCCCTGTTGCGCTTGGCTGTCCACCAGTCGAGAGCCCTTGACTGAAACACACCGGTGGCATTGATAGTGCGCAGGCCTCGGTACATCCACTTTGGCGGAATGTGACCTCGATAGAGTCAAACCAGTGGAACATGGCACTCGGTCCTTCGGTGCCTGAGAAAGTAAGCGATCCACATGCTTTGAACTGCTTAAGCAGAAGCGGGGTTTCGGGGCATCTCCCTTGGAGTCAACTAAAGAGTTGCTGCTAACCGCTTGAATTTCGCTGACAATTTATGGAATCACCTTAGCCATTTCCTTGGCTACCATAGAGGCGATGCGCTTGTCGGCATTGCTGCGCTGGAGATTCCTTCGGGTGTGCGATCCCATTGAAGACATCTACACGAAGGATTTAGATTAGATGAGATTCGATTATAGTAGAGTTATGTTTAAATATTTATTATTATTATTCATATAAGGCACATAATCACATAAACACGTAGGCACATAAACACGTAGCACAGAAAGTAAGCAGGTAAGCACATAATTCACGTAAGCACACATTTTGCACGTATTCACCTTCTTATAAGTAAAGCGTAGCGCGTTCGAAATGCGATATAATAGCGAGATATAAGTGATATTTAATAGCGAGATAAGCGAGATATTACCGCGTATGAGACACACGTCCTCATAGGCGTAAGCGAATTAAGCGATTAGTTTTGTTGGTGTATTAATATAGCGTTTTAGATTACGAGAGTTGTGCGAGTTGTGCATGCGTTTATGGAGCGTAAATGTGATAAAGCGAGAAGTCGATAACACGAGAAATACGTAAAGCGGGAAATCGAATAAGCGAAAATTCTCAAAATTTAAACCATAAATAATAGTAAACTCGATGATGCGTAAATCGACGATACAGGCTTAAATCAATTGGGAGTGTCCGGGGTTTTGAGACGTTGACTACCCAAAGGATTCGATCATTCTCTGAATTCGACACACGATTTGGCCTAATAGACAAATGCTCTAGCCATACAACGGTTAACGGCATTTATCCTTCCAGTTACATCGTGTTCCGAGTCATCCAAGTAATCGAGACTTTGGTGAGATTGAAAATCGATTAGCGGAATTGGTCATTAAGATGCGGGTTTCACCCCTAACTTAACAACTTTATTCTAGATAGAAATGGAGATTTTCGTCGAGGTTTGGATATCACTCCTAACTCAACGAAGATATCTCGTGCGAGAGAATGCGCGGAGTGATGATCTCATCGAAAGTTCTCGGTTTTCACACCTATTCTCGACTTGATCACTCGTTTTGTGTGATACGAGCGTTTCCAACGTGTATATTGTATTAGCCTTAGGAAAGGCACATTTAAGCATTTATGGCAAGTAGTTTAACATTTAAGTCAAAGATAGGTCAATCGGGTACTTAAACATGCTACTAGGTCGAATCATGGCAATTCTACCTATTATCCTAAGTTATGGGCTCTAATACCAATCTGTCACACCCCAACCGATGGCGAAAACATCGGGTTAGTGGCACTAGGCGACCAGATTGTCTCACGAGATATTTCCATAACACTATTCATTCAACAATATTTTAACGTCTAATATACATACTATTAAACAATACGTCATCAACAATGTCACGAAATACATAATCTTCTCATAAAACAATAAGGTTCGATTTCCCCTAGATTTCATACATGAGTTCCAAATCAGAAAATACATCAACGAGCTAACTAAACAAACTAATCTAAGCATAACTCCATGCATCCAAACTAAGTCCTCAACATGTTACATACGTTAAAATACGAGTCAATACAATTAAGTAAATGTGAGCATACGAGTTTTTGTAATACTAGCATAATAGAGAAAACGTTCGCGAAATAGTCTAACTACATATCATGATATACCGAAACATTTCACACAGATTAACATAGGCTCATTTCTCATGCTAACTACCGTGAGAAGGCTTGCGCGTCATCCTAACTAGACCCCGTCGGGTGTAAGCCACACTATAGTACCATACTAGCTAAGGAGGCAAGTTAACGAAATAAGTCCCAGTCACATGTTTCTAGTATCACGTATTGAGCATACATAATCAGATCATTGGCGTGTCAGTTTGATTTTTGTGAAGTAATTTTATATATGAACGTATGTAACACCCAAAAAGTGCATTAAAGCAAAAAAGGGTCAAGTATACTCACTATGGGTGCATTTAGGTAAGAGTTCGGGATCTGCGAGGAGTTGAGAAGAGCGTCGGATCAGCCTGCATACGCGAACGGAAGTACATCAGTCTCCGAAAAGCTAAAACGGTTGAGTTGGAGTTGGGATGTAGCCAAGTTCGGGGGAACTTGTGTGTAAACACACAAGTTCGAGCGAACTTGTATGGATATTGGTGAGTTTTGAGCCAAGTTCGGTCGAACTTGAGGAGTTTCTTTGAGAAACTTGTCAAGTTCGGGCGAACTTGTAAGAATTCCTTACTGAGATGACAAGTTCGGGCGAACTTGTGTAGTTTCCTAAGAAACTAGACAAGTTCGGTCGAACTTGTAGGAAAGTTTGGTGAAAGTAGCCTAAGTTCGGTCGAACTTGACCCATCTGGATGCAAGTTCGGTCGAACTTGACCTGGGGAGCTGGTGATTCTTGAGCGAACTTGAGGTTTCCGAGTCCAAAATCTTGCATTTTCGCGTCGTTTGCGGAGGAAAATCGAGTGTTCATCCCCCAACCCTGTGCTACTGAGCAAACTTAGGTCGGAGAGGTTTTTTTAGAGCGGTTTTAGCCGTTTTACAAAAGCGTGGGCTAATCCGGGCGAACTCGGGGTTCGTTCGGATTAGTCCGGCTTGTGTAAACCTACATAAACTTCCTTGTGCTTCCAGATCTGGGATCTTGAATGATAGATGCTTCGTTTCATATCAGAAAATGAACAAAACATCATCAAAAGTCCGTATCTTGTGTAGAAATCAATGGTTATCAAAGGGTTTTTCTCAGATCTATAACTTACAAGCCGGGGTCTTGCAGATCTCTTGTTTGGGAAGCCTCTACTAACACAAAACGAACTCATATTACGTAGATCTAAGCTTAAAACATAAGTTTTGAAGAAAAAGATGAAGATTTTCGTAAAAGAATGAGTTTTGATGAAAAGGAAGGCTATGTCCTTGTGCCAAATCGTTGTAAACTGTTGTAAAACATTGTTGAACATCATTGTAGTTGAAATCGGGTTAATTCTTACTTAGAAAACAGAGGTTTTCGGGTTTCGGAGCTCTGAGCGAAGTTACAGCAAGCTCAATGAGAGGAATGAGCTGGGTATATATAGGAGAAGGCAAGAAAGTGAGCTGGTGGTAGTCGCGACTTGTCAAAATTGTACAGTGCGCGAACTTGTAAGATTTTCAAGAGAGGACAAGTCGACCGATGACCTCTTGAGTAAGTCGAGCGAACTTGTGGTTTGGGAAGGATTCTCTGGGCTAGTCAAGTTCGGCTGAACTTGGTATCACCAAGTTCGAGCGAACTTGAACCAATTATTGGGTTTTCTTCGTTTATTTCGCGTTAAGGGTTCGTTTGATTATTCGGTTCGTATTAGTTAGTTATATTAAAGCGTTTAAGCGTTATAGTTGATATAATAGTGCGATTTAGCGATTTGAGAGTGCGAGAGCGATGCGATAGCGATCGTAATCATAACCATAAATACACATAACACAATAATAACATAAAACCACATAATTAACTGCGATTTGCGATGCGATGAGATTAGCGATGAGAATGCGATAATAACGTAAAACACCATAATTAATTAACATAAACTTTATCATTAACCGAATCTCAGGATTACAAAGGTAGATAAGCGGGAAAACAAAATGGAAAGATAACAATCGAATTTTCGAGTTGTTACAACCACGCTCCAAACGATCAAAGAATGTATCGTCCATTGACATGGATTCAGATGCACGTTCCCATTTTAATTAAAATGATTCGGGCGACGAGTTTGAAATATCAGGAAAGCCGGTTCATGAAGTCGTCCTATGGGGAGAAGTCCCCAGAATGCAAAAGAACAAAGGCGTGGATCGTCTTCGAGTCAAGTTGATCTCGAAGCGAAAAGGTATTGATGAGCGTATCGTCGAATTGTTATCTCTCAAACAACATAAAACTGATGCCATCGATCTTATGGTGCTTTCGATGAAAGCTGACAATATGGATGGCGATGATAAAAAATACTCAACCACAAAAAGAAAAAAATTGATTCGCCAATAATTTCGTTCACAGATGAATTAGTTTTATTTTTAATGTATTTTATTTTAGCACTTTTTTTAGTCTAGCACTTTTATGTTTAATATTTTTTTTTTAATTTAGGATTTATGTTTTTATTGTATCTTTATTATTTCTTTGAATATATTGTTATATTTATTTAGTTATTTAAGGTAATTAGTTATTTACAACATATAAATAAAGAAGTAACATGTTGATACATAGAGGTTTGTACCCTATGTTTAGGGGCTTTTTCAAAAAAAAACTTGACATTATATTTTTAACCCAAAAGTGTTTGAAATTTTTAGTTTTAGCCTAAAAGTTTTCATCTTTTAAATTCGACCTCACAATATTTTACTTTCAACTTTGGTCTCATACACTTTACATATTTGGCAAATTTTTCGTTTTACGTTTTGTTCTAGATTTTGGAGTTAACATGGTGCAACGTGCATGTGTGGTTCAACGTTTTTACATGTCGTTTTACGTCGTTCTAAATTTTGCGAGTTAACATGGAGCAACGTGCGTTGTGTGGTTCAACATTTTTACGTCATCTATTTTCCCGCTTGACAAGTTCGCCGCAACACGCAGGATCCTAAATGGACTTAGTTATTATTTTCTATATTTTATGTTTCGGTCGAATTTCTTCGCATTAACTCACCACAACTTTAATGTTGGTGGTGTCGTGGTGTGTCACTGGTACTACTTGTCACAGTTTTACCCACCTTTGCAACGCGAAGGGCCTTAATACTAGTTATAATATATAAGTAATAAATTAATTTGTGATGACTAAAAATGATTGGGATAGCGTGCTTTGGAGTAAAAGGGGCGTGAAACCATGGCAGGGGTTGGTGAAAGAAAGTGAAGTAAAGGAGATGTGATGTATAGTGAGAATGAGGTGGTAGTTACTTTATGATGTGACAATGATGGTGATGTGGGCCTATACTATATATATATTATATATAATGTGCATGTGATTGGTTCCCCAATCCATGGGCCCTACAATCATTCTCATTAACATAGCTTAATGGGCTAACAAATTCACAATTCCATTCCATTCATGGCCACCGTCAACTAGCTGGCGTGGTGTATGTTAAGACGTATTTGTAAAATAACTTAACCCTATATATTTGTTTAGACTTAATTTATTGTCCAAATTGTCTATTATTTGTACTAGTAGTAAGACCCGTGTGAACACACGGGTAGGTTTAATAACGATCGAATAAAATACTAAAAAACATATTATAATATATCATTTAAAACAAATTAGAAACATAAAGTTATTCTTAAGCAACACTATGACTACATCATCACCGTAAACATAATTCCTTTAGTAAGAACTATCACCAGCAGCACATACCACATACCGATGCCTGCGATTCAAAGTTGAAAATATCATTAACAACTATACTAAGAAAGAACAAACACACGCCGCAATTGAATGCTTCAACAAAATGAAATCCAAAATAACTCTTATTGTATTTAACAGATCAGAAGAGACGAAGCGAATAACCAAGTATCTAACATGAACATTAAGAGTCTTATTAAGAGATAAATATATGACAGTAAGAGGTGTGAACCATTAAGAGCCAATATAATGCTTAAACGTTATGTGACAATCATATGACCAATTCAGATCAAAAGTTTTTAACCATCTAGACTCTGTATAAAATCTTAACCATTCAAAGGAAAATGTCTTAACCATTCAGTCTTTTTCTTGCGAAACAAACAGTCTGAATCATTAAGTGTTGAACCATTAAAACTTCTGAACCATTAACAGTCTTATTAAGAGGTAACAAACAGCCCTTTAGTTCTAAATCAATGTATTCCATACCAACACTGTTCCAAACCAAATACACAGTTAACTAACATAACTTACTTTAAAGAGCAATGTTTAGGCACACAACTTGCTAAAAAGTTGTCCTGAAAAGGCAATATAGTTCAATAAGTTTGTAAGGAAACCAAGATCTATTTAAATTACAAACAGGTTAACAGACCTCGTAGATTGTTGCCCCAAATACAGCGTTATACAAACTACAACATACAAAGAAATGAACTTTCACTTCAAAACGCAAAACAGGTAGTTGGAAGCGAACATACCTCGTAGATTGTTGCCACAAATACAGCGTTATACAAACTACCTCTGACTCGACGCTCGTTACGAACGACTCGGACGATAAAATAAAAATATTATATATTTACGACTCTTTACTTACTCGACGCTCGTTACGGATGACTCGGACGATAAAATAAAAATATTATATATTTACGACTCGTTACGGACTCGACGCTCATTACGGACGACTTTGACAATAAAATAAAAATATTATATATTTACGACCCGTTACTGACTCGACGCTCGTTATGACCGACTCGGCTGATAAAATAAAAATATTTTTAATTCCCTTCACTCGTGACGGACTCGATGCTCGTTACGGACGACTGGGATGATAAAATAAAAATATTCTATATTTACAACTCGTTACGAACTCGACGCTCGTTACGGACGACTTGGACGATAAAATAAAAATATTATATATTTACGACTCGTTACGACCGACTCGGACGATAAAATAAAAATATTTTATATTTACGACTCGTGACGGACTCGATGTTCGTTACGGACGACTCGGACGATAAAATAAAAATATTATATATTTACGACTCGTTACTACTCGCCGCTTGTCACTACTCGCTGCTCGTCACGGACGACTTGGACGACAAAATAAAAATATTATATATTTACGACTTTTTACGGACTCGACCCTCGTTACGGACGACTCAGACGATAACTAGGTCAACTAAACCCATAACATTGGAGTGATGTCACTAAACAATAAATATAAATAGAAGTTAATATATTTAAACAATTTCACCCTAAGAAAACAGTATTCAATCTGCTTTACCTGGTACCACTAACAATATGTTCAGTAATTTCTTTGCAAAGGCAACTAGTCTAATCCCTCTCATGTGACCTCTTCCAACTCCAATGCAACAGCGTTCGTTAGAATCCCATAATCATACCTGTCTAATAAAATAAATTTTGGACTCTCACATGATAAAAATCACAAAAAAATAAATATATTTAATAACTGAAAAAACAAAAAGAGAGCTCACAGTGTTATCTTTGCTCCTAATGTTCTTCCATAGCTTTTTGTACATATATCTAAACATAAAATAATCACGGTGTGCCTTGCCAAAGCTTAAAAAAACATGACCTCGAGCCAAGAACATATACTCGGACCTGCAAGAATGAAAACATTAGAATACAACATTAGAATACATGTATGGTGCATATATAATCAAGAGAACATGATACGAACCCAGCTAGCAGTCCAGGCCCAAATCAGGCCAAGAGTCAGCCAGCAAGGAGATAAAATCATCAATCGTCCTGTATGAGAAAAACGGTGTTTATTTTATAAAAATTAGGGTTCTTAAACCTTGTATTTGGAGACCTAATCCTTCTCGAATTGGATTATCTATCTTGTTTGTTCTTGGTTCAATCAAATCTGAATTTCAGATTCTATCATTTGGTTCCATTGCCGGGAAGTCGAATGGCACTTACAACCCGGAATTCGGTTATCTCTACCCAGTTATCAGCCATTGTGGCTCGATTAGACACCATCTTAGCAGCCATGAAGGATGATATTGCAGAAATCAAGACTCAAATGATCAGGGATGGCACTTATTGTGAAGGATCAGATGAGGATCGGAAGAACACGGTGGCAGGGGACAATTTCATGGCCGACAAAAGAAATGAGATGATCAACTCTGATAACCAGAAAGGTCACCATCAGATTTTGGAAACTAATTCCGATGAACCCAAATCACCAGCCATACCTCAGCCATCACAAACCACCTCTAAACTCCATCCTCACATTTCTGCTTCTAAGAAGCACGGGCAATCCCCAACAAGCAAACCGTTGGAATCGGTGGAGGAGGAAAAGAATACCGACTCTAAACAACTAACTGTAATTGAAGGGGGCACATATGATGACGAGGAAATCGTTGGAATCATACGTGCTATCAAATGGTCATCTAGGTGGGGTCAAGTTGCAAAAGACAAGGAAATTGCAAGGCCTTTACAATCTGTTTTCGCTTCTGGATGGGTCATCGAAGCAGGTCAGCCTACAATTGAATGGATGATTGCTTGGCAAAATGTTTTCCCTGCTTTCGACTTGAGGACAAGTCAATTTTCGGGCCGGAAGTATTGATACGAACCCAGCTAGCAGCCCAGGCCCAAATCAGGCCAAGAGTCAGCCAGCAAGGAGATAAAATCATCAATCGTCCTGTATGAGAAAAACGGTGTTTATTTTATAAAAATTAGGGTTCTTAAACCTTGTATTTGGAGACCTAATCCTTCTCGAATTGGATTATCTATCTTGTTTGTTCTTGGTTCAATCAAATCTGAATTTCAGATTCTATCAGAACACTTGAACAAAAGGAAAATATTCTTTATTGCCATGTAAAATCTAAAAAATGTGCTACGTCATTGGTCAAGTTTATTAGTGGCATCATCATCTGAGATTGAGTAGCGAGTTGCGGTCTCATTATCCGATAGTTGGGTATCTGGGCCAGTATCGGCTATAGTCTCGAGGACCTTTAACAAACAAAAAAAATAATAAAAAACAATCAATAAAAAACAAACATGTTGTAAAGGTAACTAACTACGTTTATCTCGTGCAAATTCAAGAAGCTCTAATCATCCGTTAAACAAACATAACTAATAAATCTTCTAGTATAATTAATAAGATATTGAGCACATGTACCGATCCTTAACGTAGAAAGAAGCTCGATTTCCAACATCACTATTAAGAATAGTGGAAGTAATATTCGAGAGACTGATATACACTCTCTGAGTAATGAACGGAATGACCAGCTCATCAATACCAAGAGAACAAAGAGGTTGAATAATAAAAAAAAAACTTAGACATCATTATTTCTTTTATCTAAAATTGTGATTTTACACATTAGTTCATAAAAATGTAAGATACCACACCTCTGAACCATCTGATTTTATACACGAATGACCAACTCATCAACACCAAGAGAACAAAGAGCCTAAAAAAGATAATTGTAACATGAGAAAAGATAGCTACAATTCTAGTATTAATAATGGTAGGAAATTTCAAGAAAGAGTTAAAAGAGAAATACCTTAGAAAACAAACCTGGAGTTCATGATCATAATCAAGCAATGAAATCGCAACTTCAACATTGCCTTTATTTGTGGAATCAAATTCCTATCAAACAATGAAATATGCACATAGATTGAAAAGGTTAGGATCCATACCAGATGTCCATATGGTAAAACTTTTACTCTGCTGAATTACACACTCAGCGTGTAACATCTCCTAAAAAATTCATATAAACAACATATCATCTATAACACATTCAAAAAATGTGATTAAGCTAAAAATTAGTCCAAATTGTTTCCAACAGATTGCAGTAGCTCATACCATTGGTTTTCTGGATGCAAGCAGTCAGGAAGTCCAAATTATCAGAAAAATTGAAAGCTCTATTCCACTCAACTTCTCTAAACAGCATAAAAAGGTTGAAAATAATATTTAGAGATTAGAACTACATTAGTTATTTAAACCGATCAGCTACTACAAGACCCAAAGTGGCTTCGGCTTCTTTCACCAGATCAGCTGCAATAATAAATTAGAATTCTATTAACATAAACCAGTTAGTCATTTAAACAACATTATCATGGTTAACAGCTTTAAAAAGTTGTAAACTAACCATGACATATGAAGAAAACCATCACCATAACCATCATATACTGTAATCATCTTCATAGAAGTTCAGGACTATTGGATCAAGTTTCTTAATTTGTTTTTTCTTACAATCAATTTAAAATATGCATAAACCACATAAGAGCCCTAATTTTAAAAGTATATGTGATTCAATCAGAGCTACCTGTTTTCATACAATGCACTATAAACAGCCAAACATCAAATGCCACCGGCCACAACCACGAAACCTCGCCGTCTACCGGTCGTTACTCCTGACCATACTGACAAAAATAAAACACAAAGAAAGGGGTGTTTTTTTAGTATTACAAACCAAATATCTACTATTAAAATCTGATCTTTTTAATTCTTTTCAATCATAATAAATCAAAGTTTGGAAGAATACCCAATACATATCATCTGTTCTTCAATCGACAAGCAGTGATTCACGGTTGATTCACCAGTCGCTCGCTCTCTCTGTTTTCTTGCCTGATCATTACGTCTGGCTGAGATGAATACATAACTGGCATGAAGGAGAAGACGGGTCTAGGGATTGAAAAGGTAGAGCATGTTTTTTAGGGTCTGGTGAAAGACAGATTTGAGCGGTGATTAAAACACCTGTCTTTATTTTGAATTTTGAAATTCAAATAAAGAGGGTTAAACAATTTATGTATTTTAAATTAAATAAATAAACTAACATTTTTAATAAACAATTTATGACATCAGCAAAAGTTACGTGACATATCTGGTTACTTGACACATAGGCAAAATTACATCAGCGGCTAATCTTCTTTTATAGAGAGTATAGATTTCGGTTTGTTAGGAGGACAACTATAGTCAATTGCAAGAATTTGAATTACTCATCTTTCTCTACGTTTATATTTTATCGTGTTATAAAATAGGTGAGAGACACTTGTTATAAAATAATGCGTATTAATGTCACTTTCTTGAATTTACAAGAGTGGACAAAGATAATTAGGGATGAGCAAATCATACTCGGAACCGGTATCAAATCGGTACGGAATTTACCAAATCGGGTACATTTTCAGTATTGATTCGGTACCGACTTTTAACATTTATTGATATTTACCGGTTTTCTCTCAATTATCGGTACCAAACCGTACCGGGTATATTCGGTACCGGTAACCCACTTTTGAGGATTTTCGATACCGGTCGGTACCGAGCTCATCCCTAGTGGACATCAATTTTGATATATTTATTAGTTTACGTAGTTATTACATGTAATTATCTTAACCTTTTTCTTCAAACAACAAATGCCAATGTAATTGACGGGGATCACATGTGGTTTGTATAATACATCATGTAATTTGTTTATATTTTACATCAGGAAAGCTATAACTATAAATGATGAGGACAATGTCCAAAGAAATAGAAGGTAGCGCATTTGGTTAACAATATAATCATGTCTGATTTATAAACCAAATACGTTTAGATGACAATTTTTAGGACTCATGAATTCAAATAAAACAAAAGGTACAATTTATATTTACTTTATAATTATCTAACTTAATTACTTGAGTTTAACAAATAAATTGTTTTGTCTGGGAAACTGAAAACAATGGGTTTTCTATGTTTGTGGACAGACTAGGGTAACTTAAAAAAATTAAATTAAACATCAATTTTTAACAGACTAACGTGACATTCTAGCTTTGGTTGGATTGTAGAGACTTTCGTTACTTAGAGAGAAGACCGAGGTTTGAAACTTGGTTTAAGGCAGATTAAGATTAATCTGATGTAATTTAAAAGTAGCAGTAGAGTAACATTCACAGTTTAGAAAAGAAAGAGGTAATTAACCATATATTAGTTATATACAACACTTTGTCTCACTCTTAAATTGGTTTTTATCCCATAGTTAGCGTTAAATTGGTTTGTACTTTATTTATTTGTACCATATGCAACTTCATTGTATCGCATTTCATTATTTTACTTAATTTATATTTGTTCCTAGGATTAGAATTGTAAACATGGATGTCAAGTAATAAGTTGGGCTATGTGTGTTCACAGCCTAAATCCTATTTTGGTTCCTAGTGTTAGATTTTGATTTCATGGCCTAAATCCAGTTTTGGCTATGTGGGTTCCAATGTGTTTAGCCTTAGAGAATGAGTTTTAAAATGAAAATTACAAATTTGGTGAGAATGATGTTTTATACAATTTTTGAACTCAGAATGACTAGATGGTGAATTGATATGTTAAATGACCCAAAGTTAGTGTTACAATATCACTTGCACCAATACTAATGTTTTCAAATTGTTAGAAGCACATTTGGTTGTGATCAAAACATGCATGTCAAGCTAAGACCAAGGGTTCATATTCTTTAATGTATTTGATTGAGATCAAATGAATCACAACACTTAAGTAAACATACTTGAAGTGTGTTTAGATGTTATAGTGAAATTTACTAAGTGGTTTATAATTATGCAATTGTGCACAAGATGCACATTACTAACTATTTTACTTTTTAGGAAGTGAACAAGGAGTGTATACTGTATAAGATTTTTTTTTCAAATGGAAATTACATCAAGATAGAAGGTAAACGGGCAACAGCTGGACCATTACCTCTAAAAAGATGTAGGAGCTTCAAATGATCCAGGTAAGTTCAAACTTTAGCTTGAGTTCATGTTGCCTCTTAACTATCTTGAACTCATCAAATTATTATCATATATTGTGGTGGACACCTTTGAATATTGCATTCTTCAAACATGTACTAAGCTTATTGATATTGACCAAGTATGTGTCGAAGTACAATTTTATGAGATTAGTGTCTAATTTTAAAATCTCATATGCTATATGCATTTCAATGTGTGTGATATGAATTAACCACTTAACGTGTTATCCTTGTCTGCCACTGAATTTGGAGGTTAGAACTAGCGTTGAGACCATGAGTTTCACACAAATGTAAGTTGTAACTTAATTCATTAGTTAAGATTAAAGCACTGTTGGCTCAGGCTTCCAATGACGAACACAAAAACCAAACACAAACGATTTGGAGACTAACACGTCTCATATTATCAAACTCATCTCGATAAATAAAACTGAATACTAATAAACCCTATATACCAAACATAAACTAATCCTAACCCAACTAAAACTCTATTTGTATAAATAAATAAACTCCTAGATAAACCATATCAGTTAAAATTAACAATTATCCCTAAAATAAATATAAAAGACTCAATAAATAATTCACAAAAATTATATATAACTCGTCTTAGTCTTTATCTCCTTAATTCAAGATTAACGTCTTCATAAAGAATCTCATTATACTTGAATCGAGTTATGATCACAAACTTAAAGCCTATGAACTTCATTATTGTTGAGAGGTTCTCAACCTTACAAACACCTAGAAATGTGATGTATAATTGTGCTAATCTCTTGTGAGTTGGTTTTTGAAAAAAACTTGATGTAACATAGTCTTAATACACCAAAAAATGCATTTTAAAGAGGGTGCGTATACCATGGAGAATACCAGTACGCCAAGCCTAACAACAATTTTCTTGAAATTTTACAAAATAGTTTTCAAAAGGTTTAAATTAACACTATGAGTTTGTTCTCACTTAGCATTGGCTAATCTTCCAAGTTTTAAAACATTTAAGGTAAAGGTTTACACTTTTATGGGTTGGCGCTTGTGGTTCAACCGATGATGAACACGCTTCTGAGAACTTGCCCTTTATTTGTCATGGGTTGTTACATACATGTAAATATATAATGCCAACAATCATACCCCACTCTCAAAACTAGTTTCAACTACATAGTTACTATGTAAGTTTTGTTAAAAACGTTTGCGCCCGTTGTGTTTTGAATTAAAGGTTATGTCTAGTTGTAAATGTAGTTTTTTACTATGCAAATAGTTTTATATTACCTTTTAAAAGGAGGGTTGTTTAAACGTTTGCGCGTGTGTTTTGTTAAGGATTTATTTTGTAACATGCAATTTTCATATTACTTTTAAAAGGGTAATGAGTTTTTCTTTCCAACATTTGAGTCTTCCACTCCTGCATCTAAAATCTCTTCACTTCCTATGCATGGTAGGAAGTTGATATGTTGCGTAAGTGTTTTAGTAATTTTTTTATTCTATTAATATGATACAAGACTACAATATATCTTATCTTATTCCTAACCTACATTGTGAATATCAAATTTGTTATCTCTACAACTTTAAAGAGAATCTTATAAAGGTGATCACTACCTTGATTAGTAAAAGAGAAGAGGTCATCACTATTTTTTTAGTCTGTAAACATGATTACTATCTTGATTAGTGAAAAGATTGTAAAGGTGATCACTATCTTAATTAGCGAGAAGATTCTAAAAGCGATCACTACCTTGATCAGTGAGAAAAATATAAGTGTGTCCACTACTTTAATTGGTAAGTTCTTTAAGAAAAAACCTCTTTGATACCACAAAGTAGATGTAAAGTGGGTTAGGTAACACCTATTATCTACCCGAACCGCTATAACTATTGTGTTCATGTGTCATTTTCTTCTCTTTTTAAACTTATTTACATATTTTCTTCAACTTATAAGTTCTTAACACAAAAATATCTTGTAAATAAGCAATAATCTTTTTTAGTGGTCATTACATTTATAAGTAATCTCTTTTAGATATAAAATATTGTTGATCCATTACTGAACATGATTGATTCATCCATTTTACCACATTTAACAAACCATCAAATGTCAATGACCTCTAGCTCAACTGGTAAGAGGATTTGAGTTCTTCTATGAAGACTCAAGTTCGATTCCCACTTTGTGCAAAAAAAAAAGAGAGTGAGGCACTGGTGCCTTAGCCAAACGGGTTTTGCCGGTAATTTCACCGTCATGCCTACGAGCAGGTGGGTTACCGGGTTTTCCGCGGAAGTGGTGGTGGACGACTCTGGTTACTCTCGGAGTACTCCGTTTGTCCAGTGGATGCCCCGAGAGTACTCGGGATTGATTTGTTGGCCGTTATAAAAAACAAACGGTCAAAACCTTTAAGAAAAACAATCTTTTGGACCATATATTCACTTCTGAATTTTCATTTTCACAAAACCTTATTCAATCAACATAATATAACCCTCCAAAAATAACTACTTTTCTCTCATATTGCAAACAGTACTGGCCCATAATGGAGAACAGAAAAGGGTAGTTATAGTGTTGCACTTTGCATGCCTCACATTTGCAGGTTCAACCTTTTTTCAGTTTCTCTAGTTCATCAAATTCCAGCAAAATTACTGCCACTGCACAAACAGCAGGTTGTTATGTAACCATTTTGTAAGCACAATCATATAATACTGCTATACGCCCTATCGCACCCTTTTGACTTTCGCACACATTACTCTTACAACCTCGAATTTAATCTTGAAAGTTGAAACAATTTTGTATTTTGGGTGGATTATACTTTTCATGTTAACAATAGTTGATGGTATGTAGCAAATCTGTACAAATTCGAATAAGGAAAGTTACCGAAAGTAACTTATTTGACTTTGAAAAGGTCAATGCTGACTAGAGGAAGTAGCTTACATGATTAGTATAAAGAAGAACAAAAGGGTAGTCTGGGTATTTTTCTGTGCATATGCCATCATACTTGTAAAGATTTACCTCTTCCTTTATCTCCTGTACACGAATTTCAACACAACCTTCTTTGCTGCAAAAAAAAAAAACAAATAATTGTCAAACTTAGTCTAATAGATGCAACTAGGGGTGTCAATCGTGTCAGGTTGATGGGTTGGTGGGTTGAAATGTTCAACCCGAACCTGACCCGTATTATTATTCGGGTCAAAGATTTCAACCCTAACCCGCACACATATAAATGCGGGTCAATCCCAACCCGACCCTGACCCGTTTAACCCGTATTTTTAAATGAGTCAAGTTAGCGATTTATAAGCGAGTTGTTGGGTTTTAAGCGGGTTATCGATAACATGTTTAGTCCTGAGTATGAGTTGGACAAGTAAATAATATAATTTGTCAAAACTAACATATTATGACTAACCATGTAAAATAAAAATGGAAAATACAAAAAAATGTGTGTGTATATTATATATATGTTTTTTTCCTAAATAGTTAAACGGGTTAATGGGTCAACTCGTTTTTATACTGGTCAACCGAACCCGATCCGTTTTTAATACGGGTCAACCCAACCCGGCACGTTTTTTCTAAACGGGTAGTGTTAGTCGACCCAAACCTGTTTTTTTTCGTGTCGTGGCTTCGGGTCAGATTGGGGGTCGTGTCAAGAATTGCCGCCCCTAGATGCCACCATACAAAAACTACTATGTGTACAACTATAAAGTAGCTTACACAGAATGTTAACTGCTGCAGCCTTTCCATCAATTCCGAAATCTCAAGTTGCCTAACCAAAGTGGCATGTAGCGTTTTCTTGGTTTTATCGAGATCAACTTCTATTGATTTGATCCTATCCATCGAATGTTGCAACATCTGCTCTTTCTCGGTGGGAATCTGAGCTGGTTTTGTTCTAAGTTCCTCCACCATCGTTTCAAGTTTCTTTAAACGCTCCAAACATGGAACGATTTGATCTGTATGAGAAGTTGAATCAATGGTGGGAGTGGGTCCCTCTGCGTTAGTTCCAATAGGTAGGCTGCAAATAGGTGTTATAAGTTTTTTTGCCAATAAGACTACTGGTCTTGTTATATATCTGAAGCTCATCTTCGCAGAGGCAATAGCTCTAAGTGAAGGATGCTGACTTGGCGATATTCGCAGCCCTTGATCAGAAGCGTTAGCTTCACTTAATTCACCATCGTCATCATCACAACTGTAGTAAATGGGTGAATCAGATGCCATAGCTTGCTGCATATAGCATGTATGTTAATGTAAAATAACATTCAAGTATGAATGTATGTTATGGAAGTATATAATGGAATTTTAAGGCTTACTTCATCACTAACTGATACCGATTCTGGGACCTTAAAACTATTTGGGCTAGTTAAACAACGATCATCAGCATCTGATCCTGATTCAATGATTGATTTATCATTTCCTCCCTGAAAATACAGTTTAAAAATTATGATAAAGAGACCATTGATGACATATAACTGTTCTAAGTAACTTATATGTGATACTTGCCTCCATGGTTTGAACACAAGAGTCATTTTTTTGTTGTAAACGGGCATTATTTACAACCTGCAAAACAGACAAAAAATTATTGTAAACAAGCACTTGTAATGTAAAAATACCTCGCTCATAGCTTAAATTTAAATAAAGACAAGGAGGCAATTTTGAGCCAATTATTTATGAATTGGTTGATTTGGGTTGTGTTTTTATCTCGAATGGGTCAAAAATAGCCACAGTCTGTTTCAACTAGAACCAGACATGACCCATTTTAATTTGAACCCATTACCCGTCACCTCCATCTTGCCACCTCTAGTAAAAGAGTTCAAGTTCCTTTTTTGACATGTTATACCTTCGATGTACTACATGAAAGTCTTATTTCTAAAATGAAACATGCGATGAGGTGATATTACAAAAACATTGTTACCATTCTAGCACAATCAAGGCTAAAGTTAATGTTATCAACCTAGAAACAAAACAATTCTTGTTGAATAGAATCAGCCATTAAGAAGAGTAAAATGCCATTTTCGTCCCTGAGTTTTGGCCAGTTTTGCGACTTTCGTCCAAGGGTCTGTTTTTCCGCATCTGGATCCAAAAGGTTTGAAATCTTGCCATTGGCTCACTAACTCCATCTATTTTTCTCTGTTGAGTCAAGGGTATTTCTGTCTTTTTTGTTAACTTAAAGGGCAATTCGGTCTTTTTCAGAGGTATTCGGTCATTTTACATAAAGTGAAAAAAGACCGAATTGCCCTTTAAGTTAGCAAAAAAGATGGAAATACCCCTGACTTAACGGAGAAAAATGGATGGAGTTAACGAGCCGGATGAAAATGGCAAGATTTCAAACCTTTTGGATCTAGATGCGAAAAAAAAACCTTTGGACGAAAGTCGCAAAACTGGCCAAATCTCCGGGAAGAAAATGGCATTTTACTCGATTAAGAAAGTGACCACTTTGTCGGGATTCATGTGGTATTTAAGTGATTGCTTCTATACTGATGAGGAACACAACAAATACTAAGGTATGAATACCCTCATTATTTCAGTGTCATTCCAAGGACCCATGTTAGACCGAAGACAACCACCCTGAGAAGAACAAGTGCATGAACCACCGAGGAAGTCAGGCAATTGGCTGAAACAGCGATCAATAATCAGCTTATCTTACAAAAAAAAATACAAAAACTATGATTTTCTGATTAAGAAAACAAACAAACGTTGGATCGATTGCCTCAAGTAGTTTTTCCAATGACTTAGGGTCCAACACCTACAATATCAGAATATTAGTGGAAGCTAGAACAAAAAAAGGGTAAAATGGTTGATTAAAAGTTAAAACATGGTGGTTACCTGAATTTTCGGAATTGTTTTTGCATCCAGAAACTTTTGAGCAGCAGGCCATAGATAATTCTTAAAAGTTGAGCTAGCATTGACGACAAACATCTGATGTAGTGTCTACTAATAAATTACAGAAACCGTTATTGCATACCCCTTTTTTCTTTTAATTTATCATAACTATTATTTTTTTTTCTAAATTAGGGGTGATTTACCTCTGGGTAGTAGCTACTGTCAACCTTTGTCACAGCTCCAAGAATACTTGCAGCAGTTGGAGTAAAATTCTTCAAACCCTGTATACTATTATATTACATTTCACTCTAAATTATGTCATATGAGTTACGACAGTGTATCAAGAAGAACAATATGGGGTCGGGTTTCACAAACGACATACCATTCCTTGTACATCCAATATTGTTGTAGTAGAACTAATCATTTTCTTTGCAGCAATTGAGCAGGCGGGAAATTTTTCTTTAAAAGCCCGTTCAAACTCTTGAACGTGGTATTTTAGGTAACGGTCAACTGAAGTGATTTGCATAAGCTTACTAGGGTGAGCCATGCCAAGCCTTTCAATATAAACGGGCCTGCCTTCTCTGTCAACTCCGTGGTACCCTTGCGGATACTGTTGCAATACTTCTTCCAGCTCATCAAATTTGTAATCCTGACCGTTCATATTAATTAAGATACATGCACAGGAGTATAGTTTACATATAGACGGATGAGTAAAATGCCATTTTCGTCCCTGAGGTTTGACCAGTTTTGCGACTTTCGTCCAAAGGTTTGTTTTTTCGCATTTGGATCCAAAAGGTTTGAAATCTTGCCAATTTTCATCCGGCTCGTTAACTCCATCCATTTTTCTCCGTTAAGTTAGGGTATTTTCATTTTTTTGTTAACTTAAAAGGCAATCTGGTCTTTTACAGGGGTATTTGGTCTTTTTACATAAAGTGAAAAAGACCGAAGTGCCCTTTAAGTTAGCAAAAAAGAGAGAAATATCCCTGACTTAACAGTGAAAATGGATGGAGTTAACGAGCCGGTGAAAATGGCAAGATTTCAAATCTTTTGATCCAGATGCGGAAAAACAAACCTTTGGACGAATGTCGCAAAACTAGCCAAACCTCAAGGACAAAAATGACATTTTACTCTACACAGACTATAAACTTATGATGTACTTATTTGGCTACCTCAAGTATTGTATCTGCTTCAAACTCTTTTCGCCAATTTAGCATTTCTTCCCACATGAGGATTGTTCTTCCAATGTCAAAATCCCGGGCCTTCAAGAACCTTAAGAAAAATGCCGAAGTTACTTCCATCTTTCTTTATGAAAAAAAAAACAATGAGTTTGAAATGTAAGAATTTACTAGCCTCAACAAGGTATAATAGTCGTCGTGTCTAGCTGGCAGTAAGTTTTTATCGAGGAGTTGTTCTCTTAATTCGTACACATGTTTCTCCTGCTTTGGATCACGAACATCTTCTATGGGAAATGAAGGAATTTGGTAATGAACTTTCCTCTTTTGTCTCTTTTTAAACGAATCGGTGAATCTGTTAGAAGCAATCATTCCTTATTTAAGGATCGAGTTCTGGATGGCCGAATCTCATCTTCAGAACTCTCGATATCTAACTTCCAATCTGTTTTCTCATCAACAGCCTCGTTTCCTTCTAGGCCTAGTTTCATGAATACAACCCAATCATGCTTACTTTGTTGATTAAAACCGTAAAATATCGTTATTAAGGACATAACATGCAACTCACCTGGCATTGAGACAGGTGCAGAAGGGAAGAGACTCAACAGTAGGATAGAGTGAACGCCAATACTACTGTCAGCACACCAGGAATTACATAAATAAAGCATCATATAGTATGCTGCATAAACCTAATGCATCATATACTCTCTAAAATAATCAAAGTTAATCTGCTGATTAATAAACTCATACACCTCATGAGGCAGGATCATATACACAATACTCTTTAACCTAAAAACCGGTGTGAAGTAACGTGTTGTTACATCTTTTTTTTTTTTGAACGGCCAACTAAATTACTGGATAAGCATCCTAGGATGCCCTCAATCGAGTAAATGCATCCCCTCCTCCATAACGGTCATAGTTGGATGCATACCCGAGCCACCAGTTCTGGGGAAAACCCACTGCCCGAAGGCCCACTACGGTGTTCGGCTCGGTTTCGAACTAGCAACCTCCAGAGAGGTCTAGTTCCTAAACTTCATTGCCACCACTAATGTCCTTCAAAGTAATGCTAGTGGGAGTTGAACTTGGGACCTCAAGGAGAACAAACAAATGACTAACCACTAGACCAACTTGTCAGGTCTATGTTGTTACATCTCAACATTTAATAAGTAAAATGTTGTTATGAGGTGTAGAAGGCGGTTCCGGTACACACTACTCTTAACCTAAAAACGGTAAGGAGTAAAATGCTAATATGTAACACAAAGTGCTGATATGTAACAGCACTTTGTTGTTTACATGTTGAGATGTAACAACACAATGTATGTGTTGTTACATTTCAGCACTTTGTGTTACATATCATCACATCACTTCTCACCGTTTTCAGGTTAAGAGAATTGTGTACCCGAACCACCACCTTCTACACCTCATAACAACAGTATAGGTAACGTGATCACCACATATTGCAAATCTAATTAATATCTTCCTCAACTCTATTAAATTTCCAACACACAATCAATAAAAACTATCGATATATATCAGAACAACAGGCAATTAAGTAATTAACGACTCAAGTTAATCTACAAACTTAGCATAGTTAATCTAACTCACATAAATCGAACAAATGCAACCATATTGATGATTATTATATCGAATATAAACACAAAAGCAGAGATCAATGATATATCGAATTAATACGACAAAATAACATGATTGTGTCGTTATGCGATTCGAGAGAAAAATGAAATCATACCAGAAACCCTATGAGATACTAATTGTGGAAAGATTGAAATGAATTATTAATTGGCGGAAATTGGAAATTTTCAGAAAAGAAAATTTCCGTGAGGAATGAAACAGAATGAGAGGATGCTGGAAGTTGGAACAAATTCAATCTATACGTATATTATGTTGTATGTATAGGTTTCTTGAAGCTGTTATTTCATTTTGTTCCGTTTCTTCTTTTCTCACCAATTTTACGTAATCACGTGTCTATTTTTTTGTATTTTCCCTTAGAATTAAGTGTCATTTTCGTTTATATGGTTTGCTCATTTTTGCTATTTTAGTTAAATTTAAAAAAATACATCGGTTTTCACCCTGACATACTAGAAACGTGCCACTTTTAATTCAAAAATTAAAACTCAATTAAGTCAGACATGTTTAATGAAGGGTATTATTGTCAATTCATATATCTTTTATTTTCACCTTATATTATGTCTGACAATAATACCCTTCTTTAAACATGTCTGACTTAACTGGATTTTAATTTTTTGACTAAAGTGGCACGTTTTCAGTATGCCAGGGAGGAAACTGATGTATCTTTAAAAGTTAGACTGAAATGACAAACGTGAACAAACCAGAGCACGAAAATGACAGTTAACTCTAACTCTTTCCCTTATTTTGTTAGAAGTATGCAACATAACCCCTTCACTTTGGTGATTTGTGTCATTCCATGACCCTTTTTACAAATTATAAAAATGAACCACTAAAATAAATCTTTGGAAAGTTCAAAAAATCACCAAGTTCATTCCTATTGGTTGTATAAAATCGTTCACCTCATTTGTGATCTTTTAAAAGATCTGAAAAAATCTTAAGGATCAATTTTATCTAACTAATTAACTCTGAAAGTGTATAAAGTGAGTGGGAGTTTATGGGACTAAGATTACGTATGATGGAGACACGTCTACCATGACTTAAGTCAGAGCCACGTCTTCTAAACGTTACCATGACTGAAGTCAGAGCCACGTCAACCAAACTTGGCAGCTCACCTTCACCCCCCCCCCCCTTCAGCCTCTTCAAGCGTTACCGGGCTAACGTCCAACCCTTTCGTGCCTCTGTAACACTTCATCGACGCCGCTCCATGCCCTAGTTCCGACAAAAATGTTGCCACCTGGTATCAGAGCCATGTGCTCAGAGCCACGTCAACCAAACTTTGCAGCTCACCTTTGTCCACACCCGACCCACAGCGGAAAAGGTGATCGGGGCATGATTGGGTTATCATCAAGCTCATGACATTTATTATAACGTTTCATATTCATTATTACAATTTAATGGGAAATATACAATCATAATTACATCATGTCCTAAACATCATTCTAGACTTCATTGTTTTCTTCTAAGGCATTTCCTATGTTTTCCTTGCTTCATCCTGTTCACCTGTATCATGTGTAAAAATGGTTTTTGGATCAACAAAAAGTTGGCGAGTGAATCCTATGAAAAACTTTGAACAAGTTTATTGAATTGATTATAAAATAAAGTGCACAACCACACATGAGTAAAAATAGATGTAAACATATTCACCAATCATTTAATATTAAATAATGCACACACGAACAATAATGGATTTGTTTTGAGGCACGCGTTGCTCAACTCGTCTCCCACTAGGGACTGATGGGCCTAATGAATGAATTGCATATAACTTGACAATATGAAATACATAACTACAAACAATATATACAATCTAAGTTTAGATCACAATATGGTATGGCACAAGTTTAAATAAACGAGTTAATTTTAGTGACACATGACACACCCCAAAACGTGTAATTAAAAAGGGGAGTTGTAAGATTCACTCACATTGGGTGCGTTCGGTTGATGATGTGGAATGCGCACGAAGTTGGTTTTAACCACGAGTGAAACTAACCTAGATATGGCATAATGGTTCGGTAAGTAACCGGATTTTATTAATCAATTTTAGTAGAATTGTTGGATATATTTTTGTGAGTTTAAGGCTATTTTCTAACCTTAAAAATGTTATATTTTAAGTATTTTTAGTGTAATTAAATAAATAAAAATAATAAAAAAATGTTGGTTTTTGACTGTTGACTTTGACTTGTTTGACCGTTGACTTGTTGACTTGTTGACCGGTTCGGTCTGTAATAAGTGTGCGCCGGGTGAGGCTCGAACCCGAGACCTCCCGTTCGCGTGCACGCAGCTCTACCAACTGAGCTACGTGTCTAACCCGAAATATTTCTGTTTTTAATTATATTTATATACTAATTGAATTAATCCGAAAATCATTTATTTCAAAAACAATTGAAATGACTCGCTCGGTGCTCTCCACAGGTCTCGAACCCGGGACCTGTGGTTTAGGTTAACACACATTCCACCGCTGGACTGTGTGTCTAACTTGTTAAGTAATCGGATTTTTATTATACTTATATACAAACTAAATAATTTCATTTCTGTCTTATATAAAAAGTTTGATAATTATCAGGACCGGTGCGGTAGTCCGGACTCGAACTCGTGACGTGTGATTAAACGTTCACACAGTCCACCACTGGACTGTGTGTCTGTCTTGGTTATTATTCCGGTTTTTATTAAACTTAACATCTATTGCAGTGAATCCGTTTGGTAAAAAAAAGGAACATTTTTATTAAGGCGAGTGTGCGTGGAACAAGAATCGAACTCGGGACGTAAGCGTGTTTTATTTGCACACAGTCCACCGCTGGACTGTGTGTTTAACCCGAGATATATCTTGATTTTAATTAAACATATACAATACTGAACTTCGTCTTCTTCGTCATACTTAACCAGAATCGGAGTCTGACTGGTTCATCGATTTTAATCAAGTTCTTTTAGTGTGTTGCGCTTAATTACAGGTGAGATTAATAAAAGAACGAGAGATTAAGTGTAAGATATACCGAACAGTGGCTCCTCTGTTTCGCCGGCGAAACTCCGGTGACAGCAGATTATTCCGGCGACGTGTGTCCTGCGGCAGAGGGTCTTCAGGGAGCTTGAGATGGTGTGGGTGGCTTCGGTATGAGCTTTGGGTGTTCAATAAGGCACAGAGGTGAAAGGTTCGGTTTTCCGGCGAGTTGTAGAAATTTTCCGGCGAGTGGAATTACGTCAGGAAAAAGTGTGATTGTGAGCGAAAAAGCTAACAGAGGTTAGAGGGGGTATTTAAGGGCAGAGCATCGACTATTTAGTCCGTTTTCCGTCTTGATTCGTCGGTCAATAAGTTTTCCGGCGGTTATAACTTGTGTCGCGGACTGGACATCAGTTATAACCGATGTTGAGGTTAATGTTTACGTTAAGTCATAGATAACCGACGACGTTTGACGAAATCGTCGGATTTTCAGGCGTCAACGGATTTGGGCGCGTCAGTTGACTGGGTTTTGATTTTGTTTCATTATTTGAATTATTGTCCGGATATATTACTAAAAATACAAGTGGCGCAGTGGTTGGATGGAAGAGTGTTAAGGCTTTGTTTGACCAGTTTGACCCGGCTGACCCGGGTTCGAAACCCGCAGCCTTGTTTTATTTTTAAACCACTATTTTTAATACTTTTTCAAATATAAATTATATATTCCAATATACTTATTAATTATGTATCGTTTAAAAATAATTTGGGCATTAAATACGCAACGAAATTTTTAACTGATTGTTCGGTTAATAAACAGAGCGGGTTTGGTAAATCCGGTTTTTTACGGATGTTACAACCTTCACCCTCCCCCCCCCCCCACTTCAGCCTCTTCAAGCGTTACCGGGCTAACGTCCAGCCCTTTCGTGCCTCTGTAACACTTTATCGACGCCGCTCCACGCCCTAGTTCCTACAAAAATGTTGCCACCTAGTGTTGACTTAGAGAATTCACACAATCTAACAAAGGGTATTTTCCTTCTATAAGTAATTTACTCTATAATTATGTGTTTAATAAGAATAATAGTGTGATGAGCCATGATAAATAAGGGCTAGAACAATGCACGCAAACAAAAGGTTAATTTGAAATGATACTAACAGAGTGTTTAAGATCACAGATTTATATGCACATCCTTAATTAATATATATATAAGACCATGGGTAGATGGGGCGGGGGTTGGGGGCATGGGCCGACACGTAGAATTGAAGGGACACCGCCGGTGAAGCAGCCCAACGGTGGGTATGGTGCGGCGTGGCTAGTCCGCGTGGCTAGGACACGTGTAATATATATATATATTTTTTATAAATACACACAAGATTAAAAATAACCTAAATATATTATTAAAAATTCATAAAAAATACAAAGCCTAAAAAAAAGATTAAAATAACCTAAAAAAAATTACAAATCCTAAAAATAAAAAAACCTTAAGCGTTAGGTAAATTTCGAAGAGGGCTAGCTTGTCGAACGCCTTCCTCTCATTGCACCGTACTTGATGTTGGCCACCTCGACCCGGTCGTCGTGGCTTATGTCCCCGCCCGGGACGCTTTCGTAGTAGGCTTTGAACCGATCGAGTTTCGGCCGTAGTTCGCGCCACTTGTGTTGGCACGCATTTAGGTTGTGCCGGTCGTTCCCGATGTTATGCCGATAGCTCGTGAAAGCAGCCGACCAGTAGCGTGTTTCGCTGGGTTGGCGAGCCTTCATAGCGTCCACGACGCTCGTTACAAGGGCAATCTCTTCTTCGTTTATCCACGAGGCCATGATCAGCGGTTTGAATATGTCGGTTTGGGGTGGCGGTGTTGGGTAGCGAAGGTGAGAGGCGGTGGGGGTTTTATAGCCGATTGGGTTAGCAAAGGGGAAGCGGTGCGGTTTTTATAACCGCTGGGTTAGCCGTTTGGCTTGGCCAACGGTTACTTTTTAAATACAATTTACCCCCCCTAGCCACCCCGCCAATAACGATCCGCCATGTCACTCGGATAGCCCCGCCCAACGCCCGCCCTAAATCCCCCGCCCAAGGGGCCACGCCAAATCTCAAGCCCACCCGGAGTGGTGCCTTAGACGTTTCCCCTTAACCCAAACCCAAACCCCCGCCCCATACCCCATAGCCTAACGATTACCGTGGACATGTATAATTCTTTTCATTGATTGGTGAGCGCACGAAGTTGACCCAATTAGTAGATGCCACTTGGTATCCAATGGGTATTTTTTTCTTCATTTCTCGGTTTCCTTTTTCTTATTACCTATACCAACAAAAAGAAGTTCGGCAATAGTAACTTCACTCATTGGTGAAAATGGGGCCGCTCGGCCACTATAAAATAATTATATTTTCTGATTTTTTAATTGGAAATAGTGTCAGGCAGTTGCATGGCACTCATCCATTGGTCAAATCAATTTATAATTCTTTTCCTAACGTAAAATTACCGTTTCACTCTTAGTTTCAAATCACGCTTTTGCACCCGGTTGAAAATAAATTATGCTTTTGCCCCAGCTAAACATTACGTTTTTGCCCCGACGAAAAATAGATTTGTGCTTTCGCCCACAGCTAAAAATTACGCTTTTGTTCTCGAGATTCAAAAATACGACTTTATCCCTAGTTTAAAATTAAAATTTTGTTCCCAGTGCAAAATAAACTTATATTTTTCCTCCAGCTGAAAATTACTATTTTGCACTCGGTTCACAATTATATTTTGCCCCGAATTCAAAATAAAAATATGTTTTTGCCCCCGTTTCAAATATTATGATTTCACCCTCATTTCAAAATTACGTTTTTGACCAAGTTCAAAATAAAATTATTCTTTTGCATCCAACTCAAAATTACGAATTTGCGCTGAGTTCAAACTTTTGATTTTGTCCCGGTCTAAAATTACGAATCACGGTTTTGCCCCCAGCTTAAATGCACGATTTTGCCTTAGTTCCAATTTATATTACGATTTTACCCTAACCTCAAATTTACGGCTTTGCCCCTACGCAAACTTACGAATTTGCCACTGCCTCAAATTTACAGTATTCCATCACTTTAGCTTTAGCCAAATTACGATTTTGCCCCAGTCCTAAAATACAACTTTGCCCTCAGTTCAAAATTACAGTATTTTCATGTTTAAGTTTTTTTAGCAAAACTATAAAAGTGTTTTGTTTTAATTGGTTGACTCCATTTTTTTTGTTAAGGAGCTGCCTAAGACTCGCTCATTAGTCTTGACAAATCATAGTTTTGCCCATGAGTTCAAATTTACGGTTTTGTTATCGTTTTAGTTTTTTTTAGCAAAACTATAGTACTTTTTTAATTGGTTGAGAATTATCCCCCATTGGACCAGCAGATATATCATTTTATATCCACTTTAAAATTACGTTTCCGCCCCAACTTCAAAATAAAATTATATTTTTGCCCCCTTCTCAAATTTACGATTTTGCCCTCAGTTAAAAATTATAATTTTGCCCTCAGCTCAAAATTACGTCTTTACCCCCAGTTCATAATAAATTTATGTTTTCCCCTAGCTCAAAATTATACTTTTGTCCTCAGTTCAAAATTATGCTTTCGCCCTCAGTTTAAAATCAAATTATACTTTGGCCCCAGCTTAAAATTACGATTTGTCCTCTTTTCAAAATTATGATTTTGTTCCCATTTCAAAAATTACGACTTCCCCTCCAGTTAAAAATTGTGATCTTGCCATCGTTTTACTTTTTTTTTTGCAAAACTTTAGTAGTGTTTTATTTTGTAACACCCCAACCGATGGCGGAAACATCGAGATGAGACGAAAACGAGATTGCTCATTGCTCACAACATTATTAAGTGACAATAATTAATTAAACCATATTTCATTTCGTAAGAATTGTCAAATACATCAATGTAACAAAACAAAGAACAACCTAACATTTGCAAAGTCATAACAAAATTGATATGTCGACATTAAACCTAACGTCTAATTTGTGTGTATCTAGTCCTTGCTATATTGTTTTCATAGCGTCATCTACTTCAACCTGTAACATGTTTTAAAATAAAGTCAATGCAAAAGCAAAGGCGAGTACACAAGTTTAAGCATAGCATACGTATACGAATAAGTTTTAACAATCCTCATGGCAACCAAATCTATACAAGAGCAATATCAAGGCATGCAATGCTAATAATCAAACCCGTAACGCGATCACGATGTTTTAACATGACATCACGAATAACACGATGGAGGTGGATGCGTGAATTCCTATAGCGCTAAGCATGTCAAACAAAGGCTAAAAATAGTTAATGACTAAAGCATAGCACAACGTTTATCCCTAGACAAGTAACAAGTATACGATTCAAGTAGTCATGTGTATAGGATTGTTTGTGCGTTTCATAAAGTTTAAGTGTTTGTGATTTTTGTATATGGAAACATGTTACACCCAAAAAGTGATATAAACAAAAGTGGGTCGAGTGTACTCACAGAATTGCTAAGTCTTCTTTGGAAATTCCACGACGAGTTGATGAGTGGGAGAAAGGGGACATCGAGGTCACCTTAAAAATGGTAAACGAATGTACATGAATAATAGAAGCTACGACGGAGGATTCGAATTGGAGATGAAAGTACGTATATAGTTAACATCGTTTAAGAAAGGAATTTCTAAATTAAATTCATCAAAAGGGTTGTAGGAGTGTTGTCAAATAATTAATATATATATTTGACGAAAAGCATATTTGGTATATATATATTTATATTCTAACGAATTGTATGAGATATATATGTATATTGTCGAATGGTGTACAAATATATTTGTCGAAAGTAAAATAAATATGTTTTGTCGAAAGTAAAATAAATAAGTATATTTGTCGAGAGATATGATAAATATATCTATATTTTGTCGATGAATATAATGAATAAGTATGTTTTGTCGAAAGTATAGTAAATAAGTATATTTGTCGAGAGATATGATAAATATATCTATATTTTGTCGATGAATATAATGAATAAGTATGTTTTGTCGAAAGTATCGTAAATAAGTATATTTGTCGAGAGATATGATAAATATATATATATATATATATTTTGTCGATAAAGTATAGTAAATAAGTATATTTGTCGAGAGATATGATAAATATATATATATATATATATTTTGTCGATAAAAAAAATAAATAGACATATTTTGTCGATAATCGGGCAGAGTTTCCTCTTGTTTTTGGACAATCCCGACAACATATGTATCGATATATTTTTCCAAAACACAACAATAAACAACGCAAGAATCGACGAAACACTATAAATGTTTACATACTCTTTTTATGTCTACGAATTTTATAAGGTTCGGTTACGTGATTATAACACTAATTAAATACAAAACAATATAGTTAATAACATGACATTATACCAAGTCGAGTGTGGATTGATTTTGACCCGAACCGAAGCCAAAACTGTCATTGACTCACTGCTGACCCGAACCTCTGCACCGAGACCCGAACCCGCTGAACATGAGCCGTGAACTGCACCGAAACGAATCGTAACCTCCGAATGAAAAGAATTAACGGGATTCAAAAATAGAAGCAAAACCAAGACCCGAAGTGAGACTAACCTTTACTGAACCGAGACTGATTCGACCCGAACCCGAGCCGAAGGTGAACCGGAACAACAGAATTTCTAACCAATACCACCACTACCGCCGCCGTCCGTCGAGCCGGACAACCGCAGCTACATCGCTGTTGTTGTCGCCGCTGAGACACGGCGACTGCCGCCGCCGCTGGTCCGATGCATCGTCGCAGCCGCGACGCTGCTCCGCCGCCACGCCACCACACCGCCGTCGCTCTATCTTTCGTTTGAATCATCCACCACCACCGTCGCCCGCTGGAGGTGACGGCTGCTGCCGCCATCGATCCAAACCCCCAGGAGCCGTCATAGTCGCGCCACCACCACCACCTACCTTCTCTCTATCTCGTCTCTCTCTCCTCACAGCTCTCTCTCTCTCTGTCTGTAAGTATATAAGCGGGTGTGTGTGTGTCGGGTTTAAGAGATGAAGGGGGGGCAGGGAGATGAGGGCTGGATAGTTGTGAGAATGAGGGTGTGGTGATGATTATTTAGTTGTAATTAGGTTTAGGGTTTAGTTAGGTTTAGGTGGTGTGTTGGGCCAAAGCCTGTTAACCCCGTTCTAACGTTTTTGAGTGGCCCGAACGTACCGACGAGATCCGATTTCAAGTACAAGTTTCATAAAACGTCGAATTTATTTGTTATTATTATTATTATTTATTATTATCTAGAAAAAAATAATAATAAAATACGATGCGTTACATATTTTACTTGGTTGACTCAATAAAATTACCAATTTGCCCCTGATCAAAGTTACGATTTTCTCCCTGGTAAAAAAATATTGTATTGCCATCGTTTTAGCTTTTAGCAAATTACAATTTTACCCCAGTCCAAAATTGTAATTTTGCCATCGCTTTAGCTTTTGACAAATCACGATTTTACCCGGTCTAAAAATACGATTTTCCCGTTGTTCAAAATTTAATATTGTCATCACTTTAGATTTTTTTAGCAAAACTATATAAGTGTTTTGTTTTAATTTGTTGACTTTATTTAATTTTTTTTCTTGTCAAAAAGCTGTCTAACAGTTGCTTATTAGTCCTGAAAATTATAGTTTTGCTCCGAGCTCAAAATGACGGTCTTCCCATCGTTTTTGATTATTTTTTTCTAGCAAAACTATGATAGTGTTTTTTTAATTGGTTGATAAATGTTCGGCCTACCGCCCCGCAACGCGGACGGAGGCATCAACTAGTTTTTTAAACATATTACAACAATCATACGGAAACTGTTAATATATTTTATTTTTGTTTAGTACTAGCGTTATGTATTGGTACAGCTATATTGTGGACTGAGAATATTATAACAGTTCTAATATTTATATTTTAATAGCATAAATATTATAATTATATAAATTAGATACATGGAATATAAATATAAATAAATATATCATATACAATACCTAAACTGCTTGGATAAATAAATATACATCCACAAATTTTAGGATGAACAAAACTTTTAATTGATTGTTTGATTATGTGATTACACATATAATTATTAAGTAATAATGATATTACTAAATAAATAATCTTTAAAACAATTTAAAATATATATCCAAAATATTTTATTTAATCATAACAATATGTCACGGTTTTACTCCATTTTAAATTATGACATAATCTTTTTCGTGGTTTACGAATATACCGTCACGAATGTCCTTTTTTATATACAAGTTGATTGGCAAAACCGAGTTGCCATGAGTAATCCCAGCAACACGCAAGGTTTTTATTAGTTACACATATCAAATCAAAATATTCTTTTTTTTCTTTCTTTTTCCTCTTTCGTTGTCTTGATTTTCTTTAATTTGTGGTCCTGTATATCTTGATAATGGGTATCATTGTTTTCTTTTTCCGAATATAACTTGATATAAATTTCTCAATTCTCTTATTTCACGCTAATGTGGTAGTGTTGGAGGTGTTGGGAAACAATTGGTGTTCTTTGTGACATAGGTTCGATTCTCACTCTTTTCATTATTTTATGCGGCATCCAGGTGAAGAGCGAATACGGCTGGCGCCGGCTCGACTTGGATGAGAGGCGAGATTTTACCGATTATTCCACTGTCGTGCCTTCGGGCGGGTGGAGGTCGGGTTTCCGCACATCTGGGGAGTGCCAGGGGGTTGGCGGCGGTTGAGTAGTCAACCTTAGCCACAACTACCTGTGTCACGGTGGTTGGCACGTCGTTCCTTGTCGTTCCAAAAAAAAATCTCTTGTGTCACAATTTCTTATTTTCATGGTCGTGGGTTCGAGTCCTACCACTGGCGCAAATGAAGAAACAAATCTAAGTCGCGGGTGGGTTCGGATTAGTTCTACCAACACGTCTTCAAGGAGAAACAAAACAGCTAAAGCACGTAGATATTTGTAAAACAATAGCACCAAACAAAACAGTTAAGCACGTATATATTTGTAAAACAATAGCACCGTTAGGCTCGCCATAGGATGAGATTCCTTCTTGTGACTCACCTCCAGTGTGAGAATAAGTATCCGTTCGATTAGTAAGAAATTAAGGTTTTACTGAGAGTAAGAGAGTAAACGTACCTCGGTGAATGTTGATCTTATTTCTATCTATAGTGGATCTTATTAGACGTCGCTTTCATTCAGGTGAGGTAGTTCCTAAGCAATAATCGTTATTCGTGATATCAGACGTGTGCATGATGGTGCTTACGTCACCCCTGCTTTGACTGGTGGAGAGAAACCCTACGTCTAAAGTGTGCATTGTGTGCGATCTGTTGTGCGCAAGACCATCATAAGGTAGGAAGTGTGAGGCTACTTCTTATTGAAAACTTCGTTGATATGCTGTCACGTGTCACTTGTGATGGCGTTGTTAGGCCACTTGAACATATTCCTCTACACTAATCTTTTTTTTGCAATATTATTCTATAATTTCCTTTTATATAGTATTTTTTATGTGTAATACATGAATTTTTAACCTTATTATTGTAAACACATGATCAAATTGCTAATACAATTAAATAAATAAGAGACATACATTAAAATATGTGCATATACATTAAGGGTCAGGATACAATAGGAAGTTTCTTTGGCTAGGAATACTAGGAAGTAATCTTCATCATCAATTGATTTAATCAAGGGCTAAGATTAAATGAGTGAGATTGAAGAGAAGAAAAGAAGCGCGTGGGTTTGTGTAAAGGCATTCTAGTCAATCCAGGACAATAGTTTCTCTCTCCTCCAATTCCCCCCATTTTTTAAACGTTGATATTTCATACGACATTATTTTTTTATAAAAATTGCACCAAAAAACGAGCGTTTTTTTATCTTTAAAACGAGTATACTATTGCTATATTTTCGAAAAAAATATTTCAAAAACCCAGTTGCGTAAAACGCAATGGAAAAAACTCAGTTGCGTAAAACGCAATGGAAAAAATGTAAAAAATGATTTTTTTTTAAAACGCAATGCACACAAAAAACAAAGAGGAACTGAATTTTGGGTTACTGTTGGCATCATGATCATCAAACAGATCTATATCAGAAACAGAAGCATGAGACTTTTGTTGATTATGATGATCAGAAGGTGAGAGATCTAGTGGCTGATCATCAAAGGGTATCATCTGCTGCTGATAATATTTTGTCTTCTTGTGCTGTTTAAACATCACAAGAACCTTCAACAGCTGCAACTTCAAACTCCACCTTCAGCATACAGAAGCAGAAACATGAAACTATTGTTGATAAAGATGAAAAATAACTTCAATAACTTTTATTTTATGTGGGCATTGAAGAAAATATAACAGACAGATTTATTAGAAACCAGATAGATATAATTATTAAAACGCAATAGCCAGGAAAAACACAAAGAAATGTCTTATTTCTAAAACGCAATAGCCTAAAAACACAAAAGAAAGTGTACTTTCTAAAACGTAATGGACTGAAAACACATAAAAACGTGTTTTACCTAAAAAGCAATGCCAAAAAACACAAAGAAATGTCTTATTTCTAAAACGCAATAGCCAGAAAACACTTAAAATGTTTTTTTTTTCTAAAACGCAATGGATTGAAAAGACAAAAGAAAGTGTTTTACCTAAAACGCAATGGACCGAAAACACATAAAAAGGTGTTTTACATAATACGCAATGCACAAAAAACACAAAGAAATGTCTTATTTCTAAAACGCAATGGTCAGAAAACGATTAAAAATGTCTTTTTTTTAAACGCAATGACTAAACCAGGAAGTAAGAGATCAAAAACTGTCTATGAAAATAAGGCAATTTCCAGAAAATTAAATTTCTGATGCAGTTTTATTAAAGCAATTTAATCAAAACGCTGCTGCCCCTTGGACCCTGCTCGAAGGGCACTGCCCCCGGACCCCCGCCAAGATCGTAAAACGCAATGACTTACTTCAAAAACCCAGATCGTAAAAATGCAAATTCAAAAATTTCTTACATAGATCGAAGCCGATTTCTTCACCGATTGACGAATTTGAATGTTAGAAACACCTATCAGCGACCGAATCGAATGAATCGAGTGATGCGCTTCAAAATCACAGGAGAAAAATGAGATATTCTATGAAATTAAACTGGGTTTCTTAAAAAAAGTTGAAGAACACGTTGATTGGGTGTTTGAATCGTTGATTTGTGATGAAATCGCACTATAATGTAGTGATTATTGAGATAAAAAGTGAAGAAAAGGTTGAAGATGATGGGTTTTGAAAATAGTGGGGTTTTGAAGTTATTGGGGGAGAAGAAGGAAGAAGATTGGATACGGTTGACTAAAATACCCTTCCTCTTTATTTTAAATTTTGCCACATATCATAATCTTATTGCTTCCTATCCTTCCTAGCAAAAATAAACTTTCTATTTGATCCTCTTCCTATACATTAAAAGACGAAAGTAAAAACATACACAATAATAAGAGACGTACATTAAAACACGTAAAACATAATACAATAATTTATATTAATTCTATACTCATCTATAACAATATTTTTATAACCACAAACATACATACTAGCAATCCACTTGCATAACAGTTGGTGTTGAGATACATATGTTATTAACCACAATAATTACCTATATATTAAAAATAGAACTTAATAAATAGTAACACTTAAAAATAGAATATAATGAATAGGAACACTGTCTACAGATGAGCAAATGATACCGGGTGTCTGTACCGCATTTACCAAACCAGGTACATTTTCGGTACTGGTTTAGTACAGTCTGGTACGGTAAGGTACAAGTATTTATCGGTATCAAACTGTACCAGGTATATTCAGTACTTGTATCGGTACCCACTTTTGGAGATTTCGGTACCGAGCTCATTCCTGACATCACCTTTGAGCTCATGCCACGTAGTAACACAAGTAATTGCACCGTTTAGATTGTTTTTCATACATGTGGCAAGTAAATTGTATTTCGCTTGAATAAGGTTTTATATACACAACAACTTCTTTTGCTTTCTTTTTTGTCTTTTTCCGTAATGGGTTTAGTGTTTTAACAAAGGAAGCCAATAAATAGTGTTTTAATTATTATAACAATATATATAGTTTTTTTAATACGTGTATTATATATTATATAGTTTTTTTAATACTTTTGTTATTTTAATATTATAACGATTGCTATTTTCTTTACTTTCTAAAGTTAGATAAGCTTGGTGTTAACCGTACTGGTATCGAAATATCGGTACGGTCCGGTTAGCTACCGGTATATGAAGGTAAAATCAGGCACCCGCCTGGTACAGAAAACGCAAAAAGTCGATACCGAATTGATTTTGAAAATCTTTTAGTTCGGAATTCGGTACTGCTACTAGTTACCATTTGCTCACCCATGATCACAGGTACCGTACAAACAACAGTGTGCAATTTTTCTGTTGATTTTCTTTAACTTTTAATGATTTTTTTTAGTTTCAGGGGTAGGGATGAGCTCAGTGTCAACAGATAATAAAGCGATATTGGTACCTAAAATACCTGTATATGAAGGTAAAAACCGGTAGCTAACCGATACCAGGAACGCCAAAAGTCGGTACCGAATTGGTACTTAAGATCTTTCGGTTCAGAAATTCGGTACCCGCTACCGTTTGCTCATCTCTGATCACGGGTTTCGTACGAACAACATCATTACCATACAACTTTTTTGGTCGATTTTCTTTCGGTTATCTTTTAGTGTTTTTTTCATATTTTCTTTTTATTCTTGTAAGTGGTTCCATATGCAACACGCTCGTAGTGATTAAACACAAACTAAATAACAAAGAAGTTTGCTGCAATGCGGCAATTGTTAAAAACCTAGTTTATATTAATTCTATACTCATCTATAACTATATTAATAATTTCTTTATTAATGGTTACATATGTTATTGAGATACAGACAAGCATCATCATCATACTCAGTAAATCCCACCAATAGCAAAGCTAAGGTAGGGTCCGAGGAGGATAAGACGTAGACAATCTTACCTCTACCCCGTAGGTATAGAGAGGCTACTTCCAGTGAGACCCCTGGCTCGATAATGGTTTTGCATCCAGCATTGGACATAAGACACATAACACTCAGCAATTGGGACAAAGGCCAATTAGCGCATGTACCCCCTTTTCTTTCGGCTATCAACGCCACCACATGATGCAATGATTAACCATCCCTCTCTTTTTAACGTTATTTTCACGAAATTAGTAAAATAACGTTAAAATTAATGCACTTTCACTTTTGCCCCTCCCCTGAAGGCCCACACGTATACCGCAAGCGGAGCGTAAGATACAGACAAACATAAAACGCTAAAAAGAATTAACTGCCACATGATACTTGAAACAATCAGTAATCACATATTAACTTTCCACAATCACCAAATAGCATGCGGTGAATCCCCAAGTATGAAGTGTTTCGCGAGTAATATAAGTATATTCATATAATTGAGTTGATATGTTAGCTCTCAACTCTATTACTTAGTTGAATACTCAAAGTTGGAAGTATTTTTCAGAATACATTAGTATAAACTTTTTCTACACACTTAGAGCACCACAAAAAACAAACGTCGTTTACCTAACAGACTGTCTAGTTAGCATGCAACATCAATTGAAACCACCATCATTCAAAACCTCATTTTTTCTCCAATAAGTCTATCCGTAGTGGGGCGCGAATCAGGGGATTTGTGCATGATGGCGCCCCATAGTGCCAGCCACACCATAACATGCGGCGCTATGGGGGTGTTTTGGGTTGGCAGCGCCATGTCCATAACGGCGTGGAGGTTTGTTTGTTTTTTGGTTTATACACATTTGGTCCCTGCAAATCGGAGAAGAAGAAAATGATGCATATTGGTTTATTGTTTGCCGGAAAGTTGGCCGGAAAATCGGCCGAAAGCCCGCCGGAAAATCGGAGAAGAAGACAGGATGAGGTATTTGATTTTGAATTTTTTTGGTTTATAACATTTGGTCGCTGCATTTTGTCACAACCCCCGACCCCACCCCGGGAGCGGGAGCCGCGAGACACAGAGCTGGTGGTACCGGTGTTTATTAATTTGGCAGCGGAAATTAAAACATCAGGATCATAGTTAGGAAATAAATATCAGAGTTTCAAAACACCAAACTTTTATATTAAACAATAGGATAGAACCCATGTTTCCATTACAATACATTCGTAGAGAGGTAACCCCAAGTTATGAAAAACATAACTCTTTTTATTTAGGTAACTTTTATAGTCACTTTTCTAAGCCTTCAGTGTTCTCCAGCTGGCTTCTATTAGCTTCACATTAAGTTACCTGGAACGCGTTTTAAAAACATTTTATCAACAAGAAATACTGGCGAATTCATCTCAGTTTTATCAAAACAAGTGCTTATACTTTACAGTTATTGAGAGCATCCGCATTTACAATGTTTATATCTACGCAATTACTCATTCAGTATTGTCAATCCTGACTTGTGGGTCATATTACTTTGGGCCCTGTCACCCAACAGTAACGGTTCCTGTCACATTCCCGTGACTATGGACTAGTAATGTATACAAAACCCCAACATACCGGCAGTAATTGTAGAATACATTTACTCAATTATTAAGCATAATTAAAACATTTGAGGTTTTGGTAACACATTTTGACTCACAAAAAGCTTTACAAAAAGAGAATGTACTCGCCTTGAACACTTAGATATTCCTACGGAGTTCCTGGTGACAATTCTTGATTACTTCCTGGAATTTCTATTGAAACATACAATGCACATGTGTTAGTAAATTAACCCAAGTCAATTTAACCATACAACACACGACAGAACTCCAACGAGCTTAGTCAGGCAGAGCCTAGACATGCGTTGGCGATTCTAGATCGATTGGGTAGGGTGTCCATACAACACGAGATAGGATTCCAACGAACGTAGTCGGGCAGAGCCTTGACATGCGTTGGTCCTAAATCGGGTAGGATAGTGAATTAGTGATCGGGGGTTAAGATACTTACAGCGGGCAGTGCTTCGCAGGTTTAGGGGTTTAGGGGGTGTTGTTCATGGGGATAGAGAGAGTATACGATCGATTTTTTCGTTCGATTTTGAGCACAGACTTCAGTCCCACGCTGCTCTATTTATACCCGAAATTGACTTCTCCCACGCGTCGTGCGAGATTCCTGGACCTCCCTCGCGTGGCGCCTTAGACACCTAGCTAGGGCTAGGTCAGCCTCGTAACGAGCTAGGGTTGCCACATGGCAGAAACGGTGACACGTCACCTGGACGTCTCCGCGCGTCGCGGGAGATGCCAGGGATCCTGGCGCGTGTCGCCTGGGACGCCCAGATCAGATTTCTCCGTTTTTCGCGTCGGGTCTCGTTATGCGTGTCCGGTTTTGTGTTTACGGCTTGTTTTAGTGGGTTTATAGAGAGTTGTTACATCCTCCCCACCTTGTTTTAAATCTCGTCCTCGAGATTCACTGGAATAGGTATGGATATTTCCTTTGCATTTCTGACTCTAGCTCCCATGTGTATTCTGGTCCTCTTTTTGAATCCCATTTTACTTTGACTAGAACTAATCTCTTACGTTTGAGATTCTTGATCTTTCTATCTTCAATCTGAATGGTTTCTCTATAAATTAAGTTTCTCATTTACCTCTACATCTTGAAGTGGTATCACCAGTGATTCATCTGCTAAACATTTCTTGAGATTACATATATAAAATACATCATGTATCCCTGACATTTCTTTTGGCAATTGTAGCTGATAAGCTACTAGCCCTATTCGTTTGATAATCTTAAAAGGTCCGACATACCTTGGGCTTAGTTTTCCTTTCTTACCGAATCTTTACAACTCCTTTCCATGGTGAGACTTTTAATAATACTTTATCTCCAACTTGAAATTCCAAGGGTTTGCGTCTGTTATCAGCATAACTCTTTTGACGATCTCGGGCTGCTTTCAGTCTTTCCTTGACTTGAATGATTTTGTCAGTTGTTTCATGCACAATTTCAAGACCTGATAGTTGCTTTTCTCCAATCTCCGCCCAACATACTGGAGTTCGACATTTTCGCCCGTAGATTGCTTCAAATGGTGCAGCATTGATGCTGGTATGATAACTTTTGTTGTAGGAAAACTCTATCAAAGGCAAATGTTCATCCCAATTTCCTCCGAAATCAATTACACAGGCTCTAAGCATATCTTCCTTTGTTTGGATTGTCCTTTCACTTTGACCGTCTGTTTGAGGATGATATGCTGTACTTAGATTTAGTCTAGTTCCCATTGCTTTTTGGAAACTTGTCCAAAAATGAGAGGTAAAACGGTTGTCCATGTCAGACACAATAGATAAAGGAATTCCATGCAATGAAACTATTTCATTTACATATAACTTAGCTAATTGTTCCATACTGAAAGTTTCCTTCATCAGTAAGAAATGAGCATATTTGGTTAACTTGTCTACAATCACCCAGATTGTATCATTGCCTTTCCGCGTCTAGGGTAGTTTGGTAACAAAGTCCATTGTTATTAATTCCCATTTCCAATTGTTGTAACAAGCCTGAAGGTTTCTGATGTTCAGCTTTAACCTGTGAACATGTTAGACATTTAGCAACGTAGCTTGCTACATCCTTCTTCATTCCTATCCACCAGAAATTTTTTCTTAAATCTTTATACATCTTATCACTTCCAGGATGCATTGTATACTTAGTCTTATGGGCTTCTTATAAAATTCGATTTCGTAGGTCTCCTTGGATAGGGATCCACATCCTTTCATTATGGAATCTCCAAATTCCATCTGTTCCTTTCTCTAATTCCTTAATCACCCCTTTTAATCCTTTAGCATCGTCCTTGATTGCTGTTTCCTGTGTCTATTTAATTTTCTCATTTAAATCTATCTCCATGTTTAGTCTAATTTGCTCTGGTAGTCTTCTTAGGTCCTTCGGTTGTCTTTGCTTTATTGTTGGCTGCTAGAGCTAATTTCAGACAGTTGGTTTTAATATGGCTGGCTTCTCCGCAATTGTAGCATAGCCTATTGCTAACTTTCTTTCCACAGTCTTCTTCCTTATGCCCTGGGAATTTGCAGAAATTGCAGTATGTAGAGCATTTCCCTGAATGTTTTCTTTTGTAGTACTTACACGAGGGTGAAGAAGAACTTGCCCCTTTCCCACGGTTGGAATTTCCATAACGTAGCTTCTTGTGTACGTACCAACTCGGTATTTGCCAATTCCACTGCCTCTTCTATGGTTTGTGGTCTAGTTGCCTTGACTACATGTCTGATCTCACTGATCTAATCCCTAAATGTAACGGGAGATCAACACTAGTTCAGGTGAAGCTAGGGTTGGTACAATCCTTGCATATTCAAAGAATGTGGTAGTATATTCCCTGCAATCTACCTCGATCATTCTATGATTTAGGAATTTATTAGCAATCTGTTCCTTTTCATTAGGAGGACAAAATTTCCTTTCAACTATTTCCTTAAAGTTATTCCATTTCATACTGTAAACTCTGTCACTTCCTTTAGACTGAAGAATGGTATTCCACCACTCTAAAGCTGATCTTTAAAAGATTAGAAGCATACATAACTTTATCTTGATTTGCCCATTTACTTATCTTTAGGACTGACTTCTGTCTTTTCCATCCAGCGCAAGGCTGAAATAGCTCTCTCATTGCCTGAGAATTCTATCAGTTTGGATGATAAGAATTCTTTATAAGAACAACCATATGAGATGGTTCTTCTTCTTTTTGGAATTGGAGCTTGGATTAAGAATTCGTGATTTCCATTCACGTTGTGATTTGGTTCAGGGGTACACGTTTATTACTGTTTATGGAATCATTATTTCCTGCCTTTTTAATGCTATCGATAATATAGGGCATAGCATCTATGATTCCTTGGGCCACTATGTGTTCGATAACACTCTTATTCATTTGATTCTCGTTATTATCATTATTCTGGATTTCCTGATTTACTTCATCTGACATTTGAATTGTAAACATTTATCAGGTATTAATATCACAGAATAAATTAAATGACAATCACACCAACACAGTGAATCAAAATCGTCGAGCATTGCGACTTTTACTCTTTTCATATATATGCATCTAGTACAAACATAACTGGAATTCAAATATTACTAACCTATGCATCGATATATTTATATAGGTGACATATATTACTTTATATCTATTTTAGTGTTTTTTTAAAGTAACAAAATACACACACATGTACATATATTAAGTTATGGCTTCCTTAAAACTGCATTTCCCGCTCGTCATATTTTTCCAGACGAGCTTCTCTACGATTTGGCGAATTCGGTTTCCTTCTTCCACCAGTTCATCTCCAAGCTGGCGGAGTTCTTCCACATGTTCCCTGGGTAGTATTGGGGCTGGCACTGGTTCAGGGTAAGGTGGAACTGGTTCTTCATAGGGAATTGGGTTTTCTAGTAGGTTCTGAATTGCCCAGTTGTTTAGCCCACCATGGATCTAAAGGGTATGGAGCTGGAATTCTAGGTATCTCATTGGGATAAAGGTTGGGATTGGAAATTAATTCCCCTGGTTCTTTTCTAGGTTCATGGGTTGGTTAGGAAATAAGGGAAGTAACGGTGGTTCTGGATTTGCTACTTGGTTGAAATTAGGTTCTCCTCCTACATTTCCAAACGTATGAAAATTAGCTAGTTGTCTATCCAATTCTTCTTCCCACAAGGGTCTAACTTCTGGGTTTTGGGTGTTTCTCTCAGTTCTAGCTGCTCTGGCTTGATGTTGTGCTTGTCTCAATCTTTTCCTATTCTCTTCTTTGGCTCTACTAAACCAACCTCTCTTTTTTAGGGGGAAAAGGTTATGCCGATTTGGCTTTGAAAACAAAGATATATTCGGAATCGACGGTGTAGTCTGTGGTTGGCAGGGATGTTCCTTCATTCATGAGAGAATGAGGTAGGTGACGATAAGCGTCAGAAGTACCCTGATCACTCATACTGTAAACTAAAGAAGTTATTAAAATAACACAAAATAATACTATAAAGTCGCGGATATTTTTCTAACACAATTGGTTAAAATTTAGGTATTTCAAAAGAACACCTAAATGGCTTAATTCAGTGGCTCTGATACCACCTTCTGTCGCAACCCCCGACCCCACCCGGGGAGCCGGAGCCGTGAGACACAGAGCTGTGGTACCGGTGTTTATTATTTGGTAGCGGAAACTAAAACATCAGGATCGTAGTTAGGAAATAAATATAAGAGTTTCAAAACACCAAACTTTTATATTAAACAATAGGATAGAACCCATGTTTCCATTACAGTACATTCGTAGAGGGGTAACCCCAATTTATGAAAAACATAAACTCTTTTTATTTAGGTAACTTGTATCAAGACCTACGATACACCTACTGGTGGCCTGGCATGAAAAAGGATATCGCTGTTTTTGTTTCCAAGTGCCTTACCTGTTCCAAAGTAAAAGCTGAACATCAAAGACCATCAGGACTTCTAGTCCAACCCGAAATACCCGTATGGAAGTGGGAAAACATAACCATGGATGTCCTTACCGGGTTACCTCGCACCTCCAGTGGGTATGACACCATATGGGTAGTAATCGATCGTCTTACAAAGTCATCTCATTTCATTCCGATTCGCGAGGACTTCAAGAACGAGAAGTTAGCTCGTATCTACATCAGCGATATCGTAAGCCGTCATGGTGTACCATTAAGCATCATTTCAGACCGTGATGGTCGTTTCACTTCACGAACATGGCGAGCCGTACAAACCGCTTTGGGTACACGATTAGACCTCAGTACCGCTTTTCATCCTCAAACTGATGGTCAATCTGAACGCACCATCCAAACCCTTGAAGACATGCTGCGAGCATGCGTCATAGACTTCAAAGGGAATTTGGACGCTCACCTACCATTAGTGGAATTTTTCGTACAACAATAGCTATCATTCAAGTATCGGCATGGCTCCTTTCGAAGCTTTATATGGTCGTAAGTGCCGATCTCCAGTATGTTGGCACGGAAATTGGGGAAGCGCAAATCACCGGTCCAGAATTAATTCAAGAAACAACCGACAAGGTCCTTCAAATTCGAAACAATCTTCTAGCGGCTCAAAGTCGTCAAAAGAGTTATGCAGACAAACGACGAAAGCCCTTGGAGTTTGACATTGGTGATCAAGTACTTTTAAAAGTATCACCGTGGAAGGGAGTGGTTCGTTTTGGCCAGAAGGGCAAGCTAGCACCATGCTACGTAGGACCTTTCAAGATACTCGAAAGAGTAGGTCCTGTAGCATACAAGCTTGACCTACCAGAAGAACTCAACAGAATTCATCCCACATTTCACGTATCAAACTTGAAAAAGTGCCTCGCCGATGAAAATCTCCATATTCCTTAGAAGACATTCAAGTCGATGAATCGATGCACTTCGTTGAAAGACCGGTAGAAATCATGGACTTCGGAGAGAAGCGTTTAAGGCGAAGTCGTATACCAATTGTCAGGGTACGTTGGGAGTCGAAACGAGGACCCGAGTTTACTTGGGAACGTGAAGACTCAATGTGCGAAAAATACCCGCATCTCTTTCCAGTTACCACTACTACTTAAATTTCGGACGAAATTCCTAAAACTAGGGGATACTGTAACATTCGTCGAAAAACGGGTTTCAAAACCCGCTTCATTTAATAACCAAGTATTCAGTTATAAATTTTCGTTGCGTATTTATTGTTCAGATTATTTTAAATAATACATAATTAATAAACATTTTAGAATTTAAAAACCATAATTAATAAATAATAAAAATAAGTGAATAGAAAATAAAATGGAGCCGCCGTGTCTCGAACCCGGGTCTCCCACAAACACAAACACACACCACACCACTCCGCCACACACTTTCTTTGTGACAAATACTTGAAACTAATAATACTTAAGTAAAACCCGAAATAAAACCGGAAATCAACGGCGCTCAGAACGCGAAATCGCCGGAGAAAAACCATGACTCCGCTAATGTTGCCTTTCCCTTGACTGAAATGCGCAAACTAAATTCGACATCAGTTATAACCGTTGCCGGCAATCAATTTCAGTCAAAAACCGTCGGAAATCATTGACCGCGAACTTTGACCTTAATTCAAACCTAAATCAGCTGTTCCTCCTTATAAATACCCACTTGAACTTCCTGAAAACCCTTCGCTCAGAACCACGTTCGTTTCCGAAGCTTTATTCCTTTCAAAACACGTCGCCGAGAATTTCGCATTCGCCGGAATTTCACCGGAAAACCGAGGCTTTACTCCTAATCGGTATAATTCTCAACTCTTTTTTTTTTGTAATCCATTATTCGGCATGTATTAACCCTAATCGGTCAACCAGAGTCTGTCTCAGACAACGTCGCCGGAAATTCTCGCACTCGCCGGAATATCACTGGAGAACCGAAGCCTTACTGTCGGTCGTATAATCATCTAAACCTTCTTGCTATCTCTTGCTTAGTAATCTAATTGCTCAACACAATAATCAAACTGTAATTCAGTTCGTTCAGCCGAATCACTGTCGGAAATTTTTAAGTGAAGAAGATGAAGTTGAATATGTGTATTAATATAATTAAAATCGGATATTTAACGGGTTAGACACACAGTCCAGCTGTCACACCCCGACCCGCAGCGGAATAAGAGTCGGGGCATAATTGGGTTATCACCAAAGCTCATGATGTTTACTAATATGTTTCATATTTATTAAATTCAAAATTACATCCTCAATATTCCAAACAAGTTCATACAATTACAAAGAAAAGTAACTACATAACCAATCCAAAGTCTAAACCGATTTATTCTTCTAAGCCAACCTATATGTTTCTTGCTGCAACTGGATCACCTGTATCATGTGTAAAAATGGGGGTTTTTGGGTCAACAAAAGTTGGCGAGTGAACCTTGTTAGAAAACATTTATTATTGATTTCTTGTTATATTTAATATGGAAAAATTGTGCAATAATCATATGTGAGCAAACGAAATAAACATACAATAACAATAACAACAACAATAACAATAACAGTAACAATAACAATAACAATCCACCTTGCATGAATATATGACATGAATGATACTGTATATGTTGGCAACGTCACGTTCACGCTCATAGGTAATGGGGAACGGACGGCCTATGATGATGTATGTGCGATCAAGGCTCAATCAAACGGAGCCGATCGTATGTTGGCAACGCCTCGTTCACGCTCATAGGTAATGGGGAACGGCTCACGCTCATAGGTAATGGGGAGCGGCGGCCTATGATAATGTATGTACTGAAAATGATAAATTTAATCTAAACATTAACCACGCAAACAGTTGATACATAATGAATACACATTTGATCATTGATATGATGGATGCACAAGTGTTTAAATGAAATAAATAATATGACACATGATACACCAAAAAAACGTGATTAAAACGGGGATTTTGTAGAGATTCACTCACATTGGGAACGTTCGTTTGACGATGCTGAATGCGCACGAGTTTAGAGGGTTGATCGACGAGAATTAACTAACCTAAATAATAACGAAAAGGTACGGTAAATAAGTGGATTTTATTAATAATTTTAATAGGATTTTTAGATATATTTTTGTGAGTTTAAGGTTATTTTCTAACTTTAAAAACATTATTTTTAAGTATTTTTAATTGATTTTTAAATTAAATAAATAAATAAAAATAAAAAAAATGTTGACTTTTTGGGTTGACCGTTGACCATGACTGTTGACTGTTGACCGGTTCGGTCGTGTGTTTGTTTGCGCTAAGTGAGGTTCGAACTTGTGACCTCCCGTACGCGTGCACGCAGCTCTACCAACTGAGCTACGTGTCTAACCCGAAATATTTCTGTTTTTAATTATATTTATATACTATTTAATTTATTCAAAATTCATTTATTTTAAAAAGGATTTTAATTCTATCGAACCGGTGCGCATAACAGGTCTCGGACCCGGGACCTGTTGTTTAACTTTGCACACAGTCCACCGTGGACTGTGTGTCTAACTTGGTTAAAATACTTGTTTTTATTTCACTTATATACTAACTGGAAGTTTCCGTATTTGGGTTTTATAAAAAGTCTGAATATTGTGACGAATCGGAACAAGGACAGACTCGAACCCGGGACTCTATGATTCAAATGCACACAGTCCACCGCTGGACTGTGTGTCTAACCGAGATATAACCCGATTTATATTAAGTATATACACAGTCTAAACTTCATCTTCTTCGTTAACAACACAGACAAACGATTAATTCTACTGTTCTTGTTTAATTCGATTGACGGACATATAATTGATTAAAATGAAATGGACAGGTAAGGTTTTGGGAATGAACATACCGGAATGATGACTTTTCTCAGAACTCCGGCAAAGTCGTCGGCTCTGTTTTATGAACTCCGTCTGAGCGGACCAATTAACAGTTTTGATTAACAAATTGTGAAATTGAAGGACTAAACAAGAGTTATCAGAGAGTTTAGATGCTCATCCGATTCCAGCGTGATTTAGAAATTTTCAGAAGTTTTTCGGCGATTGCAGATTATCCGGTATCGTCGTCTGGGACCGATTCTGATTGAAAGGTTTGAGTTAGTAAAAGTCTAACAACAGATAGAAGATGAAAGAATTGAGAAATTTACCGTTTTGATGAATGACACGGTTTTCCGGCGAAAGTCCGGGTAATATCAGATAGCGATTCCGACGATCAGAAATTAGAGTAAAAGTGAAATTAAAGGTTCTGTGAGTGTTTTTGAGTCGCGAGATGATGATATTGATAGAGTAATTCAGGAAGTAAAAGATTTCGGTTTCTAACTCCCAAACTCATATGAATCGAAACAATTAAAGACTGAATTTGATTAAGAACGTGCGTCGTAATGGTTTCATCGGTTATTATCAGTAATTGCGATCACTCAATCGTCTAGAAAGTTGAAAGCCGATGAACGGTTTCAGTTTGGCGCAAAACAGATGATTTCACAGGTGAACTTATGTTTTATTTGTTTCCTAGATTACACAAAGACATCAAGTGGCGGAGTGGTTAATTGTTTGGTGATTAAGTCTTCCGGCTGACCCGGGTTCGAAACCCGGCAGCCCCTTTTTATTTTTAATTGCTTTATTTTTATTTTCTAACAATTTTAATTTCCATATTCTAAAATGTTTATTAGTTATGTATTGTTTAAAATTAAAATAAGCATTAAATGAGCAACAAAAATTTGAAACTGATTATTCGATTAATAAATGAAGCGGGTTTGGAAAACCTGTTTTTCGACGGATGTTACAGTATCCCCTACTTTTAGAAATTCCTTTCCGAAATTTAAGTAGTAGTGGTAACAGGAAAAAGATACGGGTATTTTTCGCGCATTTTGAGTCTTTACGTTCCCAAGTAAACTCAGGTCCCCGTTTCAACTCCCAGCGTACCCTAACAATTGGAATACGACCCCGTCTTAAACGTTTTTCTCCGAAGTCCATGATCTCTAATGGTCTTTCAATGAAGTGCATAGATTCATCGATCTGAATATCTTCCAGGGGGATATGGAGGTTTTCATCGGCGAGGCACTTCTTTAAGTTTGACACGTGGAATGTAGGGTGAATTCTGTTGAGTTCTTCTGGTAGGTCAAGCTTGTATGCTACAGGTCCTACTCTTTCGAGTATCTTGAAAGCTCCTACGTAGCGTGGTGCTAGCTTGCCCTTCTGGCCAAAACGAACTACTCCCTTCCACGGTGATACTTTTAAAAGTACATGATCACCAATGTTAAACTCCAAAGGCTTTCGTCGTTTGTCTGCATAACTCTTTTGACGACTTTGTGCCGCTAGAAGATTGTTTCAAATTTGATGGATCTTATCTGTTGTTTCCTGAATCAATTCTGGACCGGTGATTTGAGCTTCTCCAATTTCGTGCCAACATACTGGAGATCGGCACTTACGACCATATAAAGCTTTGAAAGGTGCCATGCCGATACTTGAATGATAGCTGTTGTTGTACGAAAATCAACTAATGTAGATGAACGTCCCAATTTCCCTTGAAGTCTATGACACATGCTCGAAGCATATCTTCAAGAGTTTGGATGGTGCGTTCAGATGTCCATCAGTTTGAGGATGATAAGCGGTACTGAGGTCTAATCGTGTACCCAAAGCGGCTTGTACGGCTTGCCATGTTCGTGAAGTGAAACGACCATCACGATCGGAAATAATGCTTAACGGTACACCATGACGGCTAACGATTTCGCTGATGTAGATACGAGCTAACTTCTCATTCTTGAAGTCCTCGCGAATCGGAATGAAGTGAGCTGATTTTGTAAGACGATCAATGATTACCCATATAGTGTCATACCCACCGGAGGTGCGAGGTAACCCGGTAATGAAGTCCATGGTTATGTTTTCCCACTTCCATACAGGTATTTCAGGTTGGACCAGAAGTCCTGAGGGTCTTTGATGTTCAGCTTTTACTTTGGAACATGTAAGGCACTTGGAAACGAAAACAACGATATCCTTCTTCATGCCAGGCCACCAGTAGGTGTATCGAAGGTCTTGATACATCTTGTCGGCTCCTGGGTGTACAGAGTACCGTGTTTTGTGCGCCTCATTCATAAGGAAATCACGAAGGTTATTGTGATCGGGAATCCATATGCGATCTAGATAGTTCAGAATACCGTCGGATTTAGTTTCAATTTTAAGTTCAGCTCCACAAGACAGCTCCTTGCGTACGTCGTTTTCCGTTACTGAAACATGTTGGGCTTCTCGGATTTGATCTTTGATGTCTGTTATGATTTGTGAACATAGAAGACGAATGGAGTTCGCATAACCCTTTCGACTGAGTGCATCGGCCACCACGTTTGCCTTGCCAGGATGATACCGAATTTCACAGTCGTAGTCATTAAGAAGTTCGACCCATCTTCGTTGCCTCATGTTTAACTCCTTTTGGTTGAAGATATGTTGAAGACTCTTGTGGTCAGTGTATATTTCACACTTAGTACCGTAGAGGTAATGTCTCCATATCTTAAGAGCGAACACAACGGCTCCAAGTTCTAGGTCGTGGGTGGTGTAGTTCTTCTCATGAGTTTTGAGTTGTCTAGAAGCATAAGCTATCACCTTTCCTCTTTGCATTAGAACACAGCCTAGTCCTTGCCCTGACGCGTCGCAATAAACCACGAAGTCATCACAACCTTCAGGAAGAGTGAGGATAGGTGCGTCACAGAGTTTTTGTTTAAGGGTTTGAAAGGCTTCTTCTTGTTTGGGTCCCCATATGAAGGGTTTTCCTTTATGTGTTAAAGCCGTGAGTGGTACAGCGATGCGGGAGAAATTTGTAATGAAACGTCGATAATAACCAGCCAAACCAAGGAATGATCTTACTTCGGTTGGTGTACGTGGTGCTTGCCATTCTTGTACTGCTTTGATCTTTGAGGGGTTGACATGTATTCCCTTGTCATTGACGACATGTCCAAGGAATTGTACCTCTTTTAACCATAACTCGCATTTGGAGAATTTGGCGTAGAGCTTTTCATTCCCTAAGAGTGTAAGGATGAGTCGAAGGTGTCGTTCATGATCAGACTTAGACTTTGAGTAAATGAGGATGTCGTCGATGAAGACTATAACAAAGCGATCGAGATAGGGTTTGCAGACTCTGTTCATTAGATCCATGAAGACAGCTGGAGCGTTGGTTAGACCAAATGGCATGACCATAAATTCATAATGACCATAACGAGTTCGGAAGGCGGTCTTTGGGACGTCTTCTTCATGTACTCTGAGTTGATGATAACCAGAACGAAGGTCGATTTTTGAAAAACAGTTTGGCGCCTTGAAGTTGGTCAAGAAGATCATCGATGCAGGTAATGGGTAGCGGTTCTTGACCGTTAACTTGTTGAGTTCTCTGTAGTCGATACACATGCGAAACGTTCCATCTTTCTTCTTCAAATGTGTATCAATTGTTGTGTGAATTATATGTAGATTGGATTTATCATTTTTCAGTGCACGCATTTCATTAGGCCCATCAGTTCCCCGTGGGATACGGGTTGAGCATCAGGAGCCTCATTAGTCGGCTTCGTTTGATTGAGCCTTGATCTCACATACATCATCATTCATGTCATATACTCATCCAAAGTGGTTTTGATTGTTTATCTATATATGTTTGCTCACATGTGATTATTGCACGAATTTTCTTTATTAAATAAAACAAGAAATTAGTAAAAATGTTTTATCAAGGTTCACTCGCCAACTTTTGTTGACCCAAAATATCCCCCGTTTTACACATGATAAGGTGATCCAGCTGAGACGGGAAACACTTAGGAAGGCCTAGAAGAATAAACAAGTTTATGCTTTGGAATAATTATGTAGTTTCATTTTCTTGTAATTGTATGAATTTTGTTTTGGATATTTAAGTTGTAATTTGAATTTAATAAATATGAAACATCTTAGTAAACATCATGAGCTTTGGTGATAACCCAATTATGCCCCGACTTTTATTCCGCTGCGGGTCGGGGTGTGACAGTTTATATCTACACAATTACTCATTCAGTATTGTCAATCCTGACTTGTGGGTCATATTACTTTGGGCCCTGTCACCCAACAGTAACGGTTCCTGTCACATTCCCGTGACTATGGACTAGTAATGTATACAAAACCCCAACATACCGGCAGTAATTGTAGAATACATTTACTCAATTACTGTTAAGCATAATTAAAACATTTGAGGTTTTGGTAACACATTTTGACTCACAAAAAGCTTTACAAAAAGAGAATGTACTCGCCTTGAACACTTAGGTATTCCTACGGAGTTCCTGGTGACAATTCTTGATTACTTCCTGGAATTTCTATTGAAACATACAATGCACATGTGTTAGTAAATTAACCCAAGTCAATTTAACCATACAACACACGACAGAACTCCAACGAGCTTAGTCAGGTAGAGCCTAGACATGCGTTGGCGATTCTAGATCGATTGGGTAGGGTGTCCATACAACACGAGATAGGATTCCAACGAACTGTAGTCGGGCAGAGCCTTGACATGCGATGGTCCTAAATCGGGTAGGATAGTGAATTAGTGATGGGGGTTAAGATACTTACAGCGGCAGTGTTTTCGCAGTTTAGGGGTTTAGGGGGTGTTGTTCAGAGAAACGGGGATAGAGAGAGTATACGATCGAATTTTTCGTTTGATTTTGAGCAGACTTCAGTCCCACGCTGCTCTATTTATACCCGAAATTGACTTCTCCCGCGCGTCGCGCGGGATTCCTGGACTTCCCTCGCATGGTGCCTGAGACACCTAGCTAAGGCTAGGCCAGCCTCGTAACGAGCTAGGGTTGCCACATGGCGAGAAACGGTGACACGTCACCTGCACGTCTCCCGCGCGTCGCGGGAGATGCCAGGGATCCTGGCACGTGTCGCCTGGGACGCCCAGATCAGATTTCTTCGTTTTTCACGTCGGGTCTCGTTATGCGTGTCCGATTTTGTGTTTACGGCTCGTTTTAGTGGGTTTATTAGAGTTGTTACACATTTTCTCAAATATCTAAAATTGGTTTTTTTAAAAACATGGCAGTTTAATGAAAACTTATTTTACCTAATGTTTTTTTATTTAATGTAATGGTTTTTAATTTTAAAAAGTTAGAAATTAATTAAAAAATTAAAACTAATTAATTGAGTAATCATGAGGCAGAGGCTTTATGACTACGGCCTTAAGTGACGTAATGCTCCATAAAGCCCCTGTGTGACGTGGCACGACATGTGTCGCATAACGCCCACAAAGGGGCTTTATGACTACGGATGGTCTAATAAACCATTCAAAACCTCCATATCACACCTAACTTTTTACATAATAATAATAAACAGTATTGTGAGTGGGTAGTCCCCACTCTTTCCAAACCATACACGTCTGCTTGAGCGGACTAGCTCCCAACGAAACACCTCCTCCAACAAGGAGGTTTGCTTGTGCATTGGTTTGTTGAGCGAACCACCAAAGTGGACCAACCGTTTGTAGGTGCTCTTGTTTAATCATATTAGGCTAAAGGGTGTAGGGATCATGGTTGGGACATGATTCGTCACATAAGAACATGAATAGAAGGCTACACCATCCCCTTGGCTAATCCACTGATTCCATGGATTAAACCATGGCAACCATGGTCCTAGTTTCCATTTTTAAAATTTCCCTTCCTTTTTCTTTAGACAAAAATAAATTAAAATATATAATAAGATAGTGGTTTGGGTCATGACCACACCCTTAGGGTAGTGGTTTTAGATGGTGGATTAGAGATGAGTGACATGGTGCTGACGTGGAGGGTCATGGTGGTCATAAGGGCCATGACCACATCCTATAATGGTTAGGGACATGATTCGTCACGTAAGAACATGAATGAAAGACTATACCACCCCTTTCCCTAATCCACCATGGTTTGCATGAATTAAACCATGACAACCATGGCTCTCTTTCCATTTTTCAAGAAATTATTTCATTTTTCTTTAGACAAAGATAAATTAAAATAAATAAGAGGATAGTCGTTTGGGTCTTGACCACACCCTTAGGTAGTGGTTTTGGATGGTGGATTAGAGTGAGTGACATGACACTGATGTGGAGGATCATGATGATCATAAGGGTCATGACCACACCCTATAGCTTTATAGCATTGTCAAGGACGCTAAATAAGTCAACAATCTAGTTCATTTGAATTAGTAAAGATTATATTTGAGAATAGATATCCACAACTACCTATACATTTTACACTACTATTTGAGAATAGATATCCACAACTACCTATATATTTTACACTAGTATATCTTATATACGAGGTTAATTACTAAATTGATATCTTAATTGGTCCTTTATTACCTATACCTTTTTAGTGTATATATATGTATTATCTTCCAAGTTTGTTGCATTATTGTTTATGGTGAAGTGGTTTTGTGGTTGTAGGAGGCGATGCATTTAGTTTTTTAGAGAGAGAAAATGACGTTGATGCTTTTGTTGTTGGGGTGTTCTTCGGCGGTGGAGAAGTTGTCCAGGGTTTACACGTAGCGCCGTCCATATTCACCTAATGAAGTGATTCTTGGCTTACACTATAAGCAGAAAATGGAAAAAAAAGACAAATATAAACTAAATTGATGCAATAAAAAGGTTGGTCTAAGCTCTATAAAGGCCCAAAACAAATGATAAATTGAGACCCTTAAAAAAGGATTATTTTGCTTTAGATAATTTTGTGGAAAAAAAAAGAAACATAATAGGTGGAAAAGCTTAAGAATCTCTTCTATTCCCCAAATTTTCTTTAGCAGTGACTATATTTATTTGTTACAACCGAAAAAAATACACAACTGAAAAAAAATAACTTACTCGCGGAAAAGCACCAACTTTCTTACATTTTCAACTTCCCTTTTAACAGATAATTACTCTTTAACACTAGTTCTTATTTGAAAAGTACTAACTTTGTTCCATAAAATATGTTAGAAATATTATTTCGAAGCATGGCATAAAGAAACTTACAAGCAATTTGGAAATGCAGATTCAATCTAGTAACCTAAAGAAAATTAGAAAAACCCTTCTATCTTGAAACATACCGGTATTCGTTCTTATTGCTTTTGATTAATTATTATTTTTGTTTCTTTTTTGGTTGTTTTAGCGATTGTTAGTATCATAATAAACCAAACCAATACCGATTGAATTCGCGCCACGTAGATTTACATATTTTCAAAGCTTTATTTTATATTATTATAATTAAGTTTGAGTATATTTTTTTCTTAAAACTTTTAATATACGAAATTAAATTTGAGTATATTTTTTACTTAAAACTTTTAATATACGATATATTATGAAATTACAAGTATGTTGTTGCGACATGTTTATTTTTATCTAAGTCTCGATCTCGATATATATTTTTTCGTGAAATCGTGTTGTTGGTAGTAATGTTTAAGTAATTGAACCACAAGCGTAGATGTTATCAAAGTGACCTCACATTCAATTTTTCCCCAAGGTTGTTCTTTAAAATTATTAATTATATTTATACGCATTATAGAGTTCTAAATAGATCTTTGTGAAGTGCTTATTTTGATCCACCTATATATTTCATTGAAAACGAAGTTCCATTCGCAGTAGACCAACTTATGTCGTCCCCATAATATCGTTACAAAGGTAATTCCGACCGAAAGACATCAATACCAGTATCGTTGCTATCAGAATCATTACTGGTATTCATTTTTATGGTTTTCGATCGACGTAAAACAAATGTTGATATCCTTTTGGACTTATCATGACTTTTTTATGTTTTATTTTCTTGGTTGCCATATCGAGTGTAAGTATAGTATCGATACTGTAATGAACTGAACCGATGTCGGCCATATTCCCGTCATTAGCGTTATTCTTACAACTGCGTCTATGTTTTCATATAAAATTAATTAAAATTCGAGTGCACCATCACGGAGCACGATGTAACCCACTAGTATATACTAAAAGTCTAAAACACAACTTGCTACAATAACTTTTTGTCTTTTCCCCCTTTTTTTCTTTACCTTTTCAAGTTTCAAGTAATCGCTAATCGTTAAACGCTAATCGGTCGGTGGAATACAACTAGGGATTAATCGGGATTAATACGGATTAATCAGATTGAGATTTTTTACGTAATTTTTAGTATACACACACACATTTTTATATGTAGTTTTTTCAAAGTAGACAAATTTTAACCCCTCATTGACCCATTTTTTAAGTAATAAGACCGCCATTGATCGTCTAGTGATTAACCCGCCCTTAATCAGTGAACATGCGATCAGTGATTAATTGGAGACTAGTCGGGATTTTTACAACCATGAGTTCACCCCTTGCAATATAAATAATATACAAATTTGACACATAATTATATTTTCTTTTATATTTTTTTTACAAAAACTAAATACATGATATATATATTTTTTTTGAAAACGGATCGAGCCGGTACCCACCGAGAAACACCAGTACCACTAATATTAGAAACGTTACTGGTATTCGTTTATTATAGTTTTCAATCGATATAAAACACCTGTCGACATCCTTTTGAATTTATCACGACTTTATTTTTAAAGTTACTTATGTCTCCTGTCGGTTGCTATATCGAGTGTCGACACCATATAAATGTCGTAATGAACCAAACAAATATCGACCAGACTCCCACCGTTAATGTTATTTTTTTCAATGCGTCTATGTTTCCATTTAATATTTATTAAAAATCTGGTTGCCCTCGTTGCAGAGCACAAATATAACCCACTAGTTAATGTTATAGTGAACCAACCCATTTCCTATTATGATATATCTATACTATATTATAATACATGAGGGAAAAGTATATTAAGATCTCAAAAGTTAAAAAACTTTTTTAGTCTAATGTATATAGTACAACCTAAAATGATGGTAAATTATCTTTTAAACACGAATTACATTAGAATTCTTGTATTACATATTATCCCTCATCTTTAACAAAATTATGATTAATTAATTAGAAATTATACTTTACCCCCATATAAAAAACTAATTACCCCTACGATTATTAATAATCATAACTTTTTTCATAGATTAATAATTTTCGTTAAAAATACACCATAAAAATGAGCACTTGGTTCTCTTTAATCTGAGTATAGTATTGCTATAGTGTTTTTTAACTAAAAATATTGACATGTTTGAGACAAACGATATCGAACTGTAATCAACCAAAAACTACATTAAATGATAACTGATTAACCGAAAACCGAATTAACTAAAAAACGACAATCGATTTTTTTTATACCCTCATTTAACCAAAATCAACCGAACCAAACCATTCATATTTTTCTAGCTTTTATACCTCAATTTTATGTATTTAATATTTTATACCTTAATTCATGCGTTATATACTTCAATTTCAAATATTTATACATCAGTTTCATGTATTTCCAAGTGAAAGTTTCAGCTTAAGTTTGGTTTTGGCTATAAACCGAAATTAAACGAATCGAACAAAAAATCATAAATCTAACATAATAAACTGAACTAGTTAACCGAAAACTGTTTGTTTTTTTAATAGACTAACTAATGACTTGAATTGTAGTTTCGGTTGAGGGTAATAACTGAATCGTCCAAATCATACATATCCTGACAATGTCTCTGTTTCTCACAATATCACGCAAGTACCCTCGCGGTTGATAAAAAGTATGTACAATACATGTGATATATGGATATAATATTATTACATAGTATTATAATTGTATTACATCTAGATATTATAAGACCACTCACATCCAAGAACTATTAACTACATGTAATCAGTTTCACAAGATCGTAGTACAGATCAAGTTCACAGCCGGTCACCCATTCCCCCCTTACTCACCCACACCGATCCTCGAACCCTTTCTTGCCCAGAAAGAAAGAAAATCCAAACCCACCCCTACCCCTCTCTCTCCCTATACACACACACCATCAATACACACCCCCCAAATTACACACACACACGCACAACCACCGGCCACCGGTACAAATGCATCGCTACAACGCCTGGCTTCCGCCACCAGTCGCCGACGCCACCAAAAAGGAGAAACAATCATTCGCCGGTGTCGTTTCTTCCGTCAAAGAATCCTATTCTACCGATGATCCGGAATCTGTCTACTCCACTCTCAAATGGATCTCCGTCATTGACCTGTGAGCTCTAATTCCTAAAATTCACTTTTATATTCACTCGTTTATCTTCATTCGTTTCAACGATCGCCTTTTTTGTACTTAATTTTCATGTCAATTTTGATTATTGCTAGATATTTGTTGAAATTGATAAGTGTGTTATTGAAATTTTGTTATGTTGTTGAGGTTTTAGTTTGAAAGTCAACTGTTAGTTGTATCGAACAGTTTAATTTTGGGAATAATTGATATTTTTTAACCTATTTTTTTTAAAAATAAGTTAACTGTATATAAACATTCTACAGCAGTAGGCATATACCTAAATTCTGGTGTGTTTTTCCGGTATAACTTTGCCAATAGGCAGATAGACAAGTGCAGGTGCTTCTACAGTTTCATGTTATTATTATTAAAATGTGTTACAAGTGTTGTTAGTGTTTTGATTCCTGTAAATATATTATTTTTTCTTTATTGTACAGATTGAATATCCTTGCAATTATTATGGCATGCTCATTTGTGATAGAATATCAGACGGAATCATCTTTTAAAACAGCAAGATTATTATTATTATTATAATTGTTTTCATAGAGCGTTGGATGGAATCATCTTTCTACAGAGAAATATGCTTATTACTATATTATATAATTTTTATTAATAATATTATATTTATTATTATTACGATGATCAATTATGCAGATTCATAAAGGCGAAAAGTGAAGTATCATTGGAAGACGTTGTGGCTCTAGTGGAATTTGGACTGCAAGTGTTCAATGCTTCACAAGACAAACTTTATGCTCAGGTATTATTCTTTTGTGTCAACGGAATATGTTCAACCCATTATTCCATTATATACTACGGTGCTGAAATCAGAGTCACTTTTATAATTTGTTAGGTGAGATGGGGAAATGTTCTTGTGAGATTGCTGAATAAATTCCGCAAAAAGTTGACTTTGAGAGTTGACTGGCGCCCGTTTTATGATACTTTGGTTCATACACACTTTACAAGGTATTTCCATTCATGACTGAAGTACATTCATTGTAGGATTCAAACATACGTTATATGTATCAGAAGATGACAAAATGATTAGTTTATAACTTTTAATGGTCATTGTGAGTTTTTATCATGAATCTGTACACAGGAATACGGGACCCGAGGGATGGAGGATAAGGCAAAGGCATTTTGAAACAGTCACTTCCCTTGTTCGTTCCTGCAGACGATTTTTCCCACCAGGTTCTGCTCAAGAGATATGGGCTGAATTTAGGTAAAATTTTGATCTCCTATAATTATTATCAAATTGATCCTATGTTATATTACAATTTTGAATCTTAATTATTTGAATGAAATTGAGTTTCAGGTCTCTACTTGAAAACCCATGGCATAACTCGGCTTTTGAAGGTTCTGGATTTGTGAGACTCTTCCTTCCTACAAACGCAGATAACGAGGAATTCTATTCACGGTAATTTATACTTTTACATATATTTATTATCTTATTTTCACTATTGATTATGGAAACAAAGTAATCATCTTAATCGCATGACAGTGAGTGGATCAACGAGTGTATTTATCAATGGGATTCTATACCAAACTGTCAGTTTTGGAACAGCCAGTGGGCAGCTATCATGGCCCGTGTTATAAAGAACTACCAAGTCAAGAACTGGGAGGATCTTTTACCTGAATTATTCAGCCGATTCCTCAACATGTTTGAGGTACTTTCAACAGATATTTTTATCTATAACAATTTAGGGTGACATTTTCAATGTAGCGTCACATCTAGCTCAAGTGATTTGCTTTTTTTTTATTTTTTAATTTTGTATTTTTCCTTTTTGTGAACCCCTCAACTTTCAGTATTTAACACTTATGCCCTTCAATTTTCTATAAGTCTTGTAAAATCTCATTTTGAGCATCTCGCGTTTATGTGCTTATCTTTATGTACGTGAGTCTATATAATACGTTTTTGTGCTTATTTTTATTTACGTTTTCGGTTGGTCTTTGTTTTGACATAAATTTGTTCGGAAATGAGTCTGGTCAAATAAATACGTTTTCACTAGGCGGTATAAATTCAAGATACCTTACGTTTCACGGCCGCCGCAACGCGTCCGTGGTGCCTTGTTTTGACATAAATTTGTTCGGAAACGAGTCTGGTTAAAAAATATTATTTTCTTACGTGCTTATTTTTAAGTACGTTTTGGTATAAATCCAACTTAGTTTACGTTCAACGTAAATATATTTCGGCCATTAATCAGGTCAAATATTATACGTTTTCCTGCTTATTTTTATATGCATTTTCAGTTGGTTTACGTTTTGACGTAAATTTTGTTTGGAAACGAGTCGGGTCAGATATTTGACGGTATTTACTGGTTTACGTTTTGACGTAAATTTTGTTTGGAAATGAGTCGGGTCAGATATTTGACGGTATTTACTTTAAGTTTTGACGCCGCCGCAACGTGCAGCGGGTCAAAATACTAGTTTTATAGTAGTTACAGCTGACTATAATTAAAAAATACGGTGAACATATAATATTATTTCTGCAGGTGCCTGTGGCAAGTGGGGGTGGATCATACCCTTTTACTATTGATGTCCCGAGAAATACAAGGTTCTTGTTCACCAATAGATCACAAACTCCAGCTAAAGCCATGGCAAAATCAGTTGTAAGAAAATACGCAAGTTATAAATATATGTTTGCTAAATCGTATTTGGTCCTTAACAGATTTTATTTCCCTAATTTTATATAGGTTTATTTACTAAAGCCCGGTAGCTTGGCTCAACAACACTTTGACAAATTGGTCAATCTCTTAGAACAGTTTGTTTTCTATATTTGAATATTTTATTACTTGCATTTTCAGTTAATTATATGGGAGAGGATTATGTGTGTTTACATGTTGGGATACTTTTTATAGATATTACCATCCTTCTAATGGTGGTCGTTGGACTTACTCACTAGAGAGATTTTTGTTTCACTTGGTTTATACATTCAGAAAACGTTTACAACGGGAAAAAGAGTAAGGGTTTTCTTCCACCTTGTTTTTTGTAGTTTGTTTTTCTTATGAGTAAAATGCCATTTTCGTCCCTGAGGTTTGGCCAGTTTTGCGCCAAAGCTTTGTTTTTCCGCATCTGGATCCAAAAGGTTTGAAATCTTACCATTTTCATCTGGCTCTTAAATTCTTTATCTATTTTTCTCCGTTAAGTCAGGGGTATTTATGTCTTTTTTGTCAACTTAAAGGGCATTTCGGTCTTTTTCACTTAAAGGCAATACTTGTACAGTATGCTAGATGCTTGTACATAAAGTGAAAAAGACCGAAATGCCCTTTAAATTAACAAAAAAGAGGAAAATACCCCTGACTTAACGGAGAAAAATGGATGGAGTTAACAAGCCGGATGAAAATGGCAAGATTTAAAACCATTGGATCCAGATGCTGAAAAACAACTTTGGACGAAAGTCGCAAAACTACTCAAACCTCAGGGACGAAAATGGCATTTTACTCCTTTTAAATTATATAGTTTCTTATATAGTGATTTTTTTATTCAGGAATCCAGATAGCAACGAACAGATAGAACTATGTTTAGGGCAATCAGAAAGGGAATCTTTTGTGAGTACTGTCTTGAAGTTAATCGATCGTGGCCAATACAGCAAAAACGAACACCTCTCTGAAACGGTTGCTGCTGCAACTTCTATATTATCTTATGTGGAGCCCTCGTTGGTCCTCCCCTTTTTGGTGTCTCGGTTCCATATGGCTTTAGAAACGGTTAGTGACAAACAGGTTTTCATCTTAGGTGCAGGCGGAAAAATATCGGGTTGAGTAACGGGTATGCTGGATTGACTAGACAACACTTTTTTTTGCCCAATAGCTATCTTTTTTACCTCAATAAATTGGTTTTTAGGAGGTTTTAAGCACTTGAAAACACTTTGGGCGTCTTTTGACTCAATCGTCTGGTTAGACCCGCTTCCGATTTAGCTATGTTTTAAAAGTTTATCAACCCGATTTATGGAATACGGGTCAGAATTGCCACAACTAATATTAGGTTATGTTTCCAGTGGTTCATTTTTACCCACTCTTGTTTGTTATTATCTGGTTAGATGACAGCAACACATCAATTGAAGACAGCTGTAACATCGGTGGCGTTTTCTGGACGATCGTTATTCTATATGTCTTTATCTGCTTCATCAATGGAAACAGACGATGTTAATGATGCTGATATGTTCCGTGATCTTTTGATGGTATCTTTGACCAATGCATTGCTTGGGATGGATGCCAACGATCCACCCAAAACCCTAGCAACTATGCAACTCATTGCCTCTATATTTTCCAATGTAATCACAAATATTAATTTAATATTTAAAACTCTGCCAATATTTTTAAAGAAAATATCTTTAATGAGTTTATCTAATTGAAATCCTTATTACAGATGAGAACATTGGATGATAACACGGATAATTTGTCATTCATGCCTGTGGAACGGTTCTCGGAATGGCTTGATGAGTTTCTATGCCGCCTTTTCTCATTGTTACAACACTTGGAACCTAGTAGCGTTTTGTAAGCACTTCCATTTTGGCTTCTTTACATTTTTACCCCCTGTAATTTGGAACTTTGCTCTTTTGTCTATTTATTTTTGGTAATTTATAAAAACTGATGTCCTGCAGAAATGAAGATATTCATTCACCCGCAACATCTGGAACATTCTTAGTTGAAGATGGTCCTCAGTACTTCTGTATGTTGGAAATATTGTTCGGAAGACTTTCAAGATCCTTGTACAACCAGGTATAATCCAAATTAAACTGAATGATTATTAATTCCAATGTTTCAAATTAAGTTTATTCAAGGTCGTAATTCCTAACTTTTTTCATTTATACGGAACAGGCTATTAAAAAAGTCTCGAAGTTCGTGCGGACAAATATTCTACCTGGAGCTATAGCTGAAGTTGGGCTGCTATGCTGTGCTTGCATTCATTCAAATCCAGAACTGGCCGTTAATCAACTTGTTGAACCGCTTTTATCTTCGGTTATATCATCTTTGAAAGGAATCCCTCTCACAGGTTTTGGGGGAAGCGGAAATTTCACTGGCCAATCTTTGAACAAGGTCTTCTTTTGTCATATTTTTTTTAATTATAATGATTTGTTGTATGTTTGATGTTCATCTTTTGGTAAATTTATTTCTTTATTAAATATTTGTAGGCAAGAGCTACACTTTCTCCAGCCCTAGAAACATCGATTGACTATCAATTAAAGGTGTTGTCGATTGCAATCAGTTATGGAGGCACGTCACTTCTTCATTACAAGGACCAGTTTAAGGAGGCCATACATTCTGCCTTTGAATCTCCATCTTGGAAGGTTTTATTATATCTCTTGGATTTACGGTTTCTAATTTTCAATTTTTTTTTCGGTGGACTAAATAATTTGTTTTAAATTTTCGTAACTTGACAGGTTAACATAGCTGGTGATCAACTCCTTCGGTCCCTACTTGGAAGTCTGGTTCTCTATTATCCTGTTGATCAGTACAGGTAAGTTTCTTTTGGTGGTTTCATGATAATAGTAACAATGACAACGATAATGATACATAATAGAGTAATATGCCAGTTTTGTCCCTGAAGTTTGGCCAGTTTTGCGACTTTCGTCTAAAGGTTTGTTTTTCCGCATCTGGATCCAAATGGTTTGAAATTTTGCCATTTTCATCTGGCTCGTGAACTCCATCCACTTTTCTTCGTTAAGTCAGGGGTATTTCGTCCTTTTTGTTAACTTAAAGGGCAATTCGGTCTTTTTATTTAAGGACTCGCTTGTACATTTTGCAGTCAATAGCGTGCTATAGCGGCGCTATAGCACTGCTATAGCGCTTCGCGGACATTCGATCTCATAGCGGTTCAAATAGCGGTCCGCTATAGCGGTTCCCCTATCAGCGGTGCTAAATGCCGCTATTTGACCGCTATTCTAAAACCCGTATAGCGGTCGTAGCACTGGTTTTAGCGGCTTTTTTATATTTCAACCCAAAAACCCATATTAATCAACTTTTTGTTTGAAATAAACCTAAAAGTAAAGGCCCAAACGTAAAACTAAACCTAAATCAAGGTCTAAAATCTTCATTTGCTGGATTCGTTTGACGTTGGTTCTTCATCGTTCAACAAAATTAAACCTAAATCTAGAAATAGTTGGACTTCCACTTAAACCTAAATCTAGAAATAGTTGGACTTCCACTTTCATGTTTTCATTTTTTGATATTACTACTAATATTTTGCATGATATTACTATGAATTTTGATACCACTATCAATATTTTCAATATATATATATATATTTATATTTATCATATATAAATACATAAAATATGCATGGTATAAAAATTACCGCTATAACATCGCTATACCACCGCTATAACCTATATATCATATAACGGACCTTGACCGCTATATGATTTTGGACCGCTGCTAAATGCTTGTACAGAGTGAAAAAAACTAGATTCCCTTAAGGAAAAAAGACGAAAATACCCCTGACTTAAAGAAGAAATATGGATAGAGTTAATGAGCCGGATGAAAATGACAAGATTTCAAACCTTTTGGATCCAAATGCGGAAAAATAAACCTTTGGATGAAAGTCACAAAACTGGCCGAACCTCGGGGACGAAAATGACATTTTACTCTATAAATAATATAAGCATCATATCAAATTCTATGCTCTATGACTTTACAGGTCTGTTTCAAACCATTCTTCATTGGCCCTACTGGAGGAATGGATTAGTAATAAAGATTTTTCAAATGATCACTCATCTATGGGCCCCACGTGGCACATCCCGAGCGATGAAGAAATTCAATTTGCTAATGAACTGTTAAACCTGCATTTGGAATCAGCTTTGGACGAGCTTCTGAAAATATGTCAAGATAATATTCACTCTGATCCAGGTAAAATTTTAATTTCTCAATCAAGTTTCCATAAATTGTCTTCATAAGAAAATAAGTTATATGAATTCCCATTTATTATGTTGCACAGGAAATGAAAAGGACCACTTGAAAGTGACTCTTTTACGAATTGATTCTTCATTACAAGGTGTTTTGTCATGTTTGCCTGATTTTATACCGTCTTTTAAAAATGGGAAAGTGGAAAATCCGCCTTTTTTGATTGCTGGAGCAACGGGTTCAATTGTTGGTAGCACTGGCTTGCGTGAAAAGGCTGCTAATGTTATCCACGTCGCTTCCAAGTAAATAATTACTTTCTCAGTTTACCTTTTATCGTGTTTCCCTTATTTATTTTTTCCCGCATAATTATTTGTCCACTGGAATTGCAGATACTTTCTCAGTTTACCTTTTATCGTGTTTCCCTTATTTATTTTTTCCCGCATAATTATTTGTCCACTGGAATTGCAGATACTTGCTTGAGAAAAAATCAGATGACAGCATTCTTTTGTTACTCCTTATTCGTGTTATTGAGGCTTTGGGGAACTACGGTAATGTAGACTGCATTACTGCAATCATTTTGACCTCATAAATCATTTCATTAAGACATTTGAGTAAAATGCCATTCTCATCCCCGAGGTTTGGTCAGTTTTGCGAATTTCGTCCAAAGGTTTGTTTTTCTGCATCTGGATCCAAAAGGTTTGAAATCTTGCCATTTTCATCCAGCTCGTTAACTCCATCCATTTTCTCCCTTATGTGAGGGGTATTTTTGTCTTTTTTGTTAATTTAAAGAGCAACTCGGTCTTTTCACTTTATTTAAAAAGACTGAATACCTCTGAAAAAGACTGAATTGCCCTTGAAGTTAACAAAAAAGACGGAAATACCCCGGAATTAACGGAGAAAAATGGATGGAGTTAACAGCTGGATGAAAATGGCAAGATTTCAAACCTTTTGGACGCAGATGCGGAAAAACAAACCTTTGGACGAAAGTCGCATAACTGGCCAAACTCAGGGAAGAAAATGGCATTTTACTCAAAACATTACATTATCAGTGAAATTATATATTTTTATACTCGTACTTGACACTAATAATTAAAAGAAAAACAAAAAAGTTGGCGTATGACCTGCTCAAATATTTACCTGTTTTGACCTGACCCGTTTTGATCCGTTAGCCAACCTGCTCATTTGCAACCTCCATTTTATATCATCTATTTTTGTATACTTATTGACGAACTTGCTGTACAGGAAGTTCTGAATATGAAGAGTGGACTAACCATAGGCAGGCATGGAAATTAGAATCAGTTGCCATTATGGAACCTCCGGTTAACTTCATCATGCCATCTCAATCTAAAGGAAAGAAAAGGTAGAGTTTCTTACATATATTTACTTTTAAATATATGGTTTTGATTTGTTTATATTATTATTTTAGGCCAAGGTGGGCTCTCATTGACAAAGCATACATGCACAATACATGGAGAACTTCACAATCATCGTATCATTTGTATCGTACAAGTAAAAATGTATCTCCTTCAGACAATGTGAATCTTCTGATCGATGATCTTCTTAATCTATGTGTGCATAGCTATGATGCCGTTCGGACGTGAGTTCTTTTTTACATACCCTCCGGTTAACTTTATTGGTGTAACGTTCTTTTGTTACTTTTATATCGTATATTGTTCTTCAGGCTTGCTGGGAGATCACTTGTGAAAATGATTAAACGATGGCCATCTTTAATTGCAAAGTGTGTGCTTACACTAACTGAGAACCTGAGAACCCCGAGCTCACCGGAATATTTGGTTTTGGGTTCATGTGCTGTTCTTGGAACTCAAACTGTTCTCAAGCATCTCACTTTGGTATATCAATTTACAAATATTATATTATATTATTATAATAAGTTAAAAGTTAAATTTTATCTTTCATTTTTTTATTTCTTACGTGATCTATATAAATACAGGAACCCAAATCTTTCTCATCTTTTCTTCTTGGAATTCTTTTGAGGCAAGTGTACATAAAATATTATTCACGTCATGAACTTATGATTGTTAAATTTAGTATCGTGTGACACACTTTTCTATTTTTTGCTTTTAGTTCTCAGCATGAATCCTTGAAATCTCAGAAAGCTATCAATGAGGTAAATTTCCATAGATGATTCCATAGCATACATTTATGTGTTGTACCTGTTCCATTATACCGATTATTTATCAAAAATTCAAAATCAACAGCTTTTTGTAAAATACAACATCTATTTTGCGGGGATCTCTAGAAACATGTTCAGGAAGTCTGAGGGCAATTCTGGGACAGACTTTGCAGCTTTGGTTTCTGAGATAGGTTCTATGAGTTTTGAGTCAACTAACTTACATTGGAGGTATGGCTTGTGATGCTTCTTCATCTCTATATATATATATGTTTTTTTTTGTTTTCCACTTAATTAAAGAAGTCTGAATCTGTTAAATTGTTTCATCTAGGTATAACTTGATGGCCAACAGGGTTCTACTATTGTTGGCTATGTCATCTAGAAATGAACCCACTATGTCACCGAAGATTCTTAACGAAGCTGCTGGTTAGTTATTCGGTCTATGTTGATAAATTGTGAATTAAGTTGGCATAATTTTTTCATTTCAATATCATTCTGAAGTTTAAAGATGGAAATTTTGACCCATCAAGTATAAATGGTTATTTCGGGTTGGGCTTTATCGGACCAAACTGGTAGGAGTAAAAAATGTAAAAAGGGAAAACGGGTCAAATGGGTTACAAGGTATCCAAAGTGTACTAATACATTAAAGCTCCTAGTCCATTTTGTTTAATTCTAGAGTAAAAATGCCATTTTCGTCCCGGAGGTTTGGCCAGTTTTGCGACTTCGTCCAACGGTTTGTTTTTCCGAATCTGGATACATAAGGTTTGAAATCTTGCCATTTTCATTCGGCTCGTTAACTCCATTCATTTTTCTCCCTTAAGTCGGAGGTATTTCCGTCTTTTTTTGCTAACTTAAAGGGCAATTCGAACTTTTTCACTTTATGTAAAAAGACCGAATACCCCTGACAAAGACCGAATTGCCCTTAAAGTTAGCAAAAAATATGGAAATACCTCTGACTTAACGGAGAAAAATGAATGGAGTTAATGGACCGGATGAAAATGGCAAGATTTCAAACCTTTTGGATCCAGATGCGGAAAAACAAACCTTTGGACGAAAGTCGCAAAACTGGCCAAACCCCAGGGACGAAAATGACATTTTACTCTTAATTTTATTTAAAAGTAGATCTTTTTCTGAAGTTATATAATTCATTTAATCGTATCTGACCGACCCACTCATGATATTTACTTTGCAACTGTGTAGTATTTAACATGGAATATATATACATGTGTATGAATTTCAGGTCATTTCCTTAAGAATTTGAAAAGTCAGCTTCCACAGACAAGAATACTAGCAATCTCGGCCCTAAATATGTTACTAAAAGAATCACCTTACAAACTATCAGCAGAACAACCCATTTCTGCAGAAAACTCACAAGAAAACACCAAATCATCTCTCGAAGGCACTTTAAGTAATATATTTCAAGAAGAAGGATTCTTTAGCGACACTTTCGACAGCCTTTCTAACATCCATATTATAAGTGACAATGAAAACTCTTCCAGGGGCGGTCATGGAAATTCTTCATTTCAAAGTTTAGCAGATAAGTCAATCACCCGTTTCTACTTTGACTTTTCATCTTCATGGCCTCGTACACCCACTTGGATTTCCTTATTCGGAACCGACACTTTTTATTCAAGTTTCGCTCGCATATTTAAACGTTTAGTTCAAGAATGCGGTGTCCCGGTTTTACTGTCGTTGAAGACTGCGTTAAACGAGTTTGTAAATGCCAAAGAGAGATCCAAACAGTGTGTTGCTGCTGAAGCTTTTGCGGGCTTGTTGCATGCTGATGTTGTTGGGCTTGTGGAGGCTTGGGATAGCTGGATGATGGCCCAATTGCAGAATATACTTCTTGCACCATCAGTTGAGTCAATTCCTGAGTGGGCCGCTTGTATACGGTATGCAGTTACTGGGAAGGGTAAATATGGAATAAAAGTACCGCTTTTAAGGCAGCGGATTTTGGATTGTTTGGTTGAACCATTACCCCAGACTGTAACCACAACGGTTGTTGCCAAACGCTACTCGTTTCTTTCTGCTGCTTTAATTGAGGTATCGCCCCCGACGATGCCGCTATCGGAAATTCAGCTTCATTATAAATTATTACAGGAATTGCTGGATAACATGAGTCATCCTACTGCCCATGTGAGTATATTTTAGTTAGCAATAGTTATATATTGCAACTGAAGACTCATGCATTTTTCTGGGTAAAAAAGTTGGTTATTGAAGTAAAAGTAAACCAACTTGTTTTATGCATAATGAGTTTTTAACATATTGGTAGGCCTGTAAACGAACCTAACGATCATGAACTGTTCGTGAACTTGTTCGGCGGGAAGTTCGTTTATAAACGAACGAATGAACATGAACACAATTTTGTGTTCATTTAATTAAATGAACACATGAACACACGTTTTGTTCGTTCATTTATGTTCGTGAACGTCCGTTTATGTTCGTTCATTTGTGTTCATTTATGTTCGTTTATTACATTTGTTTATGTTTATGTTCGTTTCATTTTAAATACATAAGTAGTTATTATTATATAAGTATTAAGCATAAAAGTAACTTTCTAACTACTTATATAAATTTAACTAAATGGTAATTGGGCTTTCTAGTAAAAAAATGGGGTTTCCAATAGGATTTATCATAATTAATCACTACATTATATATATAAAAAATACTTTATGTTCGTTAATGTTAAGTAAATTATGTCCATTTGTGTTCATTTATGTTTCTTCAATTATGTTCATTTGTGTTGTTTATTGTTTGTTAAGTTATGTTCGCTTAAGTTTGTTTGCTTATGTTCGTTTGCGTTCGTGAACGGTTGGTTGAGGTTTTAAACACATGAACATAAACGAAGTCGAACATACTCATTTTCTTAATAAACGAACATGGACAAAAAAATGTGTTCGATTATATGTTTGTGTTCGGCTAAAGTTAAATGGGGTTCATTTACAAGCCTACATATTGGTTAACTTTAATATTTTATATACATAATATTTGTGCTTATAGTTTTGGATATATCTCAACAGGTTAGGGAAGCAATTGCAATTGCACTATCTGTGCTGTGCTCAAATATACGACTGCATGTATCCATTAATAAAGATTCTTCATTTGAAAACGGGAAAAATATTATAAACGGAAAGAACACAGATAGTTGGGATCGGCTTTTACAAGAATGGGCATCTGAACTAGTGGTGGCAATTCAGAATGCAAATCCTTCTGACAGCTTAGAAAATTTAGCAGAGACAAACGCACTCTCGGGGTCAGATAGTAGTAGTAGTTCGCCAGATGATGTTCAGTGGATGGAAACGGTAATTCATAATAAATTTGTGGTTATTTTATTGTTCAAATTTTACTACTACAGACGTACTAAGATGTTGTTTGTTGTATATGTAGCTGTTCCATTTTGTTATCTCGTTAATGAAGTCCGGAAGATCTGCGTTCTTAGTGGATGTTCTTGTGGGATTTTTATACCCTGTGATCTCATTACAGGTGTGTTCACTGTTAATTTACTAACGATAAGATATATATCAAGTAATGAAAGAAATATTTCTAATGAATTATTTGTTATTTTTAAGGAAACGTCGAATAAAGATTTATCAATGCTGGCCAAGGCAGCCTTTGAGTTGTTGAAATGGAGAATATTCATGGGCGATCATCTCAGAAAAGCAGTATCTGTTCTTTTATCTTCAGCAGAAGATCCTAACTGGCGGACCAGATCTGCAACTTTGACTTTTCTAAGGAGCTTTATGTACAGGTACACGGTTCTTTTTTCCACTTGCCATTTTCGTCCCTGAGGTTTGGCCACTTTTGCTACTTTCATCCAAAGGCTTGTTTTTTCGCATCTGGGTCCTTGTGGTTTCAAATTCTCGCGATTTTCGTCCCTGAGGTTTGGGAATTTATTGCGACTTTCGTCCCTCGAGGTTTGGCTCTCAGGGGCAAAAAATGACAAGATTTTGAAACCATGAGGACCCAGATGCGGAAGAACAAACCTTTGGATGGAAGTCGCAAAAATGACCAAAACCTCAGGGACGAAAATGGCAATTTACTCTCTTGTAATTTAATGATAAAAATGTTCTACAAACTTCATCCCTAAACATTTATGAAGATATTCAATGTATTTTTTTTTCTAAAATTTATATTGTGCGAATTTGGAAACGTTTATCTCGGTTTTTAATTCTCACAGGCACACATTCATTCTCTCCAATGATGAGAAACAGAAAATCTGGAAAACAGTTGAGAAGCTACTTACAGATAACCAAGTGGAGGTAATTTTTGTCTTTGAATAGGCTTTCTTTCTTAGTTGGATATTAGGCGGCTAAATGGGCGGGTTGGGTAATTGGTTAAAGAAAGGTAACTTTTTTGTTGGGCCCTGTTTGGGGCGACCCACGGCCTATCAACACTTTTTAACTTTTATAAATACTTATGTATTAATAGAATTGGTGGAAAATGGTTAAAATATGAATCTAATCCTTTTATGTTAGTCATTAATTTGTTTTGGTACAGGTAAGGGAACATGCAGCAGCGGTTTTAGCTGGCCTAATGAAAGGTGAGGATGGAGAATTATCAAAGGACTTCCGTGAAAGAGCTTACACCGAGGCTATGAAGCTTCAAAAAAGACGAAAACAAAGGTCTTCTGTCTTTCTACTTGTTCTATCTTTTATTTTATATTATTATTGTCGGACTGTATTTTATGTTTTAATTGTTAATGTGTATTGCAGAAGCTCAAGTGGTGGTTCTTCTGTTGCTTCCATACATGGCCGTGTTCTTGCTCTCGCTGCTTGTGTGTTATCGGTTCCTTATGATATGCCCAGGTACCCTCTTTAACAGACTATTGTTTCTTGTAACTAATTTATAAAAAAAAGTTCTCTAAAATTTCTGAAACTCATTTATTTTGTTTTAGTTGGTTGCCTGAGCATGCCACCTTATTGGCACGTTTTGTCGGTGAGCCATCACCTGTAAAATCAACCGTTACAAAGGCAGTTGCAGAGTTCCGCCGGACCCATGCAGATACTTGGAGTGTTCAGAAAGATTCATTCACTGAAGAACAACTTGAGGTAGCGTTATAACTCGAAATTCGTTTTCAAGAAAAGAAAATCTATGAAAGATATTAATAATTTTTCTAAAATTATTTTTGTTGATCCTTGCAGGTGTTGGCGGATACATCGTCTTCATCATCTTATTTTGCTTGATTAAATATTGTATTCTAATTCCCATGTCAGAGTGGGGAACAAATAGATGAACGAGCAGAACGACATTAAAGTAAATTTGGTAATTAGTCTGCTGATAGAAACTGTAGTTCTTCTTAGAATATTATAATTTTTCTTAATGGCATATAAGATAAAATAAGCCGTGCTTAATTACATTTTTACCGTCCACAAATTTGTATCAGCATTTCTTCAATTTACTACTTCATCTTTGCTTGGATGAGTCCAGCTACCGACCCGACAAAAGCCACCACCGATACCACCATCAAAACACCATGGAATATTTCAAGAACCACCCATTTTCGGCTCCAAGGTTTCACCTTTCTTTCAACTATATACATCTCCACCGGAAAATATATCGACAATGGCCATAGATTCAGTGCCCCTAACACACCCAGAATCATTGAAGAATGGGAACATCGCAATTGCGGTTATCGTTATGACGTATGCTGTTCTGAAACATATCCTGAACATGTTGAACCCAAAAACCGGCAATAATGGCAACTTCAATTCATGGAATTTTTCGAGAAATTCAGTGTCGGGGAACTTTTTCTCTCAACAGATGCAAATACTGGCTGGCTGTATAACTGTTTAAAACCGGAAAAATCGTGTTGGTCATTGCTTATTTATTTACAAATAAAAGAAATCGACTTGAGGTCAAGTAGAAAATTTGATAAATATAAATACAAATATGTGAGATAATCTTGGTCTGGAAAATTTGATAAATACCCATATGAGTTTCAGTATGAAAAGTGATAGTTTTGACCTTAAAAGTCTGATAGCAAAGAACAGTTTGACTTTTGAGGTCAAACTATTAGCTACAGTTTTGTATTATTTTAATAAACCTCATAATCTTTTATAAGAAATTTTTTGTCAATAGAAGCTTTATCAAAACCCACACCAATTTTAACTTGGAAGTCACTAATTTGACCTCAAAAGTCAAAGAATGTCAATGGTTATGTGAAGTAATGAAGGCTTACCTGATATCCTCCTAGCAGATATATCAGAATGCACGCATTAGCAAAGCCGATAAAAGCCAATACGGTTCATAAAACCCGAATCCCGTAAGAGGTTTCCCGGTGTATCATTTCCAAATGCAGCATACCCGAAACACCCACACCCGAGGTAGAAAATAGCCGTCACAACCATAGCAATTGCTGACCGCCGTTTTGTAATACTGTTTTCTGATGGTGGCGACTTCACAGTATCCTTTAATACACCAAAAACTTAATCTTTAAATGTGGATACCAAAATTGAAGATTAACTTAATAACGAATAATAAATTAATAACCTGAATTTCCAAAAGAATAAGAGCATATGGATACGCGAATGCTATGTCTCCAAGTGCTTGAAAAGTTAGCCATAACTTATTAGCTACACTGACAGCCGGGACTCCTGTAACGCTCCCAGCAATCTTGCCATTTTCTGCGGTTTTCAAATAATCAGAACATGCGGTTTGATTAAAGGGTGTCTGGCATTGCGTTTTGAAAGTAATAAGATAATCACTTTCAATTTTCGAAACACCAAACATTCATAAGAACCCGAGTTGGGGTAGAAATATAAAAAGGGTTTGTACCTATTACTTGAGCGAAACCGAGCCCCAAACCAATAGAAGAGTAACTAAACGACATTGTGGCTGAAACAACCGACACCAAAACCATGCTATGCAAATCCGGTATCTGTGACATAAAAATCTGCACTGCTCCAAACACTAACATATGATAGTTGCCACCATATTCGCAATCGCCATCATGTCCTTTATGGTAACAATTGGCTTTCTGAATCGCACTGATGAATTATCAAGAACCGTAATTAGACCCATAAGTGTTTTGGTGATTTTAACGTCATCAAAATCATTTTAGTATAACTGGATTTACTTAAAGACCAAATAAACAATTGACTTGAGTTAGGAGTTGTGGACGCGGTCGAAACCAACCTCAAAGCTATTTAGACATTCTACAAATACGAAACCGACAATTATTAACCTTAAGCGAGATTAACTACCTCATACAAGTAGAAGTTGTCACCACATAAGCAACTGCAGCTCCATAAAAACTCACATACTAAAGCAAACCGCATATCCACGAGTGTTTTTCGCCTGCAAAACACACACACCATCATTTACTACTTACCAACATATAAAAGCTCAAAAATTTCTAGATGTTTGATAAAATCTTGGCACCTAAGATAACTCTAACAGCATCTGTATACGACGGATTTCTAGTGCCAGTAACCGGATCAGGAGACCTGTAACAATCCGATAAAAGACACGCAGAAACATACGTCACACCCGCAAAACCATACAATGCAAGCGGCCCGCCTATCCAACCGAGCTGAGCCGTGCTCCAAGCCAGTGACAGTACACCCGAACCGATCACCGCTGTTATAATATAGTGCAACTGTGGTCCATACTGTGCCTGGTAAAGTTCAACAAAATATTTTCAGACCCATTTCACCAAAATCTCAAAAAAATTAAATCATTTTCACCTGTTCTTATTGTCTTGTCATGATCATCAATGATGGAACCTTGTTCTACTGCCATCTCCACAAAGAATTTGACTGAACCAAAAGCAGTTTTATTGTATCTTTGTTGTTACATAAACATTTATGGTCATTTAATGTCATTCTTTTAGCAAATGTGTCCAGATTCAACTTTGTAAAAGATATTTGTCCAGATTCTTGTCTCCCTGTCTAGGTTGTTGTGTGCCAAAAAGGCAAAGAACAATAAATGTTTTGTGATTTTTGGATGGTATAATATGGAAAGAAGACATTAGTTGAAAAAGATGGCATATATATGCACCGCCATAGATGGTCCAATAAGATCACCTTCTTAATTGGCTCATGCAAGTTCACCCAAGTTTGAAATTTTAATTTGACTTAAATGCTTGTGGTTTGTCTAATTATGCCAGTCTAGACTAAATTTTGAATTTGTACCATTTTCATCGCAAACATTCTTGAAACATGCTAATTCCGTCAAAAAACTAAGGTTAATTAAATAACTAGACAAATCACAGAGACGGAAATGACAGTTAACTCCTGTTTTTTTTGAGAGAACTGACATGTTTCAGGAATGTTACGGACGAAATGGTACAAATTTGAAATTTGGCCTAAAGTGACATAATTGGACAAACCACATGGACAAAAATAAATGACAGTTAACTCTTTTAATTTTAATTTTCCATTTTTTACCTACATCAAAGTTTAAAAAATGATTTTCTTCGTAATGATGACTTGGCAGCTGACGTTTAACACCCCAACCCGAATAAGACTAGGTTTCGACTTTATACCTTAATACCGAACCACTGACATTGAGCTTACGAGTGATCAAACGGAGACAAATCAACGTGTTCAACAGGACGAAACTTACTCGCCGGCTGCTACAACGTAGACTGCAACTTAAACGATTTTATGAAAATCAGATGGAGGTTTCTGTGGCAACAGAATGAGATGGTGGTGTGGTTTAAAACTGAAGATCTCATGGATTTTTGCATGCCGCTTCTTACGCCATTCTGGTGAAAGTTTTGAACTAGTGTTTAGACCAATAAAAGTCATTGGTATAACTTGTTTTATTATTATTTATTTAATTTAATTTCACTACTATAAATTAATAACATTTTAATGCATAGCGTGTTGTACTCTATGTATAGGAAGATTTAAAAAAAAATGATATTTCACTTTTGGTCTCAAAGTTACTTGATTTTTTACTTTTAATACAAAAGTTTTCATCTTTTCCAATTTAACATCACAATTTTTTACTTTTAACTTTGATCCCATATACTTTTCATATTTTGCAAAATTTTCGTTTCATGTTTTGTTCAGAATTTTGCGAGTTAACATGACGCAACTTTAGTGTGCGATTCAACATTTTTTACGTTTTTTTTACGCTTAGTTCTATATTTTGCGAGTTAACATGACGTAACGTGCGTGTGTGGTTTAATATTTTAATGTCGTTAATTTTTAGCCCGTTTGACAAGTCCGTCGCAACGCCCGGGGTCCTAAATCGACTTAGTTATTATTTTCTATGTTTTACATTTCGGTCTAATTTCTCTACATCAACATGCCGTAACTTCAGTGTGGTGGTCGCTGACGGTGGTGTGACATTGATGCTATTTATCATAGTTTTACGCCCCCATGCAACGCGGGGTTTCAATCTATACTTACACTTAAATTTTAATATCTTTATTTGAGTTCTTCATAAAATCTTTGTGTTGTAGCATGTAGGCCATAAATAAGGCTTACCATAATATAAAAGGGATTTTGGATGTATAAAATCATCATCATTATTATTGTTGTTGTTAACCCTATTTATTTTCAATACATTGTGTATAACAATACATGTTCGTTTTAAATATGTTTCAATAATCAATATTTTAGCTATTATAATTTTCAAATAGAGTTAATTGCCATTTTTGTTCCTGTGTTTTGTTCACTTTTGTCATTTCAGTCCAATTTTTAAAAATGCACCAGTTTCCTCCCTGACATACTGGAAACGTGTCATTTTAGTCCAAAAATTAAAACTCAGTCAGACATGTTTAATGAAGGGTATTTTTGTCCTTTCATATTTCTTTATTTTTACCTTATTTAGTCTGACTAATGAAATGACAAAAATACTTTTCGGTAAACCTGTATGACTTAATTGGTTTTTAATTTTTGGACTGAAATGACAGTTTCCAGTATGTCAGGGAGGAAACTGGTGCATTTTTAAAAATTGGACTGAAATGGAAAAAGTGAACAAACCACAGGGACGAAAATGACAGTTAACTCTTTCAAATATTACAACTTCTAGCTCTCATAGAGATAATATGGTACTAGAAGTTATTGTCAAAAAACAACTGACACTAATATTACGGGTATTTTATGACGTGTCGATAACTTTAATACTTATACGAAACTCGTTTAACTTCATATATTTTTTTAAACGTTAATTGATGTCTTATCAAGTTGTGGAGAACATGTTACATCTTTCTACTATCCCCCACTATTTTTTTTTCCTTTCTACTCATTTTTTTTCTCTCCTTAATTCATTTTCTCTTCTTATCTTTTGTTTATTAAACTCGAAAACATAGCTTTCGTGTTTTATTTACACTTTAGCATAAGTAGGAGCTAGTTTTGATTCCACAAAATGTAGCCAAGTAATCTTTCAACTTTTAGTATTGTAGTTCCTGGCTATTTCAAATTCAATTTAGCAATCATTTTCACACCTTCTCCCGACTCGTTTCGTACTTCTTTGTTAGGTATCAAGTGGCGCAGCGAAATTGTAGGGTTACGATGGTATTTTCAGATTTAGTTTTAATCAAAACTAAGTTTGACAAAATTGTAATTAAGTAGATATGGAATTAATTATTAATTAAATATAATAATAACCTTTGTGATATGCATTAATATTATCACAACCAAAATATTACACTGCGTTGCTATTCTACAAATGAGAAGACTACACACTATTTTACTATTTACTTAGGCCATTTTGCAATCACATGAACTGAATTCTGCATTTCAAAGCTGCTACCATCTTATGACAAACTATCACGTGAAAACATTTAAGTTTATGCAATTTATCATATACATACAAATTAGCATTCCTATGCAACAATGAGCAAGTTATACGATTCAACCAGCAGACTTAAGAAGTCCTTTTAATTAAACAACCAACTTTAAAAGTTATATGAATGAAACAGTGGACTTTCTGAAGTCAGTTTAATCGAACAGTTTGCTAAGAGTTCACTGTTTCGAACAACGAGGTACCTAAATTTATTTTATATCATCCCTCCTGAACTTATTCTAATGAAAAGTATGTTATTAAAATGGCCTTTGCCTTCACTTTCTAAATATCAATCTAAGTTCCGTATGGGCTTATGAATTATGATCATGATAAATTATCTGGTTTATATTTTATCTATTATGAAGTCACAATAAAAGATTTTATAACAAGACGATCCTTTTGTGTTTATGTGATGCTAATTTGTTGCCCCATTCTTTTTTTGTTTGCCATTCTTGAACCAACCATTGAAGATAGATATTTTGGTCGTTTTAGTTTTCACGTCCTTTATTTCAATAATATTGACTTGCATTGCAGACAACCATCGTGTGGTGGGGTGATTTGGTGTATGAATTGGGAATTAGGGCTTATAATTATAAAGGGGGAAATATAATCCGGTTAAAAATAGATAAATTAAATAAATAAAGACAATGACCAAATTGCCCTTCTATTCAAGCTAGTTTTGTTATAGTGTTAGTCATGTGGATGGATCTGGCATCTATTTTTAAACCTCAGTGGTCCACGTGAGAAAAAAAAACTTTTTTTTGGATGGATCTAGCAAATATGAGTAAACCTCAAGGACGATTTTAGCAATTTTATATGTTACTGGTAAGTTTGATGGGTTTTGGAGTCGTAAACGACAGCAAAAACGGGAAAAAACAATTTTTAAGAACATGTATGTTACTAGAGAAAAATGTGTAAACCGATCAACTTGGGAAACCATATCTCATTCGTAAGACCCTCATTACTGGCATGGTTTGTTTCATCGGGAATCCCTCACGTCATAAACAACAAGAACCGAAGCCCATAACTCGGTTGGATGCGTTTTGTAGTCGTAAACGACAGCTAAAAATCAGAATAATTCATTTTTAACTTTTATTTCTAGTGAAAAATGTGTAAAGTGTCCATTTATGGCCACCATATCTCATTCATACGACCCTCTTTACTGGCATGGTTTATATCATCGTAAAGCCCCCACGTCATAGAGGGAAGAGTTAATTAATGTTTTCATCCCTGTGGTTTGTCAAAAATCACTATTTCAGTCAATTAGTTTAAAAATTGCGATTTCAGTCCATGTGGTTTCACTTTCGTAACCATTTCAGTCCACCTCACAACCATTTCAGTCCCTGTACTTACAGAATAAATGGATTGAAGTGGTTACGAAAGTGAAACCACATGGACTGAAATGGTTACGAAAGTGAAACCACAGGGACTGAATCGCAATTTTTAAACTAATAGACTGAAATAGTGATTTTTGACAAACCAGGGAGACGAAAACAGTAATTAACTCTAGAGAGAAAGAACCAAAGCTCTTAGGCCGGTTGGATGTGTTTCAGAGTCGTAACAAGCAACCAAAAACCGGAAAAAATCATTGTCACTGCAATTTTTTGTTGGTGGAAACATATTTTTAAGAGTAAAATACAATTTGCGTTCCTATACTTTATGGGTGGTGTCAACTAGCGTCGCTAAAATGCAAATTTCGACCAATGAGTCTCCAGTGTTTAAAGTTTGGAAAAATATAGTGGGGCTTACCGAAACAGGTCAATGTGGTGGTGGTTCTCAGCGGGTTCGTTGTTCCGGCTCCAATTAGACAAACTGCAAGCAAAACGGTTCGGCGAAATAGCTTCGAACTAGTGGTTGGCGGCGCTATTTCATTGGTATTCGTGGAGGTGTCTTGAAAGATCGAACGAGAAGGAAAGACAAGCTTTTGGAAGTGTTTTGTAAGGAAGGGGTGAAACGGATGGAATGAACTCGATTAAAAAAGAACAATCTATCATTTGAAAGGGATATGGGATCCCTCAATTTACGTCGCTAAAGATATATATTGTATACTCATATTATTGTTATTATTATACGTTAATTAAATTGTGTTAAAAGTTTGCCAGCACACTCTAGACATGGGATATCCGACGTAATAATATGTCACACAACTTATAACATTTACCATATTTGGACTTTGAAAGTTTCTTTTATTACATTTATAATCTTTTAAAAGAATATTGATGAATACCCAGAACGTCAATACAAAGAAAAATATGTAAAGACAATTTTGGTCAGGAAATTCTCATAAAAACCCATTTGAAATTTCAATGTGAAAAGTTGGAGCTTTAAGCGGGAGTCATATATTAAAAGACAGTTTGCCTCTTCAGGTGAAAATAGCAGCTAGAAATTTCACAATCATTTATAAAAAAATAATATCTTTATCAAAAGCCGTATCAATTTCAACTTGAAAATCATTAATTTGACCTTAAAAGTCAAAGAGTGACTTGTTTATGTCTCAAGGCGACGTGCCAATAAGTTTCATAAAACCCAAAGCCCGTCGAGAGGTTTCCCAAAGTATCATTTCCAAATGCAGCATACTCGAAACATCCATATCCAACGTCGAAAAAACTCATCACATGAATAGCGATTGTTGAAACCCGTTTTGTAACCTTTTTCTCGTGGTGGTGACTTCACAGTATCATTTACTTGAGGCGCATCTGTAACCTTAATTAATGAGTTTAACTACCTCATACAAGTCAAAATTGTTACAGCATAAGCCACCATAGTTTCATAAAAACTCACATACAAACACACCACCATCACTTATGAACATATAAAAAGTCAAAAGATTGCTAGATGTTTGATCAAATCTTGGTACCTAGGATAACTCATTCCACTGGGTTCCAAGCATCTTCTTACAATGTAAATAAAAACAATAGCGGAAAGTGATGATTTTTTTATACTTTTGGTTTTTGTGATACATATCTCCTAAAAGGCTGTCAGTTCTCATGTCTTTGCATTGTGGTAGTGGGACGTTTTAACATCTCTATCTTCATTAGAAAACTAGATATAGAACCTAAGGGGCGTTTGGTTCGCGGAATGTTTTGGAATTTAAATTGTAATTTGTATAGGAACTAGAATTGAGGGAATTGGATTTGAAATTTAAACATTCCAACGGGAATTGGAAATTGTTGGAATTGGAATTTCAATTCCATTTTTTAGTGTTTGGTTGTCAAATGAATTGGAATCCATCACCCTGTCACCCACAACCCCGGTTCGGGTCGAAACAGTACGGTCAAAATGATTCGATTCAAAACGGTTCGATTCGAAACGGTTCGCGTCGAAACGGTTCGCGTCGAAACGGTTCGATTTGAAATGGTACGGGTCGAAACGGTTACGGGTCGAAACGGTTCGGGTCGAAACGGTACTGGTCGGAACGGTTCGCGTCACAACGGTTCGCGTCGAAACGGTAATGGTCGAATTTCGCTCTAAGAATAATTGCAGATATGCAATGCCTTTAAAATTTTAATTTCATTCCTAGGATTTTAAGTTTTTTTACATATGTGAAGTATTGTTTACATATATAGATTTGATTATATGAAAAAGAAATTTTTTTTTGTGCTCTACGTTCTAATTAGGAAGTTTCCTTTCAGTGTTATATTTCGTATAACTATGGGTTTACATACAATTTGGGTTCGTATAACTATGGGTTACATACAATTTGGGATATCTATTTCTTGAAACATTATGTCTGATTTGATATTTTATGATGTGTTTAACATATGCCTATTGTTTACAGTAGAGTTATCTGTGTATGCTTACTACGTATGTGTTAGTAAAAATATAAATGCAAAATAAACATGTCACTTAAACATAAGTAAATAACTAAATTACCTATGCGTAAATATTATATACATATGTAAATGGTTTCATTACACATATGTAAATATGTCAATTGCATGTATGTAAATAACATATTCAGATATATGTAAATATCATGTATTCAAACTTAACTAAAACTATATACACTAGTGTTATATTTGTATGTTTACTATGTATGTATGAATAAAAATATAAATGCAATGTAAACTAGAGTTATCTTTGTATGTTTACTATGTATGTATGAATAAAAATACAAATGCAATGTAAACATGTGAGTTACACATATGCAAATAAGTGAATTACATATACGTAAATATTATATACATAAGTAAATTGCATGAAACATATGTAAATATGTGAACTACATATATGTATATATCATATACACGTACTCAACAAAAAAGTATTATAGCATGATCACTCCAAGATTCTTTTTTAACATCTTGGTTCTTGATCTTTCAAATTATAACGATGTAATCTAAATCTAAAACCCTTTATCAAAATTTTCAAGCATGGGTTTAAACAAGTTGATACTAATTTAGTCACTGCAGCAGCTTCAATATTCGAAGTAACTGGTATACATTTCCACATTTTATTATCAATTTGATCCCAAATGAATTGCATATAAAATAAAGTGAATCATTACACCTACCTTACAAATCACAAAAAATGAAATATGTTAATAAACTGAGATTTACGATTGAATTCTTTACTATGAATATCTGAAATGATCAAATAATATCCACACAATATTTGACTAAATCGTGGATTTGTAAATTAAAATTGATTACAAATTTTAATGGCGTCAACTTCATATCTTCATCCGCTTTATTTAGGTGTAAACGTGAGGAAAAAAAGGAACTGATTCAAAAATATATAATCATAAGATAATAGAGGATGTATAATAATTTGATAATAATGCATGTTCTTTGAATATACCTATTTCATTTTGTTTAGATTTGAATGTGAGAAAAAAGTGGAATTCTTTCAAAAGAAATCTTTTGAGATTGACATAAATCAGGTTAAATTATAAATGTGATAATTTTTTAGTTGTAAATTTAATTTAATATCCCTCATAAATAAATAATAAAAATAACACGAAATAAAATGAGTGGCTTTAAAGAGTTCTTTAGGTTCTGTAATTTTTTTGTTTCTGAAGTGATCTTGATCATATATATATTATATGTATATATATATGATTAGGATCAAGAGTGAACAACTTCTTGAGAGTAAACTGAGTGAACTAATCTTGACCCTTAATCATTTTTTTAGATTAAAAGTGTAAGATTGACATTAGCCAAGTATTTTTAATTAAAATTCCTTAAATTTCTCATCTCTTATCTATCTCTCTCTCTCTCTCTCTCTCATTTTTAATTATTTCTTCATTATTTTAATTCTAAGAGATTGAAACTTTGGAATTTTGGATAAGGCCTAAACTTTCTACTTTTCCTAAAAATACACTGAATTTCATATTTATTTATTTAAATAAAGTCTCGTTTTGTTCGGTAAACTTTTCTTTTTCATATTTGCAAGAATTATTTATCCTGTTATTTATGAATTTAGAGTCCTATATAATCTAGTTATTATTTACATAGTATATTTAAATTATTTACTTATTTTGTATCTTCGCGTGATACTCGAGATACATATGTGTGTAGAGCGAGATACATTTATGTATCAAAGTGATACCTAGTTTTCTTAATTGATTATTTCACGTATCTATTATGTATATTATATACGTATAATCCTTGCACTTATGATCAATTATTTTTTTACTTAGTGTTTGATTATGTTGGTAATAGCAAAAATAGATAACTTCATTACATATTAAAAAAAAGTATCTTATGATGCCGATACTTGGTATTGTTTATAATAGGAAAAAATACTTTATTTTGAATGCATTACGCTTTCAAAAGAAACTATATTAGAATGTTTAGAAATGTATTTTATAAATATGTTGTTAATATACACATATGTGACCAGATCTGAATATAATACACAAATGTATAAAAGTCTGTACACATGTGTGTAAACTAACAATTGTGTATATTGTATAAACTGGTAGTTAGCGAGACTATACACATGTGTATAAACTAGCAGCTATGTATCTTGTATAAACTGATAGTTAGCGAGACTGTACACATATGTACAATGCTGAATAAGCATCTCAGACACTAGTTATACACATATGTACAATGCTGAACAACAATGTCATTAACTTCTAGCAAGAAGTATATTATGTATGTACATATGTGTACATACGTTTCTAAAACGCGAATAGGTATAATACATATATGTATAGAGAATATAATTAAATATTTTTAATCGTGTTTTAGATGGAACAATATTTGATAATGTTTGTATTTTTTTATATTATAAAGTTAGGTAATTAGTGAGAGAAAAAAGTATAAAAATATAATTAAATATTCTTTTAAGTGGAAAAAGAAATCAGGAGAGAGAAAATACAATTATACACTTGTATTTATTAATATACATAGAAGTTACAAAAGATAATTACCATCTTGCCACTAAAGAAAAAATCTACATCTACGAATCAATGGTCAAGATAAGTTCATTTTGTTCACAAATAACACATTGTTTACTCATGAACCCTACCCTATATATATATATACATATATATATACATATATATATATATATACATATATATATATAACATATATATATATACATATATATATATATACATATATATATATATATATATATATAGGGGATGGATCATGAGAAAACAAAAAAACTAACTAAAAAAGCCAAAAAAAACATATCAATTTTTTTTTATAAAAAATCGCTATATATAATATATAAAAAACTTTTTTAAATAATAAAAAAAGCATATAATGCACATATGCAACATGTACATATAATGCACATGTGTAGTACATATATAGTGCACATGTGCAGTACAAGTCTTTTTTTTTTGAAAAAAAAAATTTATACATAAAAAGCAGCGATTTTTTATAAAAAAAATTGTATATTTTTATGCTTTTTTTATTTTTTAGTTAGTTTTCTCATTTATATCTAGTTTTCTCATGATCCTCTCCATATATATATATATATATATATATAAAAAGTATATTGTACAAAATGGCTTAACGTACATTACATACGACATGTGATTTCGCATTAGTGGTGAATTCGCATGGAGTAGAGTGAATGTGCCAGCTAATTTCGTTTGAGACGAGATGAATTCGCATGGAATAAAGTGATTTCGCATGGGATCGGACGGCTGAGATTATTGCGTACATTTTGTAGGATAAGCTATTTTGTACAATAACCAGCCTATATATATATGTATATATATATATATATTATATTAGTTGGCTACAAAGTCCATTTTTTCCTACAAAGTCCACATTTTCCTACAAAGTGTAGAAAGTTATGAAATACCATAATGTCAACCACAATATATATATATATATATATATATATATATATATATATATATATAATATATATAATATATAATATTTATATATATATATATATGAGAAACTCTAGTTTCCAAGAATTATATTTTTTCACCCAAAACTTTGTAAGTTTATGTTTAGTGTTTGTATAAACTTTTTAACTTGAAAAATACTTGTTTAAAAACCTTTATGATTTTATAAAAATTTTATCTTAGTTTTCCCTTAAACAATGGACTCTACCCATGTTTATAACATGCTTAAAAACCAATTTTTTCAACTTCAACCGGATCATTCAAAACTCAACAAGACTTTATATATAAGAAAATCCCAACAACACATGTATAAGCTTGTAAACAACTTTGGTCTTTTAAATCTATAACCTCTCTTATGTTCATCACCATTTTTCAAGATTAAAACCTATTAACAAGATCTTTATATACTTTTACATGTAAACTTTCTAAAAATCATTTGAACCATACTTTCAAGTTCATAACATCCTTGTTGGTAGATCTTGCTAGATCTAACATATTTTATCACAATCTCAACAAGATCCTTTTGTCCATAAACTCAACAACACTAGATCTAACACAAAACAACTTCAACAACAAGTATATAAGTTATATTTTTAGTATTTTAGTTATGTATTACCATGTATTTTTAGATGAGCTTCAAGATGGATATTTGCACATTTACATGTAACATATGACATGAAGCTTAAACATGGTGTAAGAGGACTTACTACTAGCACAAGGGCTAGGGAAGAACGAAAAGTGAAGAAGAAGATGAAGTGGATAAAAGCTCCAAAGTGTGTGTAAAATCCTTCTTCAACTTGGAGGCATCTTAGATCATCATCTTGTTCATGAAAGTACACTTGAATGAGCTTGAAAGAGACTTGAAGATGATGATGTTCTTGGATCTTCCTGGCTGAATTTGGGAGAAGAAATGAGAGAGTTTGTGTGTGTTTTAGTGTGTGAGAGATTAGGGTGAAGTGATAAGGTTGACAACTAATGTCCTTATAATCTCCCATCACATAATTAAGCACATGGTAATTCAAAAAGAGCATCTTTGACATTTGTTGACCAAGACTAGCCCATGGGGGCCCTACACAAGGGTGTGGACGGTTGGGAATGTGGTAGGGGTTCTTGACTTGTTAAAAATGGTTAAGTGTTTATAAGTTTAGAAGATGTTATATTTAGTTAAGGGATAACTTGCATTTAGGGATTTTAAGTGTTATGAAGTGTTTAGTGAATTTAACTAGCTTCATATTGTTAAACAATGTTAACTAGTTTCTAATATATGTCTAGATGGTGTTCAGATGTTCGGTGCTAGTTTTGTTTTGGTGTTTGTCGGACAATAAACGGTTAATAAATTCGCTTGCGATTCGCTTAACGGTTAATTATGGGACTTTGTTTGGTGATTATTGTTTTGATATCCCTATGGCATTTCCAATACCTTGGACATTATTTATGATGATTAACATCATCTATAGGTCTTATATGTTCCCAATAATTATTAACTTGTTACCGGTTTAATGCAAATTGCTAGTTTAACGGCTCGAATCGGACAAATTAAATGTTTGTATATTTTATGGAATATTTTATCATAAATCCTTGTTTTCCCACTTGGGGTGTGGTATAATCTTGATGTTGGACCTAATTCTAAGTCATATGTTTTCCGTTTAGGTGAGTACAGGAACCGTGCTAACACAACTAGTCTAACCAGACAATCTACCAAATGTTTCGTTCGTTGTTTATGTTTCGCGACGCGACGAATAAAATAAGTGACATGAAATCAAAAATGTATTATGTGAGATTTCTTGACTTGTGATATTTAAACACATTGTACTTACGTCTAATGCATAGAATTGTATAATATAAATATTTACGTCTAATGCACAGAATTGTATAATATAAATAGTTGTTAAGTGTACGGAATTTACCGAAAATTTGCCATTTGTCAAAAAACGAACTTGACGTTACAATATGTTAACGTGTTTTTGTTTCCTCGCAAAGCCCTCGCGTGGAAAGAATTGGATGGGTTTTGGGGTCATAAACGACAACCAAAAACGGGAAAAAAACTTTAAGAACATGTATATTATTTTGAGAAAAATGTGTAAACCGGTCAATTCAGGCAACCATATCTCATTCGTAAGACCCTCGTTACTTGCATGGTTTGTGTCATCGGAAATCCTTCACGTGATAAACAACAAGAACCAAAGCTCATAACTTGGTTGTACGCGTTTTGTAGGCGTAAACGACAGCCAAACACCGGAATAATTGATTTTTAACATTTATTTCTAGTGAAAAATGTGTAAACTGTCCATTTTAGGCCACCGGATCTCATTCGTACGATCGTATTTACTGGCATGGTTTATATCATCATGAAGCCCTCACGTGATAGACAGAAAAAACCAAAGCTCTTAGGCCGGTTGGACGTGTTTCAGAGTCGGAACGGGCAGCCAAAACCAGAAAAAATCATTTTTCACAACAATCTTTTTGTTGGTGGAAACATATTTTTAAGAGTAAAATGCAATTTGCTTCCTTGTGCTTTATGGGCAGTGTCAATTCGCTTAGCTAAACGCAAATTTCAATGAACGAGTGGTGGCTGGCCTTACTTCTCCCTCCTAGACTCTTTCTCCTTCACAGATCTCTCTCTCTCCAAACCGATGGGTGTGTGTGTATGGTGGTACAAGGGGGAGAAGGTTTCATGGGTGGGTGTGGTTTACCGGAAAAATGTCGTCGGAAACTTAATCCGGTGGTCGGATTGTTGAGAGGAAGATGTGGAGTCTTGAACTAGCTACACGCACCGTAACTGGTGCCGAACCACCACCGTCGCGGCTCCGCTAGTGGCTGGTCGGATTCCGGTTGTCAGAGTCTGTGTAAGAGAGAGAGAGTGGAAGTGTTTGGGGGCTTGGGTTTGAGAATGTTTAGTGAAATGAAAAATGAGATATATTGATACTAGGGTTTTAGGTGGATTGCGCTCAAGGCCCATTAGCCCTTTTCTAGTGTTTGTGTGGCCCAATTGCATTTCCAAGGCCCGTTTTCGCACCCGAACTTCGTGCAATGTCCTAAAACATAAATTTGGGATTATAACACGTAAATTACTTGCGGTGCGTTCCTTCGTTGGTTGCATTAAAATCGCGCAAAATGTTTCGGTTGTCGAATCCAGTCCGTTTTCGATCCGTTTTCAACTGTGAATAACAAAATTCGATTATAAAGCTAAATGTGTCATAATATATCAGTTTTATGATAATTAACGAGTCTGATGCTCCTGTTTCGATGTTGGTGCGTTCTCACTATCGCGTGTTTCGTTCACGTGTGCGTACGGTTGTTTTCGGTAGTAGAATAAATCCGCAAAATAAATTTATGTGTATATATACATATATGAACTCATATATGAACTCAAATTTATGTGTCAGTTCGTTACCGTTTAATGCTCGCTAGGTTTCCCACAAATCACCATTCGCGTACTCTAAAGCCGAAGAGACATTCCTAGGCATTCAAAAGGCCTAATTAAGTTAGTTTGCGTCTTAACACACTACTTATAATTGTTTTAATCGTTGTTATGCGCGTAATTGTATCCAAAATTGCCGATTGTCACAGCAACGATGAATTATTTTTACACAATCAACATCATGCTTTTGAGGTTTTTAAGCATCCTGAAAATTACTGGTTGCCCATTAATATTAAACGATCTGATCGTTCCTTTTGGAAGGAACTCAAAAAACATCCTGTTAAAGCACGCGTGGAAGCATACATACGTGTAGCAGGCTTCGATAGGATCCTGGATAGTGGGTACCATTATATTGATAACGCATTAATAAACGCGTTGGAGGTCGGAAACCCACACGTTTCATCTCCCGTTTGATGAAACGTCTGTGACGTTACGAGACATTAACATGTTTTCGTTTCCTCGGAAAGCCCTCGCATGGCAAGAACCGAAGCACTTAGGCAAGTTGGATGGGTTTTGGAGTTGTAAACGACAGCCAAAAACGGGAAAAAAACATTTTTTAAGAATATGTAATAGAGAAAAATGTGTAAACCTATCAATGTGGGCAACCATATCTCATTCATAAAACCCTCATTACTGGCATGGTTTGTTTCATGGGAAATCCCTCACGTGATAGACGACAAGAACCGAAGCTCATAATTCGGTTGGACGCGTTTTATAGTCGTATACGACAACAAAAAACCGGACGAATTCATTTTCAACATTTATTTCAAGTGTAAAATGTGTAAACTGTCTATTTTGGGCCACAGGATCTCATTCGTATGACCCTCTTTACTGGCATGGTTTATATCATCGTGATCCCTCACGTGATAGTCGGAAAGAACCAAAGCTCGGTTGGACGTGTTTCAGAGTCAGAAATGGGCATCCAAAACCGGAAACAATCATTTTTCACAACAATCTTTTTGTGGAGGGAAACATATTTTTAAGTGTAAAATGCAATTTGCGTACCTGTGCTTTATGGGCGGTGTCAATTCGCGTACTCTAAAGCCGGATAGAGGTTCATAGGCATTCAAAAGGCCTAATTAAGGATCATGTTCAATCTTATATCTTATATGAAGAAAGTTCAAGATATGCAGATTGTTGCTCCTCCTCCTAGTACTATGGATAGATTTGCTGAGATAACAGGGCAATATCAAAACGACAAGAATCCGATTAGAGTCCCTGTTCGGTATAAGTCGAGAGGCTCTGGATCTCGCAAGCGGTTAAAATCAAAACAGGAAGCTATCAAAAAAACAAAAACAAAAGGGAAAGTCGGGGCTAAAGAAAGACAGTGTAAGAATTGTAAAGCTTTCGGACACTATGCATCGACATGTTCGAAGCCCATAATCAAAAGAAGAACAACACGGTCTTCGAGAGCAAGTGAAGAGTAGTCTGGATTATTTTTTTACTCAATCTTTGAGCATGGTAGAATACACAACATACAATCATTTGGCGTTTTAATTTTTTTCATATACAACCTTTGAGCATGTTAGAACACACAACTTATGGGGTTGCCATATGTGATTTTAGAACTTTTTGGCGTTTTACAACGACTAAGTTGAGACTTATCTCAATAAGATTTTACTGAATGAGATGGATAACATTGTTAATCATCATTTGTAAGAATGACCTAATAATGTTGTCCACCCTATTCAGCGAAACTCTTATCACGAATAAAACTTTATCTCCAAGAATCGAGTTTTTACATATGGTGTTTTTGCTTTTTGGTGTAATCAATTGAAGTGCCTGAGGTTGTTTATATAAGGTGTTTTTGGCGCGTAGTTTGGGCGGGAACCTTCCATAATAAATGTGAGTAATAAAGATGGGACGTTCCATCATTAGGTTACTGTTTGTTCAGCTTTATCCGTTAAATCGGCAAGCCATCAGTCCATTCATTATGCTTGGCGTTTTTTATTTATGGCGTTCTACCACCTCACAATTTAATTAGATGAGATGTAATTATAATAAAGATGGCACGTCCCATCATACGTTACTTTTTGGTCAGCTTTATCTGTTAAATCTACAAGCCATGAGTCGCTTCTTTAAGTTTGGCGTTTTGTTTGTATTGCGTTTTAGTCTTTGACAATTTAATTAGATGAGATGCAATTATCTAAAGATGGCACGTCTCATCATTACATTACTGTTTGTTCTGCCTTATCTGTTTAATTCTGCAATCCATCAGTCCCTTCATTAAGTTTTGGCGTGTTGTATGAATGGGGTTTTAGATTAAAAATTTTGGAAACTATAATTTAACTAATATGACGTTTTGAGAAATTAGACTTGGCACATTTTAATTATTTTGTATTGTAAATCTTGTATAAAATATGTGATTAGAGGCATAGTTAGTTAGTGTGTATTTTGGCATTTTACTTATAAGTAGTGAAGCAAATTTATTATAAACTATTGAGAATGACATTCTACAAAAAAAAAAAAAAAAACAAAAAAACAAAAAATTAAAACCCCTCGTCAGAAGGGATCTAGTCTGAGAAGTATTCATCGCTTCCCTCGTCTTCAGCTTCTGATTCCTTATCAAAATTCTCATCCAGATCTTCACTGTCATCATTTTCTTGATCTGGAAGATTTTGACACCTCCATAAGAACATGTCAATCAACAAAGCCAATTTGATTGTCATGTCTGGGTTCAAACATGTTGCGCTGCATATCTCCTGCAGGAAGTCAATTTTTTGTTTGGTCGTGATGTTTTCAATTGGGTAGGTCTGCTGCTCACCGTTGTCCCATACAACACTCACTAATTCGGTGTTTTCATCATAAAGCCAAGATTAGATAACTGGATTCATTATTGGATATGCAGGGTACTGACCGATTTTTCTTGTTAATCTTCTTATAATCGTCTGTGTTTTGTCACATAGGTTATCAAGAGGAATGCTAAGCGCTAGGATCCCCCTTTGAACTTCTTTGTCCAAGTTTAGAATTGCTAGAATTGCTTGGGGGTTTTCACAAACACTCTTCTTCTGTTGTCAAAGAGGATTACAAATTTATTGATTCTCGCGTTGAACCTCCATGAAACAATGTTTGCCATTTGTTCCTTGTTAGGCGTGTTGGTTAAAAATGACGTTTTCTGATTATGATCAATGGAAGTGACGTTAACATCATTTATATAATGATGTGTTTGGCGCGTAGTTTAGGCGAGAATTTTTTATAATAAATGTTAATAATAAATTTTCAGTTTCTTTTTGTTCAGCCATTTTCTTTTAACACTGTAACGCCATTGATTTGTTTTGATCCAACGGCTGATGGCGTTTTATGCATGATATTGGCGATTTATATAAGATATGGTGTTTTATGTGTCATATTGGCATTTTATATGAGTATGGCGTTTATACATGAGTATGGTGTGTTTATGTATCATATTGGCGTTTTATGTTAGCGAAGTTAAAAGACCCTTTTACCCTTAATGAAGCGCGCCAAAGTAATGAAGTTGAGGTTATTTACCAAAACGCCACCGTGCCAATCTAATCCATTGATTGTTTTGATCCAACGGTTGATGGCCGTTCTCATCGTTTTCCCTAAATCCTGGCCCTATATATATGAACACACATACACACACACACACACACACACACATATATATATATATATATAAATACGCCAACATAATAAAAAAATAAAAGACTTTTCGAGAAAATCTAAAAGTTACGTGAAAATTGTAAGTTTTGGAGAAACTTATGAATTTTGTGGAATATTGATTGTTAAATTGTTCCTACGTAAGTTAGGACGTGTAGATCAATTTGTGGGATTGCGCAAATATAAATACGCACCCAAAGGTGAGTGTCACTAACCCATCTTTTTACTGTTTTATATAACATTTTAGGGGAAGAACACGCCTTAAAAAGGATAATTATACGTTTTTGTATAAAATACAGCTTTGATTAAATTATGAATATACTTTCGTGGAAAATATATGGTTTTGATTGATATAAATATGTTTCAGGGAGAAACGGATTTTTGATTGATTTAATATGTTTAGGATGAAACGAGATTTGATTCATATATACGTTTCGGGGAGAAACGGGATTTGACTTATATATATGTTTCGGGAATAAACGCGTATTGTTACACTGTTTGGGATAAAACAACTGTGTGGATTTAAAAATGCTTAAATCTAAGTTATGATGAATTTGCTCGATCTCAAGAGAGTAAGTATCGGTATTGGCTTACGTTTCGGTGGGGATTTCGGGAAATTTGTACAACACAAAATATTTAATTTATCAAATTTTAGTAGGATATATTGTTCATGAGGCAGGCATTATAAGTGACCCATTACAGGTACTTGCGTAAATTTTGTCATTTAATCATTAATACTGTATGCGTGGAATTGTTGATAGATCTATCGGGTTGACCACCCCGTCGTGACCGTTAGCTCCGTGTCAAGCAAAGCGACGAATTGATATTCTGTATTGTATAGCTTTGATTATACTCTTATTGTAGATATATAGCTCGTATAGTCTTGCAAACTTACGAATTTGAACATTTGATGCTAGAAATTTAATATGTAAACCTTGGGAAGATGTCTTAATATCGAAGGTTTTAGGAAAACGCTTGCGATGACTGACCCTCGGATTTTGTAAAGGAAATAAAATTGACTTTCTTAAGATTATATGGATGTTTTATTATTAAACACATAATAAGAAAGTTTTCCTTGGATCAAATTGTTTGTAATTTGAATATGTGAACTCACCCTCCTTTGTGTCGACACTTGATCTTAACGTGTTCTTCAGGTACTTGAGTTCGGCTTTGGCATTTGGCGTATCTTGTGGTTGTTGATGCATGTCATGTTTGATAATGTTTTTGGACAACTTTTAAAACTGTTTGTGTAACAATACACAAAAAACACTCAGAACGAGCCTTGATCGAAACCCCGAACACGCATGGTAAGACCCAGCGCGAACCTAAAAAATTAACCTCCCAGGCGCCATGCGCCAGAATCCTAGGATTCTCCTGCGACGCGCGGGAGAGGACCAGATGACGTGGCACTGTTTCGCGATATGTGGCAAGCTTATACTGATGACTAGGATGACCTATCCCTAGAGGGTAGCTGTCGCACCATGCGAGAGGATCCCCTTATCCCCGCACGACACGTGTGAGAAACCCAGATGAGCTATAAAAAGAGCATTCTGGGAGGAGTTCAGATCACTAAGTTCGATCGTTTAAAACATCGTCCTACTTCTCGAATCTCTGTTTATGTTAAACAAGCCCCTAAAACCCCGAACCACTGCTCCGATATCAGGGTAATAACTCTAATCACTGGCACGGTACTATATCCGATTGATTGAAACCAATCCAATGGATGTTTAAGTGTTGCCAGTATCCGGCTATACTTTGCCATTCGTTGGGGGTATTGATTTCGTGATTATCATAAAAGCTGAATAGAGTTAATATACTAATACGTGTGCATTATATATTTATTAGGTTTACCTGTTTTAAACCAGTAGGCAAGACTTAAACCTGCAATGTGAGTCATTCTCTTTTTCTCAAATGCTTTTGCAAAACTCTAAATGTGTTTACGACTTGTATTTACAGTGATTAAGCCTTTGTATTCTAAAATTAAAGCCGGTATGTGGGGTTTTGTATACATCACTTGATAATCTTTACTATTGGACAACGGGTTAGCCAATAGTAATATGACCACTGTCACCGATCTGAGCGAGTGACAAGTACTGTGGGTAATGGAAAGATATAAACAAATATAAAAACTCTTAATGCTGTAAATTACAATGTTGTGTTTTCATAAAATAGAATGAACTCACCAGTATTTTTAACTGACCAAATGTTTTCAAAACGCGTTTCTGGTGATTTATGTGAAGTGAAGGAAAAAGTATTGGGAGGCACTCAAGCTTAAATAAGTGGCTATGAACACCTGGATAAAACATGCTTTGTAATATAGGGTATATCCCTATAAAAATCCTTAATGTAAATACGGGTTTTATCCCATATTTTAGAAAATGAAACTGCGGTGTTTTTGAAACTCTGATATTTTTCCTGACACCCAGTCCTGATGAAATATTTCGCTGTGAAATTTAAAATAAACACTGGTACTATTGTATCTACTCGCGGCTCCCGTCCAGGGTGGGTTCGGGGGTCGTGACAGAAGGTGGTATCAGAGCCACTGGTTAAGCAATTCAAGTATTATGAAAAGACTTGAAATTTATAGTCAGGAATTACGTGCAATAGTTTATGTAATTATTACTAACCAAATATTATATTATTCGATTTTCAGAGTTCCTTGTTTTATTGTTTTTTATTAATAGTATAAGAAACAAAGGAATAATAGAAGCATTCCAAAATATATCAGTTAACAACTCGGATATGGATACTGTTGAAAATCAATCCGGATATGAGACCAATGCCGATGAGCCCATGGTGTTTCAGGCACAGGCACGACCCCTCCACCGAAGAAAGAAGAAGGATATTAGATTGGAAAAGGGGTAGGAAGAAGAAAACCACAACCAAAATAACCAGAAAACCCCCAGAAAATCTAACCACAGGAGAAAGTTCTAATCCCGTCCCTTCACCACTTACCTGGGCGGAATTAGACCAGCGTTTATCCAACTATCAAATGTTCCAGCCAATACCCAACCAAACTAACCCGAGCATACCACCAATACCCAATAATCCTGAACCAATAAATTTAGAGCCTGTGATACCAAACCAACCACCCCTAAATATAGCTGAAGAGTGGTGGACCAATGATTAGGCGTATACCAACCTCATGACAGACCCCTGTCAGTATTACCCAAACTTTGAACCAGCACCCCCGCTCTATCCCCAAATGAATCCAGAAAATGTAGCGGAATTATGTCAACACGAAGAAGAGTTAGTCGACACAGGAAACAGAATCCGAACCGTAGGGGAGAACCTTGTCTGGAAGTACGACAAGAGGGAACACAAGTTCTGAAGACCAAATTAACCTATATATGTATATGTAATTTCTGTATTTTGTAAAAAAACTAATATATATATATATATATATATATGTAAAATATAGGATAGTGTACATAAAATATATGTGATGCATAATATATAAAAAAAGAGTGAGTCGCAATGATCGACGTTTTTTGGAAATATGCTCTGACCAGTGTGTGTTTGTGATTACAATATTTTGCTTCTTATTTATTTTAGAGTAAATTACAAAAATCGTCCTTTATGTATGCTACTTATTGCAAACTGTGTCATTTATCTTCAATACATACAAGAAACGTACTCAATGTTTGCAAACCTTTGCGTGTTATGTCCTTTAGCCCTGACTAAGTTAGTTTTTATAGTTAAATCTGACCAGGTGGATCCCACACAAGGGTATTTTGGTCATTTTACCATAAACACTAAAATAAATAATAAAAAAATAATAAACAAAATAATTTAAAAAATATATAAATCATATCTCTCTCTCTCAATTCTACACAACCTCCCCTCACTCTCTCTCTCTCTCTCTAACACCACCTGACCTCCAGATCCATCAACCACCACCACTACCCCACCTCTGCCACCACCACCATCGTCGCCACCTCAACTCCATGACCACCACCACTCCACCGCCAAAGCAACAAGGCCTAACCCTATGGCTTCAAAATCTCCGCAATCTAATCAGTTACCAAAGTTGTCAAATCAACGGTGTAGAAACCGATTCCAGTGACGTCACCATCACCTCGGAAGTTCCTGGTGGCGAAGAAGAATCCAAAAATTGAGAAATCCGAAACCCTAGATTCCGTAAAGTGTAAGTGCAAAGTAGATTCTAAGTTGAAAAAGTGTGCGTGTGTTGCTTATGACACTCTTAGAGCTTCTCAAGATGAATTTACGAAGATTGAAGATGAACATAAGGAAACCTGATTGAAAACCCTAATTTGGTAACTGAGTTTGAGGAAAAATTGGAGGAAACTGAAAGTGAGGTGGATGAGGTTTCTGGTGAGAGAGTGAGTGCACAGGTTGAGACCTGGGTTGAGACCGAAGGTGTCGGTGACTGATACTGATAAGTGAGTCAGAACCGGATCATGAAAGTGAAGGTGTGACTGGGAAGGTGAAGAAATTGGAGCTACCTGGGTTGAGACCCAATGCACTGGTGACTGATACTGAATTCTCTTGTGCATGTGGTGGCAGTGGTCAGGTGAGGTGTATGGCGGTGGTGGTCGTCTGGTAAGGTGTATGGCGGCGGTGGTGGTCGGTCCGGTGGTGGTGGTCCGTCAATTAGAGAGGAGAGCAGGTGTGTGTTGTGTTTGAGAGAGAGGTGTGTATGTGAGTGTATGTATAGGTATTTATAAATATATCTATATATATATTTTTTTTATGATTTATTTTAGTATTTATATAGATTGACTAAAACACCCTTATGTGGGGTCCATTTGGTCTTATTTAACAACAAAAACTAACTGGATTATGACTAAAGGATATAACCTATAAGGATTTGCAAACGTCGAGTACGTTTCTTGTATGTATTGAAGACAAAGAACACACTTTGCAATAAGTATCATACATAAAGGACGAGTTTTTAATTTACTCATTATTCTATGATATTAATCTATGAAATATGTTTAAAATACAGATGTCAAACGAAGTTAATCAATCTGCTCCAAATGATCATGAAAACTATGTGGATCAGAATGCTTTAGAGAATATAATAGCTCAGAAAATAGCAGAGGCTATGCCTCAAATTATTGAAGCTGTTAAAAATATGATGCCTATAGAAAACAATAAGGTTGTAAGTAGTAAGCGAAACCTTAGCAACAATTATAGTCGCAGTGTCAATGGGGATAACGATGTCTTTATTAGAACCCCTAAGAGAATGAAAGCTATTGCTTCTGGATGCTCTTATAAGGACTTCCTAGCCTGTAAGCCAACTGAATTCGCAAGCAGTGAAGGTGCTATGGCTGCTTTGCGATGCTGGAAAAGACTGAGGTTGTCCTTAAAATTAGCAAATGTGCTAAAGAAGATAAAGTAATGTATGCTTCTAATCTCTTCAGGGATGAAGCTTTAGAATGTTGGAACACTATCCTTCAAGCAAAAAGGTAGTAACATGGCCTATGCCATGACTTGGAACGAATTCAAGGAAATGACAGAAAGGAAATTATGTCCATCTCATGAGAAAGAATAAATGACAAACAAATTCCTAAATCATAGAATGGTTGATGTGAAGTGTCATGAATATACGACAATGTTCTTTGAATATGCAAGAATAGTACCAAACCTGGCTTCGCCAGAACCTGTACTTTTTTCTCGTTATATTTGGGGACTGATAAGTGAGATCCGTGATGTAGTCAAGGCCGCTAGACCTCAGACTATTAAGGAAGCTGTCGAGCTTGCCAATACATTGACTGTCGGATTAGTTCGCACCAGGGAGGAAAATAAGAAGAAGGAGTTAGCTCAGAATATTACCCAAGAGTTTCATTCGGGTAATAACTACAGGAGGAAAGCAACTTGTCAATCATCTGCACCGCCTTTTTGTAGGATTTGTAGAAAGAAGCATTCTAGGAAATGTGCTTGGTATTGCAACTTCTGCAAAATACCCGGGCATAAAGAAGAATAATGTAGAAGAAAATCCATTGTCTGATTCAACTACGGAGAAGCAGGTCACATTAAGCCAAATTGCCCAAAGCTAGCTAGGACACCAGAAAGTAAGACAAAAGCAGCAGACGGGGCCAAGAAGAACGCAAGAGCGTTCGTGCTTACTGCACAGGAAGCTGCAATGATTCCCGACGTGATCGTCGGTACGTTTCTTGTCCATGACATATATGCTAAAATATTATTTGACTCTGGTCCCAGCCAAAGTTTTATAAATACGACATTCTGTCAAACACTTAATCAACCGTTAACCCAACTTAGTCAAGCTTGTACGGTAGAAACTGCAGAAGGAAACTCTACTAATATACGTGAAATGTTGCAAGGTGGAAAGATAGAATTACTAGGACACAAGTTCAAGGCAAACCTACTACCAATGAATCTAGTCGGATTTGATGTAGTATTAGGAATGGATTGGTTAGTACGTAGTAGCCAATCATGCTTAGATCCTATGTGATCAGAATACTGTTGAGATTTGTACGCCAACAGGAGAAATGATCATGATTCGAGGAGACAAGCCGACCAAGCCAATGAAATTCATCTCGGTGATGAAGGCTGCAAGTTATGCACTGAAGCAAGGCATAGTGTATATGATCTCTATAATCTTTAACACTAGAGGCGAGGAGCTGAAAGAAATTCCGATAGTATCGGAATACCCCGATGTTTTCCCAGAAGATCTACCTGGATTGCCATCAGACCGAGAAGTAGAATTCAGAATTCATCTAACTCCTAGAACTGCACTAATAGCTAAGGCACCGTATCGTTTAGCACCGACAGAAATGTTGGAATTAAAGAAGCAATTAGATGAATTGCTGGAGAAAGGTTTTATACAAGCAAGTTCATCCCCCTGGGGAGCGCCTGTGTTGTTTGTCAAGAAAAATGATGGTTCGATGCGTATGTGTATCGACTATAAGGAATTAAATAAGGTCACAATCAAGAATCGGTACCATTACCGAGGATTGATGATCTATTCGATCAACTCCAAGGAGCTCAATATTTTTCCAAGATCGATTTACGCTCGGGATTACCTCAACTAAAAGTACAGGAAGAGGACATTCCTAAAACTGCTTTCAGAACTAGATATGATCATTACGAGTTTACAGTCGTGCTATTCGGATTAACAAATGCTCCAGAAGCATTTATGGACATGATGAATAGAATATGTAAACCGTACCTGGATAAATTTGTAATTGTCTTCATAGACAATATACTTATTTATTCCAAGAGCAAAGAAGAGCATGCTAAGAATCTACATGTACTTTTAACACTATTTAGAAAAGAGAAGCTTTATGCTAAATTCTCTAAGTGTGAATTCTGGTTCCAAGAAGTTCAATTCTTAGGACACATGATTAATCATGAAGGAATTCATGTGGATCCAGATCCAGGCGATTACCAAATGGAAAGTCCCTAAGTCAGATACAGAAGTCTGAAGTTTCCTAGTATTAGTGGGATATTATCGACGTTTTATTCAAGACTTTTCACGGATAGCCGTTCCATTAACCAAGTTAACGTGTAAATCGGTTAAGTTTGAATGGGGACCCAAGCAGGAAGAAGCCTTTACAACCTTGAAGCAAAAGTTAACAAATGCACCAATACTTGCATTACCAAAAGGAACTGAAGATTTTGTAGTCTTTTGCGATGCTTCTAAATTAGGATTAGGATGTGTTTTGATGCAACGCGAGAAGGTGATTGCTTATGCATCTAGGACTGAAGAAGCACGAGGAAAATTATACTACTCATGATTTAGAATTAGGAGCAATAATTTTTGCCCTTAAAATTTGGAGACATTATTTGTATGGTAGTAAGTTTACCATCTTTACAGATCATAAGAGCTTAAGGTATATTTCGGGCAAAAAGAATTGAACATGAGGCAAAGGCGATGGATGGAGATTCTAAGTGACTACGATTGTGATATTCAATATCATGAAGGAACGGCTAAGTAGTAGCCAATGCCTTAAGTCGTAAGTATCATGAGAAACTAAAACGAGTATGTGCTCTCAGATTAAATCTACAGGTAGATTTAATGGAACAATTAAGAAGTACCTAGGAAGCAGCAATCAAGGACGATGTTGAAGGATTAAAAGAAAGGCTAAAAGAGTTAGCACAAGGAACAGATGGAATTTGGAGATTTCATAAGAAAAGAATTTGGGTACCTATCCAAGGGAACTTAAGACATAGAATTCTTGAGGAAGCTCATAAGTCTAAGTATACGATGCATCCTGGTTGCGACAAGATGTATCAAGATTTGAGGAAGAATTTTTGGTGGATAGGAATGAAAAAGGACATAACTAGTCATATTTCTAAGTGTTTAACTTGTTCACAAGTTAAAGCTGAACATCAAAAACCTTCAGGTTTACTTCAACAATTAGAAATGACAGTATGGAAATGGGAATTAATAACAATGGATTTTGTTACCAAATTACCCAAAACAAGAAAAGGTAACGACACAATCTGGGTGATTGTGGATTGATTAACCAAATCCGCCCATTTCCTACCAATGAAGGAAACCTTTAGCATGGAAGGACTAGCTAAGTTATATGTGGATGAGGTTGTGTCCTTACGTGGAGTCCCATTATCCATTGTGTCTGATAGAGATAGTCGTTTTACTTCTCATTTTTGGACAACTTTCCAAAAGCTATGGGAACACGATTATATATAAGCGCAACCTATCATCCTTAAACTGATGGACAAAGTGAGAGGACAATTCAAACATTGGAAGACATGTCGAGGGCATGTGTAATAGATTTTGGAGGTAGTTGGGATGATCATTTGCCATTAATGGAATTCTCCTATAACAATAGTTATCACACAAGTATTAATGCTGCCCCATTTGAAGCACTTTATGGACGAAAGTGTCGGACTCCAGTATGTTGAGGGCAGAAATAGGAGAAAAAAATTATCAGGTCCCGAGATTGTTCAAGAAACAATAGAGGAAATGTTTAGTTGATGAGTCTTTAATAGTTCCTCTTCAAGATGTAGAGGTAAATGAAAAATTAAAATTTGTTGAGAAACCTCTCCAAATTGAAGATAGGAAGGTTTAGAATCTCAAACATAAGATTGATTCTGGTCAAAGTAAAATGGGATTTAAAAGATTGATTCTTGTCAAAGTAAAATGGGATTCGAAACGAGGACCAGAATATACTTGGGAATTAGAATCAGAAATGAAACGAAAATATCCGCACTTATTTCAGTGAATCTCGAGGACGAGATTCTAAACAAGGTGAGGAGGATGTAACAACACACAAAAACACTCGAGAACGAGCCTTGATCGAAACCCCGAACACGCATGGTAAGACCCAGCGCGAAGCTATATATATATATACATATATATATATACATATACATATATGTATATACATTTATGTATATACACATATGTATATATGTATACATAAATGTATATACATGTATAGGGTAGGGATCCTAAGAGAAGTCCATCATATTTGAGAAACTTGAGAAGCATTCTGGACCACACATTTATTCAATTATACAAATATGTATATAGTCAGTTTTAAACTATACATATGTGTATATTACAAAAAGCTTTAAGAAAATGTGTAGTCCAGAATGCTTCTCAAGTTTCTCAATTAGTCAAGTGCTTCTCACATGATCCTAACCCTATATATGTATATATATATGTATATATATATATTGACCTCCCAGGCGCCATGCGCCAGAATCCTGGGATTCTCCCACGACGCGCGGGAAAGGACCAGATGACGTGGCACAGTTTTGCGACATGTGGCAAGCCTATCTGATGATCAGGCTAACCTAGCCCTAGAGGGTAGCTGCCGCGCCACGCGAGAGGATCCCACTGATCCCCGCGTGACGCGCGTGAGAAACTTAGATGAGCTATAAAAGGAGCAGTCTGGGACGAGTTCAGATCGCTTAGTTCGACCGTTTAAAACATCGTCCTACTTCTCAAATCTCTGTTCTGTTAAACAAGCTCTTAAAACCCCGAACCGCTGCTCCGATATCAGGGTAATAACTCTAATCACTGGCACAGTACTATATCCGATTGATTGAAACCGATCCATTGGATGTTTAAGTGTTGTCGGTATCCGGCTATACTTTGTCATTTGTTGTGGCTTTGATTTCGTGATTATCGTAAAAGCTGAATCGAGTTAATAGACTAATACGTGTGCATTATGTATTTATTAGGTTTACCAGTTTTAAACCAGTAGGCAAGACTTAAACCTGCAATGTGAGGCATTCTCTTTTTCTCAAATGCTTTTGCAAAACCCTAAATGTGTTTACGACTTGTATTTACAGTGATTAAGTCTTTGTATTCTAAAATTACAGCCGGTATGTGGGGTTTTGTATACATTACTTGATAATCTTTACTATTGGACAACGGGTTAGCCAATAGTTAATATGACCACTGCCACCGATCTGAGCGAGTGACAAGTACTGTGGGTAATGGAAAGATATAAACAAATATAAAAACTCTTAATGCTGTAAATTAAAATGTTGTATTTTCATAAAATATAATGAACTCACCGGTATTTTTAACTGACCAAATGTTTTCAAAACGCGTTTCAGGTGATTTACTGTGAAGTGAAGGAAAAAGTGATGGGAGGCACTCAAGCTTAAATAAGTGGCTATGAACACCTGGATAAAACATGTTTTGTAATATAGGGTATATCCCTATAAAAATCCTTAATGTAAATATGGGTTTTATCCCATATTTTATAAAATGAAACTGTGGTGTTTTTGAAACTATGATATTTTTCCTGAAACCCGGTCCTCATGAAATATTCCGCTGCAAAATTTAAAATAAACACCGGTACCACTGTATCTGCTCGCGGCTCCCCTCCAGGGTGGGGTCGGGGGTCGTGACAGTTTGGGACCAAATGTATTAAGATCCGTAAGGATCAAGACAACTTAACTATGTTATGATTATGGTTAGCGTTTAAACTTTAAATTATGTTTTAATTAAGTTGAATTTCCAAATTAATGATGCATCATTCACCAAGATATTTATGGGCACCAACGTCCGTCACCAATACGTTTATATTTCCGCTGTGACGATTTTTGGGGTGTGACAGGTGGCAGTACCTCTGGTCCATAAGTTTTACAAGCCTTCTGCATGGCATGTCACAACGAAATGCTGTGGAAGCCCATTTGTCAGGGTGATGGGCAAACGACACAAGAACGTAACTTCATGCCTTCTTAGGGGTTCGAAACCACCGGTGGTTCTTCGTCTCAATATGTAGTTGGTGATGACAATAATGAAGACTTTGATGACTTCGAAGGTTGCAACTCCGAAGACAGTGCTGAAAGCGAAGAAGCCCCCCATCAGTAGACGGTTCTTCTGGAGACGAGGTCGCAGTCAACCAAGTAGTGGATTTGCCCCCCCCCCCCTTCAACTTACGCTTTCTGGGCCTCTCCTTCTAGGTCCACATGATGACCCACGAGATTATAGGGAATAACCCACTGAGGTTATACCTTCTGGTCATAACGTTTGATGGATCAATTGACGAATTAAATAAATATATCGTGAAAAGTCAAAAATTCCCTTTTAGCATAAAAATGGTTTTAAATCTAGATAGTCTATATTTTGACATCAAGACTCATAATATAACATTATAAAATGTGTGTTGACTTGTCGGATTCGTCATAGACCTATTCAACCACCTGATGCCGTATTTACGTGTACGATTAGTTTAAATAAATAAAATATATAAACTAGTCGAATCAGGTTAAACCTTTACAAAATCACTTCAAATCAGAATGTTCCAAACACTGATGTTCTGGACAAAAGGAATGTTGGCAGGAGTGTCATACTTTTGTAGAATGTATCCTTATTTGGTTCAGCAATATACCTATTTTTGCTCATATTTTTTAGGTACACGTTATTATATATTAATTATTATAAAAATGCACTGGTATTAGTATAAAATGCACAACATTGATTTGTTTTGTATTAAATTGGTTGTGGAGAAAATGAGTTTTAGTGAATGAATTATAACAAATAAATAATAAAATGAATTTGTAAAATCATATTTGGCAATAATGATTTAAAAGAAATGGTTTGTTCCTTTGGGCGAACAAACAATAAAAAAGACATTTATTGAATTGATTGCAATTAATAGTGATAACAGTGGCGAAGCTTGAGATTTCCGACGGAGGGGTCGAAAACGTATATACCAAAAATTTCTATAGAACTGGGGATTGAAAACGTATATACCCAAAAATTTCTACACGAAAGCTACATATATAACACTACTGAGCGAAAAATTCGGGGGTTCGGCCCTCCCGGCCCCTTCTAAGCTACGCTTCTGAATGATAATGTGGTCAAATGAGTTGTTTGTTCTAAATGAATTTTGAGTTGAAAGTTTAATGGGCCGTTTTTTATTACGCATATGGGCTTCAGATAGTCTAAAATGATAGGTATGAAGTCAATTACTTGAGTCAAATGGGCTGCCACATGTAATGGCTTTAAGCCTTTGATGTCTGTTTTGTGTGGAGAAGTTAAAGAAGGTCGATGATTCAAATAAAGACCTTACAAGAAGTTCGATGTTTGATAATGACATCTTCAATAAAGTTTCATTACTTTGTTCACGTGATATTATTAAGGGAAAATCTCCAAAATAGCCATTAACCGGTCAAAATATTACAAATAGCCAAATGTAAATACTACCACGTGGAGATATAAGTATTTGAAGAATGTATATCTTAAAAATATGTAAACTTTCCCAAAAAAAATTAATAAAGGTTTGCACATCATGTAAAACTTGGAGTTTCGTGTTCTTAATATTTCTTAAACCAACAACCTGCTATTTATAGCTTGTTAGGGGTTAAGTTTTGTTAAACCTGGATCATGTATCCTGAGACCGTGCCTGGATCAGTTATCCTTAGCGAATGATGCAGGGATTTGAGGATCAAGGATCCTTAATTCTACTTATGATTTCTAACAATTGTTCTCTGTGTGTTTTAACGATTATATGCAGGTTGTGGACGATGTGGACCAAGTCTTAGCTGGAATCTCGGTCAATATTCACTGGAGATGCTGCACTGATGAATTTCACTAACGTTCATGAGCTTGGACGTGGTCTACCATGAAAATTGGACCTACTTGTTAGCTTATTTCAAAAGGGGTTGATCATGTGTTTTAGGCATACATTTATATTCACGAACACACACACTCGTATACATTGCAAACCAGAGCTCTAACAACACACTTAGCAAACAACCATTGTACCACACTTGATTAACATCCAAAGTTGTTATCTTTATTGTGCAATATAGTTGGTGATTAGTAGTTTACATCACCCGAGGTTTTTTATGTCGGAGATCTTATAAAGATCAATGGCTTTTTGGGAGACATCAACCTCCCAATCTATATTGAGGGTTAAATTATGTACAAAAATTTTGTGTTATTGACTTCTTCTCTTATTGCAATGCTATCCTTGGCATGCCTTGGATTCATGAAATGAAAGTTGTCCCATCAACCTACCACCAATGTGTAAAACTACCAACACCTTGGGGGGGGGGGGGGTAGTGAAGATAGAAAGCGATCAACAAGAGGCCAAGAATTGCTACACCTCTTTAATAAAACCCGACATCGAAACCAAGGGTGGGATAGCAATCAGAGCAACCTCCAAGGAATGTCCTAGAGGCAGCAGAGCAAGACATCAGAGATGTAATACTAGATCTTCAGGATCTTGAAATCAAAGTCCTCATAGGATCCCGGATCCTTGACAATATAGAGCAAGATCTAGTATCCTTCCTGAAAAGAAAAAGTTTACCTTTGCTTGGAAACACGAGGATATGACAGGTATATCTATGTGACATCCGTCAAATATCCATACCTGTGACCCGACCCATTTTTTATATCTGGATGTTCTATTGAATAATACTTGATGTGGATTAATAAAAATAATATTAGTAATTAGTAATAAATAATAATAGAAATTGGTAACTATTAAATTGATTTTTATCCAATTAAATTGTACTATACTAAACGTAATAAATATAGTAATGGGAATGGTTGGTTAATGTTATTATTTTAATTGAATTTAATGCAAACGACAATGTTTCAACATTTTCATTTTCTAGCCATTTGTTTTACTAGCCATTTGTAACCGATGACTCCTTGGATTACCCACTGATCACAAATGATTTCCATAAATCCATTTTCTTTCATTAGTCTCGGTCATATAAAAGAATATACCCGGAACCCATCTTCGCTCATCTTTATGTTACCTCGCAACCGGATGTCTTACAGTCATCTCATTTTTCCAATTTGTTGCGGCCAAAGAGAGAGCAACAAAGTTTTAAAGATCCTTGAAGCCACTATTTCTTGTCACTACACTAGTTGCGAGTTCGAATCAAAGGTAAATTGAGAAACCCATACCTTCTGTTCCATAGACACATTTGATTTAATTAATTAACCTATATCAATTTCTAGTATCATAATCAAGTCCAATAAAAAAGAGTAATAAATTTGTATGTCTTTCTTTTAGCTAGTTTTCTCTGTGTAGGGTACATGGCACCACCAGACTAATTTATCACAACCAAACTATGAGTATATAAATTGATATTTTTTCTATCTTTAGCATAAACACATAGTTGTTTTGACAAATCAATTGAAGGAAAAACATATATTTGGGAAATTAGTTAAAACATATAGTTACTCAGTCAAATTTATTATTTACTTGGAAATATTTTCAGGCATATATAATCATACTCTGGATATAGGTTTTGTTAAATTATTAATATAGTCTCTTAAATTTTGTTTTAAAATATAATATTTAAGCATTTTTGAAAAGAAAAATATGTGAAATGTGTGTTTTAAAATGGTCTTGATAGCTATCGCAAATATATTCAAGAACCTATTAATTATATCTATTAATTAATGTCATATACTATGAGGCAAGTGATATATATATATATATAGGGTAGGGTTCTAGAGTGAACAATGATTAACTTGCGAACAAAGTGAACAGATCTTGACCCTTTATTTGTTAGATGATGAAGCGCCCATATGATCCCATAGACCTCTTTTAAGGATTCCAATCTAGAAAAAGAATTGATAGCTTGTACTTTTGTTGTATCAATTATCATTTTAACGATCAACTTCTCCCATAATGATATCTATACTATAGGGATTATAAATTTTACCATTTTCATCCAGTAAATAATATTTAAGTATTTGAAAAATCTGTTTTAAATTGTCAAGTTGCAAATAGTTCGTTACCAAGATCTGATTATGGGTTATTAAATGGGAAAATAAATCGAAATGATAAATTGGAAAGCCTGTTCCTAAGGGGCCCAAGGAATTCCTAATTGGAATTAGGGAGTCCTTTTTGATTGATTCTTTTATTACATTGAGATATTTTACATCGTTGAATGGGCCTATTTGAGAACAATTCTCTTTACTTGTATGACTTAGATGTCTCGTATTTCTCGAAAAAGTGATTCGATTGCTGGGATTTGGTATGATACTTATGAGATTGATGATATCGATGAGATTGATATTCAAATATTTCTTCTTAGAGCGTATTGATTTTACCCCATAAGCGGGACCACCACCCAATAGCATGTTGCCACCTAGAGAATCTCCTAATTGTTTCAGAGCAACTAGAAAGAGATTCTTTAACCAGAAAGAATTCGGTTCAGATGTGGGATACCTATCCAGAATTTTTCGCAACTCAATCATAGATGATGGAATCATCAAAGATTTGACATTTTCAAACTCTGCCTGTAACTCACTAGAGGCCCCGAAAACAAAGAGGAGATGTGTACAAACGAGATATGCAGCAACAAGAAGAAGGAAAAGGATTGCATAGAGGAACTCCCGAACATTTGTCAGATGTGTCGATATCAATGGTGACTCATTATTTCGATGAATCATTTCTTCGGGCAGAAGAAGATTATGGAAACACTTACTCGAAATCTCACTTATCAGATTCCATTGTGGAAGACAGAATTTTTTCTGAAGAATTCGCCATGATATATCTGATCCATGCATAATATCATGAAAAATGGATACAAATTTTTTGTTGCTACTTAGTATCGGCAACAGGTCTGAAAAAGTATCTAAAATAAAAACTTTAGATATCTGTACCCTGTCGAAGTAAGGAACCATGGCATATATGTTTGGAATAGATTCCATTTTGAGAGAGTTGAATAAGCACTATCTCGTTGAAAAGTTCTATACATCTGCCCTTTCTCAACGCATTTCTTTAGACAAAGACTCCGTTTTTTCCTCTTTTCGGATGGTAAATATTTCTTAGAACATGGAGTGTGAATCAAACCCATGTTTGAATTGAAATTGAGATACTGATACAAGTTCTTCCCTTCTGAATCAGATAGATTCATATCTGAAAGAGGTTGACAATAAGTTCTTTCAAAATTGACTATTTGTCCCTCTGTTAGAGGTGTTCCAGAAATGTCGGCGATCGAGTAAATAGCTCTACGAACGAATGGATTAGATCGACTTGGAAAATGGAAAGATTTGTACAAGTTATACGTTTCATCACCACTTTGTGGAAAAGCCTTAGGTATGAATATGTTAGATACATGCGACTCAATTGCTGAAATAGTATCTCTCCCCCAAAAAGCATGTTTTTTTACCGACGCACAAAGAAAATATTTTGTTGCGAATTAACAAGATATTGAGGAATTGTCCATACGTAAAATCATAATTATTGATACGGGCCTTTTCCACATAAAAGGGGAATCTTTTGTTACAATAGAAGCAGAAGTGATGTGGATTATTCAAAAATCGAAGTTGATTTCCTTTATAAAAAGAAGATCTCAATGAACTTCTATGAAATGATTTCACGGGATTCAGCCTAATTTGAATTAATTTATGAAAATTTGAATTTATATGATAATTTTACTTATTCAATAAATTTGATTGATTTATACGAGTTGATTTTCTGTTACGATAAATGTCACACCCCGACCCGCAGCGGAATAAGAGTCGGGGCATAATTGGGTTATCACCAAAGCTCATGATATTTACTAATATGTTTCATATTTATTAATGTCAAAATTACATTCTCAACAATCCAAATATGTCCATACAAATACAAAGGAAAATAACCAAACTAAACAATCCAAGTTTCTAAATCAGTTTATTCTTCTAATCAAATCCTAGGTGTTTCTTGCTGCAGCTGGTTCACCTGTATCATGTGTAAAAATGGGAGTTTTTGGGTCAACATAAGTTGGCGAGTGAACCTTGTTAGATAAACATTTATTATTGATTTTCTTGTTATTTTATCAAGGAAAAATTGTGCAATAATCATAAGTGAGCAAATGTACAAAATCAAACAGTAGCAATAACAACCACAAACTATAACATACAATAACATACAATAACAAACCAACAGCATACCTTAACATATCAACTTGCATAAATATATAACATGAATGAAACTGTGCGATCAAGGCTCAATCAAACGGAGCCGATCGTATTGCATGTACTGAAAATGATAAATGTCTGTGCGATCAAGGCTCAATCAAACGGAGCCGATCGTATGTTGGCACGCCAGGTTCACGCATAATGTAATGGGGAACATGCTCAACGCTCATAATGTAATGGGGAGCGGCGGCCTATGAAATTGCATGTACTGAAAATAATAAATTAAATCTAAACAATAACCACACAAACAGTTGTAACAAGCTGAATACACATTTGTTCATGATATGATGTATGCACAATGATTTAAATATAATAAATGGCAAGACACATGATACACCCCAAAAACGTGATTAAAACGGGAAATTTGTAAAGATTCACTCACATTGGGTGTGTTTGGTTGGAGATGGTGAGATGCGCACGAGTTGGAAGAATTGAACAACGAGAATTAACTAACCTAAATAATAACGGAAAATATAGTAAATGAGTGGATTTTATTAATAATTTTAATAGGATTTTTAGATATATTTTTGTGAGTTTAAGGCTATTTCCTATCTTTAAAAACATTATTTTTAAGTATTCTTAATTGATTTTTAAATTAAATTAAATAAATAAAAATATAAAAATATGTTGACTTTTGCATTGACCGTTTGACTTGTTGACTGGTGTTTTATTGTGTAAATGTATGCGCTGGGTGAGGCTCGAACCCGAGACCTCCCGTACGCGTACACGCAGCTCTACCAACTGACCTACGTGTCTTACCCGAAATAATTCTGTTTTTAATTATATTTATATACTAACTCAGTTTATCCAAAATTCTTTTATTTTAAAAATGTTTAAAATCATCGAACCGGTGTCACCAACAGGTCTCGAACCCGGGACCTGTGCTATAACGTCACACACAGTCCACCGCTGGACTGTGTGTCTAACTTGGTTAATATCTAGATTTTTATTATACTTAACATCTAATGTGAGTTCATCCGGTTCAGTTAGAAAAAAATAACATTTTAATTACAGAGGGTGTGTGTGTATCAAGGATCGAACTCGCGGCGTGTGTTTTGTATGTGCACACAGTCCACCGCTGGACTGTGTGTCTAACCGTTTATAATACCAATTTTAATTAATCTTATAATGTTATCACACTTCATCTTCTTCGCTGAATTTACAGGCAACTATTTACTCAACTGTTTCTTGCTTTAAAACGATTAACAAACATTCATAAGACTAAAATGAAATGGCAGAGACGGTGTTGGAAGTAAACATACCGGAGGAATGATTTATCTCAGAATTCCGGCAAGGCGTCGGCTCTGTTTTTATGAACTTCAACTGAGCGAACAAATTAACCGTTTTGATTAGCTAATTGTGGAATTGAAGTACTAAACAAGAGTTAACAGAAGGTTTGAATGTCCATACCGTTTTACAGTGGAAGATAAGAACTTTCAGAGGTTTTCCGGCGAGCAGGAATTATCCGATAACGACGTCTGAATTTGATTCCGATTGAAAGGTTTGAGTTAGCAATAGCTTAACAATTGATAGACAACGAAAGAATTGCGAGACTTACTGATTTGATGGAAAATACGGTTTTCCGGCGAAAGTCCGGCGAGTCCAAATATTTCTCCGACGAACTGAAAGTTGTGCGGAAATGTAATTGGAGGTTTGCAGAGTGTTTTTGAGTCGCGAGAGAGGACAAAGGTTGAAGTAATTCCAGAATTGAAATTTTCGGTTATTAAACCGATTCACTCCAGAATTCAAGTTTCATTCAAAGCAAAATTGATTGGAATTGTCGGTGTATCGGTTAAACTCAGTAAACCGCGAGTAATCAAACGTCTTTGGACGTTTGGTGACCGATTTCGGTTACAGTTGGCGTAACCGGTTGATTTATGGTTGTTTATAAGATTTATTTGTTTCCTAGAGTTGACAGAAAACAACAAGTGGCGGAGTGGTTATATGTGGGTGTGTTAAGTCTTTGGAGTTCAAAACCCGGCGGACCCGGGTTCGAGTCCCGGCAGCCTCAATTTCTTTTTAATTAATTTATTTTTACTTTTTATCAATTATAACTTTTATAGTTTAGTTTGTTTATTAATTATGCATCATTAAAAAGTAAATTGGACATAAATACGCAACGAGACATTTAAAACTTGATATTCGATTACAAACGGAGCGGGTTTGGAAAACCCGTTTTTGACAAATGTTACAGTATCCCATACTTTTAGGAATTTCGTCCCGAAATTTAAGTAGTAGTAGTAGGAAAAAGATGCGAGTATTTTTCGCGCATTGAGTCTTCCGTTCCCAAGTAAACTCAGGTCCCCTTTCGACTCCCAGCGTACCCTAACAATTGGAATGCGACTTCGTCGAAGACGTTTTTCTCCGAAATCCATGATCTCTACAGGTCTTTCAATAAAATGCATAGATTCATCAATCTGAATATCTTCCAGAGGAATGTGGAGGTTTTCATCAGCGAGGCACTTCTTTAAGTTTGATCGTGGAATGTGGGATGAATCCTGTTGAGTTCTTCTGGTAGATCAAGCTTGTATGCTACAGGTCCTACTCTTTCGAGTATCTTAAAAGGTCCTATGTAGCGTGGTGCTAGCTTGCCTTTTTGACCAAAACGAACTACTCCCTTCCACGGTGATACTTTTAAAAGTACATGATCACCAATGTTAAACTCCAAAGGCTTCCGTCGTTTATCTGCATAACTCTTTTGACGACTTTGAGCCGCTAGAAGATTGTTTCGAATTTGATGTATCTTTCTTGGTTTCTTGAATCAATTCTGGACCAGTGATTTGAGCTTCCCCAATTTCGTGCCAACATACTGGAGATCGGCACTTACGACCATATAAGGCTTCAAAAGGTGCCATGTCGATGCTTGAATGATAGCTGTTGTTGTACGAAAATTCAACTAATGGTAGGTGAGCGTCCCAATTTCCCTTGAAGTCTATGACACATGCTCGAAGCATATCTTCAAGAGTTTGAATGGTGCGTTCAGATTGTCCATCAGTTTGAGGATGATAAGCGGTACTGAGATCTAATCGCGTACCCAAAGCGGCTTGTACTTCTTGCCATATTCGTGAAGTGAAACGACCATCACGATCTGAAATAATGCTTAACGGTACACCATGACGGCTTACGATTTCGCTGATATAAATACGAGCTAGCTTTTCGTTCTTGAAATCTTCGCGGATAGGAATAAAGTGAGCTGATTTTGTAAGTCGATCAATGATTACCCATATAGTGTCATACCCACCAGAAGTGCGAGGTAACCCGGTAATGAAGTCCATGGTTATGTTTTCCCACTTCCATACAGGTATTTCAGGTTCGACCAGAAGTCCTGAGGGTCTTTGGTGTTCAGCTTTCACCTTGGAACATGTAAGGCACTTGGAAACAAAAACAGAATATCTTTTTTCATTCCAGGCCACCAATAGGTGTACCGAAGATCTTGATACATTTTATCGGCTCCTGGATGTATAGAGTATCGTGTTTTGTGAGCCTTCATTCATAAGAAATTCACGAAGGTTGTTGTGGTCAGGAATCCATATGCGATCTAGATAGTACAGAATACCGTCAGATTTAGTTTCAATTTTAAGTTCAGCTCCACAGGACAGCTCCTTTCGTACATCGTCTTCCGTTACTGAAACTGTTGGGCTTCTCGAATTTGATCTTTAATGTTAGTTACGATTTGCGAACATAGAAGACGAATGGAGTTCGCATAACCCTTTCGACTGAGTGCATCAGCCACCACATTTGCTTTGCCAGGGTGGTACCGAATTTCACAGTCGTAGTCATTTAGAAGTTCGACCCATCTTCGTTGCCTCATGTTTAACTCCTTTTGATTGAAGATGTGTTGAAGACTCTTGTGGTCAGTGTATATTTCACACTTAGTACCATAAGATAATGTCTCCATATCTTAAGAGCGAACACAACGGCTCCAAGTTCTAGGTCATGGGTGGTGTAATTCTTCTCATGAATCTTGAGTTGTCTCGAAGCATAAGCTATAACCTTTCCTCTTTGCATTAGAACACAGCCTAGTCCTTGCCCTGACGCGTCGCAATAAACCACGAAGTCATCACAACCTTCAGGCAGAGTGAGGATTGGTGCATCACAGAGTTTTTGTTTAAGGGTTTGGAAGGCTTCTTCTTGTTTGGGTCCCCATATGAAAGGTTTCCCCTTATGAGTTAAAGCCGTGAGTGGTACAGTAATGCGTGAGAAGTTTGAAATGAAACGACGATAATAACCAGCCAAACCAAGAAAAGATCTTACTTCAGTTGGTGTACGTGGCGCTTGCCATTCTTGTACCGCTTTGATCTTTGAGGGGTCGACATGTATTCCCTTGTCATTGACTACATGTCCAAGGAATTGTACCTCTTTTAACCAGAATTCGCATTTGGAGAATTTGGCGTAAAGCTTTTCATTCTCTAGAAGTGTAAGGATGAGTCGAAGATGTCGCTCATGATCAGACTTAGACTTTGAATAAATGAGGATGTCGTCGATGAAGACTATAACAAAACGATCGAGATAGGGTTTGCAGACTCTGTTCATTAGATCCATGAAGACAGCTGGAGCGTTGGTTAAACCAAATGGCATGACCATGAATTCATAATGACTATAACGAGTTCGAAAAGCGGTCTTTGGGACGTCTTCTTCATGCACTCTAAGTTGATGATAACCAGATCGAAGGTCGATTTTTGAAAAGCAGCTGGCACCTTGAAGTTGGTCAAGAAGATCATCAATGCGAGGTAATGAATAGCGATTCTTGATTGTTAACTTGTTGAGTTCTCTGTAGTCGATGCACATGCGAAAAGATCCATCTTTCTTCTTCACAAATAGGACAGGTGCACCCCAAGGCGAGGAGCTAGGACGTATGAATCCTTTGTCAGTCAACTCTTGCAATTGACTGGCTAGCTCTTGCATTTCAGAGGGGGCTAACCTATAAGGAGACTTTGCAACTGGTGTAGCACCAGGTACGAGATCGATGCGAAATTCAACTTCTCTTATTGGAGGAAGTCCCGAAATGTCGTCAGGAAAAACTTGCAGAAAATCTTTTACTACTGGGATGTCTTCGAGTTTCTTCTCCATGGTTCCCTTTTTGACGACATGGGTTAAAAATGCGACATAATTCTTGGAAGATATTTTTGAGCTTGAAGACACGACATTAATCTGAGCCCTTTCGATGGGGTTTCTCCAAAGATTCGTAGAGTTTGACCGTTTGGAAGAGGAATGCGTATAAACTTTTCACGGCATACAACTTCTGCCTGATGTTGACTGAGCCAGTCCATACCAATTATAATATCAAAACTTCCCAACTTCATAGGAATAAGGTCAACTGGAAAGTCGTGGTCGTTTAAGGTGAGTGTACAGTTGCGTATAATAGAGTTTAAAGAGACCAGTTTCCCGTCAGCAACTTCTTCTGTTATGGATTCCATGAGCTTATCACGATTTTGGTTTAGGATGGGTTCAAACTCTAAAGACACAAAACTTTTATCCGCGTCAGTATCAAACAACATGGATGCATAACTACCATTGATAAGGAACGTACCGTTAACCACATTGTGTCAGCTCTAGCCTGATTAGCGTTGATGTTGAAAGCTCTTCCTCTTGCAGGTGGAGGAGCTTGGTTCGCTTGATTCACCGGATTGGCTTGGGCTTGAGCATGAATAATGTTCACCAACCTTGGACAAGTGTTTCTAAAATGGCTTGGGTCTCCACAATTGTAGCAAGCCCGCATAGGTTGTACCATAGGATAGTTGGGTTGGTAGTACGATTGGGCTAAATGTTGGGTGGGTGGTAATAGTAGGGGTTGTTGGGCTTGACCCATTATTTGTTGGTGGGTTTGGGTTGAAGGCTGATGGCGGTTCGTTCGCTGAGGTATGCGACAGGTTTGAACAGTATGACCTGCGCGACCACAGCCGGTGCAATGTTGGCAAGGATGATCAGGAAAATGGTGGTATTGGCAACGGTTGCATTTTGGTAGTGGGCCAGAGTATTGTCTTTTGTATGGTGCAGGTGATGGGGCAACTTGGGTAATGGGTGCAGCAGGAATAGGGAAGTTGGTTTGCGTAACAGCAAAGTTTCTGGTGTTACGCTTCCTCTTGTTAGCAAACTTAGAGGAGGAGGTGGAATGGTTTGAAGTTTGGCCCTCAACAGGGGCTTTCTTTTTCTCTTCTTTAAACTTACCGTTGCGAATTCGATTCTCGGTCAGTTCAGTCGCTAGTTCCATAGCAGCTTCAAGTGTTGCTAGTGAAGTGCTGAGAACTGAATCTTGAATTTTCGAGGGAAGTCCTCGAATATAATGCTCGATTAAACGATAAGTTGGGGTGAACAAGTTAGGGACCATTTGGTTCAACTCTAAGAACCTCTTGTTGTAGGAAGTATGATCTCCCTCCTTTTGCTTCAAAGAATGAAATTCGTCCTCCAACTTTTTAATTTCACTCCTAGGACAGAAACGCCTAGTCATGATTTCCCTTAACTCCTCCCACGTTAAGGCCATAGCATCTTCAATTCCCCTCTTACCCTTTTCAGTATTCCACCAGGTAAGAGCTACCCCAAATAGTCTTCCGGTCGCGTATCGAACCTTGCGATCATCGGGACAATCGCAGTTGAGGAAGGTGTTTTCCATTTCCTCAAACCAGTGGAGGAGAGCAGTGACACCTTCAGTCCCTTCAAATTTAGGAGGATCACAAGACTTGAAATGTTTATATGAGCACTTTTTGGTAGGCGGGTTGCCGATGTCCTGGTTTTCTTGCTGAGAAGGATTAGTGGGATTTGTGGCGAGAGCTTGTTGTACTTGAACCACAATGTCAGGAAGCACCGCGGCCATTTGTTTTGCGATTTGAGTGGCCAAGCGTTCGTGAGACCTCCCTGATCTTTTACCCCCTCGTTGTTGTCTAGCCGACATCTACAGGAACATACATAAGAAGATTGTGAGTTTATGGAGTCTTTTTAGGTGTCATGTGTCTTAAAGAAAATGAAAATAACATAAATATCAATAATGCAACTACATCCATAGGATGTCTTGGGTTTGCTCATGTTGGGCCTCAAATGTCCCCCATACCTTCACCTGTATAGTCATGTGGGCCCCCATGTCTATTGGCTTGGTAGGATTCACATTAGTATTGGCGATTTAACACTTGCATCACCCGAATGAAAACCACGAAATATGTTTATGAGATGTATGGTCGGAATGTGTCCAGGTGTAGACACAATGACAACTCAAAGTGGGGTTAGCTCACACGACGTTTGGTATAGCATGCTTTGGCCTAATAGGTACTTCGTACTCTCATTGTTAGTCCCCAGGTAGGCAAACTGGTCCTTTATTTTGGATTTATACGAATGCCAGCCTAGACAGGACGTTCCGACTACCGGTACTTGTACCCTTCCAGTTACTACATGCCCGTCATGAGAACTCACTTTGATGTGATTTGAAAATACAAAAATCATTGTAAAAATAATCATGAAAATGATGTGATGTGTGCTTTCATTGATATGATATGTTATGAGCATGTGATTTATGATAGGCATTATATACTAATATGTACTTATGAACATGCTTGCATAACATTGAATGTAACATTAAACATAAAACATATAAACATCATGAATTTTGCATGTAACACACAAAAATCTTAAAAATTTCTAAACAACTATAGTATAGGCTCTAAGGGTCTAATAACCTATCCTATATCCCTATAGTCATGGCTCTGATACCAATCTGTCACACCCCGACCCGCAGCGGAATAAGAGTCGGGGCATAATTGGGTTATCACCAAAGCTCATGATATTTACTAATATGTTTCATATTTATTAATGTCAAAATTACATTCTCAACAATCCAAACATGTCCATACAAATACAAAGGAAAATAACCAAACTAAACAATCCAAGCTCTAAATCAGTTTATTCTTCTAATCCAATCCTAGGTGTTTCTTGCTGCAGCTGGTTCACCTGTATCATGTGTAAAAATGGGAGTTTTTGGGTCAACATAAGTTGGCGAGTGAACCTTGTTAGATAAACATTTATTATTGATTTTCTTGTTATTTTATCAAGGAAAAATTGTGCAATAATCATAAGTGAGCAAATGTACTAAATCAAACAGTAGCAATAACAACCACAAACTATAACATACAATAACATACAATAACAAACCAACAGCATACCTTAACATATCAACTTGCATAAATATATAACATGAATGAAACTGTGCGATCAAGGCTCAATAAAACGGAGCCAATCGTATTGCATGTACTGAAAATGATAAATGTCTGTGCGATTAAGGCTCAATCAAACGAAGCCGATCGTATGTTGGTACGCCAGGTTCACGCTCATAATGTAATGGGGAACATGCTCAACGTTCATAATGTAATGGGGAGCGGCGGCCTATGAAATTGCATGTACTGAAAATAATAAATTAAATCTAAACAATAACCACACAAACAGTTGTAACAAGCTGAATACACATTTGTTCATGATATGATGTATGCACAATGATTTAAATATAATAAATGGCAAGACACATGATACACCCAAAAAACGTGATTAAAACGGCGAATTTGTAAAGATTCACTCACCATTGGGTGCGTTTGGTTGGAGATGGTGAGATACGCACGAGTTGGAAGAATTGAACAACGAGAATTAACTAACCTAAATAATAACGGAAAATATAGTAAATGAGTGGATTTTATTAATAATTTTAATAGGATTTTTAGATATATTTTTGTGAGTTTAAGGCTATTTCCTATCTTTAAAAACATTATTTTTAAGTATTCTTAATTGATTTTTAAATTAAATTAAATAAATAAAAATATAAAAATATGTTGACTTTTGCATTGACCGTTGACCGTTGACCGTTTGACTTGTTGACCGGTTTTATTGTGTAAATGTATGCGCTGGGTGAGGCTCGAACCCGAGACCTCCCGTACGCGTGCACGCAGCTCTACCAACTGAGCTACGTGTCTAACCCGAAATAATTCTGTTTTTAATTATATTTATATACTAACTCAGTTTATTCAAAATTCATTTATTTTCAAAAATGTTTAAAATCATCGAACCGGTGTCACCAACAGGTCTCGAACCCGGGACCTGTGCTATAACGTCACACACAGTCCACCGCTGAACTGTGTGTCTAACTTGGTTAATATCAAAATTTTATTATACTTAACATCTAATGTGAGTTCATCCGGTTCAGTTAGAAAAAAAATAACATTTTAATTACAGAGGGTGTGTGTGTATCAAGGATCGAACTCGCGGCGTGTGTTTTGTATGTGCACATAGTCCACCGCTGGACTGTGTGTCTAACCCGTTTATAATACTAATTTTAATTAATCTTATAATGTTATCACACTTCATCTTCTTCACTGAATTTACAGGCAACTATTTACTCAACTGTTTCTTGCTTTAAAACGATTAACAAACATTCATAAGACTAAAATGAAATGGCAGAGACGGTGTTGGAAGTAAACATACCGGAGGAATGATTTATCTCAGAATTCCGGCAAGGCGTCGGCTCTGTTTTTATGAACTTCAACTGAGCAAACAAATTAACCGTTTTGATTAGCTAATTGTGGAATTGACGTACTAAACAAGAGTTAACAGAAGGTTTGAATGTCCATACCGTTTTACAGTGGAGGATAAGAACTTTCAGAGGTTTTCCGGCGAGCAGGAATTATCCGATAACGACGTCTGAATTTGATTCCGATTGAAAGGTTTGAGTTAGAAATAGCTTAACAATTGATAGACAACGAAAGAATTGCGAGACTTACTGATTTGATGGAAAATACGGTTTTCCGGCGAAAGTCCGGCGAGTCCAAATAGTTTCTCCGGCGAACTGAAAGTTGTGCGGAAATGTAATTGGAGGTTTGCAGAGTGTTTTTGAGTCGCGAGAGAGGACAAAGGTTGAAGTAATTCCAGAATTGAAATTTTCGGTTATTAAACCGATTCACTCCAGAATTCAAGTTTCATTCAAAGCAAAATTGATTGGAATTGTCAGTGTATCGGTTAAACTCAGTAAACCGCGAGTAATCAAACGTCTTTGGACGTTTGGTGACCGATTTCGGTTACAGTTGGCGTAACCGGTTGATTTATGGTTGTTTATAAGATTTATTTGTTTCCTAGAGTTGACAGAAAACAACAAGTGGCGGAGTGGTTATATGTGGGTGTGTTAAGTCTTTGGAGTTCAAAACCCGGCTGACCCGGGTTCGAGTCCCGGCAGCCTCAGTTTCTTTTTAATTAATTTATTTTTACTTTTTATCAATTATAACTTTTATAGTTTAGTTTGTTTATTAATTATGCATCATTAAAAAGTAAATTGGACATAAATACGCAACGAGACATTTAAGACTTGATATTCGATTACAAACGGAGCGGGTTTGGAAAACCCGTTTTTGACAAATGTTACAATAAATTGATGAAACAATAGCGAGTCCAATAGCGGTTTCAGCAGCTGCAATAGCTATAACAAAAATAGAAAAAATGGCTCCTTTTAATTGACGACTATCAAAAAAATCAGAAAATGTTACAAAATTGAGATTAACCGCAATTAATATAAGTTCAAGACACATAAGAGCCCTAACCATATTTCGACTTGTAATCAATCCATATAGACCGACAGAACATAAACAGGCACTCAAAACAAGTACATGCTCGAGCATCATTAACCAACTCCTTATCAATCTCGATTAATTTCAATATGAACAAGAATTTAACCAATCGGATTGATTAGAATATAACGAGTAATGCAATAAAGGAATATATTGGGAATAGATCGAACTACTAAAGAATTTAGATTTTATATACAAAGTCAAATAGAAAAAAGGAAATACATGTAATAGCTCATAACAAGGGTTTTCCAGTTCTAAAGAGTTATTATTGACGAGCTACAGCAATTGCGCCGATTAACGCAACTAAAAGAATGATTGAAATGAATTCAAACGGAATAAAAAATCTGTTGATAAATGAATCCTGATTTGTTGGCTATTACTTATCAGATCTTGATCTATAATCTGGTTTGCTTTTGTAATCCAAATAATCCCGTACCATGACGTATCCGGAATAGTAGTAATTAGTGAAACAAAAAGACTTGTACAGACCACGGAAGTTACTCCATATCCCACGGTCCAAAGATGGAAATCTTTGGAATATTCTGAACCATTTATGAACATCACAACAAAAATGATTAAAACATTTATGGCTCCTACGTAAATAAGGAGCTGCGCGGCAGCTACAAAATGGGAGTTCGATAGAATATAGAATAACGATATACAAACAAAAACCAATCCCAACGAAAAGGCAGAATAAATGGGATTGGCAAGTAATACTACTCCCAGACCCCCTAATATAAGACCCAATCCCAGAAATACTAAAAGAAAATCATGTATTAGTCCAGGTAAATCCATTATATATAAAATAAGAGATAAATAAATCAAAATCTTGCATAATTTTATTGACCCGGTCAGGAAAAAAGAAGTAACTCTGCCTTTTTTATAATAGTTCTTAATTATTCAATTTGAAAAATTCCATTTTCATGGATATGGATTGAATTATTGACCTAATCTCTCGAAAAAGTAATTTGAGTCTATATATTTTTAAATCATCAATATGGACTACAGAAAATAAATCTATTTTTCATATGAATATAAATTCAAAAATAATTCTCGCTCCCAAATCAATATAATTATGAATATAATTGTAGTTATTCACCAAACAAAAACCTTCATTCTTTTAGATCAAAATGAATCCTTAAGTTTTTATTTCAGGCAAATTTAAAATTGTTCGAATTGTGTAATCGTCAATTATTGACATTGGTAACCGACCCAAAGCAATTTGATTATAATTCAATTCGTGACGATTATAAGTAGAAAGTTCATATTCTTCAGTCATTGATAAGCAATTTAATGGTAATGGCAATTTTGTAATTATTTGATAAAAATATAATAAACAAAAATTAGGAATAGGGATAATAATGTAAAATTACACCAACTTTAATTTTGGGAACATGGAAATGTAATTAATTGTTTAGATTCTTTCAATAATCTTCTTTCCATAATTATAGCTCTTCTTGTTTTGTGTTTATATACGTTATTGTATAAATATACACAAACGTACATGGTAAAGTGCATAGATGTAAAAACGATAAATACACAAGTGTATACATAAGGATTTATGAATGTGTAAATACTGAAACAAAGGTTTATGTTGGATAAAATAAACCATTGTTCTGTACTTGAGTTGTCAAAGTTAATGTATGAATATACACAAATGTACATAGGTAACGGTTCCAATTTATTTTTTCAAATGAGTTGAATAAAAGAAACAACACTTGTGTACTTGAAATACACAAGTGTATATATGTATGTACATAGAAGTTTTAATGTATGTACACCGGTGTATTGATGTAGTTTCAGAACTCAAGATGTGATCAAAGCATGTAGCAAATCATTAACTAAGATTATAAATATATTAAATCTATCGAAGTAAGTAGCACAATATTTAAAAACAATCACCAACGTAAGTTAAACAACCTCCATATTCATCGACGTGTAAGTTAAACAAACACAAGAATTTCAAAATTATTGGATAGAGATATAATAGAATCCTTGATATAATCAAAGGATTATCTCCTAAAATTCCAAAAATAAAGATATGTAACTGCTACAATCATTAAAAACGAATATTAAAAAAAAAGATTAAATGTAGAGTTACAATCCTAACTTTTCATCAACTAAGAAATGAATGGTTGAGATTGGTTCACTTTGTTCACAACCATAGATGTTGTTCACTCATGAATCTAATCCTATATATATATATATAATATATATATATATATATATGTATGGGTAGATATAACTATGTTATTGGAAATTGTTTTATAAATCTAGTGAATTGCATGACTATTAATTTTATTTATAAAATAATGTTAAGAAAATTTATGATCTCTAAATAAATTTACACCCTATAAGTCTTTTGAACAAAGTTAACTTATACATTATCAAATTTTTGTACAATTGAGATATTAAAAAGCTAAGCATGGATGGTGTCTACAGGGTTTTGCAGTTATGTTGCAAGAAAGAATCTAAATACCTTAGTGGCATGTTATAGAGAATTTTCATTTAACTATATGAATATTCTGATATTTTGACATGCTTGGAGGTTGGGTCTAATTTTAAGGTTAATAAAAAATGCATAACATGAGTTCATGCATGTAAATGGGGCATGGGGCCATGCGAACCATCCCTTTTATATTAGATCGAATTGTATGAATTGTTGTGCAAGTTGTAATTTTTGTTTGGTTTTGATAAACAATTTTATATAATAAAATAATATTTTAAAATTAGAATAGAGATATTTAGTTACTCAAACCCCTAAACTCTAAAATTTAATTTATACATTTTTTTGCTATTTGTTGATTGGTATTTATATTAATTATATTCTAGGATAATATCTTTCTTGTGGAAGTTTCCTCAACTCCGTACGGTTAATCCAAGGAAATAAACGGAACGCAGCCCGTGAGTAATCTCTTCTATTTCCCTTTTTTTTAATCTTTTACAAATTTTGGGGTGCATTATGTTATACACGTTTTCAACTTATTAAACATGCTAAGTTCAAGTGTTACTATGTGAACGCCTTATGTGTTATCATTCATTTTTTATGCTATATGATGTCAAGTCTATTGCATGCTAATGAGTCTTGTGGATCCACGGTTGACTAGGTTTCCCACGACCATGGGTTGTAGTCTAGTATCGCCAACAGTATTATACTCGCTCCTCGGGGCTTGAGACTAATGCACGCTATTGTCATGAGTCTATCTATTTTATTTTGTTAAATGTTATTAGATGGTTATGCGTTCTTGCTTGATGTTTTGTGATATTTGCGTAAGTTGACATTATGAGACCATCACCATTCTAACCTTGAATTGCATGTTAAAATTAAATGTTTAAAATTTAAATATAAAAATGTTTTTCAATAAAAAGAAGGAATTACTCACCAGCCATGTTTGTTGATCGAAAATATATTTTCCTAACATGATGCAGGTAATCAAGGTTAATGATCGAAAGAAGAGGTCACGTAGTTTAGGCCTTAGGAAATAAATTGGGAAAAAGTTATGTTATGTTTGGTTTGAACATTGTATGAACCATTTATGATTTCTATATGTTATGTGACAATTTAATTCGGTTGTGCTTTAAATATTGTAACACTAATTAGTGTCATGAGCTACGGACAATCATCATGGCCCGTACCAATCCGCTGCGGGCCGGGGTGTGACAGATTGGTATCAGAGCCTTGACTATAGGGAACTAGGTTTAGGTTATTAGACCCTCAAACTTAGACTACAGTTTAGGAGGTACATTAGGTACCTTATGTGCTATGTGAATATCTTTGTTGTGTGTTATTTGCTACATGGTGATATGAGGCATGTTAAAGTTTAATATCATGCTATTCCTTATATTCATCACACACCACACATTGTTACCTACTACTATATTTATAACATCTCCTTCCACGCGTCCGTGTTAAGTTATGGATCCCCTCCAAACATCATTCTATACCACCCCAAAATTTGAATCCAATATCATTTCCATGGATTTCTTTAGGGTTACATGGGTGAACATGTGTTGATCAAGCAAGAGCTCGGTAATTGCAGGGGCCTACGTGATTACGAAAGTGATGCATGGAAAACATATTAAACTCTATGACGTATCAACCCCAATACTTTCCAATATTTCATTTTGAGATATCAATTTATCATAAGTTTACATTCTATGCTTCATATGATTTTTATGTGGATTTGTTGATTTTATTTTACTGTCACGTTCTGAATTATTCATATATCCTATGTTTCAAATTTCTATGTGTCATAAATTTCTTATCTTTAATATCGCTTTACACTATGTGTCCACTAGTTTCTACTCAAACTCACAATTTGTTTGCGTTGATTCCTTGGGCAACCACTGTCAAAATTGCCATACAATCAACACTCCTTGTCAACAATGCGTTGGCTATATCAGTTCGTATTTTGTCAACGGGATGAACTTTTGTTACTCTATAATGTTCTATGATGTTTTTTTTGTTTTTTTTTTTCCTGCAAGGCGTATCCTTGAATTACGGGTTACCATGAATCCCATGATTTCATGAATTCATGTATTTTTATTATATAACCTCTAATCTTCCAGACATTTGCACTGTGAGTTGCACATCTTACTTGCATTTGTTCTTCATAAACGTATTCTAACCGTTGTCGTCACTCAAGAAACTATGACTGCGGTTATTCCTGATACTGCCAATCAAGTTCAACGGACGCTAAACTACAAAGCCTCTACGAACCAGACCAAAGAGATTGAAACAGAACCATCCTCCCCAACAACCCCAATAGAAGGGAAAACGACCAAAACTATGCCATATCGGCAATTCTGCAAAATTTAAAGCTGCCCTAATCCTCAACCTAACGAAAAGTCTTTTCATTGGACTTTTTCCATTGTGCATCACCTGTCAATAGCGTCATCTAGTCAACTCCCTATTCCATTGCTTCACTTACTGTGAGCATTATGGCCACCTTTTCAACACTTACTGACGCTTCACCTCTCAAGCTGGTTAACCTAATGCTTCATCAAATGCACTACTCGTGACTCCTTCACTCGTCCAGCCAATTGCACAACTTCTGAGCTACCCGTATGTCCAACAAGGTACCTACCGATCAACTGATCGTACAGCTTGTTCCTTACGATCGAGCTTGTTTCAGTTGTTAGGACCTAATCCATTTCCAGAATGTGTATATCATGCTTGTTAATGTGGTCAACACCTAAGTTCAAGCCAACGCAGGGAATCAAAATAACCATACGACACATGGACGAGAGTCCAATGCCAGTTTAGTTCAAGTCAACAACGATGTGGTCAACAGTGCGACGTAACATTCGTGCTTTGCCTATTTTGTCACCGTATTAAGTAAAATATTTTGAATTGAATCGGTACGAAAACGCTAAATTAACTAAAGGTTGATATGATTTTTAATACAGGCTTAACAATTCGTTTTTTGTAGTGTATTTTAAATCCTAACGAGTAGTCGATTGCGATTTAAATTAAAAGGAACACACCATTGTAGCCCTACGCACTACAAGCAGTGGTCATAAAACATTTTTAGCGACCCAACTCTAAATTTCGTATCATGTACCCAAAGATCATCAAATTCGAGTCAAGAGCACATAGACACGTTAATTTGGTTTTTTTTTTCTCTGACCTCAATTTTGGCCTTAAATATATATATATATATATATACAAAATAAATATAATAAGGAAAATATATTTTTTAAATGAATATTCTAGTTCAACCCTACATTTTTCTCAAAACTTATAAAATATTTCACTAAATAAAATTAGATTGTTTTATGCGTTCCAAATTTAAATACTATTCACTCACACTTAGTGAAATGTTAATATACTCAACTATACGAGAACATAATAAACATGCGTTTGTTTAACCCGACTACGGTTAATACAATACCGTTTAAATAAATAAAAGTTCTTAATAAAGCCAATAATCTTTCCTACAACTTTTTCCGGCACCCGAGACGAACCTCAGACTACCATTCCGGAACATTTGGTTCGTTTCCATAATCTACCTTATGAACCCCTATGGTTGTTTAATCCGTACCCGTCACCTAACTTGTAGTAGTTAAGATCATTGTAGCCATTCCATTGCTATTGTCGCTCGACTTTATGTAATCTTTCCCCATTATATACTATTTTGTTATCTCCACTCTATATCATTGACGTGTCGCACCAACGTCATTCCATATAATTACTAAATTCTATTTCATACCTTTAATAGCTTGTGTTGTCGTCACCCTTTCGACGGTAGCATTTTAAAATTATCTCATTTCTTTTTATGCTATTGACAATTGATAATACGATCATTTCGTACTATTTTGTCATTCTCCTAAACACCTTTTATGATATCTCTAATACCATTAAATTGTCTTTTCGTACTATCCTCTTTTCTTATTAATGTTATTTCTTATTATCGCCTTTTCACGTTAATACGATTTCATGGCTAGACCCATAAGGGACAAGGTCGATATTTCTATTTCATGTTATTGCAGTTTCACATCATTACTATGTCATGGCTACCTTTCCTCATACCATGGGATGTGATTATCGTCTCACTTTCTTAGACTGGCCTTTCTCTCATTGTAACATTTGTCAAAAAACGGGTTTTCCAAACCCGCTTTGTTTGTAATCGAATATCAAGTTATAAATTTTTCGTTGCGTATTTATGTTTATTTTAATTTTAAACGATGCATAATTAATAAACAAATTAGAATTTAAAAACTATAATTAATAAAAAAGTGAAAATAAAATAAATAAAAAAGAAAACCGGCTGCCGGGATTCGAACCCGGGTCAGCCGGGTGAGCCTCAAGGTTTAACTCGCGCACATATAACCACTCCGCCACTTGATGTTTTTGTGAGTTCTAGGAAACAATTAAAACATAACTTCAATCTTGAATCAACCTGTTTACGCCAACTGAAACCGTTATCGGCTTCCAAACGTCCAGGACTGTTGAGTGCTCGCGGATTTCTGATTATAATCGATAAAGCCGACATTTTTAATCAATTCAGTCTTGAATGGACTTGAATTCATGTGATGATCAGTTTTAATAACCGAAAACCTTCACTTTCTGAATTACTCCATCCAAATCACCATCTCGCGACTCACTAGCATTCACAGAACTTCTAATTTCACTTTTACTCTAATTCTGTTCGTCGGAAAAGCTTTTTGAACTCGCCGGACCTTCGCCGGAAAACCGTGTCTTCCATCAAAACAGTAAGTTTCTCAAATCTTCCATCTTCTATCAGTTGTTAGGCCTTTACTAACTCAAACCCTTCAATCAGAATCAGTTCCAGGCGACGATATCGGATAATCATCACTCGCCGGAAAACTTCTGAAAATTTCTAGAGTTCGCTGTGAAACGGTATAAACCTTTAAACCTTCTGATAACTCTTGTTCAGTACTTCAATTCCACATCTAGCTAATCAAAACTGTTAATTGGTCTGCTCAGACGAAGTTCATAAAAACAGAGCCGACGACTTCGCCGGAGTTCTGAGAAAGATCATTTTTCCGGTATGTTTACTCCCAAAATCTTCCCAGTCCATTTCATTTTAATCACTTAAATGTTTGTCAATAGAATTAAACAAAATCAGTAGGGTAATCGTTGTCTGTGATATTGTAACGAAGAAGATGAAGTTAGTTTGTATATAAGTTTAATATAAATTGGATTATATCTCGGGTTAGACACACAGTCCAGTGGTGGACTGTGTGCAAACATTTATCACACGCCGCGAGTTCGATCCTTGACACAAACTCATTCTCTGTAATAAAGATGTTTTCTTTTTAACTGAACCGGATTAACTCAATAAAGATGTTAAGTATAATAAAAATCAGTATATTAACCAGGTTAGACACACAGTCCAGCGGTGGACTGTGTGCAACACTAAACCACAGGTCCCGAGTTCGAGACCTGTTACGCGCGCCGGTTCGATGATTAAAATCCTTTTTAAAAAAAATGAATTTTGGATAAATTAAAATAGTATATAAATATAATTAAAAACAGAAATATTTCGGGTTAGACACGTAGCTCAGTTGGTAGAGCTGCGTGCACGCGTACGAGAGGTCACGATTTCGAACCTCACTCAGTGCAAACATTATAAACGACCGAACCGGTCAACAAGTCAAAGTCAAAAAGTCAACGGTCAAACCCAGAAAAAGTCAACATTTTTTTATAGTTTTATTTATTTATTTAATTCAAAAATCAATTAAAAATCTTAAAAATAATGTTTTTAAAGTTAGAAAATAGCCTTAAACTCACAAAAATATATCTAAAAAATCCTATCAAAATTATTAATAAAATCCACTCATTTACCATACCTTTCGTTATTATTTAGGTTAGTTAATCCTCGTCGATCAACCCTCTAAACTCGTGCGCATTTCAACATCTTCAACCGAACGCACCCAATGTGAGTGAATCTCTACAAATTCCCCGTTTTAATCACGTTTTTGGGGTGTATCATGTGTCTTATTATTTATTACATTTAAACTATTGTGCATCCATCATATCCATGAACAAATGTGTATTCAACATGTATCAACTGTTTGTGTGGTTATTGTTTAGATTAAATTTATCATTTTCAGTACATACATTATCATAGGCCGCCGCTCCCCATTACATATGAGCGTTGAGTTGTTCCCCATTACATTATGAGCGTGAACTAGGCGTTGCCAACATACGATCGGCTCCGTTTGATTGAGCCTTGATCGCACAGACATTTATCATAGGCCGTCCGTGCCCCATTACATTATGAGCGTGAACGTGACGTTGCCAACATATACAGTTTCATTCATGTTATATATTCATGCAAGTTGGTTTGTTATTGTATGTTATTGAATGTTTGTTGTTATTGTTATTGTATGATTATTTACGTTTGCTCGCATATGATTATTGCACAATTTTTCCATAATAAAGATAACAAGAGATCAATAATAAATGTTTTTCTAACAAGGTTCACTCGCCAATTATGTTGACCCAAAAACCCCCATTTTTACACATGATACAGGTGATCCAGCTGCAACAAGAAACACATAGGATGGCTTAGAAGAATAATCTGGTTTAGACTTTGGATTGTTTAATTGATTATCTTTCTTTGTAATTGTATGAACATGTTTGGAATATTGAGGATGTAATTTTGAATTTAATAAATATGAAACATATTAGTAAATATCATGAGCTTTGGTGATAAACCAATTATGCCCCGACTCTTATTCCGCTGCGGGTCGGGGTGTGACACTCATGACTATGGGATGCAGGTAGTGCCATCGTTTAGTCAAGCTCTTTTTGGGGTCGAGACTCAAGTATCATTTGTTGTGGTTTTGGTTATCTTTATTTAGGGAGTAGACTTTAGGTCGGGTCGTCGCATAGAACCAATCAAGAGCCGATAACGAAGCCGATGAAATTTGATAAGGACATGGTGGATACGCCACTGGTACTTCCTATATATAAGTGTGCTTGTCAAACTATCAAAAGACTCATTAGACTGGAAGAGAAGTTCTATGTAAGTTTTTGTATGAATTGTCAATCATGATTCGAATAACAGTGTGGATGAAAGTTTGGTAGAGACATGGTGGATACGTTGCTGGTATTTTCTATATATAAGTGCATCTACCAAATTATCAAACGCGCGTTAGACTAATCATGATAGTTTTTGTGTATGTGATGTTGTTATTTATTGGTTGAGTACTTGGTGTTTCAAATTCTATGACATTGTGAATTCAACTCTATCATTATGGCGTTTTATAGATTTTTTTTTTCAAAATCCCAAGTTATGACACGGGTATCGGTTTAGGCATCATGAGTTTACTCTATGACTCAGTTTGCAAACTCTCTCATGTTGCAAGTCATCTTCGAAACAGGTTTCTCTTAAGTAGCAATCAATCCTAGATACGTCTTTCGTGGGCTTCACAACATAATGTTCGTATCGCCTATGACAAGCTATCTCATACTTTATCATTAACGGTCTTCACTTTTGAATCTCTAGCATTAAAAGAGATTCCTCTATCTGGGTACTCAGCCTTTACTAAGTTCGCTACCGCCACAATCAGATCTAAGCCTTAGTTATGATATAACTTATCATGAACGTACCCTTAGTATCTTTAAGACTTGTGTTCAACACTTGTTACTTGTAACCTGAGATTCCTATGAACCATACTGATTTCGAGATTTGAGTTCCTAGTGTTATTGTCAATCTAACAGTTATCACTTACGCATATGAAAAACCCTACAGCCATCTTGCGTGAGCAGTTTCCTCCTAATTTCGGGACGAAATTCCTAAAAGTATGGGAGACTGTGACATCCGTCAAATATTCATACCTGTGACCCGACCCATTTTTATAATAGGATGTTCTATTGAATAATACTTGATGTGGATTAATAAAAATAATATTAGTAATTAGTAATAATAATAGAAATTTGTAACTAATAAATTGCTTTATATCCAACTAAAATGTACTATACTAAACGTAATAAATCTAGTGATGGGAATTGTTGGTTAATGTTATTATTTTAGTTAGAATTTAATGCAAACGACAATGTTTCAACATTTTCATTTTCTAGCCATTTGTTTTACTAGCCATTTGTAACCGATAACTCCTTGGATTACCCACTGATCACAAATGATTTCCACAAATCCCTTTTCTTTCATTAGTCTCGGTCATATAAAAGATTAATACCCAGAACCCATCTTCGCTCATCTTTATGTTACCTCGCAACCGGATGTCTTACTCACAATCATCTCATTTTTCCGTTCTATTGCGGCCGAAGAGAGAGCAACATAGTTTTAGAGATCCTTGAAGCCACTAGTTCTACTCACTACACTAGCTGCGAGTTCGAATCAAAGGTAAATTGAGAAACTCATACTTCTGTTCCGTAGACACATCTGATTTAATTATTTAACCTATATCAATTTCTAGTATCATAATCAAGTCCAACGAAAAAGACTAATAAATTTGTATGTCTTTCTTTCGGTTAGTTTTCTCTGTTTAGGGTACATGGCACCACCAGTCTAATTTATCACAACCAAACTATAAGTAATAAATTGATATTTTTTTCTATCTTTAGCATAAACACATAGTTGTTTTGACAAATCAATTGAAGGAAAAAATATATATTTGGGAAATTAGTTAAAATATATAGTTACTCATTCAAATTTTATTATTTACTTCGGAAATATTTTGAGGCATATAATCATACTCTGGATATAGGTTTTGTTAAATTATTAATATAGTCTCTTAAATTTTGTTTTAAAATATAATATTTAAGCATTATTGAAAAGAAAAATATGTGAAATGTGTGTTTTAAAATGGTCCGGGTAGCTATCGCAAAGATATTCAAGAACCTATTAATTAATGCCATATACTATGTGCAAGTTATATATATATATATATATGGGTGGATTGCATGACTATTAATTTTATTTATAAAATAGTGTTATTGGAAATTATTTTATAAATCTAGTGAATTGCATGACTATTAATTTTATTTATAAAATAATGTTAAGAAAATTTATGATCTCTAAATGACTTTACACCCTATAAGTCTTTTGATCAAAGTTAACTTATACATCATCAAAGTTTTGTATGATTAAGATATTGAAAAGCTAAGCATGGATGGTGTCTACGGGGTTTTGCAGTTATGTTGCAAGAAAGAATCTAATTACCCTATTGGCATATTATAGAGAATTTTCATTTAACTATATAAACATTCTGATATTTTAACATGCATGGAGGTTGGGTCTAATTTTAAGGTTAATAAAAAAACGCATAACATGAGTTCATGCATGTAAATGGGGCATGGGGCCATGCGAACCATCCCTTTTATATTAGATTGAATTGTATGAACTGTTGTGCAATTTGGAATTTTCGTTTAGTTTTGATAAACAATTTTATTATAATAAAATAATAATTTAAAATTAGAATAGAGATATTTAGTTACTCAAAACCCTAAACTCTAAAATTTAATTTATACATTATTTTTGCTATTTTTTATTTGTATTTTTATATTAAGTATATTCTAGGATAATATCCTTCTTGTGGAAGTTTCCTCAAGTCTGTATGGTTAATCTAAGGAAATAAACGGAACGCAACCCGTGAGTAATCTTTTCTATTTCCACTTTTTAATCTTTTACGAATTTTGGGGTGCATTATGTTATACACACGTTTTCAACTTATTCAACATGCTAAGTTCAAGGGTTAATATGTGAACTCCTTATGTGTTTTCATTCATTCTTTATGCTATCTGATGTCAAGTCTATTGCATGCTAATAAGTCTTGTAGATCCACGGCTGACTAGGTTTCCCACGGCCATGGGTTGTAGCCTAGTATCGCCAACAGTATTACACTCGCTCCTCGGGGCTTGAGACTAATGCACGCTATTGTCATGAGTCTATCTATTTTATTTGTTACGTGTTGTTAGATGATTGTGCGTTCTTGCTTGGTGTTTTGTGATATTTACCTAAGTTGACATTATGAGACCATAACCGTTCTAACCTTGAATTGCATATTGTCTAGCCTGAGAATATCCCATAGATCAGGTTCAGCGTCTTCATTTTGGTTCACAAAGGATGGACCCCCTTCTTCAAAATTCATGCCCATATTCGAAGTGCCAACCCCGTCTGGGTTGGAACCTCCATGCTGACGTTGTCGTCACCTGCGTAACCTTTGTGGATGAGGATTTGAGGTTAGGTCAACTGGGCCTGTTGTGAGATGACTCGGATATTGTGAATACCATAGTCTGCCTGTCATTTCCATGGCCCCATGAGCGGCAGCTTGGCTTAATTTGTATTACGCCCATTACGTCCGTCTAAAATAAAAATTAAAGTTTTATTAATTTTAAAAGACAACCCATCAGGTGAGGATTATTATTAAAAAACATATATACCAACATTTGGACCCGAGCACCATCGTCTTGAAAACCACCCATGGGAGGTGATGTATACCTAGGGTTTGTCAAGTAAAGCATCGTATGTTGCATGAACCAAGGCATGTAATCATGTTCCACAGAATGGGAAGTGATGGGTTCTCCCTCCGCAACATTTTCCTCAAGATGGTACCAACTATCAAGATATGTATGGTGTTGTTCGTTCCATACCCTCCCACTCTTCCCAATGCGGTTTAGTTTATGTAACTTGGCATGCTCTTCAACGCCTATAGCTATACTAGGGGGTTCATATTGGACCATGCCAAACTGTCGCATAACCCGTTCTGAGTAGTGGTGCTCTACGCATTCCCAGTATACTAGAGGGCATGTGCACCTCCAACTAGACCTCCCACTTGTGCAAATTTATGGAAGTCCATCAATAATATGGTCATATGGTGTCCATATAAATTATAAACATTAAACAAATTAGTTAAAATACAACCACCTAAAAAATCATGTGTTACTGTATAGTTCATATACCATGCCCTCCTCGATAGACTGGAGCTGAGATGGATAAGTTCTAAGGCAGTGAGTGGGTATGTGACCTTGCTTCAGGCTCCCTTTCCAACTACAATAAAATCAAATTGTTTTTTTTAGTAAATACTTAATTTTGAGGATACTTTATTTTAAAGGATATTTTATTTTATCGTTTATACGCTTACCGAGCAGCTAACGGCGCCGTGAGTTAAACTGTGGGTTGGGCTCTGGTGCCAAACAACGAATCCTCTCCCAGGCCCACACTTGTAAAATGAATAATGGGCCTTTAATGCTTGTAGCGTCAGGTGCTGTGGCGGTACAAAGGTTTCTGTATAGACAACACAAAACTGCACTGCCCCAACTAACACTAGCACTTAAGTCGATTATGTATGGTAAAAATTGGAGACCAATCCAGTTGTTCGTATGATCTGGAAATATGGTACAACCAATTAGATAAAAAAATTCGGGTTTACTTCCGAAAATCTTGCCTTTATTACTGCCAGAACACGGGTAGCATTCACTGTTTGACCCTTTACCTGGTTATGCTCTGGCCTAAACCCCAAATATTCTTGACACATGTCAGATGCTTCGTTAAACGAAATCGTCTTTTCAGCCCCACACACTGCCAACCCCTTTATTGGAAGGCCCCATAAGACATTTACATCTTGTAGTGTAACAGTTGCTTCTCCCACCGGGAGATGAAACGTGTGGGTCTCAGGCCTCCAACGTTCAACCAACGCCGTTATTAGAGAATGGTCTATGTAACGGTAGCCACTATCTAATATCCCACCAAACCCTGCTTGACATAAGTAGGCTTGGACTCTGGTCCAACAGGATTTCGCTTCAGATACTGCCAGAACCAACGATCTGAACGCTTGACATATATTGGTGAACAATAACTTTTGGGGTTTTTATACACCTCTAATGCACGGTGTTGCTTGTGCAAAAACAACACGTCGTTATTAAGAGGACCGGGAATCGTTTGATAACTCATTTTATCGATGATGAAAATGTAATCTTTGCTTACAATGTGGAGAGATTTAGGTGTTGATTATTTGCTTGTGGGTATTTGGGATTACAATCTGTAAATTTTTTTGCAAACCTAAAGACTACATATATGGAGGATGGATTGATTCTGTATTATGGATTGTTTTCTGTATATTTTGGATGATAAGACTATCTGCAGTATGCATGTACAAACTTATGCAATTTTGATTTGATTTAACTCTTCACATCACTATTTCGACAACTATTACAGGATTCAAAGTTATATAACTTCTCTACAAAACTTGATAAGATGTTACCCTGCAACAACTATTTCACTATTTTATTTAGAACTTATACACCCACGTGAACTTATTTACATTATTCAAGGTTGCATGCTATAAACAAAAGTCTGAATTCACATTAAAGAATCACATGCACTCCTGTTTTTTATGCATCATAGGTTCCACGTCTTCAGCCTTTTGTTAAAGGTCACATGGGTACTTGCAGGAGGGTTATCATGTGAATCATGAAGTCCTACAATCCAAACAGCGGAGCCTTTGAAGTCTTGGAAATGATTCAACAGACTTTGAAGTCCTGAAAATGAAACGACGGAGTTAATTCAAAGACCTTGGAATGAATTAGCGGACTTTGAAGTCCTTATTATCATTCAGAGGACTTTGGTGAAGTCCTTGGATCAAATCAGCGGACTTTGAAATCCTTACAACCATTCAGCGGCCTTGGCTGAAGTCCTTGGATCCATTCAGCGGACTTTGAAGTCCTCTATACCATTCAGCGGACTACATTTGCTTTTTGCAGGTTATGCAGGTGTGGCAGGTTTTGTCAGAATATTTGTTTGAAATCCTTAGAACCATATAGCGGACTACCTAGTTTCATTCATTTTTTGGTGCACACCTTATGGTGCTTTTATGTGGTGGTTATTCAAAAGAAAAACGAAAAGTGGAGGGTATGTGTCGACTTTACAGATCTAAATAAGGCATGTCCTAAGGATCCTTTCCCGCTTCCACACTTTGACTCCATGGTGGATGCAACACCAGGACATGAGTTGGTAACCTTTATGGATGCTTCCTTTGGATTCCAACATAATACTGAATTTAGGGTAAGCTGGTTACCACATATCAGTAAAATCCTAGGCATGTGATCTTCGAAAATATCATGTTACTTTCACATAAGTTTATATTGAATTCAATATACATATGTTTGGAATAAGTAGTACAAGTTCTTCGATGCCTACTGGTTGCTTTATAACTTCTAATAAGAAATTTTCTTATCTGCAAAAATTATGCAACTCTTGGAATTAAGTTGATTTTTCCCTAAGGTCGTCACTGAGCCAATGTTTGGTTTCGTTGTGCATATTCAATTGTTAATCTCTTTGTTCCTTTCTTTCCTTGGTGGAACTATTTGTTGATACTACTTGTACCAAGCTTCCAATATTATATAATCTTGTAGGTGTTCCTCAATGTTAGTTGTAAATATTAGTTAGCATAAGGACCTAATTGTTAGCTAGAGGTCCCTAAGTGTAATTATAGGTGTCCCTATGTGTAATTTTAGGTGTCCTTGCATGTAATTAGTATTTATTAGTTGGTCCCTCCTTTTCCCTATAAATAGAGGGGTCCTTCTCATTAATCAATACAAGTTTAGATTTCTTTTCCATTCCATACCATTCTCTTTACATGGTATCAGAGCTAAAGGTTTCTTAGCTCACGAGTGTTTTTCGGGTGACCATGTTCCGGCCAAATTTCCGGTCACCATTATGTTCGGTATAACATCCTACTTTTCTATTTCTAAAGTCCACTTCAAATCTGCTCAAACACCCGAAACCACCACAACCCGTCACCTACTTTTTCAGATCCTACACATTTTCCGGCAAGTGGTATTACACCTCCCATACCATTGTGTTCAGAAAGTGCCGATCTATAGTCCCTTAGAAACTCAGATTCATCCGACGCCAGAAAAACCGTCACTTGCCACCGGACCACCACCACGTGTCGCCGCCTCTTTTTCAGATCTGCGTTGTTTTCCGGCAAGTGAGATCTCACCTCCCACACCATTGTACTCAGGAGGTTCTGATCTACAAACCCTGCAAATTTTGGTCTCATCCGACGCCGGAAACGCTACCACACGCCGGATTCCTACACGCCTGCGCGTGACGCTATTTCCGGTCACCGGCTTTCAAAAATGTTGCCAGAAACTCATTCCGACCAAGTCCGTATGGTTAGATTTTCGATATGAGCATCTTTTGTTTTCTGCCTCGGTTCGCGTGCTCGAGTTTCAGTTTGGTGTTTTTTGGGTTAAACATCTTTTCAAATGGGAGACGAACGAAGTCACACCATTACATGCACCAAAGAGGAGTATGATTTGCTTCAATGGTTCCTTGCTTTCTTGTCATCAGGTCCTCAAACCAACTCGGTACAACCAGGTACGTTTTCTAGCTTTGACCTATCCTGGATTATTGATTCTGGAGCTACTCATCACATGACTGCGAATCAAGGAATTCTCACTGGCCTTCATAATACCTCTTACCCACCGGTTCAGCTTGCAGACGGTTCCTCGTGCCCTGTACACGGCATCGGATCCATTCAGAACCCAGATAGCCTAAACCTGTCTTCTATTCTTCTTGTTCCCAACTTCCCTGCCAGCCTGTTATCTGTCAGTCAGATTACCAAACGAAATAATTGTTCCGTTACCTTTTATCCTACTCATTGTACCTTTAATGAACTAGGTACTAACCGAGTAATTGGTACCGGCCTCGAATCAGGAGGTCTCTATCGAATGTCCTCATTGTCGCATCCCAAAGCAAACATCTGTGAGTCTAGTATCTTTGAAAATCATTGTCGGTTAGGCCATTCCTCAGTAGCCGTCCTAAGGTAAATGAGACCTGACATCTCTATTTCTGATAACTTCCATTGAGTCATGCCAGCTCAGTAAACATACTCGACGCCCTTATCCTCCAAAAGTGTCAAGCCAAACCATCTCCATATTTGAACTTGTCCACTCAGATGTATGGGGTCCATGTCCAGTTAAAACTACATTGGGTTTTCAATATTTTGTTACTTTCATTGATGATTACACTCGTGCTACATGGGTTTACCTATTGAAATCCCATAGTGAAATCAACTCGATCTTTCGTGAATTCCATGCATATGTCAAGACCCAGTTCAAAAACATCCATCCAAACCTTACGCACCGATAATGCTAAAGAATATGCGTCCACCGATTTCTCTACATATCTCAAATCACAAGGTATCATTCACGAGACTTCTTGCACATATACATCTCAACAGAATGGTGTTGCTGAACGCAAGAACTGCCATCTGTTAGATGTTACTCGCACACTCATGATTCATTCTCATGTTCCTCGTCACTTTTGGGGTGATGCGGTTCTTACTGTTGCTTATCTGATTAATCGTATGCCATCGTCTGTTCTTCATGGTCAAACCCCGTTCTCTGTTTTGTTTCCTAGGGGCACTTCGTTTTCTCTTGAGCCCCAAATTTTTGGATGTGTAGCTTATGTCCATGATCATCGTCCCGGAGTCCCTAAAATCGACCCTCGAGCCACTTGTTGTGTCTTTGTTGGTTACTCGCGTGTCCAGAAAGGTTATCTGTGTTATAATCCTTCCCTTCGTCGATACTTTACCAGTGCTGACGTCACTTTTGATACGTTGCGTCCTTTCTTTCCAGAAGCTACCATTCCAGTTTCTGACCTGTTTCTTGATCCTGATATACCAGAGTCTCACATCATCCCAACCTTTCCTGTGTCATCTATTCCCTCTACCCCTCCGGTCTCAGATACCACAGTTCCAACTCCTACAGCTTCGGGCCTTCCGACAGATCCTCCACCATTACTCTTCACCTATTCTCGGCGAGGTAAGGATCAGACCTCAGCGGCCCTTGATCCCCAGCCTACCCATGCCTCTGATACGTCCTCAACTCCACCTGCCATGACCGAACCTGACATACCCTTGCCAGATACTACCTCAGGTTCCCCTGCTTATGACCCTTCGGGTGCACCATATCCCGATATCCCTATTGCCTTCCGTAGGGAACCTAGACATTCCACTCGTGATCCCATTCAGGATTACGTTGCCTACGCTCACCTCTCTACTTAGTCTCATGCCTTTACCACTTCCCTGGATTCCTATCCGATTCCCAAGAATGTGATGACAGCTCTAGCTCACCCAGGATGGCGTCAAGCCATGGAAGACGAGATTGGGGCCTTACAGGCCAGTCAGACTTGGGATCTTGAACCGCTTCCTCCTGGTAAGCGTGTTGTTGGTTGTCGTTGGGTTTTCACAGTTAAACTTAACCCTGATGGTTCTCTACATCGTCTGAAAGCTCGTTTGGTAGGTAAAGGCTACTCTCAAGCTTATGGTATTGATTATGACGAGACTTTCTCCCCAGTTGCCAAAATGCCCTCTGTGCGTATTTGTATTGCTCTTGATGTCAAGAATGCCTTTCTCAATGGTGTTCTTGAGGAGGAGGTTTATATGGAGCAGCCACCAGGGTTCATTGTTGAGGAGGAGGCCTCAAGGTATGTAGACTGCGCTGTTCTCTATATGGTAACAGTCTCCAAGGGCATGGTTTGGTTGTTTCTCTAGTGTTATGGGAGAGTTTGGGATGGTTCGTAGTGCATATGATCACTCTGTATTCTTTAGACATCATCAGGGCCGAAGGATCATTCTAGTTGTTTATGTGGATGATATCATAACTACAGGGGATGATGAAGATGGGATTACCAAGCTAAAACAGTTCCTTCAGTCTCAGTTTCAGATTAGCGACTTAGGTCGACTTCGGTACTTCCTTGGCATAGAAGTATCTCGTTCCCCACAAGGAATACTCCTTTCTCAGCGGAAGTATGTCCTTGATATGCTAATTGAGTGTGGCTTATTGGGTTGCAAACCGGTTGATAGTCCTATGCTTCCTACAAGGAAGCTCCTTCCAGAGGATGGGAGTCCATTGAAGAATCCTGAACGATACAGACGATTGGTTGGAAAGCTTAACTATTTAACAGTTACACGGCCAGATATATCCTTTGTCGTCAGTGTCCTAAGTCAGTTCATGGCCACTCCATACACTGGACACTGGGATGCTGCTCTTCGTGTCTTACGATATCTCAAGACTACACCAGGTCTAGGGATCTTGTATTCTGATCAGGGTCATTGTCGTATTGGTGCTTTTACAGAGGATGGAGATGGACGTGTATCTGGATTCTTAGATGCAGACTGGGCAGGTTGTCCCATTTCTCGTTGATCCACCACCGGATATTGTGTCTTTGTTGGTGGAAATCTTGTTTCGTGGAAGAGTAAGAAGCAACATACCGTATCCAGATCAAGTGCCGAATCAGAGTACAGAGCTATGGCAGATGTTACATCAGAAATGATATGGGTTCGTTGTCTTCTCAGAGAACTCGGGGTTATCTCTGAAAACCTGATGCGATTATACTGTGACAATCAATCTGCTATACATATAGCCAAAAATCAAGTATTCCATGAGAGAACTAAACATATTGAGGTTGATTGTCACTTAATAAGAGATTGGATAATTGGCACTCAAAAGGATCCTCCATCTATTCAGCCAATTCATGTGAAAATGGAATTCCAGCTAGCAGATATCTTTACAAAACCACTCCGTAAAACACAAATAGACTTCGTATGTAACAAGTTAGGCATGATTAATATCTATGCTCCAACTTGAGGAGTGTTAGTTGTAAATATTAGTTAGCATAAGGACTTAATTGTTAGCTAGAGGTCCCTAAGTGTAATTATAAGTGTCCCTATGTGTAATTTTAGGTGTCCTTGCATGTAATTAGTATTTATTAGTTGGTCTCTCATTTTCCTATAAATAGAGGGGTCCTTCTCATTTGTAAATATACATTCAATCAATGCAAGTTTAGATTTCTTTCCCATTCCATACCATTCTCTTTACACTCAAGAAGTATTTAGGAGAGTGGCATTAATATTGGATGCGACCACTAAGGACATACATATGGAGATATGGACATACATATGTGATGAAAAGATATAACAGCCCAAGATGAGCAATATAAGGTTGTTTATACTAACTATAGCTATTTGAATCAAATGACAAGCGATGGAGAAGACGGTAGCTTTCAATGATATTGATGGTGACCTTGCCATGTTCTTTTATGTTATTTTTCCTGTAACGTTTAGAAGCTATATTTTTTGGTAACTGGTATTAACCTAGTTTAGGGTTCTTTAAGCGTCACCCTGGTCTGGTGCTCCCCTCAATCAAGTTAAACTTTCAATTTTTCTTCTCATCATTTTGTTATTTTTGGTTTGACACACTTGTGTAAAACCAATAATAATATTCTAAATCACCAGTGATTGATTTTCTTCACAAAAATGAATATCAACATGGAGTCTAATTCCTTCTTGTGTAATATATTTCCTGATAAGCTTGTTACAATCTTTTAAAGTCAGCATGTCAGAAAAAAGTCAACATAGTCAGTTTACAAAAAATAAAAATAAAAAAATCGTACATTTTCAGATTTACCAAAGTTAAGCTAATATATTTATAAGATCAAAATTAATTGTTTTTATCTGTTTAAACCAATCAAAGTTCAGCTAAAATATGTAAAATGTTAAGACTAGAACTTGGAGGGGTGCGCCAAGACAAGGCAGTAGTGCAACGACAAGGCAACGCTCAAAGACCCCAATAGCAAGCTATTGTGATGGGCCTTTCCCCATAAAAATAAGATTAATATCAAGTGAGCCGATGACCCACGTATCAGATATTAAACTGATAAGAACAGATACTACACTTGATCTAAGCCAAAAGGCCGAGAAAGGTATGCTTTTCCACTCCTTGAGCCGTGTTTATAATGGCCGTCCCTTCATTAATGTATTCTTCACTTAGCAGATGTGGGACTGTGCCCAACTTTTAGGATACCATAAAGTAATGCAGATTAATGTCTAATGGATCATAAACAAGTCGTTTACGACCATCAATATGTTTGCCAGCTGATTGATATATGCCATACGGTGCAGGTTCTAATTTTCACTCTATCGACCCAAATACTTGTTGGTTGTCATTTATCTCAGGTAGGAACCAAACTTTGAAAGTGTTCAAAGTTTCTGTTAATATCCATGCATGATAAGTTACTATATCGAATCATTGATAAACATCATTCAGATAATACCGCATCATGAGCACGCTAGAACCTGACAACAATGTTGATGAGTCAAGGAAGCAAATTGTATCTCTATGTAAAGGTAAAATCACCGATGCCTAACTCACATTATAAGCATGTGTGTTTATCATTCAAGGATGACAGCATCTCTTTTGAAATACAAAATGGATAAGTCATTTTATGCTTAAAACTGCAAGATTTTTCCACTCCTGATTTATAAGAGCAAAAAATTGATCAAACTATTGGATAAGTAAAATTGGGCATGAGTCCAAGGTTTCATAAAGTGTGAATAACTTTCATATAGAAGGGCAATACAGTCATTTTATGCTTAAAATTGCAAGTCTATAACTCTCTTTTTTTAATTCAAGTAGACTCATACCATTAGAAAATTGGGCGACAAGCTGCGTCGCAACCCCATTTTGAATAGCAAACCTGATCCTACCTTAAACAAAGCTATGGTTCTTCGACGTCAAGAAATCGCTGTACACGTAATTTTATGGTGTCAAGCCAAAATTTCGAGTCAGGTAAACTTTAAATCATGAAATGTAAAGGTTGATTTATGTTAATAGTTGATAGAAACATGTTAAAGGATCATGACCCTCTCTTTAAAGACTTCTGACCCACAAAAGGTATTTTCAATCAATTACATTATTCAAAAATGAATAAGAAAACATTAATACAAATCATAATGTTACATCAGAGTAAGATATTTATTTTAAGCAATCACTAACCAATTATTTTTTCCTAGATTTGAGTGGTAGTGAGTCTCTTTAATAATTCTTAGATAAGAACGTCTCCGACAGAGGCCCTTGGGGCACCACTTGGGTCGTCGTCGAAGAGAGAGGAAAATGTGGCAGTAAATGTGGGAGGAGAGTAGGATGGTCGTCCGTTCATAAGGGCATCATCCATGAGGTCTGTGAGAGGGGACGGAGAGAGGAACCGTGGCGCCCTCATCCTATACATTGAACGTGTTTTATGTGTAAAAGGTGACGTTGACTGAAGCTATTTGTATGTGGATTTTAGTGGTGTACTAGTGTGGCCAGTGTCCCCTCATGTTTTACATTGCTTTAGGAAAGCGACTTGGACTTCACACATCTTTAAGCAGATATATAATTCACTAGCATTCTTCATTTTACTACCACATGCATAGTTATATTCTGGCCGACCAAATTTTCTATTAATAGCGGTATCTAACTAATTTGCCTGTCAATATAAAAAGATTTATACTATTCCGTCGCTAGAAGAGGAGATATTGACTCTATGTTGAAGAGCACAGATCATGTGAAACGCCTCATAAATATGATATAATCGAACAGAATGTTAGACGCGTTACATGATTAACGATATTAATATATACGTTTGTTTCTTCGACAGAATAAAACTCGAGAAACAAAACAATCACAATAAAATAATTAAATACAGGTCCCATCCACTCAAACATCTGTACAAAAAAAGTCATATTATTAGCAGCCCTGCCAGATCCATGTCTTTGAAGATGCTTTAGGGACCACAAAATAATTTTACTTGTTTTTTTTCTAAAGTTAGATACATAACTTTTAGAGTGTGTTTGGATATGACAATGTTATAAATAATACACATAGCCACTTTGTTTTCTTCTCTTCACCTTCAAAGTATCCGATCAGCTTGGGTAAACTTTACGAAACTGACCAGTAATACCCTCGCCGGAGCCACCCTGTTACGTCATAAGTTCATATGTAAGTTTACAACGAATCTGCTTACTCATCTGAAAAAACTATCATTACATGAATTCTGGCCAAAATTTTTTTTTTTAAATTTAAAAAAGAAACTTACTGACTTTTTCATTATTTGACATTTTGTATTGTTTCCTAGAATTTTCAGAATATTGCTCACAAGTGTCTTGCCATGACAACTAACGGTGAAAAACAAGCTTCACCAAAGCACCCGCGTGTAACTGATCATATAGCTTCTGCCAAGAGAAGAAGATTTCGGCGACTTAAAAGTGCCCCACTGGCCGATTCGTTTACTTATGATAAAAAACCCGATGCAGTTAAACAATGTCCCAAGTCTGTTTTTGATCAGTTTAGCCCGAGTTACTGGAAAATAGCTGTTGTATTGTTGGTCTATTTAGCTGCAGGTACACTTTGTTTTCATCTGACCAGACACCAGATTGCAGGAAACAAAACAAACAGCATACTCGATGCGCTGTACTTCACTGTTGTAACGATGACATCCATCGGGTATGGAGACGTTATTCCGGATAGCAATCTCACAATCCTACTCGCGTGTCTGTTTGTGGTCTCGGGCATGTTAATCGTGGGGTTGGTTTTAGGTAAAGCAGCCGAGGTTTTAGTGGTAAAACAAGAACGGATACTAGAAAAGGCGTTACATCTACACGAAACCATCGGTGAAGCACAAATTCTTAAGAAAATGAAAACAAATACGGTGAGGAACAAGTGTATCATCTTGGTATTATTGCTTTTGGTACTTATGGGTGCAGGAACAGGTCTGTTACTTGAAGTTGAAGATATGGATTTTGTTCACGCGTTTTATTGTGTTGTTGCAACACTTACGGGCCTCGGGTACATACATGCATGTTTTACAACAACTGGCAGCCGCGTGTTTGCTGTGTTCTGGATATTATTGGGTACGGTTTATGTAGCGCAGTTGCTGTTTACTTTCGCTTTGCTGTACACCGAACGAAAGCAAAGATCGTTGGTTAAATGGGTTCTTAAAAGAAAAACGACGACTTCTGACCTCGAGGCAGCGGATTTTGATGGCGATGGAGTCGTCGTGTAAGTACAAAATATATAAAATATTATATAACAAGAATTTAAATATTTAATAAGCTTCTGATATGATGTTTTGGTGTTCAACAGGGCTGCAGAGTTTGTTCTGTACAAGTTAAAAGAGATGGGAAAGATCAGCCAAGACGACATTACACCGATCGTGGATGAGTTTGAAACACTAGATTTTGATAAAACCGGAACGTTATCTGTCAACGATCTTCGGTTATCCCAGTCAGAGTTATTGGCCGCTGATATTGTAGCTCCCCGGTTATCAGTGTAAGGTGATGCAAGTATCTTACACAGTAAGAGGGATGTTTGGATGGGAGTTTAAACTGATTATTCAGTTTTTGGTGTTTGGGTAGAAGTGGATATTGTAATAACTGTAAAATTATCAACTAATGGTGCAAAATAACTGTTTTCTGTTCAATATTAAGGATAACTACATTTTTCACCTGTGTCGCGCGTTGCGACGGGATTCTTGTGTTTCGAATTCGTTAAACACGTTACGATTTGGAGTAGCATTGATAAAGAAGAGTATTATGTCTCACACGTTCCTGTTCCTGTGTGAAGTCGTAAAAGTAATTTAAACAAAAGAATTGAAATCTTGGAGAAAATGAGATCTGAAGTCAATAAGTTGAAAAATTGAGAGGGTCAAAGTTGTCAATTATCAAAAGTTAGAAGTCAATGTGTTACTTACGAACAAATAAGGGTAAAATGTGTAAAATATATAAAGTTGGAGGTGAATTAGGAAAATATATGGTCCACCGACCATGCATAATGTCATGCTTCCAATCATAGACAGACCTCAATGCAATAATCTTTTTAGAGACTAAAATGTTACAACTTCTAAACTACAAATTAAACAAGTTTTAAGAATATCAACTGCTAATATACAAATTAAACAAGTTTTAAGAACAAATTGTCTTAGGCTCTATCAATGAATTAATAACTGCTTAAACAATAATTTGCTTAAAAGACCTTCATGAACAATCGAAGCTGAACCAAACAGATGCGATGTTTGAAATGTTTCAGTTTCTGGTTCAAATAACGGTCAAACTGATGTGGAATAACTGTATAAGATATAAACTCTAGAAAACTATGAACGAGCCGTCGTTTGAGTAAATACCAAAGAAAATAAGGAGCAACTATACAAATGTAATAAAGTACAAGGGCTAAAATGTGATTTTATTTGACCCATCAAACAAAACGCTGCCTCTAAGGCTCGATGGCTCACATCCCCTGCCACATCACCTACATAGCGCTCCAAACACCGCTACTGGGTGGCTTCGTCAGCCGCATCACGAGCGCCAAGGGGTTGACTTGGGGTCCCACTTATCCTTAACCTATCGGATTTCTTTATTTTATTTTATATTTGAAGAGGGCTTCATTCCATGCTGCCAATGTTAAATAGGGTGCTGATGTGACGTAATAAAGTCCCTAGAAGTTTTATCCCACACCAATGATCGACGATGGTTTTGTATGTTAGTATGAACATAAGCTACACATCTATATTTAAGAACTACAATTGTTTTAAAATATATACTATTAGTCTATTAATAAAAAATAATTTAACAGTTTAGATTTTTTTTCATTAATCTAATGTTCGCCCTAGGGTTGCTTGTTTACCTCTTAATGAGACTCTTAATGGTTCAGATCTCTTACTGGTTTAGCACTTAATAGTTCAGACTGTTTATTTCGTAAGCAAATGTCTGAATGGTTCAGACATTTGCCTCTGAATGATTAAGTATTATACAGAGTCTGAATGGTTAAGACCTCTAATCTAAAATGGTCAGACATTTGCCTCTGAACGGTTAAACATTATACTGGCTCTTAATGGTTCACACCTCTTACTGGTTCAGCACTTAATGGTTCAGACCTCATAGTTGTTCAGCACTTAACCATTCAGAAGTTGCCTAACAGCCACTTAATTTTATTAGGTAATGAACTTCGTCCTAGACTCTTAATTTTACCGAGTTAAATATCAATAACTCTTAATTTTAATACTAAAGTATTATTGTTTTGTTCAATTAAATACAACTTTTTTTTTTGTTCATCCCCAGTTTATTTTATATTTATTTTATTAAAAATGGGGCAAACTACCAAATACATAGATTTACTCTAAGAACCCACCAATAACTATATACGATTCCATCTAATATATCAGGCCAAGATTCGTATTTTAATAAGAAGTGAATATGAATCAAGTGAATTGTTTAAAATATAATTTATTAATGTTCTAAACAATTTTGTTTATGTTTTCTCGCTGAATCTAAACTTAAAAAGTTGGTTTATTTAAATCCGTAACACAAAGTCACTCTTCACTAGGATTTATGTTTTTTACATTTTTTCTTTGGAATGGATACTTAAAAAAAAGAATAAGAATATGATGAGTTCGTTACGTTTAAAACAAATGAGTAACACATTAAAAAACCAAAAGAAGGTTAACCAAAACAAATTAATTTTTTTGGTGCTAGTTGCTTTACTTGTACCTTTAACGGGCCTATACACTCCACCACGGTCACACATTAGTATGAGTTTACAATAGCCACTTGGCTTTTTTTTTGTGATCTTTTAATGACGATAACATGGCCAATAGCACGTGCGGTGTTTTGAACCCATTTAATAATCTCTTCACGAGACTTGAATGCCTAATAATAAACAAATAATAGAGTTGGGACATATGACTACAAACATTATGTAAATAAAAATACAAGCTTATAATCTTTTAAATAAAACGTATACCTGATTGGTAGAAAATGCAGACATCTTTTTGTATAACTCTTGATGTCGAATTGTGATAAATCATATCAGAGACAAACCCGAAAGCAATTTCCAACATATACATTATAATACATAATATATATTAATGTCTATAAATATGGCTTAGAATATCGATAAACACTTACTCCTAATCTCGTTTCTCAAAAATTACCAACATTTACATAGTGTAAATGTTCTCAAATTCAATACATAGTGATCGATAATTATATGCATATGGATAATTATTCCATTCATGAGAATTAATATGCACATGGATAATTATTCAAAGAGATTACGTAACACATTGCAGATGAGAGCCGTTTACAAAATCAAAAGAATATAGTTGGTATTTTAGTTAGAATACATACCAAGAATACTCGACCAATTATAATTATGATGAAAAACAAAATTGAAAAAAATTGTTTCTTCAAGCTCTCTCTTAATCTCCTTTCATTCGGTGCAGGGTTTTTTTTTCTTCAATAGAATCATTATGTATTCATACGCATATCTAAATATTTAAATTATGACAAGTAGATAAAACCCTAGAAAAAATAGGGATATTTCCTAATACAAATTTTCAAAACGTAAAAAATACAAGGTTAGATTGTATTTATTTTCAAACTTTAGGGGAGAGTGTATCCAGTGAAATTAAACAAAAATGGGAGTGCATTTAGCAACACCCTATTCATGTAGTGTTTTATGCCATCTAAAATTTATTTCTCGCTCTAAGCTCTACGGAATCAGTAATGAATGGTTCTCAAAATAAACAAAAGGATGTATGCATCTCTTTTATTACATGTTCATACTATGATACCAACATATCTTATATACGAAGATACTAGTAGTAAGACCCGTGTGAACACACGGGTAGGTTTAATAACGATCACATTCAAGTACTAAAAAACAGATTATAATATATGATTTAAATTGTTTGCGTTTAGTTATATGTCTTTATAAAACAATGTTAAAGACAGTATATTTTAGGACATTAATTTTAATTACTATGTTACGAAAAAATTACAAATTGTAAAAATAAAGACCAATACTTACAAGTTGTAACCACTGACAAACTTATAGCATGCTTCAAGTGTATAATCACATACCAAAAAAACGATCCATAGCAAGAAGCTATCGATCCGAATACAACAAAAACAAAATAGAAAACAAATTTATCTTTAGCTATTACAACTTTTAAGACAGTTCCATACTTGTATATCGGACCTTCGCCAATCCTTCCACGAGATCCCTTTGAATTTTGATCTAAACATCAAGCATTCACGCGCCAATTCTTTTATATCTTCGATCGCCTGGCTTTCGTTTACGTTCACGCCTTGGAATATTTTTTTGTTTCTCGCTTTCCAAATCATCCATAATGTCAATAGAAAAACTGCATGCACAATCTTTATCCTACACGCAGAAAGTCCCCGCCCATTTATATCTTTCAGTAGCTCCCCAGTTGTTCCATACGTACATCCGGCAGGTAGTTTCATCCAGTTAAAGATCCCTTGCCAAATTTATGCAGCAAAATTGCAGTTTAACAGCAGGTGGTTTGCTGTCCTCCGTTCATGAGTAGGCATTTACCTTCATAACAACTCCTTTGTCCTCCGTTCGTATAACTCAACTGAGCCGATCCACTTGAACATGCTGGTTCACCAGCATTCGAGATGTCCATCGGAGGGTAAGGCGTTTACTTCTGGTTGCGGTTGATGGAGCTAAATCGGCTGGAACCGCAGGTGCTGTGTAAGTTTCGATCTCCCATGGTGAAACCCTTTCGGGCCTTATAATAGATGCCGATTCATCCCACTGAACCTCGTGTGGTCAACGAAAGGTTTGACCTTTTAGTTTATCGAACAAATCACAGATCTAAATTCTAAACAGACATCAAGAACTTATTATATAATTTATATTATACATATATTTATCAACCTTCAATGATCGCCACTTGGAGTCTTCCCATTGAGACAATCGGTCTTCAGCTCCAACGATTGTACCCGTAAACCTACACAGGTTCGACAAATTTTAAATGATGAGCATCCATATGTAGACGTATTTAAAAAGGATTAAACAAGGAATCATACATTCATACCTTCTTTCAGGAGAATCCTCACCCTCGAAGGGCATCTTAAATCTCATCCCAATGTAAAAAGCATTATTTATAGCTTCTATGTACTTGTCTAAACTGATGATGAATTGACTTGTCCTAAAACACAGATCAACATTCACCAAATGTTATATCGAAACAGTCCAAATATCAATTTTTTCAAGTAACCGAGGCATCATTGATCATACCTTGGTTTGTAGTGAACTGTAAACTGGGCTTGAGTTTGAACCGCATGCGATGCGGTTGCAAGCACACCCAAATGCCTACTTTGGATAAAAATCATTGTTTTCTCCCCTATAAACACCAATATTTATGTCAAAATACTATAACATGTACAAACTTTATACGTGAATGATTAAATTTAAAAATAGAGTAAATTACAAGTTTTATCCTTTATGTATGTCCAAAATTACAGGCGGTATCCTTTACCTTCAAAATTGATCAGTTTTGTACTTAATGTTTGCAAATCTTGCATGGTTTGTCCTTAATGTTTGCAAATCTTGCATGGTTTGTCCTTTAGGTCAAAACCAAATTGCATGTTTTGTCCTTAATGTTTAACCAAAAATATGAAGTGGTTATGGCCTAAAGGAAAAACCATGCAAGATTTGCAAACATAAGGACAAAACTGATCAATTTTGAAGGTAAAGGACACCGCCTGCAATTTTGGACATACATAAAGGAAAAACTTATAATTCACTCTTAAAAATAATAATAATACCTAACAAATACAAATGAATCGCCTGCCACTAATCACTTATTAATAATAAAGGTACTCCATACTGTTGTAAGTAGATGCTGTCTCGGTTGACCCCTATAGATATGCTTAAATTTCCACTCGCACCATGTAGATCAAGCGCTAATAAGTCTTGAGTAGGGGTCGGTTGAATAATGTCCTGAACATATAAATTTAGTAACCACAAAACCATAAAAAACAGATCATTACTAAAAAAAATAGAAAGAATAGCGAATTTACCAATGCAGACAGGCACTCGGTAGCGTGCTTTCGGAGCACAAAAAACCCACCATGCGTGCTCGTATCCGAAGCGGTCAAGACTTTGCTGAAATATTACGATTGGCCTCGGGGGCTCGGGTAGGCATTCATCGAGACTTGTAGGCTCGCTTTGCTGCAAAAAATACGACATTAAGGTGAGAAAACATGATTTTGAATTAGTTATAGCTTCTATGTACTCGAATGATAATACTTAAACATATTTTCTCGCACCAATTGATCTGCCATAATACATAGATCTGGTCCAACAACCAGATTTCAAAACAAAATTATGAATTATCAATCAGTAACACATCAAACAGATTGCAAAATCAAACGCATAACAGCATTCGATCCAAATCATCAAACCGAAGGACCTCCGAAATCAAAACTATCGATCAAGCTTTAAAAATCAAACAAGTTCCAAAATCAAAGGCACAAACAACTTTTGAATTCAAATCACCGAACGAAGACGATACGGAAGAAACCTAATAACATTGGTATATGGAGATCCGCAACAACATCTTCGAAATCAAAACTATCGAGCAAGTTGCTTTAAAATCAAAAGTTGAGAATGCAGAAGACACCGAAGGTGACAGCCTGTTGAAGATGATGACGGAAATTATTATTTGTTGAAATATACAATACGATTAAAGGGTGTATATAACCAACCATTTGTATGTCGGTTAGGACTTGTTTAACAGGAAATTTCATCATCATCAAGCTCACCAGCAGGCTAACCTCAACATCATCAACATTCAACACCCAGCAATAACACTAACAATAGCAGACAATAATCTTTCTCTCAGATTAGAACATCGAGCCAATCAACAGCCCAGAATCGCAATGGTTAGCAACCACACTCTTCTCGGTAAACATTTTCGAACACAAACAACTACAAAAATGTTCGAAATCAGTCACACGAACATAAATTTCTACCTGAATTCGTACAATCAAAGCATCAATTGCAGATTCTAACACCAAAACATCAATTAATTCGAGTTTTGAGAAAGAGATTTACCTCTCTCGTAGTAGCTTGTCATACACATTGACTCACCTATGAGGATTTGTCAAGAGAATCTACATGCATTCTTGAACCCTACAATCAAGAACAATAACAAATTTGATGAACCAAAATGACAAAAATAACCTCAGTCTCACTAAAAATTTCCTTATTTTACCTCTGATCATTTATTAGGTGAAAACACTTCCTCTGCTCCTTGTCTAATAGATGAATTTGATAGGATTGGAGGAAGATATGCCACTTTTAACTTGCACTCTTCCATTGCATTCCATGAATCATTGGTATAGTGTTATACAATCAATTAGAAAGTAAACATATTTAAACTACTAAAGGCCAAACTTCAATGAATCAATAGCGACTAATTTTCTATAATTTCTACATTATCACTGCACTCTAAAATCTTATGCCAGAGATGTTTAGAAACGACATGCCAAGCCGGCTTCACCGGGAACGGCATGCCAAGCGGCAATCGTTTCATCTCTAGGGTTTCTACGGATAAAGCAGAACCAAGCATCCATCACTGGAAATGATAGAGTTATAGGAGCCGTATATGGCCGAAAAGTCGAATTGTGAAAATTTTTTAATATCAAATTTGATACCAAAAAACGAACAAAAACTAAACACGACGGTAAATCTTTTAGGCTCAAAATTGGATATTCGTTGAGGCTGCATGTCATAATACTTGCCACGCCTAAACAACAAACACGCAAATATTTTTTTGCATCATCACAGCCTTTAGACATTAAACGTCGTGGCTAGCTTCGATGGCTTTGGATATTGAATTTATATCTTATATTATTCACCACAGTAGCAAAATCTCTTCATTGAGCCAAGTAACAACCCAACATCCAGGAATTAATTTCTCTCAGATGAGCTATGCTTCGTCATCATCGAGCCAAGCAACAACCCTATATCATCAACATCCATATCAAGTAATCTATTTCTATAAGATGAGGGAAGTTTCATCATCATGAAGCTCACCAGCAGGCTAACCTCAACATCATCAACATTCAACACCCAACAATAACACTAACAACAGCAGACAACAATCTCTCTCAGATTAGAACATCGAGCCAATCTACAGCTCAGAATCGCAATGGTTTAGCAACCACGCTCTTTTCGGTAGACATTTTCGAACACAAACAGCTACAAAAATGTTCGAAGTCAGTCACACGAACATAAATTTCTATATGAATTCGTACAATCAAAACATCAATTGCAGATTCTAACACCATAATATCAATTAATTCGAGTCTTTAAGAAAGAGATTTACCTCTCTCGTATTAGTTTCTGTTCCCAAATGAGTATAACCTCATCGTCATTAGTGACCACTGGATCTAAAATCCCAAATTTGAAATCCCTAAAATACCAAATAAAAAAAGGGAATAGAAAAATAAACCAACCAGCAAACACAAACGAATATAACAACAGTAAATAGCCAACCGGAGAGCAACAAAGAAAACTCGCAGAAGCTGGTGACGGCTCTAAACGAAACCAAGGTTATTTGAGAGAAACATATGCTGGAGATGTTCAAAAACGACGGGCCAAGCCGGCTTCACGGGGAACGGCATGCCAAGCGGCAATGGTTTCATCTCTAGGGTTTCTCTCTCTAACCTCTCCCATTGGAACGACATGCCAGATCTCTTTACAACGATGTCGAAGAATCGAGCAACGAAAATGTTGGAACGATGATCTGTAATCGAAGATTAACCGGCTGAATCATGGAAGCTCTGGATTTGAGAGAGATGCATTGAAAGTATGGTTTAAATTTTGAATGTGTAGCCTGAATCATGTATGTTATATATGTGGAGGCAGAATTTTGAATTTTGAATCTGGATAAAGGTTTTGAATTTTAAATATGGGCAGAGATTTGAATTTTAAATTTGGTTTTGAATAGTTATATTTAATTAATTATTATTTATTCTAATTATGACATCAGTGTGGACTACGTGGCATATCTCAGAGGTTGACACGTAAGCAAATCGAGGTCAGCGGCTAATCCCCTTTTATAGAAAGTATAGATAGGCACTCAACATTACTAGTTAATGGAGACTCAAGTTCAAATCCTACTTGTATCATATTTGGGTGGATATTGGGCAATGATGGTGACAAACCCACTAAGGGGGTTCGATCCGGAGCCGCACCCTTGTTTTCATCCGGCTGTTACTTCAGCGAGACAACTCGTGTGGATGCCAGTACGGTTTCTGGAGGAACGTCGTAACTAAGTCTGACCAACCCAACGCGGGCCCGGTTAAGATAACGTAGTCTGGGCAGATCTTGACCAGGGCCGCTGTTTAGACGGTGTGACATTGGATCACTCAAAAAGAAAGTCACCGTTCAAAAAAAAAGCCATTAGTAATTAATGGTTCACAAATACACTTACCCACATCTGTATTACATGTTTGTGTCATGACATCAATGCATATCAGGTTAGAAACAAATGTATTACATGTGTTGAATAAATTATTAATATATTTTAAAAATAAATAGCTGAAATATTGGTCATATCTTTCAAATTTGTTTGATAGGATCGGTTATTTTTTTAAAAGTATCCATATTGGTCACTTATTTGGAAAGAAAACGAGAAACAGGAAAATACCATGTTAAAGTCATGAAATATGTCACGTAGCATCACCTTTAATTTTTTATAAGTGGTTTTAACCGAAAAATAAACAGTAAAGTCTAAAAAAGAAAAATGTATTTTGATAAGGACAAAAAAAATATTGAAACTTTAAAGTCCTTAGGTCCACTCATTTTTGCAGTTTTAGAGAGTATTTACAATGTAGCCTCAGTTTACGTATATTCAATATATTATAGAATAAAAAATAAAAAAAACAATAAAAACACCACTTCATTGAAATATTTATTATAAATAAAAATTTATAGAAACTAAAAGTACAACTTTTATATTTAGAGGCTTATATCAACTCTTTATATTTTTTGTGTTAGTGTGTAGGAAATATAAAAAAATAATAAAATAAGTGTTTGTGAGCATGATAGATATGCAAAGTTGGATGTGTGGTGTTTTTGAAAAATAAACAAAATATAGAGGAAAATGCGTTTTTCAGTTGAATTATATAGAAGGAGATGAAGCTTCCAATAAGAATGCTCTAATGAATCCCTTTTCAAACATTCAGAAACGAGTTATGCTATATCTCATATCAGATTTTTACTTATCATTCAAAAACACTTATTTTCTATCGAATGCTACGTACTCTTAAACGTACTTTATACCTCAAAAAAAAGTAGAAGTTAAATATTACATTAGGGGAATGGCCACTTGCCCTTCCTACCCTAAGTCCCACCAATCCCGTTGCGTCACGTCACTTAACCATCTACTACCCTAAACTACCCTCTTTGGTGGCACCACTTGCCCTTCCTACCCTCTTTCTTTTTTTTCTTTTTTTTTTATTAGAAATATAAATATATCATTTTAAGTTTTTTTTAATACAGCAGCTATATACAGCTACCGAACCTGTTTCAGGCCAAAAAACGCAACCTGTTTCAAAACGCAACCTGAATACAACTACATTCAAATATATCAAACACCAAAAACATACACAAAACGTAATAAAGTTTCAAACAACAGTTACGTCCTACATTATCATCCTACATGCGTAAATACGTTAAAAATAACAACCCATACTTCGAAATCATCCTAATCTTCATCATCCTCTTCTTCGTTATTGAAATAAGGGTTATAACAATCATCGTCGTCTGCCGGTTCTTTTCCTTTTGAACTTAAGTAGCTGTCAAGTCGATTCAGGAAAGCCGGGCTTTGGAACAAGTTGTCAACAAATCCCTACAATAATAAATATCAAAACGTATATTAGCATATTAGCGGACGCTACCAAAATATATTTAACAAGGAAACATGCGTTCGTTTATCATTTTATAAATTGTGTAGTTTACCTCAGAAAAGGGTTCTTGAGTCTCAGGTTGGGAAGCCGACAAGTTCGGGGGCGTATTTGAAGAAGGTTTATGCCCCATCCCCCGGTACCATCCTCTCCGCTCTCCTAAGGCTTCCTGAAATGGGGCAAGTGGAGGACCGTCACCGTGTCACTCGTTTGTGGCCTATTGTAAGTTCCGTTGTATATTACGAAGATGATTAAATATATTTGTATATATTATTATATATATATATATATATTTTTGTTTGTTATAGAAAAATACTTAAAAGAAATACTTACGAAGTTCTGTTCGGCAACCGGGTCAACCCAATGCCCCTCCTTATCCTGGTGGGATTTTGCGTACGTAGGTACCCAATCTATATCCTGTTGAACATTAAACTTAGATTAGACATTAAATAAACAAAAGCTTACACAAACACATATATAAAACATTACATTGTTGTAGGCTGTGCTACCGTATGACGCCGTCCCCCCGCGGAATGGGAATTGTTGTTTCGCGCGGACACCCTTGTTGGCCTCGCATCGTTTGATATATTTCGTCTAAAAAATCCGTCGACGGCTTTCAACCAGTTATCATAGGGTATATCAACGGGATGGTATGCCCTTGCGCGTTCAACATCCCGGTACCCTCCGTGTTGCATAAATATTTTTTTTGCATCGTGTTTGGGTCAGAGTACCGTTTCATAAGCAAACTCTTGATTCCACCCTTTAAGTTATTTGCTTGTAGATCCTGTTCAACTTCGTCAAAGTTAAACATTTCCTACAAATTCAATAAAAAAGTTAAAATATTATTATAAATTAAGTCTAACGACCCGTGAAACGCCTGCAAACGGCGGCAAACTATATGTATATAACTTATTTACCCTCAAATGGTTCCTTAGCGCTTCCTTCTACGGTTGTGCCACATTATCCCATCCAACTTTATCGAACGGGATGGACCGCCACATAAATGAACCGGCCTCTCTTGAAACATATCTCTTCCTTCACCAACGGGGGTAAACGTGACATCCCTTTTAAATGTTAGGGATACGGGCCCCCCCGCCTTAACCATACGACGAAGTTTTTGGTTTTTGGCTTCCCCCCTAACCCTCTTCGGGGGATCAGCTGCAATTAAAATATAAATAATTAGTAACAGCATTTATAATATATGAAACATAACAACTAAAAATAATAAAAAAACAATAAACTAATTAGAAACAAAATTTAATTACATATATCAATATAAGACCTAAAAAATATTTAGTGATCGGTGGATCACCGGCACCGTCTCCCCCATGTCCCTATGGGGCCAGATCGGCCATCAAATAAGCAAATATCAACAGTACCGAAATCATGATTCCTAAAAAGTTGCAAATGTTACAGCATGTGTATCTAATATAAATTAATGAAAAGTACAACAAGTGTAACTCATATTCAGATAAATATTTCAACAAGTGTTTATCAAATACAAATTAATATAAATTACAATAACTTTTCTTTTAATCAGACTCCACATAATCGGGATCGTCCTCATCACAATCAGTCTCGACCTCAAACACTTCATCAACGGTAGCCGTTGGGGGATCAACTTCAATTGCAGGCTCACCCACAGTAACATGAGAAGAAGATCCAATTTAAAAGTATTGGGTCAAGTCAATGACAAGTGGACAATCAGATGAAGAGTTATTGTCGACAACGTCAGTATCTTCTAAGCCATTGTTAGCAATTTGAACCTTCTTGGCGTGGTCATCAAGTAATGGCCGGGTCATCAATTAATGGCCGATCCAAAATTTTTCGATGATTAACATTTTCAACTACCCACCTATGTTTATTTCTTTGGTTTCGAGACGGTTCTTTGATGAAGAACACTTGTTTGGCTTGCAAAGCAAATATGAGTTGATCGTCTTTGTCCCATTCATGTTTAGTGCTTATACTGGTGATATTATTGTCATGGTTTACACCCCTTCGAGTATCAAACCACTTGCACCGAAATAGGACAGTTGAATAATCATTTGTATAACGCAACTCAATAATTTCTTCTAATTGGCCGTAAAAATTGACACCGTTCTCTCCAACCACTCCACCCCAGAGTTTTGCGTTGCGCAGTTTGCATCACGTTCAAGTGTCTTAAACCTAACACCGTTGACAACGCAAGCAGCGTAAGTATAAGCATTCATTTTCGTACAAATTGAAAGAGCATACAACTCTGGGTGGAATTCTGGAGAATTTTGTGTTTTCATCGAATGGACCTAACAAATAGAGAGTAATAATGTTTGTTATATATGTATTACCTAGCAAATGTAGAGTAATGCATGCTATACATGTATATATGTATTATACCTTATCGAGAAACCATCCCGAAAATGCGGTTTTAAGATCATCTTGGGGATGTGTATGTTTGAATTCACTACATTGATCACAAACATAAGCAGGGAATGAAAAATACTAATTAACAAATTATGAAAAGTTAAAAGATAGAAATACTCACTTCATGTACTCCCTGACTTCTGCGCAGTTTTCGAGGACAAACCATTCCAACTCGCTTTTTTCGATGAATGATAGATGTTTGTCCTTTATTGCGCCTACAGGACGACATTTGGACTCAAACACCCATAACTTTCTTTTTTCAACGACATCCTCGTTTCTATCGGGCGATTGAACTTAGTCTGAACATCTTGAAGGTACATTGAACAAAATGTTAGAGCTTCTTCAAGCACATAACCTTCATCTATACAACCTTCCAGCCTTGCCGGGTTTTTGTATTAGTTCTTTAGTTTTTTCATGTACCGTTCAAATGGATACATCCATCTAAAAGCTACTGGACCTCCTGCAATCGCCTCATCAGGTAAATGCACAAGTAAATGAACCATAATGTCAAAGAATGCGGGTGGATAGATCATCTCTAACTTGCATAAGATGGTAACAATGTCATCCTTTGCTTTCTTCATATCATCCACCGATAGTGTTCTAGAGCAAAGTTGCCTAAAGAACATACAAAGGTCTACTATCAGCGTAGATGTGTCTTTGGTCAAAAGCCCTCTAACTCCAATCGGTATCAAACATTGCATGAGGATATGACAGTCATGAGATTTCAACCCGGTAATGTTAGCATTGTTATCTGTCACCCTCTTACTGATATTAGATCTAAACCCATCTGGTAGTTTAACATTTTTCATAAACTGACAGAAAAGTATTCGATCATCGGACTTGAATGAGTACTTTGGGTGGGGACTTAAGAACTTGCCACCCGATTGTTTCAGCCATTGTGTCGGCCGAATGTTTAGGTTTTTCAAGTCAGACCGCGCATTTGGCATGTCTTTGCTCTTATTGTTCATTAGAAGAGTACCGAGTAAGCTGTTGCACACATTTTTCTCTATATGCATTAAATCTAAGTTATGTTTCAGATGCAAAGAAGACCAGTACTCAAGCTCAAAAAATATGCTTCGTTTGAACCAGTTCAGCTCGCAATCTGACGTGTTATCCTCCCACCTCCAAAAGCTGGATGCTTTCCAGGTAGACGCTTGATTAAACGACTGTGTTGAGTTTCTATGTCAGTTGGACTAAACTGTATAGGAGGGTCTCGTGTCTCGGGTCTTCCGTTAAATTCAAGACTTGTTCTCCAATGATGGTTGGCATCTAAGAACTGGCGATGACCAACATAAGCACATTTACCAGTTACACGTATTGAAGGAGTGTCTTGGTTGCAAGTTGGGCATGCCATGTAGCCTTGACCACTCCAACCTGATAGACTACTACGGGCTGGAAAGTCATTTATGGTCCATAACAACACCGCCTTCATTTTGAAGTACGTGTTTGTTGTTGCGTCTTTAGTACGTATACCTGACTGCCACAATTGCTTAAGCTCATCCACTAATGGTCTAAGGAAAATGTCCATGTATTTCCCAGGTGATTTAGGGCCAGGAATCAACAAGGTTAACATGAATGTGGACTCTCGCATGCATAGCCATGGAGGCAGATTGTATGTAGTGAGTATAACCGGCCACGTGCTATGAGTTGAGGATCCGCTGCCGTTGTTAAATGGATTAAAACCGTCAGCTGCAAGTCCTAGGCGAACATTTCGTGGCTCCATCGCGAAGTTTGGGTACTTTTTATCAAAGTCTTGCCATGAAGATCCATCAACTGGATGACGCATAGTCCCATCTTCCGATCGTCCGGTACTATGCCATATCATATCTTTTGTTGTGTGACTTGAACAATACAAACGTCATTGTCTAGGCGTCAAAGGAAAGTATCGTAACACCTTACGAGCCACCTTTGTGCCTTTTGTGTCTTTATCGACCCATCGACTCTCTTTACAAATGGGACAATTTTGCAAGGACTCGTTTTCTTTCCTAAAGAGAGCACAATCATTTGTGCACACGTCTATCATCTCATATGCCAAACCAATCTTCTTAAATGTCTTCTTAGCTACATAATACGAAAGCGGAATCTTGTTGCCTTCTGGCATTGAATCTCGTAACAACCAGAGGATTCGATCAAACGCTTCATTAGTCAAATGGTGCATATCCTTTATATTCATAAGCTTTGCTAAAAAGTCAATAGAAGAATACTTAGTACAACCAGGATGTAATTCTGTTTCAACTTCCTTTACAAGGTCTTCAAAATCATCACCAACACCGCTACTATCTCCATTCGGGTTCTGTTGGTTAAGGTATGTATCTTCTTCCATACACTCCCCCCTAACGTATTCAATAACGTTTCCCATACCGTCTTGTGGCGCAACATCATCTACTTCTGCAACTGGAGTTGTTTCCCTGTGATAGGTCCACTTCGTGTAGTCCTTCCAAAAACTACTAATACGCAAATGGCGTTTCGTTTGTGCCATGTTTATTAAGCCGGAATTTTTACATACGTTACACGGACATCTAACTTCGTCGTGGTATTTTATCACTCTTTCACACATCTCGATGAAAGGCTCGAGTCCTTGCTTGTAGTGAGGTGAATGATGTGGGGAATCAATCCAGCTTTTATCGATAGGCATTATGCAACTGAAAGGAAATCTAATTTAAGATTAACAAGACAATGGTAGGCTGCTAAACCCACTTTTTGAACACTTTATCTCATATGTGAATGTGCATTACATGATTGTTTATTTAAGAAGAATTCGGCAACATTTCCTCTTAGCTCCCAAGTATATATGTAATGATATATATACCCGAGGAGCAAAGAGAAAATGATAACCGAATCCTTCTTAAACAAACAATCGTGTAATCCACATTCACATCCTAAATGAGATAAAATATTCAAAAAGCAGCGGCGGCAACCCGAAATTAATTTCTAAATCAATTTCGGGCGGGTATTTCTAAGCTCGTTATGTTTAAAATGATGAATTAAAACTCGGGCGTAGTTTTTTAAGATTGTTATGTTCGTAATGATTGTTTTACATTTTGGGCGGTGCGTTATGTTTTAAAGCTTGTAATGTTCTTTATAATGGTTTAAATTTCGGGCGAGTATTTTATTAGCTCCTTTTGTTTTAAATGATGATTTCAATTTTGCCGGGTATTTTCTACGCTCGTTATGTTTTAAATGATGATTTTAATTTAAGGAGGGTATTTCCTAACTAATATATATTTGTCTAACTTACATAAACATAGAAATTATCAAAGTTAAACTTTTTTTTTCAAACCTACACATAAACATTCAAATTATCAAGTTAAATATATTTTTTTCTCAAACCTAAACATAAACATAGAAATTATCAAGTTAAACATATTTTTTTCAAACATAACCATAAACATAGAAATCATGAAACTTAAACATAATTTATACTACCAACACATATACATACTTATAAACAAACATTTTGAACAAAAACACAAAATTTATACATACTTACAAACACATTTGCATACTTTATATAAACATACATACTAACATACACATTTTTCACCAATTGCAAACATTTAGATGCACAATTGTTAATCATTTACATACACCTACATACTCACATACAACTTCATATATTCATTCATAGACTTACATACACACATACATGCTTACATACACCTACATAAAAAATACATAGATTTCCATATACACATTTTCACCAAACACACCTACATTATACTTTTTACATACAAACATTCATCCTTACGTACACTTTTACATACCTACACCAAAAATTATACAATCTCTAAACTTAAAAAAAATACATATAAAACTAACCTTTTTTTCAAGTTTCAAAGATACGAAGACCGCGGAGAAGAGGTGGTGCTAGAGAAATGATGGTGGTGACCGGAGAAGAGATGGTGGTGATCCGAGATTTCTTCCACAAACACAAAAATACACAAAAAATAGCAAAAATCAAAGCCTATAACATGTATATAACAAATGTAGAGAAGAAATTTAACATAAAGGGAGTTAAACTAACCGATTTGGGCAAAAAAACGGGTGTCTCTGACGAAGCTTAGTCGAGTTTTGGGGGGAAAAATGGAGGAGGAAGGAGGAAAAGGCGCTGATATTGGTCTGTTACGAATCGACCTTTACCGGCGACACCCTGTCGCCGCTACTGATTGCCATCGCCGCTATTGACCTTAACCGGATAAGTTTTGTGTGGCTAGGTTTAATGTGGGACACAGACCTTTAGCGGAGACAGTTGTCGCCGCTAAAGGGCTTCTAACTGTCGCCGCTAATGCTTTTAGAATCCCCAACCGTCAGATCTAGATAATGATCAACGGCTGGGGTTTGGTCTCTGGTCCCGGGACGCGGATCGACCAATAGCGGCGACATTTGGCCTGTCGCCGCTAATGGTGGTGACTTCTTGTAGTGTTTGCCACATCATCGTTTGATTATTCATCGATAAGATGCTCTTATCTCATTGTCATTATACATATAGTTTTATGCATACTGTACTCATGATCCACATAAATATGTTTATACTTGATATGTTTGTACATGTATAATTACTTGATTATCGAAGTGTCCAGGAGGTTTTAGCCCCATGATATTTGATGATTTTTTTTGTCGTCAATAATTTTAGTTTTGTTGAATTTATTTAAAACCTAGGAAAATAATCCCATTGAAAGAGACATCGCCAATATGGCATGGTGCAAGGAACTAATCCCATGGTGGAAAGTTTTTAATAGCCATGTTGAAAAGCCATTGAAGGTTGTTTTAGATTCATATGTCACACCCCAACCGATGGTGGAAACATCAGGGTAGTGGAACTAGGCGAACCAGATTGTCTCATGATAAATTCCATAACACTATTTAAGCGACAATATTTAAACGTTAATATCCCATACTACTAACATAAAATCCTTAAACAGGTTACAAAATTCAAGCATTATCATAATACAAATCAAGTTCGATACCCCCTAGATTTCTATTACAATGCGTTTCTAGAAGACCAAATCCTATCCGTTTGCAAGTAGACAAAATCCTCAACCTGCCACATATGTTAAAATAAAACGTCAATACAATTAAGTAAGGGTGAGCATACAGGTTTTGCGTACATAAGAGATATAAAAGCGTTTAGCATACACCGCATGACATACGTAAGAGATGTGAACTATGTAAGTACTTAGATTCAAGTAAACCAACAAACCGCGATTGATCGAGGCATGCGAACAAGTGTCCACATCCTAAAGAGAAAAATAAATGAGAAATAAAATGCGAGCCTTAACAACCCCGGGCCTCCGGGTGGCGGGTCAACCTCTAGTATACTATCATGTTAAGGGTGGCGTACAAGCAATCAAGCAATACATACAATTCAGCAGATTTTACGTATAGTCATGTAATTCAGCGGGTTGCGAATAAGCGTTTGGGAGTTGTGTGATGTGTTTTGATATACGAACATATGTGACACCCAAAAGTGCGTTAAGCGTAAAAGGGGTTCAAGTATACTCACAGTTGGTGCGTTTTAGGAAAGAGACGGGATCTGAGATGAGTTGAGAAGAGCGCCGGATCAGCCTGTAAGCGAACAGAAGGGCATCCGTCTTCCGAGTTGTTGAAACGGTTAACGGGTGAGAGAACAGTAGACAAGTTCAAGCGAACTTGTACCATTTGGTACAAGTTCGAGCGAGCTTGACCTGTTTTGCTTACTGATGATACAAGTTCGGGCGAACTTGTCTAGTTTCCTGAGAAACTGGACAAGTTCGGGCGAACTTGACCTGTTGTTGAGGGAAAATACAAGTTCGGACGAACTTGTCTAATTCTTTTGGGAATTGGACAAGTTCGGACAAACTTGTCTGACTTGTTGAAGTTTGAGGCAAGTTCGGCGAACTTGGTCACCATTCTGGTGACAAGTTCGAGCGAACTTGACTGTTTTGGCATCCAAATCGTGCGTTTTCGCGTCGTTTACCGAGGAAATCGAGTGTCCATCCCTCCAACCTTAAGCCACTGAGTAAAAATTAGGCTGGAGAGGTCTTTTTGGAGCAAGTTTAGCCATTTTACAGAAACTCGGGCTAATCCGGGCGAACTTGAAGGTTTGTACGGGTTAGTCCAGCTTGTGTATGTCACACCCCGACCCGCAGCGGAATAAGAGTCGGGGCATAATTGGGTTATCACCAAAGCTCATGACATTTACTATTATGTTTTATATTTAATAAAGTCAAAGTTACATTTTCAAATATCCAAACATGTTCATTCAATACAAAGGAAATAAACCAAACATAACAATCCCAACTCTAAAACGTTTTATTCTTCTAGTCCAAGTTCTATGTGTTCCTAGCTGCTGCTGGTTCACCTGTATCATGTGTAAAATGGGAGTTTTTGGGTCAACATAAGTTGGCGAGTGAACCTTATTAGATAAACATTTGTTAATGAATTTATGGTTAGTTTATCAATGAAAAATTGTGCATAATCATAGATGAGCAAATGTAAATAATCAAGTAATGGCAAATAGCAGTCACAACTATAACATACAATAACACATGGCAGCATACATGAACATACCAACATCATACTGTAAATAACATATATGAAACTGTGCGATCAAGGCTCAATCAAACGGAGCCGATCGTATTGCATGTACTGAAAATGAAAATGTCTGTGCGATCAAGACTCAATCAAACGGAGCCGATCGTATGTGGGCACGCCAGGTTCAACCGCATAATAAAATGGGGAACATGCTCAACGCTCATAATGTAATGGGGAGCGGCGGCCTATGAAATTGCATGTACTGAATAATAAATTGCATCCAATAATAACTACTTAACAGCAACAAACTGAATACACAAGTTCATGATATGATGTATGCACAATGGTTTAGTAATAATATATATATATACAAAGACACATGATACACCCCAAAACGTGATTAAAACGGGGAATTTGTAAGATTCACTCACCTTGGGTGCGTTGGATTGGAGATGGTGAGATGCGCACGAATTAGATGAGCGGAATAACGAGGATGACTAACCTAAATAATAATGGAAAAATATATTAAATGGGTGGATTTTATTAAGGATTTTAATGAAATTTTTAGATATATTTTTGTGAGTTTATGGCTATTTTCTATCTTTAAAAATGTTATTTTTAAGTATTTTTAATTGATTTTTAAATTAAATTAAATAAATAAAAATATAAAAAAATTATTTATTTAGCGTTGACCGTTGACCGGTTCGGTCAGCGAATTAATCTGCGCCGGGTGAGGCTCGAACCCGAGACCTCCCGTTCGCGTGCACGCAGCTCTACCAACTGAGCTACGTGTCTAACCCGAAATAATCTTGTTTTTAATTATATTTATACACTTATTCAATTTAACCGAATTTCCTTTATTTGCAAAAACATTTTAATTCAATCGGACCGGTGCTCATGACGGGTTTCGAACGCGCGACGTGTGGTTCATGTTGCACACAGTCCACCGCTGGACTGTGTGTCTAACCTGGTTATTATCTCGGTTTTTATTATACTTAACAACTAACTGGGTTATCCCGGTTTAGTTTTTAAACAAAAAGGCGCGTTATTATATAAGGTGTGCGTATAGCAGGAATCGAACTCGGGACGTGCGTTTGTATTTTGCACACAGTCCACCGCTGGTCTGTGTGTCTAACCCGTTTATAATTCCGTTTTTAATTAACCTTATGTTATGTTGCGTCTTCATCTTCTTCGTTGATTTTACACAGACAAACATATTCCGACTGTTATGACCGATTTATGACTTATACGCTTTTCAGACATTATCAGTAATTTAAAAGTAGAGAATGGAGAGAGTTTGAGGAAAAAGATGTACCGATTGAGGTTGTTCACAGAATTCCGGCGGAGGTTCGTCGGTACTGACAGTGAACTCCGGCTGTGGAAACCAATTAACAGCTTTGTTCGATTATTTAAGAAGTTGAGTCACTTAAACAAGGTTTAACAGAAGTTTGGGAGATCATACCCGTTCACAGTGTGTTTCCGGCAGTTTCAGGAGTTTTCCGGCGAAGGAAAGATTTTCGACAAACGTTGACTAGGATCGATTCTGATGGTGGAGTTGTGTTAGAGACTGATTAATCACATGATTGAAACAGAAAGAGTCAGAGGAAATACCGTGTAGATGTGAGTCCCGGTTTTCCGGCGACTTGCAGAATTTTTCCGGCGGTCTGATTCAAGCTTCTCCGGTGGACTGTAAGGTTGCGGAAATGCAATTGGAAGCTTTGCAGAGTGTTTTGAGTCGCAGGAAAGGTCTAGGATTGAAGTAATCCGAGAATTGAAGACTTTCGGTTATTAAACCGATCCACTTCCGAATTCAAGTTACACTCATGGCAACATTGATTGAAATTGTCCGTTTATCGGTTATACTCGCTGAATCGCGAGTATCCAAATCGACTTTGGGTGTTTGATAACCGATTTCAGTTACAAGTTGTAAAATCGGTTGATCTACCTTAGTCTATAAAACTTATTTTTTTCCTAAAGATAACAGAAAACAAACAAGTGGCGGAGTGGTCTTGTGAGTGTGCGTTAAGGCTTTGATGTGTAACCGGCTGACCCGGGTTCGAGTCCCGGCAGCTTCATAATTTTTTTATTTATTTTATTTTAACTTTTTATCAAATATAATTTTTATAGTTTAGTTTATTTATTAATTATGTATCGTTTTAACTCAAAATAATCATAAATATTTAATGTAACTTTTATAACTTGGTACTTGATTACAAAACGGAGCGGGTTTTGAAGACCCGATTTTTTACAAATGTTACAGAGTAAAGTGACGATTTCGTCCTTGTGCTTCCGGATCTGAGATCTTGCTTGACAACGCCTCGTTCCACTTCAAAGTGAACGAAACATATGTCATTTAGTCCGAATATTGTGTAAAAATCGATGATTTAAAGGTTTTACTTAGATCTAAGCATTGATCTAAGTGAAAAACAGAAGTTTTATGGAAAAAGATGAAGATTTTCGTAAACAGAAGAGACTTGATGAAAACGAAGGCAAAGCCTTGTGCAAAATCGTTGTAAAACGTTGTTGAACGTTGTTGTAGTTGAAAACGGGTTGAATTTTACTTAGAAAACAAAGGGTTTCGGTTTTGGGGAGCTCCGGGCGAACTTGCAGGAAGTGCAAATGAATAATGGAGCTGAGTATTTATTGGTGAGGTGAGAATGGAGTGGGCAGACATCATGTTCGGGCGAACTTGTATCAAGTTTGGGCGAACTTACTACAAGTTCGAGCGAACTTGTTTGTTTCTCTTGGTTTATAAGATAAGTCCGACCGGACTTGTGGTGTTTTGCAGAGTTGAGGAGCCTGGAAAAGTTCGGGCGAACTTGTGAAGCACAAGTTCGGTCGAACTTGACCTATTGGCCAAGTTTGTTCGATTATTTCGCGTTAGGAGTTCGTTTGGTGATTCGGTTCATATTAGATAGTTATATTAAGCGTTATAATTGATACAATAGTGCTATTTAGCGATTCGTCTGTGTGAGACCGTTGCGATAGCGATTGTAATCGTAACATAAACAAATATAACGCATATAAAACATAATGCCACATAATTTAACTGCGATTAGCGATGCGATGCGATGAGATAAGCGATGCGATGGCACAAGTGTTTATTAAACAATAACACACTTAGCTATTAAAGTAACATAGTTACTTGCGTTTGAATTAGCGATGCATTTAATAAGCGCTTAGATGCGATATAGTTGTGACAAAACATGATTACATTAACATAAAATTTTCATAAATCGAATCTCAGGATTACAACGGTTGAGATAACAAAATACACGGAAAAGGAGTAGGATAGATAACAACGAAAATTTCAAGTTGTTATAGTCTCCTCTACTTTAGGAAATTTCGTCCCGAAATTTAAGTAGTGGTGGTAACAAAGAGTTGTGGATATTTAACCTTCATATCACTTTCCAATTCCCAAGTGAACTCGGCACCGCGTTTGGCTTCCCATCGGACTTTCATAATAGGAATGCGGGAGCGTCGTAGTTTCTTGGTCTCTCACTCCATGATCTCAACTGGCTTTTCCACGAAATGAAGAGTCTCGTTGATTTGTAAATCCTCGAGAGGTACATGGAGATTCTCTTCGGCTAGGCATTTCTTGAGGTTTGAGACATGGAAAGTCGGATGTACATTGTTGAGTTCCTCCGGTAATTCGAGTCGGTAGGCCAGTATGCCAATTCTTTCCAGAATCTTAAAAGGACCCACGTATCGTGGCGCTAGTTTCCCTTTCTTCCCGAAGCGGATCACTCCTTTCCAATGTGCAACCTTTAAGAGAATGTGATCACCCACTTCGAACTATAGGGGCTTGCGGCGTTTATCGGCATAACTCTTTTGATAACTCCGAGCTTTCAAGAGATTGTCTCTGATCTGGAGGATCTTGTCAGTCGTTTCTTGAATTAACTCGGGACCGGTGATTCGTGCTTCTTCAATCTCGTGCCATACAATAGGCGACCGACACTTCCTTCCGTATAATGCCTCAAAAGGAGCCATTTGAATTCTAGTATGATAACTATTATTGTATGAGAATTCAATTAAGGTAAAAGCGTTATCCCAATTACCACCGAAATCTATAATGCACGCACGAAGCATGTCTTCGAGGGTGCGGATCGTGCGCTCAGTCTGACCGTCGGTTTGAGGATGAAAAGCAGTACTAAGATTAAGTGTAGTACCGAGAACGGATTGAAAGGTCTCCTAGAGACGCGAGGTAAAGCGACCATCGCGGTCAGAGATGATGTCACGAGGCGTCCCGTGTCGACATATGACTTCGTCGGTATAGATTCGTGCTAATCGTTCTACCTTAAAGTCTTCTCGTATGGCAATAAAGTGCGTAGATTTAGTAAGACGATCGCCGATAACCCAAATGCTATCGTGACCAGAGGAGGTGCGAGGGAGTTTCGTAACGAAGTCCATGGCTATGCTCTCCCACTTCCACATCGGGATTTCGGGTTGTTCGAGCAAGCCAGATGGCCTTTGATTTTTGGTTTAACTTTCGAACAAGTTAAGCACTTTGAGACATATAAAGCGATATCCTTTTTCATGCCCGTCCACCAATACTTAGGATGAAGGTCCTTGTACATCTTGTCGGCTCCGGGATGAATGGAGTATCGAGATTTATGAGCTTCGGTCATTAGCAAATCTCGAAGATTATCACGGGTAGGAATCCAAATACGATCGAGATAATAGTAAATACCATTAGGTTTAACAACGAGCTGAGTTTCGGCACCACATTTCATTTCTTCCTGCATGGTATTCTCGTTAAAAAAAGCAAACTGGGCGGAGCGAATCCGAATTTCGAGATTATTCAAAGCTTGAGAGTCACGAACACTATACACATAGCTTCATCGACTAAGAGCATCGGCTACGAGGTTTGCTTTACCAGGATGGTAGCGTATCTCATAATCGTAACCATTGAGAAGTTCAACCCACCTGCGTTGGCGCATGTTCAGTTCATTTTTATTAAAGATATGTTGTAAGCTCTTATGGTCGGTGAAGACCGTACACTTGGTACCATAAAGGTAGTGTCGCCACATCTTTAATGCAAAAAAAACTGCACCGAGTTCGAGATTGTGGGTAGTGTAGTTCTTCTCGTGGATCTTGAGTTGTCGAGACGCATTACGCGATAACCTTGTCTCATTGCATAAGAACACAACCAAGACCAAGATTAGAGGCATCACAATAAACAACAAAATCGTCGTTTCCGTCGGCTAGAGCGAGTACATGAGCGTTGCATAGCATACGCTTGAGCGTTTGAAAGCCTTCCTCTTGTTTGGAATCCCGGACGAAAGGTTTGTCCTTATGAGTTAAAGCAGTAAGCGGAACGATGACTTTCGAAAAGTCGGCGATGTTACGACGGTAGTAACCCGCCAATCTAAGAAAGGAACGGATTTCAGATGCATTCTTCGGTGTAATCCAACTCTTGACGGCTTCAATCTTTGCAGGGTCAACGTGAATTCCTTGACTATTAACGATGTGGCCGAGAAATTGGACTTCTTCAAGCCAGAATTCACATTTAGAGAATTTAGCATAAAGACGATTACCTTGGAGGAATTCGAAAACTAAACAGAGATGGCGCGCGTGTTCGTCTCTCGACTTCGAATAGATAAGGATGTCATCGATAAACACAATGATAAAACAGTCTAAGAAAGCCTTACACACACGGTTCATCAAATCCATGAAGACCGCGGGTGCATTAGTAAGTCCAAAAGGCATGACCACGAATTCGAAATGGCCATAACGAGTACGAAAGGCGGTTTTCTGAATATCTTCTTCCAACACGTGTAACTGATGATAGCCGGAACGTAAATCAATCTTAGGAAAATAAGTAGCACCTTGAAGCTGATCAAATAAATCATCGTTCGGGGAAGAGGGTAGCGGTTCTTTATCGTGAGTTTGTTAAGTTCACGATAATCGATGCACATTCAGAACGTCCCATATTTCTTTTTCACAAAAAGAACGGGTGCGCCCCATGGTGAAGTGCTCGGGCGTATGAAGCCTTTATCAAGAAGTTCTTGAAGTTGGCTAGATAGCTCGCGCATTTCGGATGGTGCGAGGCGATAAGGAGCTTTAGCAACAGGAGTAGCACCACGAACTAAATCGATATGGAATTTAACATCACGAGTAGGGGGTAAACCGGGTAAATCATCGGGAAAGACCTTAGGAAATTCATGAACAACGGGGACATCTTTAAAGGTTTTCTTTTCTTTCTCCGGGTTCACGATGTGGGCGAGAAAAGCAACGCACTGCTTGCGTAGGCACTTATTCGCTTGGGTACATGACATAAGCATCAACTTCTTTGAGGGAGTTTCACCATAAACATGGAGTTGATCACCGTTAGGAAGAGGTATACGAATCATTTTATCGAAGCAAACACCTTCAGCACGATTTTCAAGAAGAAAATTCATGCCTACTATGATATCGAAGCTACCTAACTGCATATGTATGAGCTTGATCGAGAAGATGTGGTTGTTGAGATCGAGAGTACAACCATGTAGGACGGAGTTAACGGTAACGGTTCTTCCGGTGGCGACTTCAACATCGAAAGTCTTTGGGAGTTTAGCGCGCTTACATTTTAAAACCTTTTCGAATTCTAACGATACAAAACAATTATCGGCACCAGTATCAAATAAACATGAAGCATAAATACCATTAACGAGGAACGTACCGTTGACAACGTTGTTGTCATTCTGAGCCTGGCGATGATTGAGATTGAAGGCTCTTCCACCCGCAGCCTGTGGTTGCTGTTGCTGAGGTGTGGTGGTTGTGGCTGCTGCTGCTGCTGTTCTTGCTTCACGGCTTTGTTTGGGCAGGCATTACTAAAATGATTTGGATAACCGCATGTGTAACAAGCACGTGCCCTTTGGGCTGGTGCTTGCTGCTGGTGGCTTGAGGAGGAGCAGGTATAGCTGGTGCTGTTGGAGCTTGAGGAGCTGGCTGACGAGGACCACTACGGCAGTTGACAGTAAAGTAGCCGTAGATGTTGCAGTTGGTACAGAAACGGCAATTGCCTCCAACCGCGTGGTGATAAGTGCATTTCGAGCACAGTGGATGAGGACCAGTATATGCACGCTTTGCTGGAGGTGCGTTTGGTGCGGTTGATTGAAGCGGCTGAGGGTTTGGCGGTACGGTAAGTGCATAGTTCTTGCTCGGGTTCTCTCGCTTGTGACCTCGATGACTGGGCTTTGACTCTCGAGACTGATCGGAGGGAGCTGCTGATTCGGTGATGGCCTGGTTTACGACTTTGCTATTCTTAAAGTAACCAACCTGAACCCTTTTGTCGTTGATTTCGGCGGCTAACTGATAAGTTTCCTCAATGGTGACATGGCGTGCGGCTTGAACAAAATCAGCGACGCAATCGGGTAAAGCACGCAGATATTTCTTGATTGCTTTCTCGGTAGTGTCCACCTGACCGGGACAGATAATGCTCAACTTCTTGAAACGAGCTGTAAGACCAGCGTTGTCTAGACCGTCTTGTTTGATATCCCATAACTCATTCTCCAGCTTTTGAATCTCATGTGGAGGACAAAACTCCTTGAGTTCCTCCCAAGTGAGCCCGTAAGCTTCGTCGTTCCCGCGCTTGTTGTGCTCTGCCGTCCACCAATCGAGAGCCCTCGATTGGAACACGTCGGTGGCGTTGATAGTGCGCAGAGCCTCGGGACATCCACTCTGGCGGAATGTGACCTCGATAGCATCGAACCAGTGGAACATAACACTTGCTCCTTCAGTGCCGGTGAAAGTGAGGGGTCCACATGCTTTAAACTGCTTGAAGCTGAATGAAGTCTTGGGTGTGTCGGTCTTAGAATCCACATGCTGACAGCGTGGATCTCACTGACGATCTGGGGAATGACTTTAGCCATCTGCTTGGCTACCAATGAAGCAATGCGCTTATCAGCGTTGTTGCGCTGGATGTTCCTCCGAGTGTGAGAACCCATGGAAGACATCTACATGAAGGATTTAATTGGATGAGATTCGATTATAGTAGATTTTTGTTCAAAAGTTTATTACTATTATTATTATTATTATTCAGGTAAGGCACAAAATCACATAAGCATGTAGGCAAGTAATCACGTAGGCAAGTAAACACGTAGGCACATAAGCACGTAGCACATAAGCACGTAAGCATGTAGTCACATAATTCATGTAAACATATACTTTGCACGTATTCACCTTCTTATAAGTAAAGCGTAGCGCATTTGAGATGCGGGATATAAGCGTAATAAGCGAGTAAAGCGAGGAATACCGTGGACGTGGGTATTCGCGTAGGAGAGTTGAGCGTTTTAGTTTGGTTGGTGTATTTAATTAGCATTTTAGATTACGAGAGCTGTGCGAATAATGCATATTTCGATGGAGCATAAAAGTGATAGATCGAGAAATCGATAAAGCGAGAAATCGAATAAAGCGTAAAATCCATAAACTTAAACACATAAATAGTAAATAAACATGATGATGCGTAAAATCGACGATTATAGGCTTAAATCAATTGGGAGCGTCATGGGTTTTGATACCCAAAGTGGTTCGAGAATTCTCTGAGTTTGGACACACGATTTAGCCTAATAGAAAAATGCTCTCGCCATACAACGGTTAACGGAATTTATCCTTCCAGTCACGTCGTGTTCTGAGTCATCAAAATAATCGAGACTTTGGTGAGATTGAAAATCGAGGAAGGGAACTAGTTATTAAGATGCGGGTTTCACCCCTAACTTAACAACTTCATTCCTAGTTGTGGTTACACTCACCGATCGAGTCGGGAGTTCCACTAGATAGAAATGGAGATTTTCGTCGAGGTTTGGATATCACTCCTAACTCAACGAAGATATCTCGTGCAATAGAGAATGCATGGAGTGAATGACTTATCGAGATCTCGGTTTTCACACCTAATCTCGACTTGATCACTCGTTTTGTGTGATACGAGCGTTTCCAAGCGTGTATATTATGTTAGCCTTAGGAAAGGCATGTAAGCATTTATGGCAAGTAGTTTAAGCATTTAAGTCAAAGATGGGTCAGATCGGGTACTTAAACAATGACTAGGTCGAACGTGGCAATTCTACCTAATTATCCTATAGTTATGGATCTGATACCAATCTGTCACACCCCAACCGATGGCGGAAACATCGGGGTAGTGGCACTAGGCGAACCATATTGTCTCATGAGAAATTCCATAACACTATTTAAGCGACAATATTTAAACGTTAATATCCCATACTACTAACATAAAATCCTTAAACAGGTTACAAAATTCAAGCATTCTCATAATACAAATCAAGTTCGATATCCCCTAGATTTCTATTACAATGCGTTTCTAGAAGACCAAATCCTATCCGTTTGCAAGTAGACAAAATCCTCAACCTGCCACATATGTTAAAATAAAACGTAAATACAATTAAGTAAGGGTGAGCATACAGGTTTTGCGTACATAATAGATATAAAAGCGTTTAGCATACACCACATGATATACGTAAGAGATGTGAACTATGTAACTACTTAGATTCAAGTAAACCAACAAACCGCGATTGATCGAGGCATGCGAACAAGTGTCCACATCCTAAAGAGAAAAATAAATGAGAAATAAAATGCAAGCCTTAACAACCCCGGGCCTCCGGGTGGCGGGTCAACCTCTAGTATACTATCATGTTAAGGGTGGCGTACAAGCAATCAAGCAATATATACAATTCAGCAGATTTCACGTATAGTCATGTAATTCAGCGGGTTGCGAATAAGCGTTTGAGAGTTGTGTGATGTGTTTTGATACACAAACATATGTGACACCCAAAAGTGCGTTTAAGCGTAAAAGGGGTTCAAGTATACTCACAATTGGTGCGTTTTAGGAGAGAGACGGGATCTTAGATGAGTTGAGGAGAGCGCCGGATCAGCCTGTAAGCGAACAGAAGGGCATCAGTCTTCCGAATTGCTGAAACGGTTAACGGGTGAGAGAACAGTAGACAAGTTCAGGTGAACTTGTACCATTTGGTACAAGTTCGAGCGAACTTGACCTGTTTTGCTTACTGATGATACAAGTTCGGGTGAACTTATCTAGTTTCTTGAGAAACTGGACAAGTTCGGGCGAACTTGACCTGTTGTTGAGGGAAAATACAAGTTCAGGCGAACTTGTCTAATTCTTTTGGGAATTGGACAAGTTCGAGCGAACTTGTCTGATTTGTTGAAGTTTGAGGCAAGTTCGGGCGAACTTGGTCACCATTCTGGTGACAAGTTTGAGCGAACTTGCTCTATTCCGAGCGAACTTGACTGTTTTGGCATCCAAATCGTGCGTTTTCGCGTCGTTTGCCGAGGAAATCGAGTGTCCATCCCTCCAACCTTAAGCCACTGAGTAAAAATTAGGCTGGAGAGGTCTTTTTGGAGCGAGTTTAGCCATTTTACAGAAACTCGGGCTAATCCGGGCGAACTTGAAGGTTTGTACGGGTTAGTCTAGCTTGTGTAAAGTGACGATTTCATCCTTGTGCTTCCGGATCTGAGATCTTGCTTGACAACGCCTCGTTCCACTTCAAAGTGAACGAAACATACGTCATTTAGTCCGAATATTGTGTAAAAATCGATGATTTAAAGGTTTTAATTAGATCTAAGCATAGATCTAAGTGAAAAACAGAAGTTTTATGGAAAAAGATGAAGATTTTCGTAAACAGAAGAGACTTGATGAAAACGAAGGCAAAGCCTTGTGCAAAATCGTTGTAAAACGTTGTTGTAGTTGAAAACGGGTTGAATCTTACTTAGAAAACAAAGGGTTTCGGTTTTGGGGAGCTCCGGGCGAACTTGTAATATACTTGTAGTTGTGATATCAACAATTTGGTCCATAGGTGGCAACTGCTAGCAACAATAAGTAGGATAACAGTAAGTGTGCATCAACAACTACCAATCATCAACATCAATAGTGACTGGGATACTACTGAAAGAGTTCCTGCTAATGGTAATCAATTAATTGCCACTGTTAAACCGCCAAGTAACATACTCTTGCATGAAGAGTTGTGTCATTTCAACTAAACATTGTGATGTTTCCCTAACTATAAAAACAAGTAATTGGTCATTTTCTAATTTCTGGTACACTTGTTTTTAGAATATATAAACATTCATGTCCTTGTTTTCTCTTTTAGTTACATGATTAAAGATTTTGAGATTACCACCAAAATTCTTTAATTTGAAAGTAAACATACGAGTAACAGAAAAAATCTAGAACAAATCTAAATTGTAAAACCTACACACCTTTTAACGGTATATTTTATGGTGTTCATAGTCTTGCTCCCCATCTAAAAAGACGAGATGCAACAAATTAAATATTGGTATTGAACACGATTATTATTGATAATTGAATATGAATACAAGCCATATATAGAGATAAACTAATTACAATTTGATACCCTCAATAATAATAAACTTGTCTATCTAAAATAACTTAGTCTAACATTCCCCCGCAAGTTGAGGGCGGGTAACAACCTGCAACTTGGACCGTAGAAACTCAAATCTCTGTGATGACAAGGGCTTTGTAAATACACCAGCAATTTGATCATCAGTAGAGATAAACTTGACATTCAACTTTACTTAGTAACTTGTTCACGAACAAAGTGGTAATCTACTTCCACATGCTTTGTGTGTGCATGAACTACTGGATTAGCAGAGAGATAAGTTGCACCAAGATTATCACACCAAAGTGTTGGTGCCTTGCTAACTAGACCGAGCTCATGAAGGAGAGATTTTAACAAAATCAGTTCTGCTACAGTATCAGTAATAGCCTTATATTCAGATTCTGTTGAAGATCGAGAAACAATTTGTTGTTTACGAGCGGACCATGAAATAAGATTAGAACCCAAATAGATAACATATCCCCCCTTGGATCGACGATCGACAGGGCAACCAGCCGAGTCAAAATCCGAAAATGCTCTAACACTAGTAGTCCAATGAGATTCAGAAAAAGGCTTGTATCCTAGAGCCCGTGCTGTGACAAAATAATAAGCCAGGATTAATCTGCCATACAGATAATGCAATATGCGTTTCACACTAGCCCAGTGATTCTCAGTAGTAGCATGCATAAACTGACACACCTTATTAACCGCAAAAGCAATGTCCGAACGAGATAAGGTTGCATATTGAAGAACACCTATTGTTTGCATGTATCTAGAAGAATCATCAAGTAATGGACTGTCATCCGACAATAAGGCATGAGAAGTGCTCATAGGAGATGATACAGGTTTGCATTCTGCAAGACCTGCTCGGTGAAGAATATCAAGAATATATTTGCGTTGAGATAGCACCAAATCAGAACAATGGTGCACCACTTCAATACCCAAAAAGTAATGTAACTGGCCCATATCTTTACTAAGGCAATCAATAATAACAGTAATAGCCCTAGGGTGATTACCTGTGATGATAATGTCGTCTACATACACAAGAAGATATACGGATGTTCCACACGAGTTGAGAATGAATAAAGACGGGCCTTTTTTGGACTCTGAAAAACCCAGTTGATGAAGAGCCATAGACAATTATGTAAACCAGGAACGAGGGCTTGCTTGAGCCCATATAGAGAATTGTGTAATAAGCACACATGATCTGGCTTGGCAAGATCAACAAAACCAGAAGGATGCCTCATATAAACTATCTCTTGAAGATCACCATGTAGAAAAGCGTTCAGGAACAATAAACTGTCACAGAGACCACTTATTTATGACAGCAAGTGATAAGATAGTCTGAATAGTAGCAAGATTGATTACCGGGCTGAAGGTCTCATGATAATCAACCCCATGTTGCTGGTGAAATCCTATAGCAACAAGCCGTGCCTTGTACCTGTTAATCTTCCCATTTGGATTCGTTTTCAACCTGTAAACCCATTTACAATCAACCACGTTAGTACTAGGTGCAGGGGGAACTAACGTCCATGTTCGGTTCCTATATAGCATATCCAGCTCTTCAGCCATGGCTTGGCGCCATTCTAAAGATTTGTTAGCAATGGTAAAAGATGGGGTTCAACAAGGTAAAGTGGAGGTGGTGGTGGCGGTGTAAGTAGCGGGATCATAGCGGGTGGTATGCTTAGGATTGGAACGTAGGTTGGGAGGCCAAGGCCTCGGGGCTGGGTTCGGTTTGTCATAACCCAACCGATGGCAGAAACATCGGAGTGATACGAAAATGAGATTGCAAAAGACATCACAATCACTATTGTGACAATAATTTAATAAGTCGTTTTTTATTCATTTCAAAAAGACTCTAATACAATACATGGAAGCAAATTACAACAAATTGGAACCTAGCAACTTAATAACAAAATACAAAATGGGTGCGTTTCTAGTCATCCTACTAGATTCTTTCAACGCATCATCACCACAAACCTGCAATATATATTAAAGTAACATGTCAACACAAAAATGCATTGGTAAGCATACAAGTTTAGTATACTAGCATATGTATAAAAGAATTTAACGAGATCCACATGGTAAAATCATAAACATAACATGAACTAGCATGCATCACATACGTGTCAACCCAATTATTCCACTAGTGTAATCTTGTCGTCGCAACGACAAGACCGTTTGTATGATTTTATTACTTAACATAGACTCATCAACGGACGGTGTGCTACTCCTATAGCTCTATATATATGTTAAGGTAGGATTGTACGAAGTTATTGTCAAGGTATAGTGCAAGAATGGATTCTAGCATGCATGTATTCTAAAGTAAAAACTTAAACAACATGTATATTAGATTCGTATGTATGAATAATGTATTTGCATATGTATGTTTGTGTGAGTTTTAATATGGTAATATATATTGAACCCAAAGATGTGAAAACGAAAAGAGGGTCATGTATACTCACGGTTTGAAAAAGCTTCCAAAAACGTGAGTGGGGAGTCTTGAGAGTTTAGGAAAGGTCGAGATTATCCTACATGGTGATTCTAAGTAATTGATTTTTGAGAGTAAATTCATGGGATGAGGTGACTGGGGCATAAGCCCGTTCTAAACACAACCATACCCCACGTGAAGTTTTTCCCTGAATATGTTGAAAAGATTCATCTGATACTATAGAGATGATGAGCATGCGGTTATGGGCGTCATTGGCGAACCATGGCTTGTAGCTTGGATTGTCTCTGGTAGCCGAACCTGTGGTAACCTTCAGAACTGGACATAAGATGGTGCCGTCCATGTAACCAAAGACGTTGTGAGAAGCAAGGAAACATTCAATCATTGATCTCCAATAGCCATAGTTCGTGGGTTTTAGGGTAAAGGCAAATTTGAGAGAGTTATGGGTTGTCTTCTCCTGGTTTGTAAAGGTTATAATTACAACCATGTAATAAAAGAAGGTGGCTATTGTTGATAGTTTAGCGACAACAGGTTTGGGCTGTAGTAGGTTAGCGACAAAAATAGGACAGCAGGTTTGGCTGCAGTAATTATTTATAAGTGCAGCAGGTTCTGTGTTGCAAGTTGGCCAGAAAGAAAAGATGAACTGCTAGTTAGTAGTTGATGACAGAATTAGGGCTATGCTAGTTAGTAGTTGACGACAGAACTAGGGTTAGGTTTCTTGGCTCGGGTACCAAATTAAATCTTGGTATTGAATACGATTATTATTGATAATAGAATATAATACAAGGCTCTATATTTAGATAAACTAATTACAATTTGATACCCTCAATAATAATAAACTTATCTATCTAAAATAAATTAGTCTTAACACAACACAATACCACTAGAATAACACTTCAAACTAGAATGATATTCCTATATGGGCTGATGCAACGTGCAAATTCAACTACGTATATTTATGTAGCAATAAAAAGCACGATGAGAAGTCTATTAATTTCGATTCCCTAGCCATTTTTTTAACGGCCAACGAATCCTTTAAATGGGCTACTGGCGAAATTCACCACTATACACTCGCCTCCGAACCAGAAAAAACCCTCACCTAGGGCCAAAGCCCGTGAACACTCGCCCGAAGGCACGACAGTGCGGTAGGGTAAAACCCGCTCAGTTCAAGGATCGAACTAGCGATCTCCACCTATTCGCGTAGTCTCCCATCATCAATAGGTGCCGCAGAAAATAATGAAGAGGACAAGAATCGAACTTGGGTCCCTTAGAACACCAAGTCTCTCCCTTAACCATTTTAATTGTTGAAAAATATCATTCTCTATCAACCAATTAAAGCTTTCGAAGGACAACCTCAATTAAGCCATCGAAGGACAGATGTTCACTGGTGGTCATTAAAATCAAAATGACTTTTCACTACAACATAGTAAGTAATATAATTTAATGAAATTCATTACTCATCAGTTTTATTGGGTAAAGTTATCCTGTAAAATCTTCTAAATCTAGTAAGTGTAAAAAGACACGATGGATCACAAAATATAATACAATCCCAAAGAAAAAAGGCACAATAAGTCGCAAAAAAGACACGATGACAAAAATATAAAAAAGACACAATGATCCAAACAAAAATTTGAAAATCCACAAGCTCAAAATCCAAAAACAAACACTTGAAATCTAAGATAGTAGAGTTCAATCAACGTTCGTTTGATAACCTTCTTCCGACTTTCTATATTTAGAACACTATGTATATGAATGTTTCCCTTATTGGGTATGTTAGATTAATAATAACATTATATTATTATTAGAATTAATAATAACCTTATTATTATTACTATTTGAAAAAGTTGTAACATTATTAGTTTTTCAGAATTTTCAAAGTGTCCCCTCATTCTTGATAACCACCTAATTCTTGGCAACCACGTTATTTTTAGAACCCATATTTGACTTATACTTCATATCAGTCCACTTATTTTTCAAATGTAAGACACTATAAAGAGAACACCACCATAAACCTCACAATCCATCACCCCTCAGTGCTTCACGAGCCACTATTACATTAATAGTGAGTGGTGAGCTCAACAACTCCCAAACACAAGAACATCTTTCACTTGTAATTCTCCCATGAATCCTGCTATTGATTTCTTGTTAAACCCAGTTTTCTTACATGGGTGTGTTGCTTCCATACAATTTGTTTTCTTGTTCTTCATATTAATCTCTTGGGTTTCGAAAATTTTCAAGATTGATCGTACTTTGGGTCCGAAACAGAATTCCGGGTGTTTGTTCTACGAACAAACACTGTTTTGCTCTCTTGTTCTTTCACTCTTTAATCTTGTTTTGTGTTTCTTGAACACTTTTTATTGGTATAGAACCGGCTGGACTGATGAAAAGATTGTAACCATTTTGCATGTTGCTCTTGGAGCACTTGTTTGGTTATTTGTTTCGGTTTATTTATACACACTTGTTTCAAATTCGTCGACAGAATCTAGGAAATACCCTCTTTTGTTCTAAGGTTTTGGTGGGTGTTTTTCTTTTTAGTTTCTTGTTACTCCCTTGTGGTAGACTATGTTTACTACAAAAGAACCCATGATTTAGTTTCTATGTTCTTTGTCTCTGATTCGGTGTCCAGTTTCATGGGATTGTTTCTTTGTTTTGTGGGGTTGTCCCATAAAGCGGAGGAAGAGTCTCAAAATCATAGTCTTGAAGAACCCCTTTTGAATTCTGGTGTCTCTAGAGGTGAACTAGCATCAGCTTATGAAAATGCAAGTTTCTTTAGCCGGTTGACATTTTCTTGGATGAATTCTGTGATTGCAAAAGGCAGCAAAAAGCCATTAGATCTTGAAGATGTTCCTCTGCTTGCAAATATTGATAGCGTGAAAGAAGTATTTCCTGTTTTGTTAGATAAAGTAGAGTCTTTAAGCAATGGCGGTAATCAAATCACTGCATTTGGTCTATCGAAAGCCTTGTTATACATCGTGTGGAAAGAGGTCGTGGTCACAGGATTGCTTGCTTTAACATATGCATTGTCTAGTTTTGTTGGCCCTTACCTCATAGACTCGTTGGTTCAATATCTGAATGGACACCGAGATTATGAAAACCAAGGTTTTGTTTTGGTGGCTGCATTCTTTGTTTCAAAGATTATTGGCTGTTTGGCGCAACGGCATTGGTGGTTCAAGCTCCAACAGGCCGGAATTAGAGCCAGGTCCGCCATGGTTGGCGTGATTTTCCAAAAGGGCCTGACCATTTCTGGTCAGTCAAAGCAAGGGAACTCAAGTGGCGAAATCATAAACTTCATGGCAGTTGATGCTGAAAGGATAGGTACCTTAGGTTGGCATATGCATGATTTTTGGCTAGTACTCGTCCAAGTAGCTGTTGGATTAGCACTTTTATACAAGAATTTAGGATTAGCCGCGGTTGCTTCATTAATCGCTACAGTCTGTGTGTTGTTGGCCAACCTTCCACTTGGGAACATACAAGAAAAGCTTCAAGATGACTTGATGAAATCTAAAGATAAAAGGATGAAATCTACATCTGAAATCTTGAAAAACATGAGGATTCTTAAACTTCAAGGTTGGGAAATGAAGTTCTTATCGAAAATCCTCAAGCTTCGCGACGAAGAAGAAGGTGCATTGAAGAAGTACATGTATACATTGTCCTTAAATTCTTTCTTGTTCTGGGGTGCTCCAACTGTTGTAGCTGGGATCACTTTCGCAACATGTTTGTTAGTTGGCATCCCACTTGAATCAGGAAAGGTACTTTCTACACTTGCAACGTTTAAAATACTTGAAGAGCCGATTTACAATCTTCCGGATTCGATTTCGATATTTTTTCAAATGAAAGTCTCGCTTGAGCGCATTGCCACCTTCCTCCGTACCAAGGACATAGATTCTAATGCTATAACTAAAGTTCCACAAGGCAGTTCTAGCACAGCTGTTGAGATTATTAGTGGGTGTTTTTCGTGGGATTTAGCTGCATCTTCTAACCCAACTTTGAAAGATATAAACATTAGAGTGAATCAAGGTATGCAAGTTGTTGTTTGTGGGACTGTTGGGTCGGGGAATCGAGCTTACTTTCTTGTATTTTGGGGGAGGTTTTGAAGATATCAGGATGTGTAAAAGTGGAAGGATCAAAGGCGTACGTAGCTCAATCTCCATGGATACAGAGTGGAACGATTGAAGATAATATCTTGTTTGGCAGGGAGATGGATAGAAAGAGGTATGAGAAGGTTCTAGAAGCATGTTCTTTGAAGAAAGACCTTGAAGTTCTTTCCTTTGGTGATCAAACAGTTATCGGTGAACGAGGGATCAATTTGAGCGGAGGTCAGAAGCAGAGGATACAAATCGCACGGGCTCTTTATCAAGACGCTGATATTTATCTTTTTGATGATCCGTTTAGCGCGGTTGATGCTCATACGGGAAGTCATCTTTTCAAGGTAAGTGAATTTGGTTTATGCTTTTGTTCCAAGAAGTTTTAGTTGTTTTGAATATGTAAAGGTATAATTACATAATCAGATTGTGGAATGCACGTTTGTGTTTACAAATAACAGGAATGCATCTTGCGATTACTGGAGTCAAAGACGGTGATTTACATCACACATCAAGTAGAGTTTTTACCTTCTGTAGATCTCATCCTGGTTAGCTATCTAAGTCTTTTACTTTCATATAGTTCTTACATGTAAACTTGCATAGGAATGACAGTACAGAAACTCGTAGAAGTTAATACACACTTTTTTAGCCAAAATGGCAAATTGATAAAGCAGTCAGTTCATCTCACTTGATATAACATCACAAATAGGTTTTGAGAGATGGAAGAATTACACAAGCCGGAAAGTACAACGACATTCTCAATTCAGGAGGAGACTTTATGGATCTTGTAGGCGCGCACAAAGAAGCGTTATCAGCCATTGATTCCATAAAAACAAGTGTTCAAGAACACGCAAATAGTTCAAAGAACACAAACGATAGTCAAAACGATGAAGCAAATGGTATCCCGGGCCCAAAGTACAGCTTGTTCAAGAAGAAGAACGCAAAAAAGGAAAATTGGGTTTCTCAGTCTACTGGAAATATGTAACAACGGCTTACGGAGGCGCACTAGTACCATTTATAATATTGGCACAAGTTCTCTTCCAAGCACTAGAGATCGGAAGCAATTACTGGATGGCTTGGGCATCTTCAGGGTCACCAAGTGATCCAGCACCGGTTACAGGCTCAACCCTGATCATTGTTTATGCAGCTTTAGCAGTTGGATGTGCATTATGCATACTTGCAAGAGGCTTGCTTCTTGCAACTGCTGCGTATAAGGCAGCCACTCATCTCTTCCACAAAATGCACTTGGCTACTTTCCGATCACCCATGTCTTTCTTTGACTCTACTCCAAGCGGACGGATTCTAAATAGAGTAAGCAAATGTATTCTCACTAGAACATATAAACATGCAAAAAGATTTCATATCTTAGTTGTTCAATATTTAAGGTAGTTTTTTTCTTTTATATTATAGGCATCTACAGACCAAAGTGCGGTGGACATGAGTGTTCCTGAACAAATTGGATCATTTGTATACAACTTCTTGGCATCATTGCAGTTATGTCACAGGCTGCTTGGCAGGGGATCATTATAGTTATTCCAATTGCAGGAATGTGCATCTGGTTACAGCAGTATTACTTGCCTTCAGCACGAGAAATGACACGGATAGCTGGAGTTTCTAAAGGCCCAGTGGTACAGAATTTTTCTGAAACAATATCAGGGGCAACGACCATTAGAAGCTTTGATCAACAAGCCAGATTTCAGAATATTAATCTGAAACTAAATGACGATTTATCAAGGCCAAAGTTTCACATTGCTGCAGCTAGGGAGTGGTTAGCATTTCGTTTGGATATGATGTCCTGTTTTACGTTTGCTGCAGTTTTAACTTTCTTGGTTTCGATACCGGTGGGAACTATTGATCCAAGTAAGTTGTTTTTTTCTTCATGCGTAATACAATGAATAATGCTTGATTGACAGAAGCTCCTCGATTTAGGTATCGCGGGAGTGGCTGCCACTTACGGGCTTACTTTGGGCAATATACAAGAATGGGTAACATGGACTCTTACTGACCTCGAAAACAGGATTATTTCGGTTGAAAGAATATTTCAGTACTCTTCTATCCCGAGTGAACCTCCTCTTGTTATAGAATCAAATAGGCCTGATGACCAATGGCCATCACAAGGAGAAGTTGATATACGACATCTTCAGGTACTTAAATCATACTCTTTTATTATGGTTTTGTTATTGAATCTAATGGTTTTCTTTTGAAAGGTTCGGTATGCACCACATATGCCACTTGTGTTGAGAGGCCTTACATGCACTTTCAGTGGGGGAAAGAAAACTGGGATTGTTGGAAGAACAGGAAGTGGGAAGTCGACTTTGATACAAACACTCTTTCGCCTTGTGGAGCCAGCGGCTGGACAGATTCTGATAGATGGGATCAACATATCCACAATCGGACTTCATGATCTTCATTCAAGATTGAACATAATTCCTCAAGATCCAACCATGTTTGAAGGAACTATCCGAAGCAACTTGGATCCCCTTGAAGAGTATACAGACGATAAGATCTGGGAGGTATCTGAATTACAGAAGTTCAGATTCATATATCCATTCAACCACCATATGGTGCTATAATTTAACGGTATTTATTGTTTTAGGCCCTCGATAAGTGCCAACTTGGAGACGAAGCTTGATTCACCAGGTTTGTTCAACCCAGCATACTCATTTGCTTTGAACCGCACTAAAATACTCGTTTTGACGTTTGCACATGATATTCACTTATTAGTATTCACTTTCCAAACAAAACGATACAGTTAGCGAGAATGGAGAAAACTGGAGTGTGGGTCAAAGATAGCTGGTGTGTCTGGGGCGCGTGCTACTCAAAAAAACCAAAGTCTTAGTACTCGATGAAGCTACTGCTTCAGTAGACACTGCAACGGATGTCATGATTCAACAAACACTCGGGAAACACTTCATCGACTCTACTGTGATAATGATTGCACATCGAATCACTTCTGTGCTTGATTGTGGCATGGTTTTGGTTCTAGAACAAGGTTAGTTACTTAAAGTTGTTGACTGCAGTGTCATGTCCATTTAGTCAAAGTCTTTATATGTGTGCCTTTTGTTTTGTATGCAGGTCTGGTTGATGAATACGACTCTCCAAAGAAGTCGCTAGAAGATGATTCATCTTCATTTGCAAAGCTTGTTGCCGAGTATAGTATGAGATCAAATTCCAGTATTAAAAGTTAAAGCTTAGCTAGCAGGAGCCTAATAAAAGTATCTAAGTTTTATGTTTGATTTTTATTTTAAATTCCACATGGACTGCCACACTGAATGCCAACAGGATCCACGTTAGCCTGAAACCGGGTGACCTGTAAACATGTCATTAAATATTTTGTTTGTTTTGTTAGTAAAGGGTAGTTATAAGAGAAAATGTTACTGTTACTGGGATCCAATCACCATGACGCAGTCTTCTTTCTCGCACTGCTATAAAGATCCAAGTTTTGCTACGTAGAACAGTTTGCTTAAAATATTGAACCTAGTGAGGGAAAAATCGGTTTGTTAAAACGGGTCAGTTTTAAACAGCTCAAACGGGTAGGTCTAGCAATTAAGATCTCCGAAATTGTATACACCACCACAGACCAGCAGATCCATGTGGCTTGTCCTCTTTCAAGTATCTTTTTTTATAATCATTAAAGCAAAACACAATAACTCTTAAATTCTACACTAATGTCTGCTTCTACATGGTTACCTATATAGATAAAGGTGACCTACAGATTCTAAACAGTAATACAATCTTTAACGGTGTGCATAACCTAATTATTTTTTAACGCCGTGCGTGACCTAAATGTTTCTATATAGTTACCTATTTGAGACCCAACCCACAGATATTTTCTGGGGCTTTAACTATTAAAATGGCAAGAAAATCATACTGCATTAACTAAACTGTTAATAATCAGCCACTCCAGAAAGTCAAAAAAAAAAAAGGGTAAATGCACGGTATCCTGACTGCCGAAGTGATCTCACTTCCTGTCACAACCCCCGACCCACCATGGGAGCGGGAGCTGTGAACCAGTCAAATGGTACCGGTGTTTATATAATTTGGCAGCGGAAAACTTATTCATCAGGACCGTAGTTAGGAAATACATTATCAGAGTTTCAAAACACCAACTTTTATATTAAACAAATGGGATGAAACCCAAGTTTTAAACACAATACATCTGTAGGGATAAACCCTATTTTATAGAAAACATAAACTCTTTTTTATTTAGGTAACTTTTATAGCCACTTTTCTAAGCCTTTAGTGCTCCTCCCGCTGGCTTCTATTAGCTTCACTTTAAGTTACCTGAAACGCAAAACATTTTATCAGCACGAAATACTGGCGAGTATATCCAAGTTTAATCAAAACAAGTTTTATTTATACCTCACAGGATTGAGGAGTATTCGCATTTACAATGTTTATAACTACACAATTACTCATTCAATACTGTCAATCCTGACTTGTGGGTCATATTACCCAAGGTCCTGTCACCCAACAGTAACGGTTCCTGTCACATTCTCGTGACTATGGACTAGTAATGTATACAAAACCCCAATATACCGGCAGTAATTGTATAATACATATACTCAATTACTGTTAAGCATAACTAAAACATTTGAGGTTTTGGTAAAATAGTTTGACTCACAAAAAGATTTACAAAAAGATAATGTACTCGCCTGGTAATTTTAGGGTCCAACTACAGGCCTCCTGGTATAATCTTGAGCATAACTTCTAAGCTCTTAATAAAATATATAATGCACTCATGTTAAGTATAATAACCCAAGTCATCTTAACTGCACTACCCGTGACAGAACTCCACGTTCGTATACGTTGGTGATTCTAGATCGAGCAGTAGGATAATGAATTAGTGATAAGGGATTAAAACACTTAAAGTAACGCTGAACTTTATTATTATGTAGGATGAATAACTTAAAGAAAAAGAGGTATATATATGAGAGAGAGGAGAGCGAGATCGAGAGGGGCAGAGAAAGAAAGAAATGCATGTTCCTATTTATACTAATATCAAGTCTTGGAGGCTACGCTATGTGTGTACACGTACTCATCAAACTTTCAATGTTTAGTTTTAAATTATTATTATTATTTTATTATATATTATATTTTATTAAGCTGCTCAACTCATTTATTGCTTATAACTTCTAAAATATGACGTTTTATAAAACAATGAATATGCCATTAGAACGAGAATATTTTTATCTACATTTTGACCTAAGTTTTATTAAAAACAGGGTAAGGTCAAATATAATATATTTTTATTATTATTATTATTATTTTTAAACAGTTTATGTGTTCATCCAAATACACCATATTTCTAACAGTCAACTTACCCGTACTCTACCCGTTTAATAATATAAGTTTCTATAAACTTTATTTAAATTTTATAAATAAAAATTTTGGAGATGTTACATCCTCCCCACCTTGTTTTAAATCTCGTCCTCGATATTTACTTAAATATAGAGGTATACTTTTAGCTCATCACTAATCCTAGTTCCTAAGTATATTCTGGCCCTTACTTTGAATTCTACTTTACTTTGACTAGAGCTATTCTTCATGCTTTGAGATTCTTATCTTTTTAATGAAGGTAAAATTACTCTATTTGCGTAAGTTTTTAGAGGTTTTGTGTTTTAGCACAACCTTTAGTTACAGGTTTCCTAATACATTGATAATCGCAAGGGAAATTCTTATATTTTCGATGGCGTCCTAACTTATAGGGTTTCCGTCGTTCATCTTATCATACTAGTTACGAGACGGATGATCAAACGAAATAGTGTTTAATATCAGAATTATAGAGGTATACGGGAGATTTCTGATAAATAAATCTAAAATTAATATTGACACACATGTTCATGATTTACCCCTATTGTCAATCATTATGGCTTTTTGGGATTTCCTTATAGATATACCTGTCTATGTACTCATATGTTTCATATACTGTAATATACACATCATTCATAAGGTCAATTTATTCAACATATTCAAATTTTCAAAAACAGGTCAGACATCAGGTCATTGTACTATTTAGGGAATTTCATTAACATAACATATACCCCATATTACCCGGTCTCGCCGGAGAGGTAACCCCATCTTACCCGGACAAGCTGGAGAGTCTACCGCATCATACCTAGTCTTGCCGGAGAGGTAATTATCATGGTTTTTCCCATAAATAGAATTTTTTTCAAATCATAATTTTAAAAGTGCATTATATATTATGGCTTGGATCAAAAAACACAGAAATTAGTAGTCTCATGATCGATCATATTCTAGAGCCGAGTAGTACTAGTAAACAAGAAATAACAATGGTCAGGTGTTATTGCTTATTTACCATACTTGCACTGTTCTAGTTATCATCCTCACGGCATACCAACATCCATCACACTTAATACAAGTAATTAGCTTATCACGAAGCTTTATAGTAAGCCATTTCTTAGGTTCAAGTCTAAATATTATCCTGGGTGTTATCGGTAAATATCAATATCCTAACTCTTTTGTTTTAAGCATAATTGTTGTTATGGTTGTGACTTTCTTTTATTTAGAAAATGAACTTCTGGTAAAAATATCATTTTCTCCATTGATACTATGGTTGTGTCCGTTGTGATGAGTATGCTTATAGCTTACTCTATTCATGCTTATACATATTAGATTTCTTTGTAAGAAATGTTTTATTCCGACAGATGGAATTTTTAGAACGTAACACGTTTCATAATTTATCTTTATAATGACTGAATGTTTTCATATGAATCGCCAGTGTTTTTTTTCTTCTTATGTTTATCTACAGAAGATATTTGATTATTATATTGTGTATACCATCAAGAATTATATTATGTATACGCATATATGTGTATATTTATTATTTAGAAACATAAAATTTCAAATCTCTTGTTAGTATCACAACTTACATAATATATGTATATGATACTAAATTATTTTGTAATATCTTCAATTTATAAAAACCCAACTATATAACCGATGGTACCAGTTATCAAGCTTATTTTCATACTTTATTTACCCTTTTATTAAAATTAAAATAGTAACAGTAATTGAAATAAACTTTCTGTTAAATTAATTTAATATAATATTTTGGAATAAAAGTAATAAGAAATAAATTTATCAAAATATAAACTTTATGGATCATGTAGACAATTTCATTTTAACTGGTGGGCTGAACCATATTGGTTTAAAATATTAAAACTTAACTCTTAATTTATATTATATTATTTACTCAAAGAAGTATTACAGTAGGAAACGCAAAGGTTGACGTTTCTAAAGTTAATTCTAAATACATTAGATAATTAAGTAATATGCATGTATTAGAACGTATATGTATATATATATATATATATATATATATATAATATAATACTCAAATAACAATAGAAATTTGTTTAAATGTGTTACAATATAAAATTTGTAATTTGATTTTTAAACAAAGCTATATAAAGGAAAAATGTATTAAACACACATTTGAGTCAATTATTTTTATGTGGGACATCCGTTTTGATTCTAGCTTTGAAAATGAAATAATAACTAGAACATTTAGGAAAATTTAACGTGCCGGGTAAAATAAACAAACAAATAAATAAATACTAAATTACTGTTTTATGTCGGGTAAGAAAATATGTTTTCATTAAAATTTTAATTATCTCATCTCTTTTGTATATATACCGACTACACAAACTATCAGACCCATCTTTTTTTATAATGCATCATAAAAATTTATTAAGTATAATATTCTAGATGATAGAGAATAAAAACATGATTATTTATATATGTTTGTACTAATACATATAATAATCTTTTGAACATACACTTTCTTTAAATAATGTTATCGGGTAAATGTATAAAATTTTATATGTATCCAACGTACATAAATAAATTTTAGTTTACATTATATACACGTATAAACATATAAATATTATTCAAATATATTATAATGTATATATATTTCATTTCAAATAGAATTGTAAAAATAATTATATATTATCATATATTAATAATAAAATAAATGAATAGTTATTATAATAATATATATAGTTCTTTTAATATTTTTAATTTAACTAGTGGAATTTGCCGTGCTATGCGGCGGGTATTCAATCGTTATCAGTTTGGATCGTCAGGGTACCGGTTCAACACTTGTATAAGTTATAAAAGAAAATAATTTATTTAGAATAATTTTTTTTCAAGTATAAGTAATCATTTTTCACCACCACTACCCTTAATAAAATAATTTGTTCAAAATGAGAAGACAATAAATTATATGGCAAAAGTAGAAAAACTATCAATTTCTCTGGCGTAAGCATATGTTAGCAATAGATATATATAATAATATAAAAGTCATTTTTTTCTAAATATGAAATATTAAGTTAACAACTTAAAGATGTATAGGAAAGTTTTAACTTTGTTCTACTCAAATATATTGAAAAATCTTTTTAATTGTTCCTTTGTATACCAAATGTTATAACATTAACTATATATATAATTTTTTATCGATATAAATAATTAATAGTATCTTCGAACATTATATACTATAAATATTTAATACACTAGTAATAACTAGTGAGATTCACCCGCGCTACGCTGCGGGAATTCGTTCAGTATTGATTTGGTTCTTTATGTCACCAATACTTGCTATAGAGACCAAAAGAGAAGACCTAAAACATAAAGTCATGTGATACCCCCAAACTTATCGACGCGTGTTTTACACCGATTGTCAAAAAAAAGGTAACGGTACGTGTTTATCATTGATGAAAAACCCATAAAAATATCAGTATCACTTTCAATAATTTCGATACTGGTACCCATGTTGGTTGAAATCATTTAGGTTCATCACAATACCATACGACACGGGTGTTCCTACCACTTATGATACCGAAAAATAGTTTATTATAAACATGTGTTTCAAACTAAAAATATATATCTAACCCAACATGATTTTAAATAAAACTTATATCAAAACGCGTCCACCCAAATACACACGCCTTATATTTTGAAACCTATATTAAAATTAATTATAAGATAAAAATAATATGGCTAAAAACCAATTTTCATCACAATTAACCCTAAAAATACAATTTTTTTTCTATCAGTTTTTAAAAGAGAATATATTTTTCTATATCTTTATTATTTATATAAATCTTCTAACCTTATTAATATTAAATTATGAAATGTATGTAGTAAATAGTTCAGAATATGTACATTCCTTAAGAAAAATTCAATTACTTTCATTTTATCGATTAAAATAAAATATTTGTAGAGTTTAACCATTAAACCCTCATATGACTTTTCGTTTTACGTGTGTTCTAAGATTTTAATTTTAATAATAATAATAATATCTTAAATAATCTTTTTACTAAGCAATTTCTTTTCTAATATATAGAAAAATATTATAATTCAAACTAGATCTGATAAGATTAACCAATCTTATATGCATATTTTATATTTTATTTGACCATAAAGACTTTTAGTAGGGTGTATGGATATGATCACAAAATATAATTCCAACAAAGTTGTTTTATTATATGTACGTAATTTAGAATTAGCTTCACCTTCATCTTCTTTTGTAAGTATATACAGGTTGCCATATACATATTTGTTTTACTACAAATTTTAGCTTCCCAATAAAAACATTTTCTGTTAACCAGTGGTAAGTTACAGATAAGATTCACCCCGAATACTTTAATATAGTAAAGTACTTATAAATATAGAAATATAAATAAAATCACGCAACTTTCTCTCGTATATAGGAATATGCTAATTAGGCTCCGATAGAAATATTTAACTTATATTAAATGTTACACAATTGATTTAATTATTTAGCAATATTTTTTATATACATATTATTTCTAACAGATGCAACAACAAAGGGGTATAACCGAAGTTGCTTTTCGTAGTACTATATAATAATATATCTGCCTAGTTAGCCTATGGGTACACTTAATCATATTGGTCACTCATACTATGAACTCAAAATATAAAAATCATAATATAAATATTTAAAATTTATCTACACAGAATAACACATAATTTATTACATTAATTTCCTAGCACAATGTTTAAGTTTTAGATATTAAAAGAACACCTAATGGCTTAAACTAGTGGCTCTGATAGCACCTTCTACACAACCCCCGACCCACCCTAGGTGCGGGAGCCGTGAACCAGTCAAGTGGTACTGGTGTTTATATAATTTGGCAGTGGAAAACTTATTCATCAGGACTGTAGTTAGGAAATACATTATCAGAGTTTCAAAACACCAACTTTTATATTAAACAAATGGGATGAAACCCAAGTTTCAAACACAATACATCTATAGGGATAAACCCTATTTTATAGAAAACATAAACTCCTTTTTATTTAGGTAACTTTTATAGCCACTTTTCTAAGCCTTTAGTGCTCTCCCGCTGGCTTCTATTAGCTTCACTTTAAGTTACCCGAAACGCGTTTAAAAACATTTTATCAGCACGAAATACTGGCGAGTATATCCAAGTTTAATCAAAACAAGTTTTATTTATACTTCACAGGATTGAGGAGTATCCGCATTTAAAATGTTTATATCTACACAATTACTCATTCAATACTGTCAATCCTGACTTGTGGGTCATATTACCCAAGGTCCTGTCACCCAACAGTAACGGTTCCTGTCACATTCCCGTGACTATGGACTAGTAATGTATACAAAACCTCAACATACCGGCAGTAATTGTATAATACATATACTCAATTACTGTTAAGCATAACTAAAACATTTGAGGTTTTGGTAAAATAGTTTGACTCACAAAAAGATTACAAAAAGAGAATGTACTCGCCTGATAATTTTAGGGTCCAACTACAGGCCTCCTGGTATAATCTTGGGCATAACTTCTGAGCGCTTAATAAAATATATAATGCACTCATGTTAAGTATAATAACCCAAGTCATCTTAACCGCACTACCCGTGACAGAACTCCACGTTCGTATACGTTGTTGATTCTAGATCGAGCAGTAGGATAATGATTTAGTGATAAGGGATTAAAACACTTAAAGTAACGCTGAACTTTATTATTATTTAGGATGAATAACTTAAAGAAAAAGAGGTATATATATGAGAGAGAGGAGAGCGAGATCGAGAGGGGCAGAGAAAGAAAGAAATGCATGTTCCTATTTATACTAATATCAAGTCTTGGAGGCTACGCTATGTGTGTACACGTACTCATCAAACTTTCAATGTTTAGTTTTAAATTATTATTATTATTTTATTATATATTATATTTTATTAAGCTGCTCAACTCATTTATCGCTTATAACTTCTAAAATATGACGTTTTATAAAAAATGAATATGCCATTAGAACGAGAATATTTTTATCTACATTTTGACCTAAGTTTTATTAAAAATAGGGTAAGGTCAAATATAATGTATTTTTATTATTATTATTATTTTTAAACAGTTTATGTGTTCGTCCAAATACATCATATTTCTAACAGTTCAACTTACCCTTACTCTACCCGTTTAATAATATAAGTTTCAATAAACTTTATTTTAAATTTTATAAATAAATTTTTTTGGAGATGTTACACTTCCCAAGCTAGCGACCCGGCAACGCTGTCTGGCGGTAAATACCCTACCAACTCGAGGGGAGCGAAGAGCCTGGGGTTGCCAGGATTCGAATCCGCGTCTGTTCAAGACCCTGAACCGGTTTAAAGTGGGTGCCGGTGGCCACTAAGCTACGCCCAAGTGGTTCCACTCCAGAAAGTCTGATAATCCTGTTTTGAATTATCTCTTGAAAAAATAGAATTGCAATCAAAATATAAACAACAAATAATTTTATGCGAAAGAGGTGAAACGGAATTTGCAGGATGAAGTATCTTACATTCTTACCTCCACAAATTTCAACTTAGATTTGAACTTGCAAGATTTCAAGATTTCCATTCAAGACATGTAGACCTGCAATTTCAATATTTATATTCAAGACCTGCAAGATTTCCGTCCTACGACCTGTTTTTCGATTAAGATTTTGATTTCACTACAATTTTGGAATGGAACCCGGCGATTTAAAATTTTGATTTCCACATAATAGATAGTGTATATATAGAAACGATTGTATAGCATCATAGGCATTTAGTTTTGATTGAGAGAATATATCTCAGCCTCTTGTATATATTGCAAAGCTCAACCAATAAAGAAATCACAGAGAATTCTCCTAACTTACGTATCTAACCTCCTTTCGATCCTAACCCTAACCCTACCTCCCCTTACTTCTGATCTCCTTTTTCATCCCATCCTCTATTATGGATAGCAAACTTCATCTTGCTATGACAGTCTCAAACATTAAAAACCTTGTGCCTATAACCCTAGAGGTTGAAGCCGCCCATTACACCACTTGGGCAGAACTTTTCCAGAATTCTTGCAGAGCTTACCATGTCTATGACCATCTGAAACCCAGACAAAAAGTGTCGACTGCTACCTCCTCTGATACTGAAGCGGCTAAGGCTGCTGTGTCTTCTCTTTCTAAAGAAGAAGCTCTTTGGACTCGCCTGGATGCCATTGTCAAGCAATGGATATATGGCACAATATCAACAGACCTTCTTCACACCATTCTTACTCCGGGTCAAACAGCCTACGATGCCTGGACCACCTTGGCTAACCTTTTCCGGGATAACAAGGTGGTCCAGGCATCGTAGGCTGTTTGACCGGAGTAAGAATGGTGTGGAAGATTGTCGGTTGATATTGTGGCATAAATCCATTATTTGGAAAATTTTCCAAACATGTCAACCTACTGTCAACAGGTTAAACTCCCGTCAGATCAATTTACAAGTGTAAATGCTCCTATAGACAACCAACGCCTTGTTTTAGAGCTGCTCACCGGTCTTACCTAAAAGTGTTTATTATGGTACGATAATTCTGAATGTTCTGTATTGATAATCAAACACCCTTTAGATAGGGAAGAATACAACCGTATTTTAGGAATAGATATACATTGAATACAAGATAATATATATCCTAACTCAGTATAAACAAATATATAATATAATATAATCGGGCTAAGACTCCCCCGCAGTTTAAGCGGGTGGTGGACAAACGCTCAAGTTGGACTGAAAAGACTGGAATAGTTGTCTCGATAATTCCTTGGTACACCACCCACCGTCCACGTCCACCACCCACCACCATCGTCCGTGCACCACCACCAGTTTATTTTAGAAGTCTACATACGTTAAAAAACAAACAACCTTCTTCTTGCAGACTGGAGAGGTTTGGTCCACCTCTTCTTCAACAGATGTCTATAGATGTGGTCCGCAGATTGCAGACATTTTCCACTAAAAAAACAAAATGCACCTAAATCTATCTACATGCGCTTTAAGGTGTAGCATGAATCAATTTAATCTAGTCAATAATTGTATGTAGTGGGCCTGATCCGATTTTGTCTAAATCCTTGTGAATATTGATGGGTTAGAGACGTGGTAACTGCCTTGAAATCGGGTGGGGTTTGAAATCGGGTCTATTAGTTCCTGCTAGTTAAGTCTTGATACTGGAATTAGATCTCATACTATACTCAGCAACAAGCTTTGCAAATGAAGATGAATCATCTTCTAGCAACTTCTTTGGAGAGTCATATTCATCAACCAGACCTGCATACACAACAAAAGGCACACATATAAAGACTTCGACTCGACAAACATGTGCTACAGTCAACAACTTTGTGTAACTAACCTTGTTCTATAACCAAAACCATGTCACTATCAAGCACAGAGGTGATACGATGAGCAATCATAATCACAGTAGAGTCCGTAAAGTGTTTCCCTAGCGTTTGTTGAATCATGCCATCAGTTGCAGCGTCCACAGATGCAGTGGCTTCATCAAGTACTAAGACTTTGGTTTTCTTGAGTAGCACGCGACCAAGACACACCAGCTGCCTTTGACCCACACTCCAGTTCTCTCCATTCTCAGTAACTATAACGTTTTATATGAAAATTAATAAGTAAATATCATGCAGCAAGCTGGCAATGTAAAGTGTCAAAATGGGTATTTTAATGAACAAGACCTGGTGAATCAAGCTTCCCTTCCTTACTCCTCACTTCGTCTCCAAGTTGGCACTTATCGAGAGCCTGAAGTAACAAAAAACTGTTAGATTATAACACTACATGCTGTTTGAATGCATAGTTAAACTGAAATTCTGTAATTTAGTTACCTCCCAAATTTTATCATCTGTAAACTCTTCAAGGGGATCCATGTTACTTCGAATAGTTCCTTCAAACATGGTTGGATCTTGTGGAATTATGCTCAATCTTGAACGAAGATCATGAAGTCCGATTGTGGATATGTTAATTCCATCTATCAGAATCTGTCCAGCTGTTGGCTCCACAAGGCGGAAGAGTGTTTGTATCAAAGTCGACTTCCCACTTCCCGTTCTTCCAACAATCCCAGTTTTCCTTCCCCCACTGAAAGTGCATGTAAGGCCTCTCAACACAAGTGGCGTATGTGGTGCATACCGAACCTTTCAAAAGAAAACCATTAGTTTCAATAACAAAACCATACTAAAAGAGTATGATTTAAGTACCTGAAGATGACGTATATCAACTTCTCCTTGTGATGGCCATTGATCATTAGGCCTATTTGATTCTATAACAAGAGGAGGTTCACTCGGGATAGAAGAGTACTGAAATATTCTTTCAACCGAAATAATCTTGTTTTCGAGGTCGGTAAGAGTCCATACTATCCATCCTTGTAAACTACTCAAAGTAAGCCCGTAAGTAGCAGCCACTCCCGCGATACCTTGAGAATATAAAACGAGAAGCTTCTGTCAATCAAGCATTCTTCATTATATTATGCGTGAAGAAAAAACAACTTACTTGGATCAATAGTTCCCTCGGGGATAGAAACCAAGAAAGTTAAAAAGGCAGCAAACGTAAAACAAGACAGCATATCCAAACAAAATCCTAACCATTCCCTAGCTGCAGCAATATGAAACTTTGGCCTTGAAAAATTGTCAATTAGTTTCAGATTCATGTTCTGAAATCTGGTTTGTTGATCAAAACTTCTGATGGTTGTTAACCCTGATATTGTTTCAGCAAAATTTTGTACCACTGGACCTTTACAAACTCCAGCTATCCGTGCCATTTCTCGCGCTGAAGGCAAGTAATATTGTTGTAACCAAATACTTATGCCTGCAACCTGAATAACTATAATGATCGTCTGCCAAGCCGCCTGTGACATAACTGCAATGATGCCAAGAAGTTGTATGACAGCGAATACAAATGATCCCATTTGGTTAGGAACATTCATGTCCACCGCACTTTGGTCTGTAGATGCCTATAATATAAAAGAAAATTACTCCCTTAAATATTGAACAACTAAGATTTGAAACCATAAATTTTATTGAAAAGGGAGTTGTATCTAAAATAATGTATTTTATATGTTATATTGAGAATATATTTGCTAACTCTATTTAGAATCCGTCCGCTTGGAGTAGAGTCAAAGAAAGACATGGGCGACCGGAAAATGGCGAAGTGCATTTTGTGGAAGAGATGAGTGGCTGCCTTATACGCAGCGGTTGCAAGAAGCAAGCCTCTTGCAAGTATGCATAACGCACTTCCAACAGCTAAACCTGCATAAACAATGATCAGGGTTGAGCCTGTAACTGGTGCTTGATCACTTGGTGACCCTGAAGATGCCCAAGCCATCCAGTAATTACTTCCAATCTGTAGTGCTTGGAAGAGAACTTGTGCCAATATTATGAATGGTACTAGTGCGCCTCCGTAAGCTGTTGTTATGTACTTCCAGTAGACTGGGAAACCCACTCTTCCTTTTTCACGTTCTTCTTCTTGAACAAGCTGTGCTTTTGAGCCTGATATACCATTTGCTTCATCGTTTTGACTATCGTTTGTGTTCTTGGAACTATTTGTGTGTTCTTGAACACCTGTTTTTATGGAATCAATGGCTGATAACGCGACTTTGTGCGCGCCTACAAGATCCATAAAGTCGCCTCCTGAATTGAGAATGTCATCGTACTTTCCGGCTTGTGTAATTCTTCCATCTCCCAGAACCTGATTGTGATGTTATATCAAGTGACATGAACTGACTGCTTTATCAATTTGCCATTTTGTCTATAAAAGTATGTTCACATGTAAGAACTATATGAAAGTAAAAGATTTAGATAGCTAACCAGGATGAGATCTGCAGCAGGTAAGAACTCTACTTGATGTGTGATGTAAATCACTGTCTTTGACTCAAGTAATCGCAAGATGCATTCCTGTTATTATACCCTTATATACTTTCAAAACAACGAAAACTTACTGGAACAAAAGCATAAACCAAATTCACTTACCTTGAAAAGATGACTTCCCGTATGAGCATCAACCGCGCTAAATGGATCATCAAAAAGATAAATATCAGCGTCTTGATAAAGAGCCCTTGCGATTTGTATCCTCTGCTTCTGACCTCCGCTCAAATTGATCCCTCTTTCACCGATAACTGTTTGATCACCAAAGGAAAGAACTTCAAGGTCTTTCTTCAAAGAACATGCTTCTAGAACCTTCTCATACCTCTCTCTATCCATCTCCTTGCCAAACAAGATATTATCTTCAATCTTTCCACTTTTTATCCATGGTGATTGAGCTACATACGCCTTTGATCCTTCTACTTTTACGCTTCCTGATATCTTCGAAATCTCCCCCAAAATACAAGAAAGTAAGCTTGACTTCCCCGACCCAACAGTCCCACAAACAGCAACTCGCATACCTTGATTTACTCTAATGTTTATATCTTTCAAAGTTGGGTTAGAAAATGCAGCTAAATCCCATGAAAAACACCCATTAATAATCTCAACAGCAGTGCTAGAACTGCCTTGTGGAACTTTAGTTATAGCATTAGAATCTATGTCCTTGGTACGGAGGAATGTGGCAATGCGATCAAGTGAGACTTTCGTTTGAAAAAACACTGAAACCGACTCGGGAAGAGTGTAAATCGGCTCTTCAAGTATTTTAAACGTTGCAAGTGTAGAAAGTACCTTTCCTGATTCAAGTGGGATGCCAACTAACAAACATGTTGTGAATGTGATCCCAGCTACAACAGTTGGAGCACCCCAGAACAAGAAAGAATTTAAGGACAATGTATACATATACTTCTTCAATGCACCTTCTTCTTCGTCGCGAAGCTTGATGATTTTCGACAAGAACTTCATTTCCCAACCTTGAAGTTTAAGAATCCTCATGTTTTTCAAGATTTCAGATGTTGATTTCATCCTTTTATCTTTGGATTTCATCAAGTCATCTTGAAGCTTTTCCTGTATGTTCCCGAGTGGAAGGTTGGCCAACAACACACAAACTGTAGCGATTAATGAAGCAACTGCGGCTAACCCTAAATTCTTATATAAAAGTGCTAACCCAACTGCTACTTGGACGAGTACTAGCCAAATATCATACCAACCAAAGTTACCTATCCTGTCAGCATCAACTGCCATGAAGTTTATGATTTCACCACTTGAGTTCCCTTGCTTTGACTGACAGAAAATGGTCATGCCCTTTTGGTAAATCACACCAACGATGGCGGACCTGGCTCTAGTTCCGGCCTGTTGGAGCTTGAACCACCAATGCCGTTGTGCCAAACAGCCAACAACCTTGGAAACAAAAAATACGGCCACCAAAACAAAACCTTGGTTTTTATAATCTCGGTGTCCATTCAGATATTGAACGAACGAGTCTATGAGGTAAGGACCAACAAAAGTAGACAGCGCATACACTAAAGCAAGCAATCCTGTGATCACGACCTCTTTCCACACGATGTAGAGCAAGGCTTTCGCGAGACCAAATGTAGTGATTTGATTATCCCCATTGCTTAAGGACTCTACTTTATTCAACAAAACAGGAAACACTTCTCTCACACTATCAATATTTGCAAGATGAGGAATATCTTCAAGGTCTAATGGCTTTTTGTTGCCTTTTGCAATCACAGAATTCGTCCAAGAAAATGTCAACCGGCTAAAGAAACTTGCACTTTCATAAGTTGATGCAAGTTCACCTCTAGAGACACCACAATCCAAAAGGGGGTCTTCAAGATTATGATTTTGAGACTCTTCCTCTGCTTTGTATGACAACCCCACAAAACAAAGAAACAAACCGATGAAACTAGACACCGAATCAGAGACAAAGAACATAGAAACTGAATCATGGGTTCTTTCGTAGTAGACATAGTCTACCACAAGGGAATAACAAGAAACCAAAAAGAAAAAAACCCACCAAAACCTTAAAACAAAAGGGTATTTCCTAGATTCTGTCAGCGAATTCGAAATAAGTGTGGGCAAATAAACCGAAACTAATGACCAAATAAGTGTTCCAAGAACAGAATACGAAATGGTTACAATCTTTTCATCAGTCCAGCCGTTGTTTCTATACCAATAAAAAGTGTTCAAGAAACACAAAACAAGATTGAAGAGTGAAAGAACAAGAGAGCAAAATAGAGTTTGTTTGTAAAACAAACACCCATGACTCTGTTTCGGAACCAAAGTTTGATCAATCTTGAATCTTTTGGAAGCCCAAGAGATTATTATGAAGAACAAGAACACAAACTGTATGGAAGCAACACACCCATGTAAGAGAACTGGGTTTAACAAGAAATCAGTAGCAGGATTCATGGGAGAATCACAGTTGAAAGATGTTCTTGTGTTTGGGTGTTGTTGAGGTCACCACTCACTAACAGTGGCTCGTGAAGCACTGAGTGGGGACCAAGTGGCGTATAAAGTCAAACATGGTTCTAAAATAATGTGGTCACCAGGAATTACGTGGTGATCAAGAATATGGGAGATATTAATAATATTATATTATATATATATATAAATTAAAACTTAGCTTCATGAACTTTTTTGACTTTTGGGTTTTTGACACAATTCTTTTGTTAATTTGGGTTTTACCACTGGACAAATTTAGTTAACAATTGTCGCCTCTTGCTTCTCCGTGAAACTTTCCCCACTTCCCACCTCTTTGGTTCCTTATGCCACCTCCTTCTATACCCGATTCAGTGGTCGATTTTAGAAATGGTGACACATCTGATACATGATGTTTATCTTTTTGACTTTATCGTTGTTTTTTCTCAAACCTAACCCTAATATCTTAATCCACGTTTTTAATTGAAAATCCTCAATTTCTGAATCAATTTGATACTTTATTGAATTGTATTTAATATTTACGGTCTCTTGATTATTGTATTAGCGGGTTTTGCGGAAATTGAGAATCGAAGAAGTTACGTTTTAGGAAATAAGCGACTGTAACGAATCAAACTGATACCGGCCAAACAACATTGATACCAGTACCCGCATTCATGTTATGGTTTTCAATCGAAGTAAACCACGTATCGACATCCTTTGTTGCTATATGACTGTTGGTATCATACCAGTATTGTAAAAACCAAACCAATAACAAACCGAAGCAATACTGACTGAACACCCGCTGCGAAGCGTGGGAGATTCCCACTAGTTTTGTAAATGAAAATCTAATAATGTTATAATATATTGCCCAAAAGGCGACGTGGTAAAATATCTGGCTCGGGCATAACGTTTTGAGACTCCAACTAGCGATCTCCTTAGAGAAAGTCACCGGGTACCACTAGAGCAGTGCCCCATTGGCTAATTAATTTAATAAAAAAATATAAATTGTAAAAGGCTTTAGAAAATAAAGTTGATGATCATTCATTCTATAAAGTAAATGAATTTGATTAAATTATAAAGAGTAAATTACAAGTTTTGTCCTATATGTTTATACCAAATTAAAGGCACTGTCCTTTTTTTTCAAAAGTTTACAGGCGGTGTCCTTAACCTTTCAAAATATTGCACGTTTTGTTTTTAGGCCAAACCCAGTTAGATTTTTTTGGTTAAATCTGGTCATGTCATTAGCACATGAGGACATATTTGTCTATTCACGTTCCCAAGGGCTATTTTGTAAAGAACTTTTATTCAGGGACTATTTTGTACGAAACTTAAAAATAAAAAATATATAAACTCTCTCTCTCTGAGATGTCGGAACCTTGCTTAACAAAATATGTCCTATCACCCAGCTTAAATCAAAGAATCAACATGTTAGCCTCCCCATTTATGCAGCTTCCAGTTGACCCTCAAAACTCTTAACCCCCAATACTTGACAATTGACCAAAAAAGTGAACTTAATTTCACAGCTTCACTATTTGTAGAAAATCAACATCTAATCAAACCAAATAAATATATTCAAATCCTAAACAAGATCGTTTTGTAATTATAATTATAAATCTCTAATTCATGAACCAATCAACATCCGCCAGCACACATTATATCAAACGAGTGAGGTTTTATCGGCTTCCTAGTGAAGGGAAATTGTGAAGCAGAGGCCTTAAAAGTGAAAGAGGAAGATGAAGAAAAGAGGCGTGAAGCAGCAGCAATGGAGGAAGAGGTGAGGAGAGGCAGCAATAGCAGCCTCGTTGATCTCATTCTCCTTCAATTCTTCTCCTCCGGTGATGGTTAACTTATCCGGCGACCAATCGGAGTATGAATATTTATCTGGCAATCGATTCGTTTAAGTTGGATTCTCCTCTGCCGACGGTTATCTCTTGGCTTCTGTTTCTGTGTGTGTGAAAGAGTGGGGTTGGAATTTGGGTGGTGCTGGTCGGTAGGTATTGACGGTGGTGGTGGCTGATGGTAACAGGGGTGGGTTGTGGTGCTGAACTGTTGATGGTGGGCGGCGGAGAGGTGGAGCATCTGGTTAGAGTGAGGGGTGACCGGTGGTGGTGCTCTATAGGTTATAGGTTAGAGAGAGAGTGTGTAGGTTTGAGAGTCAGAGAAGAGAGGGAGAGAGTACAAGTTTTTTTAAATTATATTTATCTTTCATTCTATTAAGTAATAGTCTTTAGACATTAAACATTTACACATAGCCTCTAGAAAGATAAATAGACAAATATGCCCTCATGTGCAATGCACATGATCATGTTTAATCAAAACATTTAACTGGGTTTGGTCTAAAGGATATAACGTGTAAGATTTTTAAAGGTTAAGGACACCGCCTGTAAACTTTTGGTAAAAAGGACAGCGACTGCAATTTGATGTAAATATAAATGACAAAACTTGTAATTTACTCAATTATAAATATGCAAGACATCTCGATTGTAATGACCAACAATGAACATTTGTCCTTCAATGGCTTTATTGGGGGCTGTCACGGTCACGGGTTGATAGAAAAGATTTTACCACTGAATAGTCACAACATATTTCATGTGCTTTCTTTAGAGATGAATGATATTTCTGAAAAAAATGCCCATGGGATTGAAATTAGTAGATTTATCACCGTGCTTTCTAGTGCTACTAAAATATACGTAGTTGGATTTGGACTTCTGCATCATTCCATAGAGGTGTATTATTCTAGTTTGAGGTGTTCTTGTAAGAGCATTAAAGTAAATAAGAGAGAATTCTAAAGGAAAAGTTATAATGTCAGAATAATTCAAAACATTACATGGTGTTTCACTCTATAGGGTTTCAAAATTTGATAGGTTTCTCAAATTTTCGAAATTACAAACTGAAATCGAACATAGAAATAGACGCGTAAATTGATTCGATCAGTTACTTGTTGCAGCCCAATTAACACCTTGGTAAAACGGCCAGGATGGGTTGGGTGGCGGGTCAATTAATAAAAAGGATTGTTTTGGTTCGTGTCGGAATGGGTTTCGGTTCAAACGGGCCCGGGTCAGAATTGGTTTCAGGTCAGGTCGAGTTGGTTTAAAAATGTTTTTTTATGAAAAAAAAAGAATCATTGTAACAGTTAGGGGGTAATCCTGGCCCAAAAGATAAAGATTAAAAAAAAAGAACGGATAATTTGTATGTATGAGATCATTATTATTCTACATAATCTTAAGACTATACGGTGTAGAGGGGCATGAAAATGGAACGTTCTGCAACATGTGGACGTCAACATCGTCAAAAAATAATTATTATGGTTTCATTATGTAGCTTCTTATATGCAACTTCAAGTGTTAGATGGTTTATTTCATATTTTCAGTTTTCAAGGTCAACACCTTTAGTCCCTAGACCTTGTAACTTAATTTAACTAACAACTTAACTTAGTTATTGATTTTACTTTTTAACAAAGCTAACTATAATTATATATATATATAGGAGAAGGATCCGTTATGAATCATCCTTTATTGCGAGAGCCAGTGTGAACACCTAAAAAATCTAAAAACCACCCAAATTTTTTTTAAACATTTTTTACAAAAAGAAATCGCTAATTTTTGTCAAAAAAAAAAACTTTCTTGGTGACGAAAAGTAACGATTTTTCTTAAATAATGTTTGAATAAAAATTTAAGTGATTTTTAGATTTTTTAGGGGTGTAGTTATTAGCATTTAGCTTGGGGGTTAGGTTTTTTTAGGTTTTTGGGGAGTACGGGGGTTAGGTTTTTTGTGGTAATGTAGTGGGTTACTTTTGTGTTCACATTGGTTCTCACAATAAAAGTGGTTCTTGCACGAACCTTACCCTTAATATAAATATATATGGGGATGGGTAAAATGAGAACAACCTTGAGTTGTGAGAACCGTAGGAACTAATATAAGCCATTGATCAAAAGTGTTTTAATGGATGAGATTAAAAGAAAATAAAGTAGTTGTAATCATTGTGCTTTAATTAATGAGTTTTGTTTTTAGTGAGATAAGGGTAAATTTGTATTTTTACTAATCTGTTTAATAATTGGTAATTAAATTGTGATATTAGTTGATGATTAATTAATGTTTGTGATTAAGTTAATGTGATTTAATTAATGTTATTTTTGAATCATGCAGTAAGAAAATTATTTAACGTAGGTGTTCAAACTTTTTTTGCGCGCCGGTTTTATACATTTTTACGCGCGGGTTCAGACTTTTTTTACGCGCGGGTTCTAACTTTTATTATGCTTGGTTTTAAACTTTTTACACGCCGATTACATTTTTTTCGCGCGGTTTTAAACTTTCTTTCGCGTCGGTTTTAAACTATTTTTACGCGCCGGTTTAGATATTCTTTTACGTGTCGGTTTAGAACTTTTTTACGCGCGGTTTTAAACTTTTTAACGTGCCGGTTTAAAATTCTCTTTGCGCGCCTGTTTTAAACTTTTTTTACGCGCGGTTTTAAACTTTTTTACGCGCATGTTAAACTTTTTTTACGCGCCGTTTTAGAAACTTTTTTTACGCGCGGTTTTAAACTTTTTTTACGCATCGGTTTTAAACTTTTTTTAAGCGCCTGTTTTAAACTTTTTTCACGCGCCGTTTTTCAACTTTTTTACGCGCGGTTTTAAACTATTTTTACACGATGGTTTAAAACTTTTTTTACACGACGGTTTAGAACTTTTTTACACGCCGGTTTTAAAGTTTTTTTACGCGCGGTTTTAAATTTTTACGCGCCGGTACAAAAAAAATTTTACCCGTGATTTTAAACTTTCTTTACGCGCGAGTTTAAACTTTTTTTACACGTGGTTTTAAACTTTAAAATATTTTTTTCTTACAAAAAAACAATTTATTACGGGTTTAACTTTCTTACAAAAAACAAAAAATATTTTACGCTAAATAAAAATATTTTATTTTTACAAAAAACCTTTTTACAAAAACCTTTTTACAATTTTTTTTTCAAAAACCTTTTTACAAAATTTTTTTTACACGAAACATATTTTTACGCCACCGACACCCCGATTTCGAGTTTACGAAATTTAAGAATCTTACCAAACGAACTCATCTTAAAAATCACGACTCAATATATTTCATGTTGAATCTTTCTGTATAATAAAGGAAATGTTACTAATCGTAGGTGGCAACTTCTCAAGCCTCCCATTTGTGTAATTATCTTAGATTTTTCTTTTTTTAATTAAAAGCCAAAGTCAGGTCTGCTTTTCAATTAAGAGAGAGAAAGTTGGATGTTGAAATGGGTGGGACATATGAAAAACTCAAAAATCAAAATGCTTGGGCGGGATTTCAAAAAACTCAAAATCAATCATAAAGCGTATACTGTACATTCATATCTGCTTTCCATTTTTCAAACCCTATTCGTTTGCCCTCAGAAAAACCCAATTCACTCCTTTCTCACTCTAAAACCCCTAATTTCTTCTCTCTCAAACTCATCACCCACCGATTCATCCAGAAATTGATACGTACGTTTAGGAATTTCGTGTTTCCACCATGTATCGTTGGTGTAATTGGATCGATCTAAGCGGTTACCAGGTACGAATTTGACTCACTGAGAGTTGTTTATGTTTAGGTTAGGAAATTGTTTTGATTAAGTTAGGGTTTAATTCTGTTTAGAAGTTAGAGGATCTTAGGGATTCGTTCTGATTTTACTACGATCATCAGGTAATTACAACTTGAATTCGATTCTGGTATAAGTGCATGATTGATCTTGATTCAAGGCATCTTATTTGAAGGTATGGTTTTTTACATCGAACAATCACAGTGGCGTCTTCTGAAGCGTTTAGAATCCTTCCAAGCTTCTTCATCAGCGAACTAATTCTTCACAACAATGTCTTAAACATCAGCCCTACGTCTGTAATTTATCCCCAATTTTAAGGTACTCGTCATGAAATTAGTCTCTACAAATCGAAATGAAAAAATGTAAAATTTTTTAATGGTTAATTTCCCATTTTGAAATTTGCAGCCTATGTCATGGGATGCCTCATTCGAGGAGTAATTATTATCCAATTGTGGCTATACAGATGGGAACCAGTTATGAAGAATGCCCTAACGCTTTCCATGCAGGTTGAACTTTATCTATTCATTACAATAATATTGCATTCTTATTCAATCCAGTTTATATTCTTATCTTATATTCTTTAGGTTGCGCTTTCTTATTTGTGAATGTCAGCTCAAATATATCTTCTTCTTTTTTTCAAATGGTCTTTGCAAAAAGAAAATTATTTGACCCATTTGAGATAAGTGACAACCCAATTTTTTTTTAATCTAAAAACTATAGACGAAATGAGCTTCACTGTGCACTTACTGAACAGTTTGGGATCAATGTTGTATTTATCACATCAAAGGATAATTTTGTAATATAGTGTAATCTTTATTGAATTTTATTAATTTTTATTATTAATATTAAATATAGTTGTTAAATATACTATGGTACCCTAAAAATCGTTACTTTAGTGTCTTCTTCTGTATTTTAGCGAATACATGGTTGGCTTGCATCATGGTCAGAGGCACAAAATTTTTCCAGGAAGGGTGGTAAACAATATCTCAATATCCAAAAAAAAACTTCGAAAGTGCCATGTGAATTCCATCGGACCCCTCAGTTTAGTGTGTCTCTGCCACAAGCTTGCAAATGTTCATAAAATCACTGATGGAAATGAATAGATTTTTAATCCGATATAATATGTGGGCTATTTAGGAGAGTGGGTACCATGTCGTTGATACATGGGGGTTTTGAGATATCAGCTGAAACCGCCAGCTATAAAATAATAGCGTTGGATTACTACAGAGATTAAACAGTCTAGATTACACCTTGGTAGATAAGTTATTTAATTTCAACGGTCTTCTATTATGACCCATCTTTACAAGCATATATCTTCTATTTCTATTATGACCCATCTTTACAAGCATAAATCGCATGTTTGACATGTTAGAATTTGCATTATGTTTTTTTATACAAGAACACTTAAAATCTCATTTGAGATTAGCCAAAAGAAATCCTTATTAGTAGATCTTGTAATCACTTTTATTGTTCAATTAATCATATTTATTATATAAAATTCGCCACTTGCCCATTTGTAAAACTTGCTTCAGGTTTCCTTATTTGCAGGGAAATTAGTGCAGATAACTATGATGCAAAAGTTTGATGTAGAAAACTCAGCTAGAAGAAAAGGCTAATCCCGATAGAAGTGCGAAGGGTACCGTAATTGAAGCAGGTCTTCATAAATCAAATGGACCCGTAGCTACTTTTATTGTGCAAAATGGCACACTTAAAAAGGGAGATGTGGTTGTCTGTGGTGAAGCCTTTGAGAAGGTTGGTAAAATAAACAAAAGTTGATTCAAGAAAACTCTATTTTAAAAATCCCGACTTTAGAACATTTGCACTTTGAATCTTTGATTAGGTTCATCTTTGTTTGATGGCTCAAAAGCTAAGTTTTACATTTTCAGGTCCGAGCTTTATTTCATGTTGCTGGAAAGCGGGTTGATGATGTTGGGCCGGCAATACCAGTATAGGTAAAGTTAGCTCAAAATTATTTGGTTCTTGTCCATTACAACACATTAATAAAAATTACACATGCAACCCGACCCGTTTGACTCGCTTTAACCCATACCCATTTGTCCTGGCTCAACCCACCCCATTTGACCCATTAGAAATTGATATGTCCCTAACCCGATCCTATTTGTGTTGTCAAAATGAAGGGTTTTAACTTAATCCATTTGACCCTTGTCGGAATGAGCCCATTTGACCATTTTCAACCCAAACTTGTTTGATCTATTCAAGAATGACCCGTTTAAACCTGAATCTATTAGACTCATTCATGATTCAAATAATGGTTCATTTCAACCCGAATCTTTTTTACCCATAAAAATTTACCTTTTTCAACTCACCTCTGACCCGTGTAGAAATGCATATTTTGCAAGGTGATCGGATTAAACAATGTCCCATTTGCGAGTGACAAATTTGAGGTAGTTGACTCACTTGATATTGCACGAGAAAGGGCAAAAGAACATGCAATATCATTATGTGATGAACGTATACTAGCCAAAGCTGGACATGGTAGAATTACGCTGGTGTGTTTGCGAATGCGCAATGATGCAATGTTTAATTGGGTGCGGTGTCATTCGAAGGCGGTTGAAGAAACAAAGGTAGTTAGTGAAGATTACGAGCTCTTATTCCCTACTTAACGGTACTGTATGTCTTTCTAAATAGAGGAGATGTGAATCCACATGCTCAAGAGGTTTTATTTCTTTTTATTATGGTCACTTGGTTTTTAAATTTTTTTGAAGCACTGTATATATGCTGACTATAAGCAACTCACTCTTCTGGCAGCCATCAACAGAAGCTGCAGCAAGTACACTGGTCTCTATTATGGTGGACCATATGTTTTTTGCATTAAGGATATTGGTTAGTCAATTCTTACAATCTATGTAGCCCATCTTTTGGTTTGAGGATTTTTCTTCTCTATCAGATAATTTTACATATTACATAGTAATGGTGGGGCTTTTAATTATGTGTTCGCTGGATATAATATAGAGGTGGCAAAATGGGAAGGTTGGCCGGTTGGGTAATGGGTCAAAACACGTTGCGTGGCTGGTTTTTTGGTGAAAAAAAAGGTGTAAAATGAAGATGGTGATGATTTGTTTTTATTGAAAAACATGGACGTACGATATAAATTTTTTTTATTAATATTATTGATATTGATTTGTTTGGCCGCTGCAGATCTTCTTGAAGTAATTGATGCTTTCACCGATGAGAGGCTGGCCGTAGCGCCCGGGAATGGTTGGTTTTTTAGTGAAAGAAAATGGTGCAAAATGAAGATGGTGATGAGGGGAAAAAGTGTTGAAGAAGTTAGTAGAAGGGTGTCAATTGTTGATGAAGAACAGCTGAGGTGTTTATTGACGAGAGTGTGTGCATGTATTGGATGAATGTGAGCGTATATATAGTGTGTTTATGCAAGTATATGTCTGAAGCCTGATGTGGTTATGAGGGAGAACATGGCATATTGGTGTAGTATAAAATTGAAAGAAAGGACAATACTGAGACTAAAAGGAAGCCAAATTAAGTTAAGGGGTGATTCTATGATAAATATGTTGGCAACTTGTGTTTTTTAGGGTAAAGGTTCAAATAACAAGTTATTTAGTTGCTGTGGGAAATGAGTCTTGTCTGTAGGGTAGACTTGGTATTTGGAAGATAAGCAGAGATCGACAATCGTAGTTCAAGTAACAACATATAGCAGCAACCCTATCACCGTGAAATTTGAGATTTATTTACCGAATTGCTTGGTTTAAAAGCGCGTCGAGAAGGATCGTGAAACCACATCCGCACCTTGAGACAGTGATCCATGTATGTATGGGTCAAAGTTGGTTAAACTTGAAAGTTATGGTCTGTAGAGGCTGTTGACATGTAAAAGTGATACTATACCCGGTGTTTATATATTTATTACAGTTAGTGAAGGTTTTCTTTTTTATTTTGTAATATTTTGTTTGGTATAATAGTGATACTATTATTTATGCTTTCTACTAAGATCTATTTTTATTACATAAGCAGCCTGCAACACGCGGGCATACCCACTAGCATGAAGAGCTACCAGGTTATAAATCATACAAAAAAAATACTTTTATAGATGTATATTTTTTTAAGACAACCCATAATCCGTGAAGATCACGGGTATATAACCTAGTTTTAAATAAAAGAGAGAAAAGATGTGACATGTTGACTTTTAAATAGAAGAGAGAGAAAAGATGTGACATGAGAAGTAAAAGACTAAAATAACCTTTTAATTTAATTTGGTATGGGTGATGTGTAAATATGCTATTGGATGATAGGAGTTCTCATGGTTTTTCATAACTGGGATTGGTTCTCTCTTGAACCGAATCCATATATATATATATATTAATAAGCGACACGCTTTTGAACCCAAAATTAATTACATCAATTAAAAAAATAAATGACATATTACAAATAATAAATAAAGGCAAAAGAAATAACAAAATTTCATCTTCAATCTGGTTTACAAAAGAAGTCAAGAGAGATTCAAGTTCAAAAGAAAGAGCGAGTTATTTACAACTAAGAAATTATTTATTCATGTATATTGAGAGCTTATTGATTTGTAGTTGTGAGGGATTAGTAAGGAGCATCATTAAGCTTGTTTAAGGATTAGAGAAAGTGATGATCACTACAACTTGAGATTAGCGAGATGTAGAAGGTGATCATTTCCTTGGAAAGAGTAAAACATTTGTACAAGGTGATCATTATCTTAGCTTAGTGAGATGATTGTGTAACGGGTTCCCTACAACCGGATTAAGAGATATGATTAGTGGAGAAACTCTCGATTGGAGGATCAAGATCATGACGTATAGAGATTAGTTAACATTTCTTGAACCTCTACAAATCTATTGTTTACAAGTGTATTGTTGGGCTGAAACAAGTATATATTTACTTTGAATTAGGGGGTGCTAAAGGGGTCGTGAACACGGGTTCAATTCGATCTGAACCCAAAAATTTTAGACGAACACAACCTGAAAATTGTGTCATGAACCCAATACAACTCAAATATTCTTGGGTTGATCCAAACACGACCCGTTTAACCTGAAATTTTTAATTTTATTTTTTAAATTATATTACATACTAAAATACAATATAACTTCTATAATAAAGGCTATTCTAGTAATTTTCAAGTTCGAACCACGTGTCTGTTTGTTTGCCATGTTGAGCCACCATCCAACAACTGATCACCAATTCCCTCACATTATTATTTACATCTTAGTGATTTCTATTATACTATGCGCCACGGGCTCCATTAGGTTTATAGGGTTACTAATAATTCCTATATATTGTAACCTACTCATTTAATAATAAGCAATCAGTTTTACTATTAACATGGTAGCAGAGCCAGCCTAGGCTCTATATCATTTCCGCCACACCAACACAAATAACCAAATCCTAGCCGCCACCACTTGAGAAAAACCCTAGACAGGGCGGTGTGCTGTCACTGCTGCTGCCGCCCTGTCCAGCCGTTGTTCCTTTCCGTTTCTTCTTTTTTTTTCGCAGTTTCGTGTTCAAATAAAGCTTCGTCTTCGGTTCTAGATTCACTAGTGTTCTTATTGTCTCTTACCAAACAGATGATGCTACGACTCATCTTGTTGATTTCGCGTCTCCTTCAAGTCGCCCCTTGCTGTCGTGTCGTCGCTGCTCATTAGACTACGGTCTCCCGTCGTGCCGCCTACAGGATTACGATCCGTCGTTGTGCCGCTACCTATCACACCCCAAATTTCCAACCACATCCCGGTGGGCCCGGGTGGGGCGTATCGTGATGTAAGATTGGTGTCGTCATAGTCAAACAACACAAATAACACAGCGGAAGTCTTGGATTTAAAATATTATTACAAAGGTAAATGTCAAAGTTCAATATAATAATAATACAGACGTTTGTAACAAGATCCACATGTGGATCAAAAAATGTACAAGGCGATTATATAATCAGACTCTAGGCTTCAATGCAAGGAGTTGCAAATTCCTATTAAGCATTTACCGAGCAGCTTTCAGCCTATTTACGTACTTTGCAACCTGCGCTTAGTCTTTTAAAAATACGTTAGTTTTCACTGGTAAATACATATAACCGACACATATTGACAATATTTCAAAATTGTTTTAAGTGCACAAGGCACATGATTTTTTTATAAATAACTTGGGACAATTCAAAATGATCTTATATACAGTTTTACAAGTCTGTCAATACATATAGGGTGTGGTGCAGAAACTGAATAACATGATTAACCGATACACCACTTTAACCCACAAAGGGGTATACCCAATGATGTACTGCAAAGTACAAATGTTTATAATGTATATTTTGGTCAGTTTTTAGGTAGTTTGAGTCTAGTTTCGGTTAGAATTTCAATACTGCTGACGTTAAGCTGTGATTCCAGGTCCCGTTGCTGAAAGTGATGAAAAACGAGTTAAACGAGCAGTTTGGAAGGAAAACAGAATTCGTATGCGAGTCGGAAAGCTGAACGAACAAAGAAAAATAAAACTGCAGATAGGGGGCGCCGCCATACACGACGCCCTAGGGCTATACCCGTCGCGTAGCGCGACGGGGTCAAATTTGTAGAAAAATGGTTTGGTTGTTAGGGTTTAATGAGAGTTTGGATAGGTATAAAAACCAAGCTACCTCCAAGGAGAAAAGGTTACGAAATTGTGAAGTCCAAAAGCTTAATTTGGAGGTTGAAGTCTGCGTTTGAAGAGCTTGAATCACGGGAATCATTCGTTCGAGTTCGGCTTTGAAGATTGAAGACTTGCACGGGTTTTGAGTTCCTTGTTTGTTTGATTTCTCTCTTTCCGAAACATGTAACCATGAATTCTTGTTTGAAAAACCTTGTTTTACTTTCATTGATTAATATGCTTGGCTAATCGCTTAAACTGCCTAGACTATGATAAATGGATTTGAACAAAGTTTGAACCTTTTTAGTTAACTGCATGTATTTTATGGATTAATTGTGTTTTGTAAGAAGTTAGGTTGATTTATTTGGTGTGCATGCGTACTTTAATTTGGTTAATTGTTATCGATTGCTTCGTGTGAATCTAGGTGGTTGTCTGCTACGGAATAGGTTCATGCTAGATCTTTGACCTAGTGTATTTGACCCTATAGGGTGAATTGGCCAATAAACCTTAGAAGTGATAGTTGATAATTTGCTAGATTTCAGTATTCTACTAGTCCTTATAGCTGGAAGGTGCAGGGCTATTGATAGGTCTTACTCGGCGAATTGCTTTAGACAGTCTTTGGAAAAAGTCGTGCCTTAGTTGCCCCGTCGGTTTATTAGTCTCTCAAGTCAAGTCAAGATACTCAAACTACCCTAGATCTATAATTGGAAAAGAGTAGGTCAATGTTAGGGTACTTACACAATAATTAAATAACCGGAAGGAAGTTTAATAACCGGTAGGATTAACGGCCTAGGTAGTGCCATAAGTTTCACCTCGAGAAGGGTTGAGGGCTTAGTTGGTGTCTTAATAGGTTTAGTATCACAAGATCCCGGTTCCATAAAACATGCGGTTAACTTAATTGGTAAATTCTTAAAATCAATCCAAGATTCTAGTCTAGGTAGTCTTCATCATCATCTGAGAACAGTCTTCATATTAGTTCGTATTCGCATAGTTCTAGTTAATAATTAGTTTGATAAATTTCCTTAGATTTTCAGTAACCCCCCCCCCAAACAATGAAACAGTTTGAGTCGTGTCTGTTAGAGTCTATTAGAGTTTAGTAACGTAATTAGTAGAGTCTTGTGGGTTCGATATCCGGACTTGCTTAGGTTGTACTACATTGATCGGTACACTTGTCGGTTGTGTGGTTTAGGTCGAGTCTAGATTTATTGCTTTTAAGTATCTAGCTTAGAGAGTCTAATTTAGTTAATTTTAGTAGTCTGTTTAGCACACATCAAGTTTTTGGCGCCGTTGCCGGGGACTCTTGGCAATTACGTTCATTAGCTTTGATAGACTTAATTGACATATACGTGCTACATGTTTTATTTTGTTTTGAGTCTTTTATTTTAATTTTGAGTCCTAGTAACTAGTGTCTGTTCTCTCATTGTAGGTTCTTGCTTGTCGTGGATGCCACATTTACGCTCGCACGGACCGCCGCCGAAGCCACCAGTCAAGGCATCATCATCTCAAGTGGGCCAAGGCCCACAGGTTAGTATTTCATCTTCTTCTCTCTCTAATTTCCCAAATATCGATACCACCCCGTTGACCACCCCATTTTCATCCCCCATTCACCTAAAGTTTCTCCACCCGATAGTCCACTTGATAGTCCCACTTCTAGCACCTCAGTCCAAATAAACTCAGAACCAATGGCCAATCGAAGACAGACCGTCCATCAACAAGCCACCCGAGGCTTCACCGGTCTCACTTCACCCATTACCGTCCCACCCATAGTAAACGATAACTCATGGCATATTCCATCATATGTCATGCAAGCCATCACCAATAACATCCATTTCCACGGCCGCGAGGACGAGGATGCACCCGCCCACGTAAACTGTTTCTCTCGTATGCTCGCCACATTAGCCTTCAAGGAGCCCCAAACGATGCCGCATATTTACAGTTCTTCCCCTTTTCACTTGCCGGTCGTGCGTCTACTTGGTTGGATTCTCAACCAACCGGTATTTTTACCACTTGGGAGGGCCTCCGTTAAGCCTTTCTAAACAAATACTTCCCACCCGCTAAAGCCTCACGTCTTCGCGATTAGGTTCACTCATTCTACATGGAGCCCGACGACCCTATTACCTTGCTTAGGAGCGTTTTCAAAACCTTGTCGCTCGTTGCTCCCAGCATGGTCTTTCTGATTGGGCCCTTTGTGAGAAATTTTATAACGGTCTTACCCAAGATACTCGCGATCGTTTTAATACGAACGCGGGAGGTCATATGATGGGGTTTCTTATTGTTCCTGAGTGTTTAGAGCATTTCGAGAGCTTTGCCCAATCTCAATCCCAGTCGCGATCTGATTGGCGGTATCCTAGTGGAAATTCAAATACCACTACTAGTGCACCCACTCGTGGGGTGAACCATGTCACTATGGATCCTAGTATAGCCTCGTGTTGGAATACGTCACCAGAGAGCTCAAGGAGATTAAGGCAAAAGTTGATAAGTGTGAGTTTTGTCTAGGGGGTCACGATACGAATGTGTGCCCATTTTTAGTTGGTGAGGAGCAGGTTGATTTCGTGGGAGGGGGTCAAGGTAGAGATCAATCTAGTGGGTTTGGTAGTAATTTTAATTCGGGTTGGTGTAATAATAATAAGTTTAGTAATAATAATAACTTTCGTTCCACTAGTAACCCCCCTGGTTTCCAATTAGCTCAAAATCCAAACAAGGGGCAGCGTTCATTCTTTGGTGGGGGTTCAAATGGGCAGTTCAATAAGGGGTTCAATGGTCAGGTCTGGGATGGGGGTTCAAATAGTCTGGTTCCACCAGTTCAGGGTTCAAATAGTGATGTAGGGGGTAGTCTTGAGAGGATAGAGGCTATGATGAGCCAGTTAGTCGTTAAGGACCAAACCACCCAAAAGGTCCTCGTCGAACACGACCTTATGCTTAAGAACCACCAATCCTCATTCCAAGACCTTCAAAGAGTCGTAGGCGACATGTCTAGAAAGCTTGAGGATAGGTTACCCGGTTAGTTTGCGGGTAACACCCAACAAAACCCTGACGCCAGGCCAAAGCCATTACCACTCATAGTGGCAAAACCGTAGGGAACCTGAGAGTTGAGGAGAGAGTAGTAGAAGAGGATGAGGCGATTGTAGATGAAGAGATCGAGATGGAGGCTCCCGCCAAAGTGCAACCGAGGCTAGACCCAGCAAGTACCGCATAGACCGGTGAGCCCCATGGAGAGAAGAGAGTAGAGAAACCACCCGTAGACATTAGACCATCTCCACTCGTAGATCATTCACGAGTCCCGTTTCCTACACGTCTTAGAAACCAAAAGTACTCCAAGAATACGGCTAATTCTTAGATATCTTTAAGCAATTGAAGATTAATCTACCCTTCATTGAGGCACTCCAATCCATGCCCAAGTACGCCAAGTTCTTAAAAGATCTTCCTAGAAACAAGGAGAAGTTGGGGGAGTTGTCGAATGTTCCATTAAACGGAGGGTGTTCCGCAGTTGTTCTGATAAGCTTCCAGAGAAACTCACTGATCCCGGCGTTTTCACCATCCCATGTTTATTCGGTAGCTCTGTTGTTAAGTCTCACCTAGGCGCGCGCCTATGCCCACTTTTCAGGCTCATCCCAGCCTTCTCGCTTCGCTTCAAAAGCCCCACTTGCAGGCTCTCAGGCGCATTTTCAGGCCAAATTCCAATGAAATTCTAGTAAAAAATCATTTGAATAGGTTTAAACATGTTTAAAACAATTATAAGAACCCTAAACAAGCCTGGAAACAACCTAAGACAACTTAAATTAGCCCTAAAGAAGCCAAAAACATGTCTGAAATCCCTAAAAATTGTATTTTTATACTAAACGACTCGCTTAAAAAAGCCCCCACTTTTTAAGCGCCTTGCATTTAGGCCCAAGGCTCCCCCTTTGCACCTTGAGTACGCCTTGCGCCTTTGACAACTATGTTCTGTAGTGACACTAACACTCGAGCCTTAGCCGACTTAGGTGCCAGCATCAACTTGATGCCCTTCTCTCTCTACGAGAAGCTAGACCTAAGTAAACTTTCACCTACCCGTATGACATTATCTTTAGCCAATCGGTCCGTGAAATACCGAGGGGTATTGTCGAGAATTTGCTTGTTAAGGTCGAAAAGTTCGTTTTTCCCGCTAATTTCGTCATTCTTGATATGGAAGCTGATGAGAGAGTTCCTATCATACTTGGTCGTTCGTTTTTGCGTACCGCTAAAGCCCTCATAGATGTCTTCGATGGTAAGATCACACTGAGAGTCGGTGAGGAGAGAGTCACCTTTGAGATCGATCGTTCCATGAACCACCCAAGTGGCTCGATGACTAGTCCTTGCCATTCTGTCTATTTCTTGAACTCATTCATCTCGTGCGTTGACCATTGTCTAGAGTTCATTAGTGGAGCCGACTTACTAGGGCAAGGGGCAGTTGAAGAGGAGTCGTTGAGGTTGGAAGAGATAGAAGATGGGGGATTCCTTTGATTCCCGAAGCGTTAGCCGTTAGTGATGACACCACCCAACCCCCACCCTTAGAGCTTAAGGTCATTCCATCTCATTTAGAATATGCCTTTTTAGGGGAGGGTTCCGAGCTACCCGTTATCATCTCATCGAAGTTGGAGGATGGGGAGAAGTTGAAGTTGTTGGAAGTGTTGAAGCAACCAAAGGGGCCATTGCATGGAGGTTGTCCGACATTAAGGGCATAAGCCCTTCTTATTGCACTCACCGGATTCTCATGGAGGACGATTGTAACATTTGTAAAATCGGGTTTTCAAAACCCGCTCCGTTTTGTAATCGAATATCAAGTTATAAAAGTTACATTGAATATTTATGATTATTTTGATTTAAAACGATACATAATTAATAAATAGACTAAACTATAAAAATTATATTTGATAAAAAGTTAAAATAAAATAAATAAAAAATTATGTTGCTGCCGGGACTCGAACCCGGGTCAGCCAAGAACAACTCCAACACCTTAACACACACTCACATCACCACTCCGCCACTTTGTGTTTTCTGTTATCTCTAGGAAACAAATGAGATTTATATACAGAATAGGTTAAACCGGTTTCGCCAACTGAGAAACGGAAATCGGCAAATCAATCGTCAAATCGTTTGTTTTCTCGCGTATTCACGTTCATAACCGATGAACCGATGTCTTTAATCAATTCAGAATTGATTGAGCATCAAGTCTCATCATTATCGGTCTTCATAACCGAAAAGTAATCAAATCCAGAATACTTCAACCCAAGATCACTCTCACGACTCAGAAATATCATACCAGCATCCCATTTCACTTTCGTCACATTTTCAGACCATCAGAACGCTTAAAACAGCTCGCCGGAATTTTCTGCAAAAGTCGCCGGAAAACCGTATTCATCCTCAAACGGTAAATCTTTCAATATTCGTTGTAGTTCAACAATTATTAGACTAATTCTAACTTAAACTTCTCAATTGAAATCGAATTCAGGCGCTGTATTCAACTAATTCCAGTTCGCCGGAACTCCCCTGAAAGTCTTTATTTTCGTCTGTGAAACGGTAAGGACCTTCAAACACATCGTTAACGTTTGTTTATCACTTCAATTCCACAATCGACTAATCAAAACAGTTAATAATCTTGTTCAATTGAAGAGCATAAAAACAGGGACCGACACATTGCCGGAAATCTGAAATAAACCGTTCATCGGTATGTTCACCCCTAATTACCGTCTCTGCCATTTCATTTAAGCTTTAATAATGTTTGTAAATCGTAAAAACAAGGAACGGATTAGTAAATCAGTTGACTGTAATTTGAATGAAGAAGACGAAGCTGATTAAGTTATATGTATATTTAAAACTAGTAAAATGAACGGGTTAGACACACAGTCCAGCGGTGGACTGTGTGCAAAATACATACGCATGTCCCGAGTTCGATTCCTGCTATACGCACTCCTTATATAATAAAATGCCTTTTTGTTTAAAAACTAAACCGGGTTAACTCAGTTAGTTGTTAAGTATAATAAAAACCGAGATAATAACCAGGTTAGACACACAGTCCAGCGGTGGACTGTGTGCAACATTAAGCCATACGTCGCGCGTTCGAAGCCCGTCACTAGCACCGGTCCGTTGATCTAAAATGTTTTTTGCAATTAAAAAGAATTTCGGTTAAACTGAATAAGTGTATAAATATAATTAAAAACAATATTATTTCGGGTTAGACACGTAGCTCAGTTGGTAGAGCTGCGTGCACGCGTACGGGAGGTCTCGGGTTCGAGCCTCACCCAGCGCAAACCATGTTCCTGACCGAACCGGTCAACAAGTCAACAGGTCAGCGGTCAACGGTCAACGGTCAACGCAAAATAAACAATTTTTTTTATATTTTTATTTATTTAATTTAATTTAAAATCAATTAAAAATAACATTTTTAAAGATAGAAAATAGCCTTAAACTCACAAAAACATATCTAAAAATTTCATTAAAATCCTTAATAAAATCCACTCATTTAATATATTTTTCCGTTATTATTTAGGTTAGTATTCCTCGTTGTTCCGCTCATCTAATTCGTGCGCATCTCACCATCTCCAATCCAACGCACCCAATGTGAGTGAATCTTTACAAATTCCCCGTTTTAATCACGTTTTGGGGTGTATCATGTGTCTTGATATATATATTATACTTAAACCATTATGCATACATCATATCATGAACTAGTGTATTCAGTTTATTTCTGTTATGTAGTTATTGTTGGATGCAAGTTTTATTTTTCAGTACATGCAATTTCATAGGCCGCCGCTCCCCATTACATTATGAGCGTTGAGCATGTTCCCCATTTCATTGTGAGGTTGAACCTGGCGTGCCCACATACGATCGGCTCCGTTTGATTGAGCCTTGATCGCACAGACATTTTCATTTTCAGTACATGCAATACGATCGGCTCCGTTTGATTGAGCCTTGATCGCACAGTTTCATTTATGTTATTTATCGTATGATGTAGGTATGTTCATGTATGCTGTCATATGTTATTGTATGGTATAGTTGTGACTGCTATTTGCCACTGCTTGATTATTTACATTTGCTCATCTATGATTATGCACAATTTTTCATTGATAAACTAACAAGTAATTCCTTAATAAATGTTTATCTAATAAGGTTCACTCGCCAACTTATGTTGACCCAAAAACCCCCATTTTACACATGATACATGTGAACCAGCAGCAGCTAGGAACACATAGGACTTGGACTAGAAGAATAAAACGATTTAGAGTTGGGATTGTTATGTTTGGTTTATTTTCTTTGTATTGAATGAACATGTTTGGATATTTGGAAATGTAACTTTGACTTTATTAAATACGAAACATATTAGTAAATGTCATGAGCTTTAGTGATAACCCAATTATGCCCCGACTCTTATTCCGCTGCGGGTCGGGGTGTGACAACGATTTCAAGCCGGTGGTGCAACCCCAAAGGCGCCTCAATCCAAACATGCAAGAGGTAGTGAAGAAGGAGGTTCTAAAACTCCTAGATGTCGGGATGATATATCCCATCTCAGATTTGCCATGGGTAAGTCCTACTCAGGTTGTCCCTAAGAAGGGAGGGATGACCGTTGTCATTAATTCCAAGAACGAGCTTATCCCTTCTCGTACGGTCACGGGTTGGCGAGTGTGCATCGATTACCGGAAATTGAATGATGCCACCCGAAAGGACCACTTCCATTGTCCTTTATCGATCAGATGTTGGAGCGTCTCGTGGATCAACAATTCTATTGTTTTCTCGACGGTTTTTTCTGGTTACTTCCAGATCCCCATCGCACCGGAGGATCAGGATTAAACCACCTTCACATGCCCCTATGGCACATACGCGTACCAATGCATGCCATTTGGGCTATGTAACGCTCCAGCTACCTTTCAGCGGTGCATGGTTGCCATATTCCAGGATATGATTGAGAGTTCCATGGAGGTTTTCATGGACGATTTCTCGGTTTATGGTAACTCATTCGATCAGTGCTTGAGTAATCTTAAGAGGATGTTAAAGAGGTGTGTTGAGACGAAGTTGATGCTGGATTGGGAGAACTGTCACTTCATGGTGACCGAAGGGATAGTTTTAGGTCACAAGATCTCGAGGGATGGGATTGAGGTAGATCCGAAGATTTCTTGGTCATGCGGGCTTCTATAGACGCTTCATTAGTAGGTTGCCTCCATCCACTAGCGTAAAATCAATCCGAAGATTTCTTGGTCATGCGGGCTTCTATAGACGCTTCATTAGAGATTTTTCTAAGACCACTAGCCCATGACCCGTCTTTTGGAGAAGGATGTTCCATTCTTTTTCTACGAGGAGTGTCTTAAGGCCTTCAACTTTTTGAAGGAACAACTTGTGAATGCACCTATTCTTATATCGCCCGATTGGAGCTTGCCGTTTGAGCTCATGTGTGATGCGAGTAACTATGTCGTTGGGGCGGTATTAGGACAAAGAAAGGAAAACCACTTTCACCCGATTTACTATGCGAGCAAAACGTTAAATGATGCTCAAGAGAACTACACCACCACGTAGAAGGAACTCTTAGCCATAGTTTTTGCATTCGATAAGTTCCGTTCATACCTCGTGCTCTCCAAGACCATTGTTTTCACCGACCACTACGTGTTGCGTTTCTCTTCCAAAAGAAAGACGCCAAACCCGACTTATTCGGTGGATTCTCTTGCTTTTCGAGTTCGAAATCGAGGTTAGAGATAAGAAGGGAGCAGAAAATGTAGCAGCTAATCACTTTTCATGTTTAGAGGATCCTAGGAGAGAGGAGATTCGTGAGGAGGAGATAGGAGATACATTTCTCACGAGTCAATTGAGTTTATAGAGGCCGAAAATGAGGGATTTCCATGGTTTTGTGATTTGGCGAATTATCTTTCGAGTGGAAATATTGTAAAGGGAATGACCACACAGCAGAGAAGGAAGTTCCTTAGTGAGTCGAGGAAGTATGTGTGGGATGATCCGTTTCTCTTTAGGATAGGAGGAGATAGGATTCTTAGGCAATATGTGTCGAGAGAGGAGGGTTTGAATATCCTTAAACATGTGCATGAAGGTCTAACGGGAGGCCACCATGGTGCGTATGCCACCGCATAAAAAGTGTTCGATTGTGGGTTTTATTGGCCTAACATATTTCGTGATGCCATTGAGTTCGTGAAAACATGTGATGCTTGTCAACGAACCGGCAACATTTCGGCCAAGGATGAGATGCCTCAAAACCCTATCCAAGTATTGGAGGTTTTCGATGTTTGGGGCATTGATTTCATGGGATCCTTTCCCGCATCAAAGGGGAATCGATATATACTTGTGGCGATTGACTACGTTTCCAAGTGGGTTGAGGCTCAAGCTCTTCCTACTAATGAAGCCCGAGTAGTATTGAATTTCCTTAAGAAACTCTTCTCCCACTTCGGTACACCAAAGGCCCTAATTAGTGACCGTGGTACTCATTTTTGCAACACATTGACGGAAAAGTTGCTTGCACGTTACGGAGTCACTCATCGTTTGTCTACCGCTTACCATCCATAGACGAGTGGTCAAGTGGAGAATGCGAATCGCGGTATCAAACGTATTCTAGAGAAAACCGTCGGAAAGAATAGAAAGGATTGGTCCGACAAGCTTGACGATGCATTGTGGGCATTTAGAACTGCTTACAAAACACCCTTAGGAACCACACCATTCATGCTCGTCTATGGAAAAGCTTGTCATCTTCCCGTAGAGCTAGAGCACCGAGCACTTTGGGCTTTGAAAACCGTTAACCTTGATATGACCGAAGCCGCTAGAAAACATTTCTTTCAAATTCATGAGCTTGAGGAGCTTAGGGACGCGGCTTATGCTAGATCTTGGGGCATTAAGGAGAAAACAAAAGCCCTACATGATCGTAAATTGAGGAAGATCAAAGAATTTAGTAAGGGTGATAGAGTGCTTCTCTACAATTCAAGATTGAAGTTGTTTGCGGGGAAGTTGAAGTCGAAGTGGTCGGGACCGTATATGGTTCATTATGTGTTTTCGTATGGAGCGGTTAGATTATGGATGAGTCCGATGGTCGGAGTTGGAAGGTAAATCGCCACCGTTTGAAGCACTATATTGGAGGAGCGATAGATAGAAATGAGATGGAGGAAACTCCTCTCGAACTTCCACCAAAAGCCACCACTTAGTGTTTTTGGTGAAAACCCAAATGTACTTTTTGTACCGTTTGTATTTAGAGTCGTCGTTCGAGCCCTTTTTGCTTTCTAACAGTAGTTTGGTAGATTGTCAGTCTTTGTCTTGTTTCGTCGAGAATTTTGCAGGTTTCATCACTGCTACGGAACGGGAAAGAGCGAGAAAAGAGGTACCAGGTAAGTTTGTTTGACACTTAGAAAAATTTTGGGGGTTTTAGATGGCTGGGAAAGTGATTAAAAAATTTTCTAAGGCATGAGGGGTGAAATTTTTCAAAACCTTCTGTAAAAAAGAGGCCCTCGTAATACGCTAAGACCCGTCGCGCTACGCGACGGGTCAGGTCATTTTTAATTGATTTTGGACACGCCACGCTATGCGACGGGTCAAAGGGGTAACGTTGCGCTACGCGAGGCCCCTGTTGACCTGGTTCAAATTGTTTTCGGCCCCTCTTGCTGCATTTCACATCCCTTCATTCACCTACGAAATCCTAGCCGCAAAATTCACAAATTCCACCATAATTCACTCATTCCTCCACCAAATCATGCCATTTTTCTTCCTACATCACCACAATCACTTTCCTTACAAAACCCACCATTACTTTCACCCAATTTCGCGATAACTTTTCGCGTTTTTGATGAGTTCGAGTACCACAAGTTCAAGTCCTAATTTTTCATGCTAAATCCGACTCCAAGGTATGTTTTCTGTGATTTCTCGCTAGTAGGTAACTTCATTTTCCATTTGTAAGTGTCGGGTCAGTTGTTTGATAGTTCTAGGGTTTGGGTGGTTCGTTAAAGTTGCGATATTTGTTGTTTCGATTATGATAGAGGCTGTGGTTTGGTTTGTTTGGGATGTTTTTTTACATCATATGGATTGCGGGTGGTTCGGGTTGGTTTGTTTGGGGTTATTTGAGCTTTGTGGGTTACGTTTGGACATTGGGGCTACTAGTTTGGATGTTTGTAGGTTATGTTTAGCTACACTAAAATGTTTTTCGTTAAAAAAATAAGTTTTTGAACTGATTTTGCGAATCTAATTGGTTTTCTAAATGAACCTTTTGCACCAAACATCACCTTTTTGCATCAAAGCTTCACACAATCACTTGTTTAGCCTCAATGTCGAGATATTTTGGCACTTATGCTTAATTGAGGATAATTAAAGTGCCGGAAGGAGATAGTGTACATTGAGTCTTGAGTCGTTTGAGTCATCGAGTTTAGCTAGTTAGTTCTTAGAGTAAAGTGTCGGGTTTACTAATATGCACGTACAAGTTTACGACATCTTTGTAACAACTCGAAAATTCGTTGTTATCTTTTCATTTTGTTTTCCCGTTTATCTACCTTTGTAATCCCGAGATTCAGTTAATAATAAAGTTTATGTAAATTAATCATGGTGCTGTACGTTATTATCGCATCTAATCGCTTATTAAATCGCATCGCTAATCTCATCGCATCGCAAATCGCAATTATTTATGTGGTTTTATATTATTTATGTGTTATATGTGTTCGTGGTTATGATTACGCTCGCTAGCGCATCGCTCTCGCACTCTCGAATCGCTAAATCGCACTATTATATCAATTATAACGCTTAACGCTTTACTAAAACGCTTAATATAACTAATTAATACGAACCAAATCGCCAAACGAACTCTTAACGCGAAATAAACGAAGAAAACCCAACTTTTGGGTCAAGTTCGCTCGAACTTGGTGTTACCAAGTTCGGCCCAACTTTGTTCTTCCAAGCCTCAAGTTCGCTCGAACTTAACCTCAAGGAGGTCAAGTTTGGTCGAACTTAGCTCATCATTCCCTCAGTTTCTAACAAGTTCGCGCGAACTTGCATGATTCCATGCAAGTTCGTCCGAACTTGACTCCCATCAGCTTCATTTTTGCCTTCTCCTATAAATACCCAGCTCATTCCTCTCATTTGAACTTGCTGTAAGTTCGCCCAGAGCTCTCAAAACCCGAAACCTTCTGTTCTAAGTAAGAATCAACCCAATTTCAACTACAACAACGTCTACCAACGATTTACAAAGGTTTACAACGATTTTGGCACAAGGCATAGCCTTCGTTTTCAACAAATCTTCTCTGTTTATGAAAATCTTTATCTTTTTCCCATAAAACTTCTGTTTGTCACTCAGATCCATACTTGGATCTGAGCAAAACCTTTTAAACATTGATTTTGACACAAAATACAGACTTTTGATGATGTTTTGTTCATTTTCTGATATGAAACAAAGCATTTATCATTCAAGATCCCAGATCTGGAAGCACAAGGACGTTTATGTTGGTTTACACAAGCCAGACTAACCCGAACGAACCCCGAGTTCGCCCGGATTAGCCCACGCTTTTGTAAAACGGCTAAAACCGCTCTAAAAGACCTCTCTGACCTAAGTTTGCTCAGTAGCACAGGGTTGGAGGGATGAACATTCGATTTCCTCAGCAAACGACGCGAAAACGTAAGATTTTGGACCCGACAACATCAAGTTCGATCGAGATTTTACTGATTTTTGACAAACACAGCAGTCAAGTTTGCTCGAACTTGCCCTCTAGGGGTCAAGTTCGGTTGAACTTGAGTGGAAATGCACAAAATTCTCTTCAGGAACCCCAAGTTCGCTCGAACTTGTCTCACCTATCAAGGTTAACTACAAGTTCGCTCGAACTTGTCAAGTTTCCTTGAGAAACTTGCAAGTTCGCCCGAACTTGAATCTCAACTCACCAAAACCATGCAAGTTCACTCAAACTTATGTTTACATACAAGTTCGGCGGAACTTGGCTACTGCCCAACCAAAGCTTAACCGTTTCAGAGCTTTTCGGAGACTGATGCACTTCCGTTCGCGTATGCAGGCTGATCCTGCGCTCTCCGCAACTTCCTCAGATCCTCTAATCTTACCTAAACGCACCCACAGTGAGTATACTTGACCCATTTTCGCTTTAATGCACTTTTTGGGTGTTACATACGTTCCTATATCAAAATCACTTCACAAATCAAAACTGTTTATCACACGCGAATAATCTGATTGTATATGCTCGATACGTGATACTAGAAACATGTGACTAGGACTTATTTTTGTTAACTTGTCACCTTAGCTAGTATGGTACTATAGTTTGGCTAACACCCGACGGGGTCTAGTTAGGATGGTCGCGCAAGCCTTTTCACGGTAGTTAGCATGAGAAATGAGCCTGTGTTATGTTAAGTGTTTTGGTGTATCATGATATGTAATTAGATTGTTTCGCAAACGCTTTCTCGACTATGCTAGTATTATTCAAACTCGTATGCTCACCTTTACTTAATTGTATTGACTTGTATTTTAACATATGCAACAGGTTGAGGATTTTAGCATTGGATGCTTGGATGTTGCATGCGTAGTTTAGTTCGTTTGTTTAGAATGGTTTGTAATAAAATCTAGGGGAGATCGATTTGGATTTATGTTTAAGAGATTTTGTTGAATTGTAATGGTTGTTTTGAAGGTTTTATGAGTTTAATAGTATGGGATATTGAATGTTGATTATTATATTTGAAATAGCTGTTATGGAATCACTTGATTAATCTTATTCGCCTAGTGCCACTACCCCGATGATTCCGCCATCGGTTGGGGTGTGACAGATTGGTATCAGAGTGCCATAACCTTAGGATAATAGGTAGAATTGTCATGTTCGACCTAGTAGCATGTTTAAGGTACCCAATTGACCTATCTTTGACTTAAATGTTAAACTACTTGCCATAAATGCTTAAATGTGCCTTTCCTAAGGCTAAATCTCCATTTCTTCGTTGATTAGGAGTGACATCCAAACCTCGACGAAAATCTCCATTTCTATCTAGGAATAAAGTTGTTAAGTTAGGGGTGAAACCCGCATCTTAATAACTAATTCCGCAATTTGATTTTCAATCTCACCAAAGTCTTGGTTATAACGATGATTTGGAACACGTATTAACTAAAAGGGTAAACGCTGTTAGCCGCTCGCGGTGAGAGCGTTTATCTATTAGGCCAAAGCGTGGGTCCAAATGCAAAGGGTAGTCGAATCACTTTGGCGTGTCAAATGTCTCAAAACCCCGGACACTCCCAATTGATTTAAGCCTATATCGTCGATTTACGCATCATCGAGTTTATTATAATTTATGTGTTTAAATTTTGAGAATTTTCGCTTTGTTCGATTTCTCGCTTTGATGATTTGTCATAATTATCAATTTCTCGAATTATCGCATTTACGCTCCATCGAATATATGCACAACTCGCACAGCTCTCGAAATCTAAAACGCTAAATTAATACACAAACCAAACTAATCGCTTAACTCGCTTATGCCTATGAGGACATGTACCTCATGCGCGGTGTTATCTCGCTTATATATATATCGCTATCATATCGCATCTCGAACGCGCTATGCTTTACTTATAAGAAGGTGAATATGTGCAAAGTGTATGCTTATGTGCTTACGTGCTTATGTGCTTACGTGTTTACGTGCCTATGTGTTTATGTGATTTTGTGCCTTGAATGAATGATAATAATAATAAATATTTAAACATAACTCCATTATAATCGAATCTCATCTAATCTAAGTCCTTCGTGTAGATGTCTTCAATGGGATCGCACACCTGAAGGAATCTCCAGCGCAGCAACGCCGACAAGCGTATCGCTACAATGGTAGCCAAGGAGATAGCTAAAGTCATTCCGCAAATCGTCTCGGAAATTCATGCCATGAGCAGTAACTCATCAGTCGACTCAAAGACTAAGAATCCCAAGCCGGATTCAGCTTCAAGGCTTGTGCACCTCTCGCCTTCACGGGCAATGACGGACCGACTTCTATGTTTCACTGGTTCGATGCTATTGAGGTCACTTTTAGGCAAAGTGGATGCCCCGATGACCTCCGCACCGTGAATGCTACCGGAGTCTTCCATCCCATGCTCTCGACTGGTGGACAGCTGAGAGAAACAAGCGTGGGAATGATGAAGCCTACAGTCTGTCTTAGGAGGAACTCAAGGAAGTAATGATGAAGGAGTTCTGTCCTCCGCATAAAATGCAAAAGCTCGAGAATGAGTTTTGGGGTATCAAACAAGACGGTCCTGACAATGCTGGTTTTACTGCTCGGTTTAAGATTTTGAGCATCAACTGTCCCAGCCAGGTTGATACGACTGAGAAAGCTATCAACAAGTATATCCGTGGTTTACCCGAGTGTGTTGCAAGTTTCATGAAAGTTGCTCGTACTACAACCATCGAGGAAACCTACATGCTCGCCACTGAGATAAACAATCAGCGAGTTCAGGATGGTTATTTCAAGAACTCTGCTAAAGTCGCCAATCAAGCCAGTCGTCAAACCAACCTTGCTACCGACTCATCCAGTGACCCAAAGGGAAAGCGTCAGGGACGCAAAAGAGGAAACCCGAGTAAGAACTATGCTCTCGCCGCTCCAGCAAACCCTCAGCTGCTTCAGTCAGCCACTCCGAGCGCACCCCCAGCTAAGCGTGGTATACCGGACCTCACCCTCTGTGCCCTAAGTGCACTTATCATCATGCCGTTGGTGGCAACTGCCGTTTTTGCACAAACTGCAATATCTACGGCCATTTTACTGTGAGTTGCCGATCAGGTCCTCGTCAGCCAGCTCCTCAGGCTCCAGCAGCTCCAGCTTTACCCGCTCATCCTCAAGCCAATCAGCAGAAGCTCAAAAAGCACGTGTGTGCTATGTGTGTGGTGATCCGAATCATTTTCGCCAATGTCTGTCCGAATCGTCCTGTCAAGCAAGAGCACCCAGCACCGCAGCCTCAGCGCCAGCAGCAACCACAGCTGCGCGGCAAGAGCCCGCGTGGCAGAGCCTTTAACCTCAATCACCGCCAGGCCCAGAATGACAACAATGTTGTCAATGGTACGTTTCTCGTCAATGGTATTTATGCTTCGTGTTTATTTGATACTGGTGCCGATAATTGTTTTGTATCGTTAGAATTCGAAAAGGTTTTAAAATGTAAGCGCGCTAAACTCCCAAAGACTTTCGATGTGGAAGTCCGCCACCGGAAGAACCATTACTGTTAATTCCGTCCTACGTGGTTGTTCCCTCGATCTCAACAGCCACGTCTTCTCGACCAATCTCATACCTATGCAGTAGGTAGCTTCGATATCATAGTAGGCATGGATTTTCTTCGTGAGAATCATGCTGAAGTTGTATGCTTCGATAAAATGATTCGCTTCCCTCTCACAAATGGTGATCAACTTCATGTTTATGGTGAAACTCCCTCAAAGAAGTTGATGCTTTTGTCATGTACTCGAGCACACAAATGCTTGCAAAAGCGATGTGTTGCTTTCCTCTCCCATATCGTGAACCCAGAGAAAGAAAAGAAGACTTATAAAGATGTTCCCGTTGTTTGTGAATTTCCTAAGGTCTTTCCCGACGATTTACCCAATTTACCCCCTACTCGAGATGTCGAAATTCCGTATCGATTTAGTTCCTGGAGCTACTCCAGTTGCTAAAGCTCCTATCGTCTCGCACCATCGAAATGCGCGAGCTATCAAGCCAACTTCAAGAGCTTCTTGATAAAGGTTTCATACGCCTGAGCACTTCGCCATTGGGCGCACCCGTCCTTTTCGTGAAAAAGAAGGATGGATCGTTCCGAATGTGCATCGATTATCGTGAACTTAACAAACTCACGATAAAGAACCGCTATCCTCTTTCTCGTATCGACGACTTATTTGATCAACTTCAAGGTGCTACTTGTTTTTATAAGATCGATTTACGTTTCGGCTATCATCAGTTAGTGTATTGGAAGAAGATATTCCGAAAACTGCATTTCGTACTCCCTATGGCCATTTCGAATTCGTGGTCATGCCTTTTGGTCTTACAAATGCACCCGCGGTCTTCATGGATTTGATGAACCATGTGTGTAAAGCTTTCTTAGATTGTTTCGTCTTTGTTTTCATGATGATATCCTTATCTATTCAAAGTCGATAGACGAGCACGCACGTCATCTCCGTTTAGTCCTCGAACTTCTTCAAGGAAATCGTCTTTATGCTAAGTTCTCCAAATGTGAATTCTGGCTCAAAGAAGTCCAATTTCTCGGCCACACCGTTAATAGTCAAGGAATTCACGTCGACCCTACAAAGATTGAAGCCATCAAGAGTTGGATTACACCAAAGAACGCTTCCGAAATCCGTTCATTTCTTGGATTGGCAGGTTACTACCGTCGATTCATCGCCGACTTCTCGAAAATCACCGTTCCTATTACCGATTTAACTCATAAAGACAAACCTTTTGTTTGGGTTTCCAAGCAAGAGGAAGCGTTTCAAACTCTCAAGCGTATGCTATGCAACGCTCCTGTCCTCGCTTTACCCGACGGAAACGACGATTTCGTTGTCTATTGTGATGCCTTGAATCTTGGTCTTGGTTGTGTTCTTACGCAACGAGACAACGTTATCGCGTATGCGTCTCGTCAACTCAAGATCCACGAGAAGAATTACACAACCCACGATCTCGAACTCGGTGCAGTTGTTTTTGCATTAAAGATATGGCGACACTACCTTTACGGTACAAAGTGTATGGTCTTCACCGACCATAAGAGCTTACAACATATCTTTATAAAAAATAACTAAACATGCGACAACATCGATGGGTTGAACTTCTCAACGATTACGATTGTGAGATACGCTACCATCCCGGCAAAGCAAACGTCGTCACCGATGCTCTAAGTCGACGAGCTCTGTATATATGTTCGTGACTCTCAAGCTTTAAATGATCTCGAAATCATGATTCGCTCAAATCAATTCGCCTGTTTTATCACGAATACTTTAGAAGATGAAATGAAATATGGTGCCGAAACTCAGCTCGTATCTAAGCCTAACGGTATTTATTATTATCTCGATCGTATTTGGATTCCCACCGTGACAATCTTCGTGAATTGCTAATGACCGAAGCTCATAAATCTCGATATTCCATTCACCCTGGTGCCGACAAGATGTACCAGGACCTTAGTCCTAAGTATTGGTGGCCGTGCATGAAGAAGGATATCGCCGTGTACGTCTCAAAATGCTTAACTTGCTCGAAAGTTAAAGCCAAACATCAAAGGCCCTCTGGCTTGCTCGAACAACCCGAAATCCCGATGTGGAAGTGGGAGAGTATAGATATGGACTTTATTACCAAACTCCCGCGTACTTCATCTGGTCACGATAGCATTTGGGTTATCGTTCATCGTCTTACCAAATCCACGCACTTTATTGCTATACGAGAAGACTTTAAGGTCAAACGATTAGCCCGAATCTATACCGACGAAGTTATATGTCGACATGGGACGCCTCGTGACATCATTTCTGACCGTGATGTTCGCTTTACTTCACGTCTCTGGGAGACTTTTCAATCCGCCCTCGGTACTACGCTTAATCTAAGTACCACTTTTCACCCTCAAACCGACGGTCAGACTGAACGAACGATCCGCACCCTCGAAGACATGCTTCGTGCGTGCATCATAGATTTGGTGGTAACTGGGATACGCATTTACCCCTTTAATCGAATTCTCGTACAATAATAGTTATCATACAACATTCAAATGGCTCCTTTTGAGGCACTATATGGAAGAAAATGTCGATCGCCTATTGCATGGCACAAGATCGGAGAAGCACAAATCACTGGTCCCGAGCTAATTCAAGAAACAACCGACAAGATCCTCCAAATCAGAGACAATCTCTTGAAAGCTCGGAGTCGTCAAAAGAGTTACGCCGATAAACGCCGCAAACCCTACAGTTCAAAGTGAGAGATCACGTTCTCCTAAAGGTTGCACCTTGGAAGGGAGTGGTCCGCTTCGGCAAGAAAGGAAAACTAGCGCCTCAATACGTTGGCCCCTTTAAGATTCTGGAAAGGATCGGTAAAGTAGCCTATCGTCTCGAATTACCAGAGGAACTCAACAAAGTACATCCGACTTTCCACGTGTCAAACCTCAAGAAATGCCTAGCCGAAGAAAATCTGCATGTCTCTCTCGAAGATCTATAAATCAACGAGACTCTCCATTTCGTGGAAAAGCCTATGGAAATCATGGACCGAGAGACCAAGAAACTCCGACGCTCTCGCATCCCTATCGTGAAGGTCCGATGGGAAGGCAAACGCAGCGCCGAGTTTACTTGGGAATTGGAAAGTGACATGAAGGCCAAGTACCCGCATCTTTTTGTTACAGCTACTATTTGAATTTCGAGACGAAATTCCCTTAAGTAAGGGAGACTGTAACAACTCGAAAATTATCTTTTCATTTTGTTTTCCCGTTTATCTACCTTTGTAATCCCGAGATTCAGTTAATAATAAAGTTTATGTTAATTAATCATGGTGTTGTACGTTATTATCGCATCTAATCACTTATTAAATCGCATCGCTAATCTCATCGCATCGCAAATCGCAATATTTATGTGGTTTTATATTATTTATGTGTTATATGTGTTCGTGGTTATGATTACGCTCGCTAGCGCATCGCTCTCGCACTCTCGAATCGCTAAATCGCACTATTATATCAATTATAACGCTTAACGCTTTACTAAAACGCTTAACATAACTAATTAATACGAACCAAATCGCCAAACGAACTCTTAACGCGAAATAAACGAAGAAAACCCAACTTTTGGGTCAAGTTCGCTCGAACTTGGTGTTACCAAGTTCGGCCAAACTTGGTGTTACCAATTCGGCCAAACTTGACTGGCCCAATTTTGTTCTTCCAAGCCTCAAGTTCGCTCGAACTTCACCTCAAGGAGGTCAAGTTTGGTCGAACTTAGCTCATCATTCCCTCAGTTCTTACAAGTTCGCGCGAACTTGCATGATTCCATGCAAGTTCGGCCGAACTTGACTCCCATCACTTCATTTTTGCTTCTCCTATAATACCCAGCTCATTCCTCTCATTGACTTGCTGTAAGTTCGCCAGAGCTCTCAAACCGAACCTTCGTGTTCTAAGTAAGAATCAACCCAATTTCAACTACAAAAACGTTACCAACGATTTACAAAGGTTTCAACGATTTTGGCACAAGGCATAGCCTTCGTTTTCAACAATCTTCTCTGTATATGAAATCTTTATCTTTTTCCCATAAAACTTCTGTTTATCACTTAGATCCATACTTGGATCTGAGCAAAACCTTTTAAACATTGATTTTGACACAAAATACAGACTTTTGATGATGTTTTGTTCATTTTCTGATATGAAACAAAGCATTTATCATTCAAGATCCCAGATCTGGAAGCACAAGGACGTTTATGTTGGTTTACACAAGCCGGACTAACCCGAACGAACCCCGAGTTCGCCCGGATTAGCCACGCTTTTGTAAAACGGCTAAAACCGCTCTAAAAGACCTCTCCGACCTAAGTTTGCTCAGTAGCACAGGGTTGGAGGGATGAACATTCGATTTCCTCAGCAAACGACGCGAAAACGCAAGATTTTGGACCCGACAACATCAAGTTCGCTCGAGATTTTACTGATTTTTGACAAACACAGCAGTCAAGTTCGCTCGAACTTGCCCTCTAGGGGCCAAGTTCGGTTGAACTTGAGTGGAAATGCACAAAATTCTCTTCAGGAACTCCCAAGTTCGGCCGAACTTGTCTCACCTATCAAGGTTAACTACAAGTTCGCTTGAACTTGTCAAGTTTCCTTGAGAAACTTTCAAGTTCGCCCGAACTTGAATCTCAACTCACCAAAACCATGCAAGTTCGCTCGAACCTGTATGTTTACATACACGTTCGGCCGAACTTGGCTACTGCCCAACCAAAGCTTAACCGTTTCAGCTTTTCGGAGACTGATGCACTTCCGTTCGCGTATGCAGGCTGATCCTGCGCTCTCCGCAACTTTCCTCAGATCCTCTAATCTTACCTAAACGCACCCACAGTGAGTATACTTGACCCGTTTTTGCTTTAATGCACTTTTTGGGTGTTACATACGTTCCTATATCAAAATCACTTCACAAATCAAAACTGTTTATCACACGCGAATAATCTGATTGTATATGCTCGATACGTGATACTAGAAACATGTGACTATGACTTCTTTTCGTTAACTTGCCTCCTTAGCTAGTAGGTACTATAGTTTGGCTAACACCCGACGGGGTCTAGTAGGATGGTCGCGCAAGCCTTTTCACGGTAGTTAGCATGAGAAATGAGCCTATGTTATGTTAAGTGTTTTGGTGTATCATGATATGTAATTAGATTGTTTCGCAAACGCTTTCTCGACTATGCTAGTATTATTCAAACTCGTATGCTCACCTTTACTTAATTGTATTGACTTGTATTTTAACGTATGCAACAGGTTGAGGATTTTAGCATTGGATGCTTGGATGTTGCATGCGTAGTTTAGTTCGTTTGTTTAGTTTGTTTAGAATGGTTTGTAATAAAATCTAGGGGAGATCGATTTGGATTTATGTTTAAGAGATTTGTTGAATTGTAATGGTTGTTTTGAAGGTTTTATGAGTTTGATAGTATGGGATATTGAATGTTGATTATTATCTTTGAAATGGCTGTTATGGAATCACTTGATCAATCTGATTCGCCTAGTGCCACTACCCCGATGATTCCGCCATCGGTTGGGTGTGACTCTGACTTAGAATGCCTCTAGGATGTGTCGAAATCAAAATTGCAAAAAAATACCGACACTCACGTTGTTGCTCTCGGGGATGGTGACTCTGGTTGAGACAGCCTCTGGGTTAGGTAAAGGAACGTCTACGCTCAAGAAAGAAGATAAAAAAAAAGAAAATTTGGTTTTAAATTCTTTTAATTTTGGTATAAAACGGTTAGGAATTGGTCCATGATCGTTCTTTTTGTTCTATGAGCTTGAGCGGGATTTGATGGACTGTGGCTTCTAGTGTGAGACCCTAGGTAGATTGACCGCATTTGAACTAAACTTGCATGATAAGGGCTTGGAACCGGGTTCGGGTTTAAAGGGACAAATATATTTGCAATCGTGGCTAACACAAGTTTTGACTTTAATAAGTATAAATAGTTTTTGACCCGATTATTTACTTATCTCTGATTCCGTTTGCATATATCTTTTTCGAGGACGAAAAAAATGTTAAATGTGGGGATGTTTGATGTACTGCAAAGTACATATGTTTATAATGTATATTTTGGTCAGTTTTTAGGTAGTTTGAGTCTAGTTTAGGTTAGAATTTCGATACTGCTAACGTTAATCTGTGATTTCAGGTCCCGTTGCTGAAAGTGATGAAAAACGAGTTAAAACGAGCAGTTTGGAAGGAAAACAGGATTCGTATGCGAGTCGGAAAGCTGAACGAACAAAGAAAAAAATAAAATTGTAGATAGGGGGCGCCGCCATACGCGACGCCCTAGGGCTATACCCGTCGCGTAGCGCGACGGGGTCAAATTCGCAGAAAAATGGTTTGGTTGTTAGGGTTTGATGAGAGTTTGGGATAGGTATAAAAACCAAGCTGCCTCCAAGGAGAAAAGGTTACGAAATTGTGAAGTCAAAAGCTTAGTTTGGAGGTTGAAGTGCTGCGTTTGAAGAGCTTGAATCACGGGAATCATTCGTTCGAGTTCGTCTTTAAAGATTGAATACTTGCACGGGTTTTGAGTTCCTTGTTTGTTTGATTTCTCTAGTTCCGAAACTTGTAACCATAAATTCTTGTTTGAACAAACTTGTTTTACTTTCATTGATTAATATGCTTGGCTAAATGCTTAAACTGCCTAGACTATGATGAATGGATTTGAACAAAGTTTGAACCTTTTTAGTTAACTGCACGTATTTTATGGATTAATTGTGTTTTGTAAGAAGTTTGGTTGATTGATTTGGTGCGCATGCGTACTTTAATTTGGTTAATTGTTATATATTGCTTCGTGTGAATCTAGGTGGTTGTCTGCTACAGAATAGGTTCATGCTAGATCTTTGACCTTGTGTCTTTGACCTTTAGTGTGAATTGGCCAATAAACCTTAGAAGTGATAGTTGATAATTTGCTAGATTACTACTCCTTATAGCTGGAAGGTGCAGGGCTATTGGTTGGTCTTACCCGGCGAATTGCTTTAGACAGTCTTTGGAAAAAGCTGTGCCTTAGTTGCCCCATCAATTTATTAGTCTATCAAGTCAAGTCAAATACTCAAACTACCCTAGATCTATAATTGGAAAAGAGTAGGTCAATATTAGGGTACTTACACAATAATTAAATAACCGGAATGAAGTTTAATAACCGGTAGGATTAATGGCCTAGGTAGTGCCATAAGTTTCACCTCGAGAAGGGTTGAGGGGCTTAGTTGGTGTCTTAATAGGTTTAGTATCACAAGATCCCGGTTCCATAAACATGCGGTTAACTTAATTGGTAAATTCTTAAAATCAATCCAGGATTCCAGTCTAGGTAGTCTTCATCATCATCTGAGAACAATCTTCATATTAGTTCGTATTCGCATAGTTCTAGTTAATAATTAGTTTGATAAATTTCCTTAGATTTTCAGTACCCCCCCCAAACAATGAAACAGTTTGAGTCGTGTCTGTTAGAGTCTAGTAACGTAATTAGTAGAGTCTTGTGGGTTCGATATCCGGACTTGCTTAGGTACTACATTGATATGTACACTTGCCGGTTATATGGTTTAGGTCGAGTCTAGATTTAAAGCTTTTTATTGTCTAGCTTAGAGAGTCTAATTTAGTTAATTTTAGTAGTCTGTTTAGCACACATCACCCAATATGGGTAGAAAAAACATTTTATATAGCATTAGCATCTGTCAGGTGTATGCCTACACCCCATGCTCTGTCGTGGCCATTAGTAACTTAAGTGAGTCGTGGATATCCAGGACACGGTCGAATGAACCTCCAATGTTTAAGTTATCAGACAAAACAAATTAAAAGGATTATGCGGATTTTCTAGTCACAATCCGACATATAATCCCATACCCGACCAATCGGTAATAATATACCGTATCCCAAGCCCGCATAGGGAAAATATGTTAAGAGTATTTACCTGGCTTAATATCTTATAGTTCAAGATATAATAATAAGCACAGTCGATATAACAATAAACTAGCTCGGTTGCGATTTACTGGAAGGCTCTAGTCTGGAATGAATAGTATTAATAACCAATTAGATTGTCAACATGTCCATTCAAGTCATAGACTCAGACCGGTTAACTTAAATTAATCGAAAATGGTACGATACGCGATGACGGAATAGAATGTAGTTTAAACCCATCAAGTACTCATACTTGAAGTAAAAGATGATAAGGTTTGGCCCGTTTCGGTAAACTTACGTATATTAGTCTCATAAGCTTAACCGTACGTAACCGGATAAGTCATGAACAAGTTCTATATGCCAATATACTTTGAATTAGTTGTAATATCAGTAGGATATCAACTTATATTCCCGTTAAGGTTTTAAAATCAAACTATGTCTCATAAGGGCGTTTTAGTCATTTTGCGATGTATTAAAAGAACTTGTGTATAATCTGATGTTATGTACATGATCATTCTGTAAAAATATTATATGTATGATATAATATCAGTATGTAAGCAAACATATGTGTGTTATATGATTTAAGACCAAACTATGCACCGAAAGGGGCATGTTGGTCATTTCACACATAGTTTGAGGACTTCTTTGGAAATCTGAGTTATGTTCATGTACCTACTGTGAAAACATCTTAAATAAGTTGTAATATCAGTAGGTATCAAGTTTTGATTGATAGTCATGGTTTAAAACCATACAATGCGCCAAAAGGGCGTTTCGGTCGTTAAATAACGACATTTGCGATCTTTAGTTTAAACTTAGATTATGATCATTCTAATAACATCAAATATGTTAATTATACTAACATATTAGTACATAAGTCATTTGCACATTTGTTATTAATTAAAATCCTATTTCTTGTAAAAAAAGGCATTTTAGTCAAAGTATGGCATAATAACGAAACTTGTGCAAAAACTCAGAATATGATTATGATCATGTATTATAACCTCAGAGGGTTATGCTAAATTAAATCACGATCATAATGCAACCTTAAATCAGTAGTAAACTAATCTAAATCGGGTCAGAATCGAAAGTCAAAGCAAAAGTCAAACTTTGCGACTTTCGGTTGCGAACCGACCCTAGAACTGGAATTGATGAGCCGAACATGTTTACACATGTTATAATAATTATTACTAACTTGTTTACGTGTCAAAAACATATTTTATAAATTTATATAATCTGACCCGTTTGACTTTTTAAAACGATAAACTTTGACCTGTCAATTGACCAACTTAACGTGATCTTCAGGAGGTGCCTTTTTGAGGGATTAACACCTACCTAATTACGATCATGTAGCCATGTTCGTCTTGAACAACGGTTGGACCATTAAGGTCTAAACCGAAAGTCAAAGCATTTATCGAAAATGCTTGACTTTTGGCTTTAAATGCCTAATAAACAATAATGTAAAGGAAAGGAACACTTACAAGTGATCCTAAGATGAAAATGAACTTGATTAGGAAGCTCCTAAGGATCAGGAACCTCCAAAAGTGAAAAGAGGAGTAAGTAATGAAGAAGGTGCAAGTTTAACAATGAACCAAAGCACCTATTTATACTTGTGGAGGATTAAGGAGGAGCTTCCAGGTGTTAAGGAAAGTTAGGAGAAGCCTACAAGTGTCTATGAACGTGGCATAGCAGTCTTGAAGTCCCTGGTTTCGAGTTTGATGGGTTTTTGGTAGCTTGGAGTGGCCTCCAAGGAATTTGTCGCTGGCAGTCCCCTCGCGCCATGCGAGATGATAGCCAGAATCTGTCGCGTCGCGCGAGAGACTCCAAAACTTTGAAAGTTTGACATATTAGCCCCACAACCTTTATACCCTCATGTATTATTATAATTAGCATATTTAGCCCCTCATGGCCAATATTTGGCATACTCGGGAGTATGACCGAACATCATCAAGCTCCCGGTTCGTTAAAGGGTCACTCAGAGATATAAATTAACATGTTGACACCTTTAACCCCTCCAATGTCCAACTTTTATATATTTTCACAAACGGTCCCTCTCGTCCAACCAGTGACTCATTTGAGAGTACGGACACTGTAAAGGGTCACTCAGAGGCATAGTTTCAGCATGTTGACACCTTTAGTCCCTCCCAGCCAATAATAGGCACAAATAGGAATAGGGACACGTGTTGGCACATTACTGGACAAGAATTTACGAGGTGTTACACTACCCGGCGTCGTCGCACTTCCGTATTGGATCTTCTTGTAGGATTACCGAAGAATATCATCGAAGATTATGGATTGAAGATTACAAGATTATGGAATTTTAACCGAAATCGAAGACAGTTGTTAGGGTTTATTATTGTTTTTGTTTTCAGTCTAAGCTTTAATTCCTCCATTACGACTGCGGGGGAGTATTAGACTATGGGCCCACGCGCTCAATTAGGTTTCTAGGGTTACTCGAAATTCCATACATTGTAACCTACTCATTCAATAATAATCAATTAGTTATTTAACAATTTCGATGTTCAAGTCGTTTTAGTTAAGATTTACTTAAAATTAAAGGAAACTAAGAACAAACAATGATAAACTTTGAAAGTATAGAGTACACGCATGTTTAAGACTATACTTATTTTAGTAACCAACGAACTCCATGAGTAAAGGGGACAACCCCCACAATGTAAAATATATATACTACCATGTCAAAAAGTACCGGATGTTGCTTCATATTTGCACGGCTGATTGAAAGTTGTATGTGAATTAATCCTCAATAAGAACTTGTCATCAGTGGTAAGTAACCAATCATCCATAGTAATTATGATCAAGAACTTAGTCCATCAATAGCAACTCTAATGATTAGTCACTTGAGTTGTTAGTAGTAATTGTAAACAATGACTTAAGACTACAATAGTAAATGTGTGTCAGTAGCAACTTAGGCGATCAACAATAACCGACTAATCAATCACATCATGTTAAATGAGAAATCATTAGATGAGTTACTATTGAGAGTAAGTGAACCGTTTTAACAAGTGTTTCACATTTCATTTGAACTTTTCTTTTATTATTTACATGTTTTCTTTTACACTCGCTACATATGAAGATTTTTATATATTATCTCTATTCTCTATTCTCTTTATGTTACTGCATTGAAATATTGTATCGTATAAAATAACTAGTATTTAGGACTCGCACGATGCATCGGGACCTTTAAACCGAACAAAAAGTAACGTAAAAATGTTAATTGGCACACACGCGTTGCAGCATGTTAATTTACATAAAATAGACTGAAACGTAAAAAACGTAGAAAACAGTAACTAACTCTACTGACTTAGAGCCTGTACGTAACGACTTGTGAAGAAAAGTTATAAAATGTTAACCATATTCAACTATTATTTTTTGGACATGTACAACACATTTAAAATTGTGTTTACGAATCACGATGCATCGGGACCTTTAAACCGAACAAAAAGTAACGTAAAAATGTTAATTGGCACACACGCGTTGCAGCATGTTAATTTACATAAAATAGACTGAAACGTAAAAAACGTAGAAAACAGTAACTAACTCTACTGACTTAGAGCCTGTACGTAACGACTTGTGAAGAAAAGTTATAAAATGTTAACCATATTCAACTATTATTTTTTGGGCATGTACAACACATTTAAAATTGTGTTTACGAATCACGATGCATCGGGACCTTTAAACCGAACAAAAAGTAACGTAAAAATGTTAATTGGCACACACGCGTTGCAGCATGTTAATTTACATAAAATAGACTGAAACGTAAAAAACGTAGAAAACAGTAACTAACTCTACTGACTTAGAGCCTGTACGTAACGACTTGTGAAGAAAAGTTATAAAATGTTAACCATATTCAACTATTATTTTTTGGACATGTACAACACATTTAAAATTGTGTTTACGAATTCATAATCAACTTATTGGAGTTAGCTTATAAAAAAAAAGTAAAAAATGAGTTAGAAGTGGGAGACATCATAAACCAATAACCTAGGGATATAAGAAAATGATGACCAATAAAAATAAACAAAAATTAAATAGTAAATATATGAGGTGATAAATAATAGAGAGTTAATTAATATCGTATAATGGTGCCGAGTCGAGCCAGGGTGGGGTCGAGCTCAAGCTCGAAATTAATTCAGGCGGCTAAACTCAGCTTGAGCTTTACATCAACGTTAAACGAGCCAACGAGCTGAGCTGAACTTGGTTCACGTCATCTCAAATTGAGTCTTTTAGCTGGTTTTTCTCGAGCTTCTTTCAAACGAGCTACGAGCCGTGAGCTTTATCAACGACGACGATACGTTTTACAAAATAACCATATACATTCAATATGTCCACTTACCTAGTGAAGTTTGGACACGTGACCCGGAAGTTATACAAGTCAACAACTGGGTGAAGAAGTTCAGGTTGCCTGCCGGTCAGATCCCAAAAATGCAAAGATCCACCGTCGGTTTCCTACACCAGCCGGTGATCACATCTCAGCCGTCCATCCGCCACTCTTATTCCGCCCAGTGTCATGACATTTAACTGCTTTTAAATTCCCTCTTTCAAGTCCGAACACTCCCCTTTCGTATCAGTTCAGCTCAATTTCTCTCAAAATAAACCTTCACGTCAGCCTTAATTTCACAATTCATGTAAGTTTGTTCAATTTCACTTGTTGTAAATGGTTGATTTGCAACTGTACGTTGTTTAATTTGATGTTTATACGTGCGAATTATATTATCATTATTGTTGTTAGGGTTTTGTTTTTCGTGTCAATTAGGAGTTGTTAATCTGTTGATATGAAATCATTGTGTCATACAACTTGTAACTGTATATGTGTGTGTATGTGCGTGTGTGTGTGTATGTGCGTGTGGATCTTGCTAGGGCTTGCTAACATTCGAGTATTCGATGCATGAGTTATGATGATGAAGTGCACATTGATATATAAAGTTTCTGTTATTTATGTCAGATTTCAACTCATCTGAGTCATGATTTTTATTTTTATTTTGTGTCAAGTGTTGGTGACTTTTTGTATGGTAAAGCTGGTAAAAGTGCTGAAGGGGAACCTCTTCCCTACTTGTTTGTGTGTGGGTGATGTTAGTGAGGTGGTTAATGATGTTGTCTTGTAGAAATTATTCAGCTTTTTGCTGGTTGAGTGTTGATGTGTGTGGGTGATGTTATTAGGTTTGTTAAAGGTGACTGATTTTATAATTTTACTGAATTTGCTGGTTGTGTGCTTGACGCAGATACGTATCAACACAACCTAGTTGTTTAAATGCTTTAAAACTCTCAGGTTTTGGAAATTAAAGATTCAATCTCAAAACTAATCATATATTGAAATTCACAGATGATACTAAATTCCAAATAAACGATAAACACCAACTAACAATTCAAATAAAACAAAAGATAATTAAAAGAACGTTGAAATTGGAACTTATAGATAAATCCTGCATCAGTGCTGACTTAATAAGCTTTTACTTAATTGTTTGAAATAAAATGTACAGTTATGGGGGAGGAAGGTGCGACTGCTGAAGCTGCAGAGACGGTGGAAAACAGGACTGTCTCTACAGATAAAGCAGCTAAGGGTGTGAGTGAGAAAAAGGAGGCGGTTGAGGAGATGGAGAAAGATGTAAAAGAAAAGAAAGAAGGAGAGGAAGAAAAAGGGAATGAAGATCCTGAGAGTGAGCCAATGGAAGTTGATGACAAGAAAGCTTCAGACGAGGAGACTGAGAATAAGGATACAGAAGCTGCTGATTCAAAAGAGGAAGAAGAGAATAACAGAGAAGAGAATCAAGAAGAAGAGGATCAGGAAGAGATCCCAGAGGAGAAGAGATCGAAAAAAGGCGCAAAAAAGAAGGGCGGTGATGAAAAAAGTAACAGCAAGACAAAAGCATCAGTGGAGAAAAAAGTAAAGGAGAAAAAAGAAAAAGAACCAACAACTCCTGCTGCTCCTACAATTGAACGGCCTGTACGGCAACGGAAGTCTGTAGAACGACTGGTTGCTGTCATTGAGAAAGACAATACCAAGGAATTCCATATATTAAAGGTTGTTTTTTCATTTAAAATTTTAAGACTGTTCTTGCTGTTTGTCTATAAATAACTCAACTTAATCTACTATCTACCTACTTTTACTGATTTGTTGTTATAATGGCAACTTGCAGGGCCGTGGTACAGCACTGAAAGATATTCCAAATGGTAAGGTTTTATTTCACTTTCTCATATTAATTTTTCCATTACCTTCTTGCATTAAACACCCCTTGATTTGCTGTCAAAGAATCTTTCGGTTTTAAAGTAATATAAAATGTAAAAGTTACCTGCCAGATGTGTTTTCAGCATACTGTAACTTTTGCTCTACAGGAATCATTACTTCGAATTTGTAAATTTGATTGTGTTCCACATGTTTTGTGTATTCTGTAGTCTGTACTCAATTAAGCACTTTTTTAGACATTCGATCAGTATCCAACATTTTAATTGAACCATGCGCTCAGTCTAACATTGCATCTTTGGGGACTGATAGAGTAGAGCGTAAGAAAATTGACAACAATGTGATATATTTAAATGTACTAAATTATGTATTACATTTCAGTTGCATACAAGTTATCAAAGAGGAAGGCGAACGATGACACTCTCAAACTGCTCCATACTATCTTATTTGGGAGGAGAGGAAAGGTAATCGAGCTTCGGCTCTTGAATACTATGAATCTATATGGTCTTTTAAGTGGTATTTATCTGATCGTCTTTGATATGTATTTGGTTGATGCTTAAAGTTTACCTAAACGAAGTAGAAACCCTACATTGGTGGTGTGAATCATGCAGATAAATTGTAGTTAGTGATACATATACATAAATAACTTTCTGTAAGTATGGACTTCGGCAGCAGTTTTATATAGTTCTATCCATTTATTGGCTCTCGTTTTCTTTGATGTTCTTGTGTACTTTGTGGGCTTACACTAAAACCTGCTATGTTTTGATCTTGGTATTATTTTTTACTAAGCTACCCTAAATGTGTCGATACCTAATATTAAGCTTGGATTGAAATTGCAGGCTTTGCAGGTCAAGGTAATATCTTACAGTTTTCTGGCTTTGTTTGGCCTGATAATGAGGTACTAATCATTTCATCTACAGTAGAATGTTGATGTTATTTTCTCACTGACTATATTTAAAAAGGTAGATGGATTGATATTCACTAATAGAATGTAATGATTGTATTATTGATGTTGAATAATGATTAAAAGAATGTCATATACATAGAACATAAAGATACACTTTAGTACCACTAAATATAATGATATATAAAACTAATCTTTAACTTAATTATATGGTCTATCATCCCCCCACAAGTTGAGGGCGGGGAACGACCTGCAACTTGGACCTCAGCATTAGAAACCTTTGAGACGGTAGAGGCTTGGTGAAAACATCGGCTATTTGATCATGTGTGGAGATAAACTTGACCTGAAGTTTTCCCTGAGTAACTTTCTCGCGAACAAAGTGGTAATCACACTCCACGTGTTTTGTGCGAGCATGGAACACAGGATTAGCGGACAAATATGTGGCACCTAGATTATCACACCAGAGTGTAGGGGTAATCTTAGAGATGACACCGAGTTCATGTAGAAGGGCCTCTAGCCATTTAATTCAGCAACAGTGTCGGCTAGAGCTTTATATTCAGATTCAGTAGAAGAACGTGACACCGTACGCTGTTTCCGAGCATTCCATGATATAAGATTGGACCCTAAGTATATGGCAAACCCCCCCGTGGACCGGCGGTCATCTGGACAGCCGGCCCAATCAGCATCAGAAAAAGCTCGCAAAGTGGTATTCCAGTTGACATCAGTAAAGGCATGAAGAGTAGAGGTAGAGTCATGACGAATAAACAGACCAAAAGGAGAGGTACCTTTGAGATACCGCAGGATCCTTTTAACAACCGACCAGTGGTTTTCTGTGGGAGTCTGCATGAACTGACACACTTTGTTTACTGCAAAAGTGATGTCAGGTCTAGATAATGATGCATACTGAAGAGCACCCACAATTTGTCGATACTTGGTTGGATCAGCAAGAAGTGGGCTGTCACCGAGGGTGAGAAGCTGAGATGTGCTCATAGGAGAAGGAACTGGTTTGCATTCGGATAACCCAGCTTTGTGAATCAAGTCAGAAATGTAGTTCCGCTAAGAAAGGATTAAGTTGCTGCCATGACGAATAACCTCAATACCCAGAAAATAATGTAAGTCCCCCAGATCTTTTACCGCAAATGATGTGCCTAATGTTGCAATGACATCGTTGATAGCTGTTGTGTTGTTCCCTGTAACTATAATGTCATCGACATAGACCAAAACGTAAACCAAGGTCCCACGGGCTTTAAGTATAAAAAGTGAAGGATCCGTTTTAGAACCGGTAAAGTTCATATGATGTAGGGTGCTGCTAAGATGTTCAAACCATGCTCGTGGTGCTTGTTTCAGGCCATAAAGAGATTTATGCAGCAAGCAAACATGATCGGGTTTAGAATTGTCAACGAACCCTTGTGGTTGTCGTAGGTAGACAGTTTCCTTTAGGTCACCGTGAAGGAAAGCATTTTGAACGTCTAACTGTCTGAGAGACCACTGATTTGTCACAGCAAGTGACAAAAGAACCCGTATCGTTGTTGCTTTGACAACAGGACTAAAGGTCTCTTGGTAATCAACACCGGGTTGTTGGTTAAAACCTTTGGCAACGAGTCTTGCTTTGTAGCGAGTGACCTTTCCGTGTGCATCCTTTTTAATCCTGTAAACCCATTTTGAATCGATAACATTAGTATTTGCAACACGGGGAACAAGAGACCATGTCCCGTTCCGAACAAGAGCATCAAACTCTTCAGCCATGGCTTGGCGCCATTTCGGTGATTTGTTGGCGATAGTAAAAGAGGAAGGTTCAATAGACTGGAAGAATTTGTAGAGACATGGTAAGCTAAAGGATCATACCGAATGGTTGGCTTAGGATTTTGGCGAAGATAAGGCGGACGGGTACGTGGTGGTGAAGAGGAAATGTGAGCTGAGGACTGTGAGGTAGTAGGAATTGAGGTGGAACGGGGTGTTTCAGGGCTGAGAGGAGGGCTGGATAGGGTCGGTTCAGGGCTGGAATGAGTGGGTTCATGGGCTGTTGTGTGCGACAAGGTCGAGGGTTGTTGGTTATGGGTCTGATGATGGTCCGAAGGCTGTGTTTCAACGCTGTGAGGTTCGGTTGAGGGCTGGGAAGTAGAAGTGGAAGGACACGCTGATGGTATGGGGTAGGAAGAATAGTAGGAAGGTGATTGTGTAGGAGATGTGGGAGTGAGTGGAGGTTTGAATGGAAAAATGTGTTCGTTGAAGCGAACATGACGAACAATGTAAATCCGGTCAGATTGTGAATCGAGCAGCGATACCCATGATGAACTGAGCTGTAGCCTAGAAAAACACACGAGGTGGACCGAAATTCCATTTTATGATGAATATACGGGCGTAGGAAAGGGAAGCATTCACACCCAAAGACTCGTAAAAATGAGTAATCAGGTGGTCGGTTGAATAAGTGTTGGAAAGGTGATTTTTTTGAGTTGATTCTTGAGGGCATGCGATTTATTAGGTAAACCGCGGTTTCAAAGGCAAACTCCCAAAAACGTTGAGGGGCATGAGAGTGAGCAAGAAGCGCCAAGCCAGTTTCAACATGGCGATGTCGACGTTCGACGACACCATTTGTTCACTCGTATGTGGACACGAGCGTAGGTGAATGATGCCAAGAGATGTTAGAAACGAAGCAAGATTACGAAATTCACCACCCCAATCAGATTGAACTCTTTTAAGTTTAGTATTGAATTGTCTTTCAACCATTTTAACAAACAATTGAAAAACAGAGAAAACATCAGATTTATTTCTTGAAGGGTAAAACCACATATAGCGTGAATGATGGTCAACACATAATAAGAAAAAGCGACAACAATTAAAGGAAATAGAGGGTGCAGGACCCCAAACATCACAATAAACCAAATCCAAAACATTGTTACTACGAAAATTTGATAGTTTTAATGACAATTTGGAGGATTTCCCCATTTGACAAGAACATAAAGAAGAAGACACTTTATTGGAAACAGGTAAATGACTACTAGACATTATAGACTGAAAAACTCGAGCATTAGGATGGCCGAGGCGTTGATGCCAGATCATTGACGGAGCTTTAGTTGCTGTGAAGGAAACATGTGGAAGGGACTTCAATTTTGGAAGATAAAGTGAGTAGAGACCTTGTCCTCTTGGACCCGTGAGTAGGATGGTATGTGTAGACTCGTCCTTCATAACAAAAAACGAGGAGTGAAATTCAAAGAAAACGTTATTATCTAAGCAAAATTGTTGAACTGATAAGAGATTTTGTTTAAGTTCAGGTACATGAAGAATATTATTGAGAGAAAAGGTTTTATTAGGAGAATAGAATTTTGAGGAACCAATATGACAAATAGGGAGAGGATTACCATCAGCAACATGAAGGGAATTGTTACCAAGATAGGCCTCAGAGTTGTCCAAACTTGCAAGGTCGGGTGTAGCATGACCATTTGCTCCTGTGTCGGGTTTCCAGAGTGAACTAGTTGTAGACCCAGCTTCAGAAAAGGCTGCATAGTTTGCTTGGGGTGAGTCGCGTGTGGAAGATTGACCAGCCTTGTTAGGACACTGTGCAGGAATGTGGCCAATACCACACCGGTTACAATGACCATACACGGTATTCTGAGTAGAGGCCCAAGCAAACTGTGGTTGACGGTTCTGGGCACCGAATGCTTGAGACTCATCACGGTTCCTATTATAATTGCCACGAGAATTACCACGACGGTTACCGCGATAATTGGTTGGTTGACGGTTGGTAAAGAAGGCCTGCGGCTGTTGGTTTTGGGTAAAAGCAGGGCTGATGTTATACCCTAGTTGAGCAGCCAATTGTTGTAAAGTAGCCAGTTGATTCTATGGTGGTGCCGGGGTGGGGAGAAGACCAGCAGTGCTATTGGCCGTAGGCGGGGCTGGAAAAGTGGAGGCTGTGAAGGCAGTAGGAATGGCTGGTGTATGTCGAGTCATCATGAACTCATGATCACTCAGCAGGCCGTGTAAGTCAGTGAAGGCAACAGGTGGTGAACGAGCAAGTAAATTGGCTTTAAGTCCGCTATATTCATCTCGTAGACCAGCAAGTGTAAGCATTACTATATCTTTGTCTTTAAAGGGCTCACTAATATTGGCCAAGGCTGTTGCATATTCCTGCACACGGCTCAGATAAGAAGCAGAAGTCTCATCAGCCTTCATCTGAAGCTTCAACAGCTGCGTTTTCAGTGTGTATTCCCTGGATGAGTTATTCGGGGCATAGGCTCTTTCAAGGGACAGCCACAAGTCACGAGATGTTACACCCTGGATATGCAAAAAACTGGATTCAGAGATGGTAGAGATGAGAATCATTCGAACGTGGGCATCATGGAAATCCAATACAAGTGGCTGGGATTATCAACAGAAGCTGTGTCGGTGGTGGCTGCGGTTCTGGAAGGTGGGCATGGTATGGTACCGTCAATGTATCCAAACAGGCCATTAGTGACTAGGAAGGGATGAATCATGTTCTTCCAGAAGCCATAGTTTGTGGGAGTTAATTTAAAGGCGAATTTATGCGAATTGTGGGCAGTTTTCTCTGCAGTGGTGAAGGGTGAGAGCATTGCCATTGGAATGGTTGGTTTAGAAGATGATTAGAGGTTAAAAAAAAGAGCAGAATTGCGTGACGGCAGCAAGTTTAGAGAGGAGGTGCTGCGACGTCAGTAGGGTTTGGGTAGGGTTAGAATGGCTGTGATACCATAATAGAACGTAATGATTGTATTATTGATGTTGAATAATGATTACAAGAATGTCATATATATAGAACATAAAGATACACTTTAGTACCACTAAATATAATGATATATAAAACTAATCTTTAACTTAATTATATGGTCTATCATTCACACACGTAGTAATTCAGAGATCTGTGTCACTATATGATTCCATTAGAAAAGTATGAACGATCTATTTCTTCTAAATCTAATTTTGATATAAATGCATGACATGTACTGGTTGTGAATTGTGATACATTTGTTGCCGTTGCTATAAGCGTGAGCAGTAAATATTTATTATCATTTCAGGAAAAGCATAAATTAAGAGTTAAAGAAAAGCTTGACAAGCTTAATAAAGAGAAGCTCTCGGAGTTCTGTGATATATTTGACATGACGACAGTCAGCAGAACTAATAAGGTTTGTTTACTCATTCTATGGTTCTTTAATAAATTTAATGTGGAATGTTCATCAAATAGCTGTATGACATTATGTTCGTTTTGCTAAAGCAGGAAGATATTGTGGTGAAGCTGATAGATTTTATGTTGACTCCTCAGGCCACAACTAGTGAGCTGCTGGCAGAGAAAGATCAGGTTTGTATTTAAGCTCTAAAATTTGCTATTTTTTTCACTCTAATGACTTCCCTTTTATAATATGTCATGTTATTCAGTCGGCCACAGGTAAAAAGCGTCAAAGGCCAAGCAAGAAAAGCACATCGGCCTCTGAGGCTACACCTTCTAAAAGCTCATCGAAGGTACCTCTTACAAAATATAAGCTGGTAATATAGCTAAAAAAGAAAGGATCATATGGCCCAAACATAGGGCTGCAAACGAGCCAAACGTTCAGCGAACACTTCGTGAACCATTCGGCGGGAAGTTCATTCGTTTAAGAAACGAACACGAACAACTTGTTCGTCTAGTTAAATGAACGAACATGAACAATGACCGTGTTCATTCATTTATGTTCTTGAACGTTTGGTAACGTGTTCGTTTATGTTCGATTGTGTTCGATAGTTCATTAGTGTTTTTAGTTTTTATATTTTATCTAAATACTTCAAAATTCCGGCAAATTAAATATTTAATTCGTGTCGTATTATATAGAGAAAACCACTTGAGTTGAAAACTCAAGAAAACCCTATGTAACATTTTTATTTTTTTCTAAAAAAAATAGGGAATGTAAGTTACATGTTAATGAACATTTTGTAACATAAAAAACAAAAAGCGCCGAATGGTTTTTTTTATAAATTTTTTTAAAAATTTCAGTGTTGACAAAAAAATGCTAAAAACTGAATTTTTGTAATTTTTTTAAAAAAATCCACTCGGCGCTTTTTATTTTTTTTGTTACAAAAAGTTCATTAACATGTAACTTATATTCCCTATTTTTTTAGAAAAAATAAAAATATTACATAGGGTTTTCTTGAGTTTTCTCAACTCAATTGGGTTTTCATTTTATCCTTTCCCATATATATATACATACATATATGTTGTTCATTTGACGCTTGTTTGTGTTTGTTTCCATTTGTGTTCTCATGAACATCAATTTGTATTCATTTGTGTTCATCAACGTTCGTTGCCTAAAATTAATTAATGAACACGAACATGTTTATATCCTTAACAGACGAACACAAACGTAAAATCTTGTTCGGTAAGTGTTCATGACCAGTTTGTGAACACTTATATTATAATATATATTAAACTACATCCTTAACTACATGGAAGTTTTTTGAATTTTTATTTTGACTACATCTATATTTATTTTTATTTTAACCATAATATTTTCCCCTTTTCTTTCTATTTTTGTATTTGTTGGCCAAAGATTACACATTTGCTGTTCTTATCTCTTTATCCCCTATTTTCCAATTTCTCCACATGGAATTTTGATGTTTTTATTTTTTACCCCAATTGTAAGAGTCTCTCTTTGGTTTTTATGTTTTGACCACCAATCTTTTGGTTCTTATATTTTTGTCTCCTCAACTTTTGTTAGTTTTTTTTAAACCATATCATAAGATTTCTTTTCTTTTGTTTTATATTTTGACCACTAAAGTTTTGGTTCTTACACTTTTAGTTAGCGGCTGCATTTTTTTTTTTTAAGTTTCATATTAGCCCTATACATTATAATAAATTCGTCTTTAACCCAGTATTTTTATATTTTTATTTTTCTTTATTCATTCGTTAGTTTTTTTACAAAAATACTAAATACGTGATATAACTTTTTTTTGGAAACGGCTCAACATCACGTCACCACCACTTTTTTTTCCATTCGTTTGTTCGGGTTGCAACACCGCGTCATAGGTACCATGTCACCATTTTTTCTTCCATTTGTCATATTTATTTCATTTTAGTTTTTACGCATTTATATTTTGCATCTTCATATCCATCTTTATTGTTTAGTACATACGCGGCGGTAGGGCTGGCAAATCGTGTCTTAACAGGTTTAACAGGTTTCTGACGGCGCGCACAACATAAGTTTCAAACATGATTACGACTCGTTTAACTATTTTATACCTCATGTTGATAAAACAGTTTTATGTACAAAGATAAATAAATGATGGATCCTAACATTGTAATTTTAATTATTTTAAAAAATAAAAAAGTCAAAGGGTGTGTTTTTCAGTCAAATAGGTCTAATCGTGTCTTAACAGGTACCCAATTGCCAGCCCTACGCGGCGGATTGCCCGCCGCACGCGCGGTGGGGAAATCCTAGTTTCTTAACAAACGAACACTAACAAGGTCTTGTTCGTATTCGTTCGGTTCGTTTGCAACCCTACCCAAACAGGTTAAATGCCAACTGTTACATTTTGGAGAATAAGATTACTGTTTTACTAATTTGTTCTAGTAATAGATGTTTAATGCATTATTATCTATTAATTTTAGACAATGGTGTTTCCATGTCAACCCGTTCCTCGAGCCCTTACCCACTCACTCATCTTTCCAAATCTAGTTAGAATCTGTTTTGAAGGTGATCACGATACTAATATCTTGATTTTTTGTGTAGAAGCAGAAAACTAAAAGTACTGCTGAAGAGGCTAAGAAGGCAGTTGAAACTGATGATTCAGAAGAAGAGAGTGATGTAGAGGAAAAAGACAATGAAGAACATGAAGATGTGAACGGTGCTTCTGAGAAATCCGAGGATGAGAAATCAGAGGATGTTGCGAGTGATGAAGAAGAACATGTGTCTGAACCGGAATCTGAAGAAGAAAGTAGTAAGAAACGCAAAAGAAGTTCAACCAAATCTAAATCGGCTAAAAATGAATCAGGTGTGAAACCTAAAGAGAAGAAGAAAGTAGTTACTACACCCAAAAAGACTAGTGGCTCACCTCAAAAGAAGAAACCAGTTAAATCATCTACCAGTGACTCTAAAGCTGCGAATCAAAGTGATTCTGGTGCAAAGACGTTCTCAAGGAAAAGCAAGAAGAAAGATACAGTTGAAGAGAAACCTGTAACACCAAAGAAACCTGCTTCTAAAGAGAAAAGTGGTACGGCATGTTTCCCTTTTTTAAAACCATATTTATTAAAGGTGGTAAAATGGGCTTTTGAGAAAATGGGTTCGGTCAAATGTGGGGCTGGGCCGATCCACAAGAACCTTTTATTTCTCTTAACAGGACCACAAAAAGGTTAAAATTTAAGAAAATTACTTTATTTAACCAGTTTACGGATGGCTTCAACCACCAACAACCTGAAAATAAGTATTTTGGGTATTCAGTCAATAACAAATAACCATCTGAAGATGTCTATGTTAGCAAAAATTTTCTTAATTTATTAGTCGTTAGTTTCCAAAATGTGACGACCGAAACTATGCCATTAAACAGTCGGGAAGGTTTTAAGCATTTTGAATACACTTTAAGCAACTCTCTACCTGTTCCATTATATACCCTGATGACTACTTTTTTAACAAAGGGAAAAAGACGGTGAACGAGAAGGGGAATCCAAAATCAGAAAAGCAGAAGATAAGTGATGATGACCTAAGAACTGCAATCTGTGAGATCCTTAAGGAAGTTGACTTCAATACGGTGAGAATCTGTTACCAATAATTTTCATTCATTGCAAGGAAACAGGATTAATCACATAATTGTTTCCCTTGGCATCTTATGATTTGTCAGTTTATACCAATCACCATTTCTGAGGATCAACTTTGAAAGAAAATTAACACGTTCATTATATTAGGGTTTGAGTTTGATGCATTATGCACAAGATCTGGCATTCTATCTCTTACAAGTTTTGCATTGTTTCTGTTTTGCAGGCAACATTTACTGATATTCTCAAGCATCTTGGTAAGCATCCTCCATTCCTCCTTAGTTGTCAGTTTATACCAACTGGTAAAGTTTTTAAAAACTGCTTAACAGGAAACAGTTCAAAAGATGCACAAAGTAATACATGAACCTTCTATATCATTTTATTCAAAAAAAGTTATATTGTCCTTCGATTGGTACAGTACACATTTTGACCTGCTACTTGAGCCGCCCAGTCATTAGCGTTTGACTTACTTGGGTGTCCAACATTTCTTTCTTTTAAAATTTTTTTTTGTTTCAGCTAAGCGATACAATACAGATCTGACATCAAGAAAGGCATCCATAAAGTTCATGATCCAGGAAGAGCTGACTAAGCTAGCTGACGAGGCTGAGGAAGAGGATGAAGAGGAACCGGAGAAGACTGGAAAACAAGCATCTGGGCAAGGGGTCAAGGCCTGACGGTCTTGCTTTGATTCACAAAAAAGAACCTTTTCTCATGTAGTTTTTGTTATTGTTGTTGCTTCTGGTACAAGTATGTAACTTAATGTTAGTTATGTCGTTAGGTTCTCCACTGTAGAGGTAGAAGAGTAGAAGTGCAGTGGTAAATGGAATGCTGCTTGTTATGCATAAAACATGACATGTGAGTATAAATTATAGGAAATTTGTGCCTGTGCTCATAATTTGACCCATTGATGGTTTTAATATTTAGACTCAGATGCTTGTGTTGTTTTGTGTTCATGTCTAACAGCCAATAAGGCTTACTTTTCAAGCAGGGCTGTGTAAATGCTAAAACTATTTGTTATGGTAAGAGACAGGTGAAACTGTGAGTGAAAAAAAAATGTTGTCATGCATTGCCACGTAGGCCGGAGTGGTTTTACCATTCACTCAAGTGTAAATACATTCTGTGAATTATTTTTAATAATTAATATTAAGTTTTTCTAAACAGATATCCAAAATGTCGATCCCAGTACGTGTCAAAACTGCTTGCGAGAACAAAAATATGTTTTATTCAACACTGTTTTTAGAAGAAAAAACAAGACTATTTGTTTTTTGTTTAAATTACTGTACACAAGTTATTTAAGAATAATCAAGCTAATGTTTGAATTAAATAAAGAAATAGAAAAAATTATGGGATATTGGGATTGGTCAAATTGACGAAGTGATTTGGTGGATTAGTCATGGCTACATCCCCTCACGGCTCACGCCCACAAAAAAAGGTAGTGACCCTTTACACCCCAAGTAGGCGGTGTTCTGCACCCACAAGTCATATGTGGCCCCTCCGCGCTCCTAACACGCTGCCTAATAAAAGTTTGTATGTTATGCTTGTATTGAAGACCGCAGAGTGTGGTGATACAGAGCTCTCGCTTGAGTGTGTCATTTCTTTATACAAGGCATGGATATTGATTATTTTTTTTCGAAAGTACCAAGTCTAGTTTTCCAGAAGGTAGTGAAGGTTTGAATATTGAATGTTAAGATGATGGTTATACGAGTTTAAGCGGCACAGTTATGACCGTTTTGGATTGGCTGCTATGTTTATTAAGTAGTCTTTCCGATCTGTGACTAACTAAATTCACAAAGTTCAAATTCACTATCACACAAACTTAAACCACGTAAAAACTAAAATACCGGTGTGACAACACAAGGATGTGTTTTCTTTTAGCATTAGCCGGGTTTTGAACTTTCAGACACAAAAAGGGTATGGTTATTAGTTACCTTGCCCACAACATCTTACAACTTTAAGAACTATATGCTACAGGCTAATACTAAAAAAGTTAACATAATCCAACAGTCACATTGATTAATCTGTATCAACATATACATACAGTGTTGTTGACCTTGAGGTTCCAATGTGGACATGTGGTCAGCTAAGCCTAGTCACTATTCTCTATTCTCTACAGACCTAGGAGCCACACGCATATATACATACATATAAATACAACAAAAGAATGAAAAATACAACAAAAATCTACATATGAAAACAACTAAAAAAGTAGTGTTAATCCTCCCAAAACAAGCTGCAAAAATCCTACACAACTCACATTTAAACACAGTAGTAAAGTCGGCAAAGAACATAAGCCACAACATAGTTTCAAATACATGATAAATTCAAACAGACTTAACTAATAAGATGAAACAATGTTCCACTTGTATCTGTAGCTCAAACCCCAGGGTTCTTTTGCATCTCAAAAGCAAACACAACTCTGAACACCTTCGATTCCCTTTCAAACCTACCGATGCAAAAAAAAAATTATCAGAAGCGGCATGATATATTTATTATGTGTAACATTTTTTAAATGTTAAAGTACATATACACATAACCAAGCACCATCACACACCGTCATTCTGCAGTCACGCGCCGCCTCTTCCCATAGTCAGCATCCCTAGATCTAGACCTGTGTTCATCCTCTTGAGCCAATCTTGATTTTGCATGAGTCCGCGAGGACCGGCCACGGTCCCACTCATCATCATAGTCTGGTTCAGCCTCCCTGTACCTGTGATGATCAGCATATCTGACCCTTTCATCCCTATGGCGGTCCCTACCACGGTCACGGTCATGTGACCGTCCACGGTCCCTGTCCTTGTCCCGATCACGTGACCGTGCCCGGTCCCGGTCCCTCTCGTCTCGGTGCTTTCTTTCGGACCACTCATCTTCATGAACCGCTTCTTTTTCTCTTGGTAAGTCTCTTTCATACCCGTGTTCATAATCTCTATCATCTCTAAGTCTTCTATCTGAAGTACCTTCACCATATTGTTGATCAGAAGCAGCTTCTTCACCGTAACTAGATTCACCTACTCGACCACCCTGTTCATCACCAGCCCACCCAGCCGTATTCGGGTCTGACCACATTCCCATGTTGGACCCATCTGCACCACTTGTCGGCATCATACCCATTCCATTCATGGGCATTCCTCTCCCGAAAAACGCTGGGTTAACATGTGGTGCCAACCCAGGTACGGGTGGAAATGAAGGTAACATACCTGCAAATGGAGGTGTTGGCCCACCCGGGAAACCACCGTAGCTTCCCATTCGGCCCATTGGGCCTCCAAATGAAGGATCAAACCCTTGGCCCATCATCGATTGGGGGTGCATCATAGGTAATGGTCCAAACCCGTTTCCCATCATACCACGGCCACCCATCCCACCGCGTCCACCCATTCCACCGCCACGCCCACGGCCAGCCATACCTTGACCATTACCTCTACCCCAATTTCCTCTTCCGTAACCTCTGTTGTTGTCACCGCCACCTTGGAAATTCCCACCAGCAGGCATATTGTTGCCGCCTGTTTTAGCAGGAAGATCTCCAGGACCCCTCTTAGCTTGAGCTGCAGACGACTGAGCCTGAGCCATCTGCTGGTTTCTGTTAACCTGTGCTTCTCCCATTCTTTTAACACTAAAGGGAGAAGCGAATGCAACAACACAGGGACGACCATTGAACACATGCCCATTCATTCCCTCCTTGCAAGCTATGGCAGCTGACGGATCATAAAATTCAACTTGACAATACCCTTTCGATTTTCCACTAGCTTTCTCATCAAAGAACTTCACCTCCTTTACATGACCATACTTGCAAAGTTCCGACTCAAGCTCAGCGTCAGTCGTCCACCAATGCAAATCTCCCACAAAAAGAATCGTCCCCCCACCACCACCCGCACCCCCAACACCGCCACCACCAGCCATGTTTATCCCGCCACCACCAGCCATGTTTATCCCACCACCCCCTCCATTACCAAAGCCATTGACATTTCCACTATCTTGTACAGCTAAACCATCACCACCAGCATTACCAAAACTCCCCGTATTTCCCATCCCAACATGATGAACCTGTTGTTGCCCCCTCCCTACGTTCGACATGCCGTTGTCGTTATTCAAAGGCCCTCTTTCTACTTCACCTGCTTTAACCGAAGACTGCCCTAATTCAACCCTAATATTCGAATCACCACCAACCGCTCCACCTGATCCCCTCCCCGCCATCTCATTCCCTCCCACCGCAACATTCGTATCATCCTCAACTCTACTAGAACCACCACCATCATTTCTCTGATACTTCCTCTCACTTCCATCATCCACCGGTTGCTCAACCGGTTCGAACTTCTTCTCAACTTGATCCTGATTCTTAAACCCTAAATCATCATCTTTCCTAACAGACTGATGAAAACCCTCACCGACATTAACATCATTGTAAAGATCCTCATAATCATCATCATCTTCCCTAGGAAACCCTCATCTACAACGGCGGAGATGGCTTCGTTCCGGTGGAACTGGTCGTTTGGATCTCCGTCCATGATTCCTAAATGATTTCTAGGGTTTTTGTGGTGCTAAATGTTGGAAATTACAGTTGTTATCATGAATGAAATGGAATGAGATATGAATGAGATGATGATATTATGGATTAAAGGAAGTTAGAGATTTGAGAGATGAAATTGTAAGACGAGGTTACCAGAAACTGGAAGAACCTGAGATGTGGATCGATTTGAGATTTTTGAAACAAAAACCCTAAATTTTGTTCATTTTCTAAGTTAGCCGCTCCATGGAGGACACTTGTCGACTCTGGAAATTAATGCAAAATGCTTGTATCCGATTCCTTTTTCTTTTTTCTTTTTTTTTTGTGAAGAAAGAAAGACTTAATTAGTCAAAATGTATTCAATATTTCAATTTAGTATTTAGTTTTTCGAGTAAAGATCATGTACAAATAAGCTTATCGTACAAAACGTATGAATAGGGTGAAAAATGTAGAAAAAACACGGGGGTATTTTCGTAATTATTTTACTCGAATGGTAATTATCAAAATACCACACAAGATTTGATACTCTACAGAGTTACCCTACAATATCATTTGTAGAGTAATTTTGATAATTACCTTACGAGTAAAATAATTACGAAGATGTCACCGTATTTTTTTTACTACTCCTTATGTACGTTTTGTACAATAAGATACTTTGTATTTGATATTTTGTCTTTAGTTTTCTTTACAATTTGGTATTTAGTTTTCTTTAGATGTAGGAGAGTTCGAAAAGGATTAGGCATCGCAAAAGATTATAAGTTGTCATATAATCATCTTACGTTATCGAAAAATGTATAAGAGCATCTCAAATGCTTGGTTTTTTTTGTGTGTTTTTTGAGCTTACGTGGAAAGAGATGAATGAAGCTCACGTGAGAGAGGAGGCAATGCGTGTTTGTTGATGAAAGGCCTTTGTGAAAGGGACTTATTTGGAAAGTTTTTTTGTTGTAAAAGGCAAAACCTGAGAAAAGAATGATATGGATATGGTTTTCGAGCATCACAATCGACGTCTTAGATGTTTATATCTACAATAAGATTGATTGTGTTTTGAATTTTTTTTTCTTAACATGCATCATAAGTATATTTTAGTAAACCTTTAGCACTAAAATTAATACATCATCAAAAATGAAACTTTAGTGTTTCATGCAATGAATGTAAATCAGAAAATCGGTTAAAACAAAATGTAATAAAGTTAATATCCATTGTAGTTATGGATATCTAAGATTTAAAAGTAAAAAGAATTATAAAACGAAATTAATGATTTTACTATTACTAATAATCTTTTAAAAATTTTAAAATAACTAAAAAGAAACAACTAACAATTTACCCTTTGTTCAAGACGTCCATTACATAATATAGTTAAAATGTTCATGATCTGTTTATATAGAATTTAATAATTTTATTATACTACAACGTTACAATGCATAGTTTATCAATAACAAAATCGAAACTGAACCTAACACATCTATAGAACACAATACAGTGGTGTATTTATTCATCACAGAAATATTTGAATTATTCAAAGGAATATAACCACCTATCAAGCTTCATCCAGTCAAGTTGCAGCGTTGGTATAAAGCCGGTTTCGTTTAATGTACTCAATAACTTCATCTGACGTTAAATATTTTACCGACAAACCCTTTGAAATGCAGTCTCTGTAATTACAAAAAAAACATAACTAAGCCTTCTGTTAGAGCGAAATGTATCCCGAGTCTCATTTAACAAGGGGAGGGGAAAGAAAAGAGATGAAAATAAGAAAAAACCGTGTTCCCGATATTTTTTAAGGATAGAAGGGGATGGGAAAGGGGAGAAAAGGGAAGAAAATTTGTACGCCTATTTGTCCTCCCAAATCGGAGAGATTAGGAGAGAATTTTATCAATTACTAAATTACCCTCACATCTAATTAAAATGTTCTATGTTTAAAGGGTATAAGGTAAAATTGTTCCTTTCTTTTCTTTTCCTCCTAACTCGGGAAAACATAAAATACTTGATTTCTTCTCTTTTCCTTTACTTTTCATTAAACTCAGGAACACGAAAAAAAATCACATATTTTCCTTCCTTTTCTCTCTTCTTTCATTTTCCTTCCCCTCCCTCTGTTAAACGAGACTCAGGAACACAGTGTAAAGGAGAGCATAGAAACTTGATGACTACCTTACTAGAGTTGAGCTGATACGGTTCGGTACTATTTCATTCACCACTTCAATATTACTCTGCAAGATTTGTAAAAAAACAATAGTATCTTAACAGGTGAGTTCAAATGGTAAGAGCATTAAATAACTAGAAACCAAAGATATTGCTTTTTGGCCTTTGATCATGGAGCGGACAAAAGGAGTGGACAGTCCCAAATAGACGGACATCAGTCATTAGTTAAAATATGATCCAACGCCTAAAAAGTTGTTCGTTTGGTTTCTTTATTTATTGGTTCTCATACGAGACTTCTCCTATATCTTAATATGATCAAGTCATCAAACTCGTCACACAAAAGCTATATAAATGAGTTGTGACAGTGCAGTTGGTTTACCTTATATTCTGACAATATTTCATCATTTGAGATGATTTTTTCAATGTCTTGACCTTCTCTACGGATACACACCACACCATAATCTCTGATTATAGCCCTGACCTAAAATGAAAAATGGTCATAAAAAACACGAATTTGTAATCTGACATCTCATACGGATGTGTCTTTTATTGCAACAATGTTGGTGAAAAGTGATTATGATTATGATGTTCTGATTGTTGAGTCCAGATAATCAGATTTAGGGAACCAGTTGCAACTTTAAGGAAACTGATTATTCATATCAACGTAAAATTACATAACAATCCCCAACTTTTGTTAACGGATTACTATTTACTGCCATCACTACAAAAGAGTGATAATCAAGAACAATTTTACCTGTTCAGGTATCCAAACTCCAGGAATGGCAAAAGATTCCAGTAGATCAGAGCCGCAAACAAGCATAACCTTTAAGAATGCTACAATTGCGTGAACAAGATTAGTCATTAGTGTTTGTAGCAAAGATATTTCAACCGTAAAACTTCTTGTACTAAAATTCCACTTGATTGATACTAAACCAAAAGATATAATAGTTTGGAAAGGACAATTTAGTTAACAGAGTTGGTACATTGAGACATGGGCTGTAAAAAAAGATCTTAGATCAATGCCGTAACAGGAAAAAAAAAGTAAATATCCAGACTGAAGAAAAGAAACTGATTTACGAAGTGATACGAAAAACAACACGAATGTAGCTCTAGAATCTAGATAAAACATAATCATATTATATTAAGCTATTTTGGCAACTTAATGAACAAGTAAAACTAGCATACCATTATGTATCAGCCCATTATCAGAAAAAAAGCTCCTGATTCTTGACAGTACAGTCAATGATCGTTGAAATGAACTTTGTTTTGCCTAAAACCAAATGAATATTTCTGCATCAATGAACATAGAAAAAAACAAGTGAAGGCTTTATACAACAAAATTGCCCATTTCAAAGAAACAAGAATCAAAACCACACTAGTTCAATAAAAAAGGGATGCATCCACACGTTGAACAATGCCTAAAAGTACATTGCAATGACTACGTTGAAGAATGGGACGTCCGTCCACTTACCGTAGCTAATTCATCTTTACTTCTTTACAATCAATTTTTCTAATGAGAGAGAGACGAGAGAGAGAGAGAGAACCTCCCAGGTATCCACCATTACGAACTCGGAACTTTTGCAAGCTAGTTGGCACATTGAGATACGGTGTTCAGCTGGTAAGAGACCCTGCGCAAAGAGTAAATTTCAGCTCTTGCACTTAATTATTTAATATTAATATCTGATCGTAGAGAGCTACAGATTAATTATGCAGATACAGGTATTACAGAGAAACAAGGCATGGAAAAAAGATTTAATCTAATTTGATTATGAGTAGGAGTAATTCCATCAAAAAGCAAAATAAATTTTCCTATTCATTTTAAATATCTTAAACTTCTTTTTTCTGGTGCAAAGAATATGCTGCTACAAAATTTCAAATACCTTTTTCTTGTATGCATCATTTACAGGTGACATATAACCTCCAACAACATGAAACCCTTTTGAGTTAAGTGCATCCCTTGCCAATTCTAAGCATGCAAACAAGACATAAGATTAGTATATATCCAAGTTACATTGAGTTGCACTTATTTTATGGAACTGTAAACATATTATTCCAATTTCCTAAAACTTTATATCACAATAGTTTATTCACTCGCATTGCAAAACTAAAAACTAATAAATGCATTTATGACATGTAATATAAAGTTTCCTCTCAAATGATTAAAAAAACACGTGCAGATGTTTCAACGTTACCTATAATCATTTATCAAACACGACAACAACCAATAGACAAAAACTAGCAGCCAGGAACACATACCAAAAAGGCGTAAATGCATGAAAGTAGGAGGATTGAAGCTTCCAGTTGATACCAATACAACATTCATTTTTCCCCTGCAAAAGTATGATAGAAGATGAAATATATAACCATGCAGTGTCCTTAATCAGACGAGAACAATTCACAATCCAATATTCAAATTTTGACTCAAGCCTAATTATTTATTCCAATCTGAATCAACAATTTTCCGCTCTGTCAACGTGAGCTGCAGAGGTGGTAAAACTTACTTTATGTCAGAATCTGATGAGCCATCTTCATTCACGGACTCCAACGATAACTCATCCATTAACTTATCGAGCGGCAAAGCAGCATCCATTTACATAAACTTTGATTCCTACTTCCCGATATCTGACACAAGAAAAAACATACGCTTTTAAATTCATCATTACACCTTGCACAATTAGAATCAGATCATAGTTGTTAATAGTGAATAGCGACAAAGGAGGTAACCTATAGGCTACGTAGAAATAGCGACAAATAGCGACAGCTATTTTATGAATAGCGATACACTAGAAAAAGAATTTTGAAAATTTTTATATGTATATTACATCAAAATACCCTTGTGTATATGCTATTTTACATGTATATTTAACAAAAACCTATAAATCCAGCTATTAGCTATATCTAATTGCTATTTACATAAAAAAACACTAACTGTCACTATTCATGCCATTGGTCGCTATGACCCAAATAGCGACACTTGGTCGATTCACTACATAGCGCGCTATAGCGGTCGCTATAGCCACTATTAACAACTATGAATCAGATAATTAGGTAATCAGTTAATGGTTAAGTAACTTTAAACTTATCTCACTAATCAACCACAATAATTCTTCTAATTTGACTATTTCAACCTTAGATAACAGTAAAAAGTCATATACAAAGTTCACCAAGCACTCAAATTACCTTCTACAGTTAATAATACGTCTCGTTTTCAAGCCGAAATTACACCAAACATAACTAAAGAGATAGGAATAATGCTCAACTAAGGTTGGAATCAAATATGACATTTAACACTAGGAAAACAAGCAATAATCAACATAAGCAATAAGCAACGAAACTTGAGGGATGATTGTGTGTACCTAGTGTAGGTATTGAGAATCGTTAGCAGAGTTAAAATCGTTGAAGCCTATGTCGATTGTAACAGCTGGAAAAAGGAAAAAAAAAACAAATTGAAGCACAATTGCAATTGATAAATAGAAAACAAAATCGAACAAATAGTCGAAGCATGTTACCTGTGGAAAATTGAATAGCAGAATTTGTAGTGAGAGAGAGAGAGAAAGAGAGAAATTGGAATAGAAATCCCTAATCGTGTGGAATTCAAATCTGCGTAAAATTCACGAAACAACAACAGTTTCTGGCTTAATAATAAAATATCAAACAAAAAGGGCCTAAACCTGCAACTTTTCATACAGGAGTGCTGAAGGTTTACCAGATGTAAAGGGATTGACGGTGTTGGCTCCGTCGGATGAAGAGTCGAATGCTCTGTTACACGATCTTCTCAGCACACTCGCGACGAACGGTGCCGGAAATACGACCTGACTGTGGTTCCGGCTTCAATCGGCGACGAGTGAGGGAGGTGTAATGGTGGCGGCCGCAGGAGATGCAGATGGTGATCGGAGGAGGGTTCAACGGGTTAACATGAACCCACTGTCACTATGCTATGCTATTGAATAATAACGAGGACTTGTTTACCGAGTTTTGTCCTCACATCACATGAATAATAACGAGGACTGGAAGAATAGTGGGTTTGAGAACCGGATTGGAATATGACTTGGGGGCCAGTCCTGTATGGTGGGTTTGTACCGTTTTCAAATGAGTCGGCTGGTTGGGGGTTGGGCATCGAACCGGTGAACGGTTTGGGCAAAAAATGTATTTCTTTTTGTCGGGTTGTCAGATTTGAACTTGAAATCGTTAGCGGCTTGCCAGAGCACGGCAAAGCTACGCCGTTTGGATGGTTTTCTTTCAAAGGATGATTGTGACGGATGATCTGATGGTGCTTGCTTGTGGTTGGGTCATGTTCTTTAGGTTTTGAAAGTCGATAAGTGTCCATATCAAAGTTAAATACAAAAACAAAACGCCACCCTATATCGTAACACGTCAACTCTCTCTCCTATGCATATCACAGCCTCCCAGGTCACCACCACCCTGATACACCTATTATATTCATTAAGTTTGATTTTTAATGTATAGGAGAATGGATGAACCCATAAATAATATTTGGGAAGAACCCGTTAAGAACACTAATGAATGATGCAGTGGTTAAGATGTCCCCTTCTAAACCTGATATAACCGGTTTGAAACTCGTGTGGGGCTTTATTTTTATTCTTTTTTTAGATTAGAAAGACAAGTTAGGGTTTTTGAGTTTATACAACCCACCCAATTCAATTGATTAGAACACTACGCAAACACCCTTCAATCAAATTTGTTTATCTCAAATTGTTTTAATCGTCAATGTTCGTGGTGGATCTAATAAACGAGGACCTCATGTAACGAGTTCCGACTTTTACTTAATTTAGACATCTTTGTTTTTGTTTTTAGATTTTGGTTTTTTCGAATTAGGTCTACAATGGTTTTATTAGCATCTTATGAACTTAATGGCAAATTGGATTGTTAGTAGCGTAAGCTTTCTTCTTAACTTAACTTAACGATTATGTACAATTAAAACACATTATGGTATAAACAGAGGGAATTGTTGTTTTATTCAAGAAAGTTGTATCTATTCATGATGATGGTTAAAGTCATTCATGATTAATAAAATTCAAAATAGCTCATAACTTGATTTTCCTAAACATACTTCTAGATAACCCCACGATTTAAGAAAAACCACTCAGCTGCATCGACCCAAAAATTTTTACCTCCGGTTATATGAAATTTACCGATCCAAACCATCGAAACGACTCGATTCTTTTTACGTCCGATTATATGAAATTGGAGCATCTAGAAACAACAAACCCATTGGAAAAAAACCTAGATCCACCTCTTGAGGAGACAAAGGACGATGGGGAGAGTTTGAAAAAAAAAGTTAAAAGAACCGAACAAAAAATCGTCAATCTAACCGATTAAACCGCACTAATTAATCAAAAACCGATTGGTTAATGAAATAGACTCACCAATGACTTCGGTTTCAGCTTCGGTTGAGGATAATATCCGAAATGACCGAACCATGCATACAATAATGAAAGTTGATTAATTAACGATTCCGTTTACCGCAATGATTCTACAATAAATATTATACGAACAAGAAAACTATCAGAAACGAGTAGCACAATGCAAATTGCCACTCCCGCCGGCTCATCCGGCTATATAACCTGGATGCTCTGTTCTGTCGGTTCACCATGGACCCATCATGACGGATCCAAATATTTGAATTCTCACATTCGCGCTTCACAAAACACAACCGTTTCGTTGCTCACCGGCGATCAACATGACGACGATGCAGAAATTGTTTGTTGAAATATTCGATCGCAAGGACCGTATTATCGAGCAGATGCAGCAGCAAGCTGATTTATTCACACAGCAACTCGCTTCCAGACTCGTAATCGATGGAATCGCACCTCCTTCGTGGCTTTTGAGCCCTAATTCCAACTCTCACTCTTCAGATCTCAATGCAAGCATTCAAATTTAGGATTTTAAGTAGGCAATTGAATTAGAGATTACAGTAGTAGTTATCGTGTTACAAAATTAGGTTATTATTGCACGTCTCCCCTTTTATAGTTACATAAGGTTTTTGACATTCGTTTTGTTGTTTTTTTCATCTATGGAAACAGTTAAAGTATGTGATTATCTCTATCTTGTCAAGTGCGAATCAATTTTGTCATTATAAGTGTTTGTGTCGCTTGGCATTTAGTGTGGAAACTAGGGCTGCAAGCGAACCACGAACAAGACCTTGTTCGTGTTTGTTGGTTAAGAAATATATCTGTTCACAAACGGTTCATGAACACTTACCGAACGAGATTTTATGTTTGTGTTCGTCTTTTAAGGAAATGAACCTGTTCGTGTTTGTTTGTGTTTGTTTGTTAATTTAAGCAATGAACGTTGATGAACACAAATGAGCACAAACTAAAGTTCATGAATGAAAATGAAAACAAACGAACACAAACAAGCGTTCATGAACATAATGTATAATACACGGACACTTATTAAATATTTTATGTCTGAATTTTGAAGTATTTAAATAAGATATAAAAACTAAAAACACTAATAAATTATCGAATACAAACAAACACGTTACCGAACGTTCACGAACATAAATGAACGAACGCAGTTCATTTAACCAAACGAACGAAATTTCTTGTTCGTGTTCGTTTGTTTGATAAACAAACGAACACAATGAACTTCCCGCTGAACGGTTCACGAACGTTCGTCAAGCGTTTGGTTCGTTTGCAGCCCTAGAAACTACTGAATGGAGCTAATAATCACACACCGAAGGGCATTTGGCCTAGCTTAAAATGGTGTCCCCTCGTTGCGGCGAGGAACACATACTTTGGGGAATCACTTAACGCGTAATTTTTTAAAAAATTAAAATAAACTTAGGAATATCATATAGCTACGGCATGTTGAATTTTTTCCGGCTAATGCTGCCAATTAGCTATGGCACATTTGAATTTCTGTTGAGTTATATTATATTTGACTGGTTATGGGGTTGATTTAATATCTAATTGACAAGATATATTGTGCAAGTAGAAATCAAACTGGCAGGTGATCGGTGACCATGAGTATAATCAATCTTCTGTGAATTGTATATGGAAGTAATGGAACAGTGTTATGATGATTAGTTTGTGAACAAATGGTACTATTTTGCAGAGTTGGAGAAAGAGAAGATCATCTCTAGGCTCTTACTTCAACCTCCACGAGAATCTACTCGATATTCAACTGGTGGCCGCTTCTATGCTGCACCAGGTATGTCACTTGAGTGTCAAAATAAAGATATAAGATCTAGCTTAAATCGTGTTGCTGAGGTTGATGACAGTGTAGAATTTCCTCAGAATGAGACAAATGTTAGAACAACAAGCATTTATAATGCAACAGATATGTCACTTGAGTGTCAAAATAATGACATAGGTTGTCGCTTAAATCGTGTTGCTGAGATTGACACTGTGGAATCTCCTCAGAATGAGACAAATGCTAGAATAACAAGCGTTTATACTGCACCAGATATATCAGTATCACTCGAGTGTCAAAATGATTACACAGTATGTAGCTCAAATCGCATTGCTGAGATTGATGACAGAACGGAATCTCCTCAGAAGAGATAAATGCTAAAATAACAAGCATTTATACCGCACCAGATACGTCGCTTGCTAGAATTCAGAGATCCAGGTCTAGACAAAAAGCCCGGGAACTTCGATCTAACACGCAAACCACTGGCAAAAGTCGTTTAAGCAATGAAAATGGTGACTCAAATTCTAAAAAGGATTTACTTCAAGCCACTCAAGATAAACACCCTTCAGAAGTGGACAAATGCGATGATATCACTGGATCCACTTCTATGAGATTAGAAGAGAAGGATGACAAAGCAAATGATAGAACCAGTCAAAGCGTTACACTTGCAAAATTGAGTAGTTCGTATGAAAAAACAAGATTAGAGAACGATCTTACTAAAAAAGGGTCATCTTTTGATAAAGATAAATTAGATGGTGGTATCATTGTTCAGCCAACAGGTGATTCATTGCAACAGAATGGTCATGGGGACAATCTTCCTAATTTCTGTTTGGGAAGTTACGCTAGCAAAAAATATAGAACCGGGAAGACACAGGTTACACAAAGCCAACACAAACCTTATTGTGGTAGAATTACAAGGTCTAGAAGTTCAAGCCAACAGATTAGTCGGATAAATAAGTCTGTAAATATGGGCACATCTCGAGAAGAAGGTGGAGGTGACTTTCTCATTCCGTTGGTGATTTAATGCACAAACTTAATTTCTCCGGTAAGTTATTAGATGCCGTCGAAACTGCTCAGGTGCTTAGTAATAAAAATGGGGAGACACAAACTATTTGCAGCACTGGAGGTGTATTGAATCCAGACATTTCTTCCAATATGGATTTGAAAAACTCTTCACTTAATGGTAACACCAAGAAAATGCTAAAATTGTTGTGGGAAACAGGCCAATAGATGCACCAGTTGTAATGCAGCCTGTAAATTCTGGTAAGTTGGATCCATCCACTTCGACTGTTGTATGAAAGTCAAATCAAAGCAACTGAGCTTTGATGAAATCAGTCAATGTGATTTAAATGACATTTGTAGCCCACTTTCTAAGAAGAGAAAGCCAGATGGAATGTTGGGACAGAAATGCTATCCTTCAAAGGAGTATGCATCATCAATAGATCATAATTCTAGTAGCAATTTCTTTGAGCAGCAACTACCAAAGGCAAATGTTTTGTCAAGCAGCCCAAATGCTGCTAAGATAGAGTCTTCTAACAACACTAATGCGTGCGCAAAAGATGAAATGAGAAACATTGGTTTGGCAACAAATGAGAGCCCAGTGGTGGAGGATGTTGAGCACAACTCTATGGTTTCCCTACATGATGATATTGATGTAACATGTGAGGTAAATATATCTTCCAAAGAGGTCGGCAGTACTTTTAATGAAGAAATGCATTCAGGGAACTCTCATTTGAAGGTACTCATGTTTCTAATAATATCTAATATTAAGTTTCTTTTATTATCAGCATTGTTCACGTAATACATTTCTTTTATGATAGGGTGATCATGGTCATAAAGGTGAAGAGAGTGCTGCTGGTGTTCTTATGCCTGTATCTCCAAATAGCAAGTCATCATTCATTTCAAGTTTGACCAAACAAGGAAACAAGGATTTTGAGGTGGATCTTGGCTCTGCAAAATCTGACAATATTGAAGTTGGCACAAATTTAAAGCTGTCCAGTATTAAATTGAACTCTGCCAAATGTAATACATGCCCATTGAACCAGCAAAACACTCTTGAGTACCAACCAAACTGCTTTTCAGATTCCTGAAAATTTAGGGTACCTATTCAAAGAGATGCTATTCATTTGAGTTTAAAATCACCTGAAACTGATTTAAATACTGTTAAGGAATCTACATCAATACTTTCATCTGAAAAGATGGATCTTTTCCTATCAGATGGCATTCAGAGCTGTGATAAGAGTTTTCATAATGAGATCGTTTGTGATTCGCCAAAAGGGACAGAGTCCTTGCATGAGCTTCAAGCTGCAGAGGCATTAATATTCTATATATAGAAACTTATACCTGTTATTTTCAGTTAAAGACATCTAAGATAAAATGCCACATTGTCCCTGAGGTTTGGCCAGTTTTGCAACCTTCATCCAAAGGTTTGTTTTTAGCATCTTGATCCAAAAGGTTTAAAGTCTTGCCATTTTCATCTGGCTCATTAACTCCATCCAGTTTTCTTCGTTAATTCAGGGGTATTTTCGTCTTTTTTGTCAACTTAAAGGGCAATTCAGAAATTTTCACAATTTCACGTTATGAGAATACTGTACATAAAGTGAAAGTAACCAAATTGCCCTTTAGGTTAACAAAAAAGACGAAAATACACCTTACTTGACGGAGAAAAATGGATGGAGTTAACGAGCCGGATGAAAATGGCAAGATTTCAATTTTAGATCGAAAAACAAACATTTGGACGAAAGTCGAAAAAACTTGTCACACCCCGACCCGCAGCGGAAAAGGTGATCGGGGCATGATTGGGTTATCATCAAAGCTCATGACATTTATTTTAACGTTTCATATTCATTAATACAATTTAATGGAAATTTACAATCATAATTACATCAATGACCTAAACATCAATCTAAGCTTCTTTGTTTTCTTCTAAGGCATTTCCTATGTTTTCCTTGCTTCATCCTGTTCACCTGTATCATGTGTAAAAGGGTTTTTGGATCAACAAAAAGTTGGCGAGTGAATCCTATGGAAAACATTTGAACAAGTTTATTTAATTGATTATGAAATAAAGTGCACAACCACACATGAGTAAAAATAGATGTAAACTTATTCATAAATCAATTTAATATTAACCAATACACACATGAACAATAATGGGTCGTTTAGAGGCACGCGTTGCTCAACTCGTCTCTCACGAGGAACTGATGGGCCTAATGAATGAATTGCATAAACAGGATAATATGAAAGACATAACTACAACAATATAAACTCAATAATACACGCATGAACAATAATGGATTGGTTTTTGAGGCACGCGTTGCTCAACTCGTCTCCCACGAGGAACTGATGGGCTTAATGAATGAATTTCATATAAGTTGACAAAATGAAATACATAATCACAACAATATAAACAATCTAAGTTTAGATCACAATATGGTATGGCACAAGTTTAAATAAACGAGTTAATTATTTTGTGACACATGACACACCCCAAAACGTGTAATTAAAAAGGGGGAGTTGTAAGATTCACTCACAGTGGGTGCGTTCGGTTGATGATGTTGAATGCACGCGAAGTGGTTTTAACCACGAGTGAAATTAACCTAGATAAATAGCATTATGGTTCGGTAAGTAAACGGATTTTATTAATCCATTTTAGTAGGATTATTGGGTGTATTTTTGTGAGTTTAAGGCTATTTTCTAACCTTAAAAATGTTATTTTTAAGTATTTTTAATTGATTTTTAATTAAAATAAATAAATAAAAATAATAAAAAAAAGTTGACTTTTTTGACCGTTGACCTTGACTGTTTGACCGGTTCGTATGCGTGTAAGTGTGCGCTGAGTGAGGCTCGAACCCGAGACCTCCCGTACGCGTGCACGCAGCTCTACCAACTGAGCTACGTGTCTAACCCGAAATATTTCTGTTTTTAATTATATTTATATATTAATTAGATTAATCAGAAAATCCTTTATTTTTTTAAAAACGATTTTAATCCAAGACTCGGTGCGCTCCACAGGTCTCGAACCCGGGACCTGTGGTTTATGCTAACACACAGTCCACCGCTGGACTGTGTGTCCAACTTGTTAACTAAACTGATTTTTATTATACTTAAATACAAACTAAGTAATTTCATTTCTGACTTAAATAAAAAGTTTAATAATTATCCGGGCCGGTGCGGTAGCCCGGACTCGAACACGTGTCCTGTGATTTAAACATACACACAGTCCACCGCTGGACTGTGTGTCTATCTTGGTTATTATTCCGGTTATTATTATACTTAACATATACAGCGGTGACTCCGGTTCGGTTAACCAAAAAAAACATTTTTATTAAGGCAGCATGCGTGGGACAAGATTCGAACTCGAGACGTTTACGTGTTTATTGTGCACACAGTCCACCGCTGGACTGTGTGTCTAACCCGAGTTATAACTTGATTTTAATTATACTTATATGTTACATAAACTTCGTCTTCTTCGTCAGTTTTAACCAGAATCGGAAGTCCGACTGGTTCGATGATTAAATCATGTTCGTTAGTGTCTGATGGGTTAATTACATGTGAGATTAAATAAAAAGAATGAAGGATTAAGCGTAAAGTATACCGACTGGACTCCTCTGTTTCTCCGGCGAAACTCCGGTGACAGCAAACACTTCCGGCGACGTGTGTCTTGCAGCAGAGAGTCTTCAGAAAGCTTGAAAAGGATGTGTGTGACTTCGGTATAAGCTCAGGGGGTTTAGTAAGGCTTAGAAGTGAAGGGTTCGGTTTTCCGGCGAGGTACAGAAGTTTTCCGGCGAATGGATTTACGTCGGGTAAAGGTGGGGTTTTGAGCGAAAAAGCTAGCAGAGGTTCGAGGGGGTATTTATAAGGCAGGTTATCGATGAACTTGGTCCAATTTCCGACTTGATTCGAAGTCATTACGTTTTCCGGCGGTTATAGTTTGTGTCGCGGACTCAGGCGTCGGTTATAACCGATGATGAGTTTAAAGTTTACGTTAAGAATAAAAGAAACCGTCCAATCTCGCGAGATCGCCGGGATTTCCGACGACTGAAATTTGGGCGCCGGTTTTGAATTCGGAAAAACATGTTATGAATTAAATGATTCTAATAATTAACAAGAAGCATGAGTGGCGCAGTGGTTAAGTGTGTGTGTGTTAAGTCTGACCCGGCTGACTGACCCGGGTTCGAAACCCGGCAGGGCCATATTATTTTTTTTTCTTATTTTTCACAGTTTTTCAAAAACTAATTATATATTCCCATATAATAATTAATTATGTATCGTTTAAAATTATTTTGGGCATTAAATTCGCAACGAAATTTTTAACTGATTGTTCGGTTAATAAACGGAGCGGGTTTGGTAAATCCGTTTTTTACGGATGTTACAGTATCCCTGCTTTTTAGAAATTTCGTCCCGAAATTTAAATAGTGATATATTTGACTAAAAGAATGATGGTGTTTAGTTTGACAGTTACATGCTTAGAAGAAGTAAGGTTTTAAGTTTTTGTTTGAGGCGGTAACGTTCCTTGTAAGGGTTAAGTACCCTATTACAGGAATCGCTTTTTGTTGCCTACTGTAAAAGTATTGATAAGCAGAATTGATTCGCTAAATATGATATCATGCATAAGAGTTTGGATATGCTTGGAAGGGTTTGGTTATATCCTAAGGCAAAACTTCTAATACTACAACCTACATGGAACTTCTCATAACCATCTAACAATACCTCTGATCCTTTGACAAGAATACTTATATATAGGAAGTACCAGCGGCGTATCCACCATATTCTTGTCAAATTTTCATTGGTTTTATCAGTAAGTTATGATTGCTTCTATGACTATAGAACATAAATAAACACAACAGCTAATATTTGAATCCACATTCTGATAGCATATACGTTTGAATGGTGACAGTTCCTCTCTCATTTGTTATGATGGAGAGGTTAGTTTATGTAGAAATAGAGCACAGTCCAATTTCTTTAAATAGCGAGATGATATGAATGTAACACAAATTTCAACCAAGGCAATACTAAATCCTACATGGAACTTCTCATAACCGCCTGATAATGCCTCTGATCCCTTGGCAAGAATACTTATATATAGGAAGTACCAGCGGCGTATCCACCATATTCTTGCCAAATTTTCATTGGTTTTATCCACAAGTTATGATTAGTTACCAAGAAACTACTAAATCCTACATAGAACTTCTCATAACCGTCTGACAATGCCTCTGATCCTTTGACAAGAATACTTATATATAGGAAGTACCAGCGGCGTATCCACCATATTCTTGTCAAATTTTCATTGGTTTTATCAGTGTATTATGATTAGTCCTATGTGACTCTACAACCAATACAACAAACTCATAAATACTGAAAATGAAAAATGTCTGTGCTATCAAGGCTCAATCAAACGGAGCCGATCGTATTGCATGTACTGAAAATGAAATGTCTGTGCGATCAAGGCTCAATCAAGCGGAGCCGATCGTATTGCATGTACTGAAAATAATAAATTTAATCTAAACAATAATCACACAAACAGCCTATACATGGAACCCCTCATAACCGCCTGATAATGCCTCCGATCCTTTGACAAGAATACTTATATATAGGAAGTACCAGCGGCGTATCCACCATATTCTTGTCAAATTCTCATTGACTTTATCCGCAAGTTATGATTAGTTCTATGTGACTCTACAACAAACACAACAACCACAAGATACTGATAATGAAAATGTCTGTGCGATCAAGGCTCAATCAAACGGAGCCGATCGTATTGCATGTACTGAAAATGAAAATGTATGTGCGATCAAGGCTCAATCAAACGGAGCCGATCGTATTGCATGTACTGAAAATGAAAATGTCTGTGCGATCAAGGCTCAATCAAACGGAGCCGATCGTATGTGGGCACGCCAAGTTCAACCTCATAATGAAATGGGGAACATGCTCAACTCTAATAATGTAATGGGGAGCGGCGGCCTATGAAATTGCATGTACTGAAATAATAAACAATAATTACTCAAACAGTCTACACATGGAACCTCTCATAACCGCCAGATAATGCTTCTGATCCTTTGACAAGAATACTTATATATAGGAAGTACCAGCGGCGTATCCACCATATTCTTGTCAAAGTTTCATTGGCTTTATCCTTAAGTTATGATTGGTTCTATGTGATTCTAAAACATAAAGAACATAAAACTAAACGATTGGAGTCGAATCTGGATCTTCGGTGAAGAGGACTAGTTAGGTATCTTCGTTTGGGCCGTCATTATCTTCAACAGGATTGGCGTTGATGTTGAAGACTCTTCCTCTTGCTGGTGGCCTAGCGGTTGGGTTTTCTTGGTTTACTTGGTTAACTGGGTTTGATTGGGCTTGAGCGTTGATGACGTTAACCAAATGAGGGCATGTGTTTCTAAAGTGGGTAGGGTCGCCACAATTGAAACAAGCTCGAACATATGGGAACATGGGGTATTGGGGTTGTTGATAGGTTTGGTTCATGGTTTGAGTAGGGGGAGAGATTTGGTTTTGAAAGGTGCGGCAAACCTTGCTCAAATGACAATAGCGTCCACAAGTTGCACATAGTCGACAAGGTAGAGTAAGGGGATGGTGATAAAAACAGTTGTTGCATCGAGGGTGAGGTCCAAGATATGGTTTCTTATTTGGGTAAGTTGAGTTGGGTGCCACTTGAGTGATTGGGATAGCTTGGATGGGTATGGCGTGTGAAATTGGTTGATTTCGTTGGATAGCAGCGAAAAGTTGCCCGTCTCTTTTTCTCTTAGAATTGGGTTGAGAAGGGGATTCGGTTTGGGTGTGGTCGGAGGTTTCAGTCGATGCTTTATCCTTCTTCTTCTCCTCCTTGAAGTCTTTGTTCCGGATTCGGTTCTCGGTGAGCGCTGTTGCTAGCTCCATTGCTGCTTCCAAAGTTGCAGGCGAGGTACTTATTACAGAGTCTTGAATCTTTGACGGAAGACCACGAATGTAGTGCTCGATCAAACGGTAGAGGGGAGTGAACATGTTGGGAACCATTTGATGTAACTCGAGGAATCTTTTGTTGTATGTGGTGTGGTCTCCTTCCTTTTGCTTCAACGAATAAAATTCATCTTCTAATTTCTTGATTTCGCTCCTTGGGCAAAATCGTCTGGTCATGATTTCCTTCAATTCATTCCAAGTTAAAGTCATAACATCTTCAACACCTCGTTTGGCCTTCTCTGTATTCCACCAAGTAAGTGCTATTCCATATAAACGACCAGTAGCATAACGCACTTTGCGATCATCGGGGCAATCGCAATTTAGAAAGGTGTTCTCCATTTCTTCAAACCAATGGAGGAGAGCGGTGACGCCTTCAGTCCCTTTGTATTTCGGAGGGTCGCATGATTTGAAATGCTTGTAGGTGCATTTAGTGGTATTTGGGGGAGAGTTGATAATGTTTTGGTTTTCTTGATTGACAGGATTAGCGGTAAGTGCTTGTTGTACTTGGATTACAATGTTGGGTATTACGGCAGCCATTTGTTGAGCGATTAGGGCAGCCATGCGTTCGCGGGCTTTTCCTGCTCTCATCTTCCTACGGGCGTGGTTAGAAGACATCTACAAGGAATACATGTCAAGAGTATGAGTTGGATGCTTTTGGGATCATGGGTCGCATTCAGGAATGAACATTCATAAAATAATTATAGAAAAATAAATCTACTACATCCATAGGATGTCTTGGGCTTTGCTCGCCATTAGGCCCTACATGCCGCCATACTTCACCTTCGTAATCATGTGGGCCCCCATGAATACCGGGTTTTTCATATGGTACGCATGGGTTTGCCTGGTTGCGTACACTAAAACCCGGAGAAAATCGAGAAATATGTATACAACGTGTGATATTCGGAATGTGTCCAGTTGTAGACACGGTGACACCTCAAAGTGGGGTTAGTTCGAACGACGTTTGGTGTGGCATGCTTTGGCCTAATAGGTCCTTCGTACTCTCATCGTTAGTCCCCAGGTAGGCAAACTGGTCCGTTATATTGGATTTATACGAATGCCAACCTAGACAGGACGTTCCGACTACCGGTACTTGTACCCTTCCAGTTACTACATGCCCGTCGCAGGACTTACTTTGATGAGATTTGAAAATTTGCAACAAAATCTTTGAATAATGAGAGTATGAAAATGAATTGAATGTATGAACATTGATATATGTATAATGAATATGTATATAAGTATGTATGTTTGACTGTAAGTATAAACAAATATGAAACAAATAAATATCACAAGTTTGTATGTAACCACCTAATCAATTAAAATTTAGGCAGACTATAGTATAGGCTCTAAGGGTCTAATAACCTATCCTATATCCCTATAGTCATGGCTCTGATACCAATCTGTCACACCCCGACCCGCAGCGGAAAAGGTGATCGGGGCATGATTGGGTTATCATCAAAGCTCATGACATTTATTTTAACGTTTCATATTCATTAATACAATTTAATGGAAATTTACAATCATAATTACATCAATGACCTAAACATCAATCTAAGCTTCTTTGTTTTCTTCTAAGGCATTTCCTATGTTTTCCTTGCTTCATCCTGTTCACCTGTATCATGTGTAAAAGGGTTTTTGGATCAACAAAAAGTTGGCGAGTGAATCCTATGGAAAACATTTGAACAAGTTTATTTAATTGATTATGAAATAAAGTGCACAACCACACATAAGTAAAAATAGATGTAAACTTATTCATAAATCAATTTAATATTAACCAATACACACATGAACAATAATGGGTCGTTTAGAGGCACGCGTTGCTCAACTCGTCTCTCACGAGGAACTGATGGGCCTAATGAATGAATTGCATAAACAGGATAATATGAAAGACATAACTACAACAATATAAACTCAATAATACACACATGAACAATAATGGATTGGTTTTTGAGGCACGCGTTGCTCAACTCGTCTCCCACGAGGAACTGATGGGCTTAATGAATGAATTTCATATAAGTTGACAAAATGAAATACATAATCACAACAATATAAACAATCTAAGTTTAGATCACAATATGGTATGGCACAAGTTTAAATAAACGAATTAATTATTTTGTGACACATGACAAAACTGGCCAAACCTCGGGAACGAAATGGCATTTTACTCGACATCTAATTTGCCACTTTTGCAATCAGATTCTGATTAAATCTTTTATGTGATGTATTCACAGGCAACTGTTACTGAAGTGGATGATGGCACTACAGCGATCACCAACACACTAAAACAGTCTGAACCAACTACTGTTTTAAATATGATCAAGAATTCAGCAGATGTGGGCCTTGTAAGTCCAATCATCAACGATGATGCTGTGGTTACTGGCAATAATAATTTTGAAATTAACTTTCCTGAATGGGTGTCTTCATATGACTCAGTTCAGCTTTCACAAAACGATGACAAAATAATGGTCTCTGATAAGATGACACCTGTCTATGAGAGTTTTCTCATAGATGAGGAAATTGGAAATATAAATACGGAGAATAATGAAGACGGAATAGATTTTGACACACTGGAAATCACAAGTACCGCATATGCAAGAGCTAGCATCATAGAGCAGATTTGTAAATCTGCAAGCATGCAGACACCGTTGTCTCAATTTAAGATTCTTGACCACATGGACATTGGAACTAGCGTCTCTCTCAATGAAGATTCTTTAAAGCATCTACAAACAAGTGGTAGTTGTATAACTGAAAATGATTCTGTTTTTCCACAACATCAAAAAGTTAGTTATGCTACTCCATTTTCCTGGCAATCGAAAAACTATTATTCGTCTCCTACTGGAAAGTTATGGGAACGATCAGCATCCAGTTCGGGCAGTTCAGAGAAACATTTGAGTTCAAATCCCGACCTTACTTGCTTCCCAATTGAAGAAGACCCTAGCAGTAATGAAGAAAGTGATGAACTCGAAGAAAACATAAAAGTAGAAAATGAAAATTCAGTTAAGGATTATAAGGTGGTGGATGAAATTCAAGAATGACCCCATGAATCTACTGAAGTATGGTCTCAACATATAAATCATGTGTCCACAAAATCCATCAAGTATCCAGATAGATATAGTTCAAATTCTGTCAATATAGAGGCTAGTGTCCCTAGAACTCGTGAGAAAGTCAAGCATAAGCCTAAAGTTCATCATGGGTTTAAGGCGAGTATGCATGACAAGGAGAATCGTAATTCGTCAATTGTTACACGCGCTAGTAGTAGGGGGAACTTATCTGAAATTAGTAGAAATAAGAGCAGTATGAGAAGTGGAATACCAAGGCAGCTGCAGTTTGCACAAAAGGAGGCTAAACGTAACAATATTGTATCAAATATCACTTCATTTGTTCCGATAGTACAGCAAAAACAGGCAGCTGCAGGTTGCACAGGTAAAGTTTATCACTTTATCTGTTGACATCGCTTTGCTTTACCTTTCTATCTAGGGGTGTGCACGGTTCAGTTCGGTTCGGTTTTATGGTCAAACCGAAATGTTCGGTTTTCGTTTTTTGAAACCATTTGGTTTTTTCAGTTTCGGTTTTTTTCGGTTTTAGCAACGGTTCGGTTTGGTTTTTCGATTTTTTGGAACAAATTTACGTAAGATTCAAAATTATAAAAAAGTAAAATCTAAGGTTTGAGAATCATTATTAGATCTTTACATTTTAGTTATTATATTGAATCTTTTTAATTAGTATTGTTCACATAAACCTAACCTTCTAATCTATTTTTTATTATTCTCCAAAGTTTTTACTAAGACATTTTCTTTTATAATATTTTGAAAATCATTTAAAATTTTTATGTTAAATCTTCTTATTTCTTGTAAGAAATGGATAAATCATTTCAAAGATAAAAAAAACATGCTAATGTTTTTACTATAAATACTTAACATTCAAGAATAGAATTAATAATTCCTAAATCAATATATAAAAAATTTTAAGAAAGATGTTTTTTTATAGGTTATTTGGTTCAGTTTTTCGGTTTTCATAAAACGCAAAACTGTAACCGAACCGTAAATTTCGGTTCGTTTTTTTTTTTCGGTTTTCTGTGTGGTTCATTTTTTCCGTTTTTTTTTTTGTTTCGGTTTCCTGCTAACCCCTATTTCTATCTTAACTCATCAAATACCAAAAACGTCTTAAAATAGAGGTGGAAGTTTTGATCCTTTAACTTGTGTACGAGTCGATTCGGTTGTGTTTTATCTCATACAGCTTACATGGGCCGAATGGGTAAAACGGGTTGAAAGTTGCCCAACTATTTTTAATGTATACCTCATAAAATGTTTTTATACAAAGATTTACACTGCTATTGCGATAATATTGACTTCTTACTCAACCCAACTGAGGACGATGATGATGGTTTTGAAGACTTTTTTTTATGTTTATTTACTTTCTAGATAATTTAACATGTTCTGATATACTTTTAACCTTTTTTATTCCTTCTTGTAGGGAAGACAGACATCAAAGTGAAGGCTCTCGAGGCTGCAGAGGCTGCAAAACGGCGTGAACAAGACAAGGAAAATGAGAGAAAAATGAAGAAAGAAGCATTGAAGCTTGAGCAAGAAAGAATGGAGAAAGAAAATGCAAAAGAAAGGGTATTGAATTTGATAAAGAAAAAGGAGGAATTAAAGAAGAAAGAAGCTGATATAGCGGCAAGAAAAAGGCTAAGGGAGGAAGAAGAGAGGAAGCAAGTGGCTAAGAAAAGAAAGCTCGTTGCAGACGCACAAAAAAATCAAAAAATAAAACTTGAAAAAACATGTGCCGGGAAAGTGGATATTCAAAAGAATGCTAAAAATGTTAGTTTTCTTTGATCTTTTTAGTTTTATGTGCTCATTGTTTCAAGACTTATCATATTGATATTTCACAGACTGCAACTGCTGGAAACACGAAGAAATCTGAAAATTTGAGACGAAATAAGAATGCAGATGAAAACAGTGTTCGAAAACAAGACACTGAATTGAGGACAGACAAAACTTTAGCAAATGTGGCCCAGCAAGTTGATTCTGTTCTTGAAAATCGTTATGCTTCCAATGATTTTGATGAGAAAGAAAAGGTATATCTTTATCGTGTCCTTTGATTTCAATTACACGTTATGATTGCCTCTGGTTTTTTGTTTCATAACATGACAATTCATGTAAATTTGAAAAAGTAGAAAATATTGGAACTGGTTAACGTCTAAATAAAAGTTATATTACTTTTCCAATATAATCATTTTAATCGTATTTAATACATAAAAAAATTACAAATCTAAATAATGTGGACTCTTTTTTCTTTTGCACAGGCAACAAGCATACACGAAAAGTCACCGGTAAATGTTGGACCAGGGAAGTTGACTAGTCAAGAAAATTCATACGATATTTCTCCATTCAATGTTCTGATGATGAGGATGATGAAGAGGATGAACGACCCACCAAGAAATTTGTCCCTTCATGGGCCAGGTAAATAACCTATATCATATTTTTTTATCATTAACTCATTCATTCCCTGAAACCTCTATTAGTTTCTTTAAATGAAGTTGTAAGTAAAAGTTCCATTTCACTTGCTTTCTGCAGTAAAAAGCGTGTGGCCATGGTTCTACCATTACAACAAAAACTCAACCCTGAATCAATCTTCTCTGCAGATAGCTTTTGCAGCATGGATGAAGGTAATTACACAATATTTTAAATACTGTTGATTGATGTTGTGATAAGTCACAAGTGATGACCATGATTTACGAGTATGCGTTCGCAGTTCTTCTGCCTCGAAGGCTACTGGCCCAATAGTTTGTATGCTAACTATTTACTCAGCTGGAAATCAAAGGTATTAACTTTCTTTCACTCGGTTTGCTTCCTTGACATTTTTTGTCTAGCCAAGAATTTCTGATCGTTCATACCAAACTATGACCATGCTTACAAGTTACAATTTTATATGCAGATCAAGTTCCAAACATGTGTTCTTGTGGGTTCTGTCTCTAGTTTTCATGCTGGTAAGCAAATATATTATTTGCTGACATGTTCACTGCGGTGAAATGAATGTATGAAAATGATTGTGATTCCAAGCGCATAATTAAGTTCTCTCAAATGATTATCTCTGAGTGGGTTATGAGCGTAACAAGTCCGGCTTTTTGACAAATCTTGACATTCAAACTTCCAACGTTTGAAACAACCTGTTCCAGTGTCTATTGAACCATGATTCTTGACCAGAACCAAAATGACCCGTTCAGACATGTTACCCCACCAGCTTTGCCAGGTATACTATAAAGTTAAAACACATAACTTCCGAAACGGGCTACAAGAAAAAAAAAAAGTAGCTAACACGTTTAAATCTTGTAGTTGTTCCAAGCGTGGCACAGTTGGAATGTTGTTAAACGTAGGGTGTTTCCATAATTCCATGAGTAGAGTACAATGACAAAACTCATGATCTACTGTGTTTACCAAAGAATAAAAATGTTAATAAGTAACTTCAAACTTAAATAAGTATTGTAACACTAAAGTTAATAATGCAAAATTCCACCTCAAAAACATTTCAAAAATGTCATATTCTAAGTTTAGATAACACTACAGTTCCATAATCTACTGATATTTTATACCTTTTTCCTTTCTAGTTTGTTAGAATGTATGTTATTCTCTAAGCTCCCAAAAGAGTCTTGATTGCCTATCAGAAGAGTGATGTTTACGGTCATGTTCTGTTATTTTGACGAACTTTTTGTGTGGACCGGTAACCAGAGTTTCAAAAAAAAAGTAAATTTAACTAGATGGATTGGAGTGACCACCCAACCTATTTAATAGTGATTAAGTTTGACTGTGTAATAGTTTGAGGCGTGCTTCACATTTTTTTTTTAAATTGATTTGGTTCATGAATATTATAAATTTATACAAATGCATAATGACAGATACCATTGCCAAACACTATTGAATCCGATTTTTTAAAAGCGAAAAGCATAAGCCAAGCTATATAAACTCTAGACCAAATAAACCGTCCGATTTGTTTTAATTTACAGTTATACTATATAAACTCCAAACCAAATGAACCGGTTTAACAAGCTAATCGCAATGAAAGAAATGTAAGATAAAACACCCCGTTAACGTACATATATAAGTTTAACAACGAATGTAATATAAAATCCAATAATCTTAAAGTTATACATTCTCCAAAAAGTTTAACCTAGCAAATAAATTCCGTGCCTATGAAAAAACTTTTAATAAACAAGTACGTCGTCGTTTTGGTAGCATACAATTACGCAACCCCTCACAAATCCGTTATTCCAACCACTTTTAACCATCTTTCAAACCACTTAACACCCCACCACCATAATCCACCACAATCCACCGTAATCCACCATGACCCCATCAAAACATCTAGTTTTCTTGACACTCCTCACACTCAACCTCATACCCCACCCATCAAACGCACACCCACGAACCATCGCTTTCCAATTCCCACCATTCCCCCTCCAAAACCTCACCTTTCTCGGCGATTCCCACCACCGCACCACCGCCGCCGGAGTCACCCTCGACTCCCACTTCCCCTCATCCTCCTCCGGCACCATCATCTACACCGCCCCAATCCGATTCACCGACAACCGCACCAACTCCACCACCTCATTCTCCACCAAATTCTCATTCTCAATCCTCGCCGCCGCCACCGGCGGAGGCGGCGGCTTATCGTTCTTCATCTCGCCGGAAAACCGCACTCTCGGGTCATCCGGCGGGTACTTGGGTCTTGTAAACTCATCACAATTAACACAAAACAAGTTCATTGCAATCGAATTCGATACCCGGTTCGACCCGTATTTCAACGACCCGAATGGGAATCATGTCGGATTGGATATCGATAGCTTGAATTCGATCGAAACAGCCGATTGCAGCTCGGTTGGGATCGATTTGAGAACCGGGGGTTCGTTCACTTCTTGGATTGATTACTATCATGATCGAAAGAATGTTCAAGTGTTCTTGACCCGTGGGTCGGGTTTTAAACCCGAAAACCCACTTTTGAATATAACCATTGATCTCTCAATCTATTTTCAAGAGATCATGTATTTGGGGTTTTCCGGATCAACCGAAGGAAGCCAAGAGACGCATTCGATCGAAAATTGGAGCTTTCGATCGTTCGGGATCAAACGATTCAACCCGAGAACGGTTAATCCGCACAATGTGAGTACCAACACGGTCCCCGTTCGGTCTCCTAACCGTTGGAACAATACTCGTAAGAACACTTTCGGTCTCGGGTTCGGTCTTGAAGTTTCCGGCTCGGTGTTCATCTTGGCGGGAATGATCGTTTTCGGTTATGTTTCGGTTAAGAAATGGCGGGAAATGAAAACAGAAATGAACATAAAGGCAGAAGTGACAAGAAACCCAAGAGAGTTTAGTTACAAAGAGCTAAAGATTGCAACAAATAACTTCCATTCGAGTCAGATCATCGGCCACGGGTCGTTCGGGACGGTTTACAAGGCTTTTATTTTATCGTCCGGGACACCCGCGGCCGTGAAGCGATCGCTGCGTTCGCGTGAGGCGAAAAGCGAGTTCTTGGCAGAGTTATCGGCGATCGCGGGTTTACGCCACAAGAACCTTGTGCAGTTGCTTGGATGGTGTGTGAAAAGGGTGAATTGTTGCTAGTTTATGAGTTAATGCCTTATGGAAGTATTGATAGTGTGTTGTATAAAGATCCAGATCATTGGGGGTTTTTGAAATGGGAGCATAGGTATAAAATTGCTATTGGGTTAGCTTCAGTTTTGGCTTATTTGCATCAAGAATGTGATAAGTTAGTGATCCATAGGGACATAAAGTCTAGTAATGTGATGTTGGATGCGAATTTAAATGCACGGTTAGGCGATTTCGGGCTGGCTAAGTTGATTGATCATAACAAGAGCCCGGTTTCGACTCTCACGGCTGGAACGGCGGGGTATCTGGCTCCGGAGTATCTGCATTGTGGTAAAGCGACTGATAAGACGGATGTGTATAGCTACGGTGTGGTGGTGTTGGAGGTTTGTTGCGGTCGTAGGCCGATTGAGAGGGAAATCGAGGGTCCGAATATGGTGAATTTGGTGGATTGGGTGTGGGATTTGCATACGAAAGGGGAGGTTTTGGGTGCGATTGATAAGCAGCTTAATGGGGAGTTTGATGAGGCGGAAGCGAGGAGGCTTTTGATGGTCGGGTTGAGTTGTGTGAACCCGCGAAGTGATATGAGGCCGTCGATGAGACGGGTGCTTCAGGTTTTGAACCGTGAGGCGGAGGAGACTAAGGTGCCGAGTGTGAAACCGAAGGTGAGTTTTTCGAGCGGTATGCCGTTGAGTGTCGAGGATCTTATGTGTTGCGAAGAATATATTCAGGCTTTGAACCGTGAGGCAGAGGAGACTGAGGCGCCGAGTGTGAAGCCGAATGTGAGTTTTTCGAGCACGTTCAGTGCCGAGGATGTCGTGCGTTGCCAAGAACACGATGAACACGAAGGAGATGGTTCGGATTGCGGATTCGAGATCCTTATTGGTTAGTTTCAAGATTAGAAGGTTTGAATTTTGGTTTTGATCATGTACAGTTTTGAAGGTTGATTTGTTGTTGATCATGTACAGATTTTTTGTTGAATAATTTTGTAAATTGACAACATTCATCACAATCAAAGTAGGGATTAACAAATGGTACCTTTACCGGTACCGACTTTTGATATTTTCGGTACCGGTCTTGTACGGGAATGGTATTTATCGGTTTTTACCCTCAAGTACCGGTACCAGACCGGGTATATTTGGTACCGATATCCAATTTGAGGATTTTCAATACCGATTCTTTCGATACCCAGCTCATCCCTACAACAAGTGACAAATTACATAAAGGGTTACACCCATTTATAATTGTGCAATTCAATTTAATGTTTTATAATGGTTCATATTTTTTTCGTAAATTTGGTTATTACCTTTGGTTTTTTCAAGTAGTAACATGTTCAATCTTGTACATTTTAACATTAGTATGTTATATTAGGTTTTAAACCTGTTGTTCATTATTAGTCGGTATCATGGGTATACTTATAGGTGACGGGTATATCATTTTGTGGTATAAATTTCAATGTTAGAATCCTCTGTAGGAACTAGTTTCACTTTTTATTAAATTTATATTGCGAAATCTATAATAACGAGACTCTCGTTATTCATAGGAAATATGATAGTACAATCCGGGTTACAAAACTATATGAAAATAAATAAAATACAAATGCATTGTACCAATCTTGATTTAAGTCGACGTCTTTGGAAAACTTCAACCGCACCTTTTTGTTCGAAACTCCGCTACAAAACAAACAAAAATTGTTGACGGTTTTGGTTGAGGTACGTGTTCAACACGCTTCTCTTAAAACAGATTTCGCGCCTCTACTAAAGACGACGCGACTGTTTCCCAGGGTACAACAGCCGAAGCAGTATGTACTGCCGGAGATGGCCACGAGCCCGAGGTTACACCGGATAAAATTATAGTGTTAGAACTCGTGGAAAATTATGATACAAAGGCGACCGAAATCGTATAGAGAAACATATCTCTCTAAGTACCCAACACATGGGTCTTCAAGTGTTTCATTTTTCCTCAGAACTCTTCATGTAGTCATGAATTTTTCTTGTATGATTTCTCTTGTATTTCTCTAGTTTACTTTTTCATATGAGACACCATGTTCTAAATATCCAAGAGTCTTTTATAAAGTTAAGAGTCTCAATAATTATGTACTTAAACTCCAATAAAACTCATCAAATGTCATCAAGAGTTTCACCATATGAAGAGTTAAGAGTCACCATAATCATAGACTTAAACTCTATTAAAACTTATCAAATGTCATCATTAAAACTCTACTTAAGAGTTTTACCATATGAAGAGTTTACCTAGTAATTATAATTGTACTTAATTATAAATCAACTAGATATCCATTACTAATTTTACAACAATCCCCCACATGAATGGAGATCGTTCAAAACACATAAAATTTCCAATGGAACCTCGACAGTTGAGTTTTGCATACGATAGGTAGGTGTTACCCTTTGAACCTTCGCTCATGAAATGCACTTAGCCCACTAGCTCTGAGTAGAACTCGATGTCTTTGAACTCGTCTGCCGTTTGTGTAGACGACAATACACTTCACACAAGACTCTCCCTAGCCGGGTCATCTCCTCATAGTCGTGTCCAATAATGGTCGTGGAACACTTTCCTGGTTCTGCGAGAGCTCTAGGAATTGTGCCCTAAATTCCATTAGAAGCGACCCCACTTCTCTCTAACATAGGTGATTCTCCTTGAATCATTAAAAGCATTGTGGTTATCGTGATTTCTCCAAATCATTTACCACATGTTATGCTTAGCATCACTCTTTGTCACTGAATATCATAGGAATAGACTAGGACGTATTTAAACACCCTTTTATACTTTGGGGGTATGTATAACCATATAAACTAGCTTATGCATATCAGCTATACCCCCACAGTGACAACCCTTAGGAATATGAGTTATTTGTCCTATTGAACTTAGATCTTGGGATCTCCAGTCAACTAAGTTAGGTGTCCTTCACATACCTTTTTTTTCATGGGCTTTAGTCTCATTACACAACTTGATCTCTAATAAACCTCAGGTTATTGGATCCATAACAATAACAAATAACTTTGTGTTTGAGATCAGTTGTCATGATGTGTTCTTAACTCGTAAGTTAATTTTGCCTACTGTCAACTTCTAAGACTATAACCTCAGTGGCCATCTGAATCTGGTTATATCATATGTCTTTGTAAGATACGCGTATCATTTAAGGCAAACACATCTCCATTATGCACTACGACCTTTGTGTCCTCCATTTAGTCGTCTGTTTGCAATGTTAGACTGGATTACAAGATCCTTATTGCCAAACTTTTATGATACATATGCAAGACACCCCCACATTTAAACGTTATAGCATATCATCCAGATGGAGTAATGAAAACCATTTCTACATACCCTTATAGGGTTGTTTTTAAATGGATTCTCCCCCACATTTCTTGCCATTTGATCAACATGTTTTTGTAACTTCACTTATGACGACATATACAAATATGATTGAACAAGATCAACCTCATTGTATCAGTGAATTCAACTCATATTGCATTAGCTTACATAAGCTTTCGAGCTGACCAAAACAACACATGTCATTGTCAAAAGTTTGTCACAAACTTAGAATAATTCTCATGTCTTTTTCCTTATAATGAATGAAAATTCTTCCTCAACTTTGTCTATACACAAATTCTTATTGTGTTCATATACATTTGAATGTTTAGAGTTAATTAGTCTCTGTCAAGACTCATAATTAACCAAGCACTAGTCTAACATGCTTTAGACTACAATACTTTAGCATGTGAACAGGAGATGCATCATTCTGGTTCTTCACAGCCCAAAGGATATCATAATATCACTTTGTAACATTCATCCTTTGTTAAGACAAAATAATGAGACTTATTCATAATCCTAAAACATCAATATTTAAGAAAGTCTCACAAATTATTGTAAATAGCACATAGCTAAAATTTATCATTCAATTAAGGAACATACTTGTTTACCTTTGATCTCCAACGTTTTACCATTGACTCATAAGGACTTAAACATAAGCCTTAATCCAAGTCACTTGGCGAACACATTCATCATTGACAAGATGAATGTTTCTCGTCTATAATCACTATTATGTGTGAGATAGAGTCAGCTAGATCGACACTCAACAACATGGCATTCATATTTTTTCCATAAGTGATTTGTACACATCTATTGTTATTCATTAGGAGATATGTATATTTAGGATGCTCTCCCAAACGAATATAAAATCTCCATATAGTTCTAACAATAATCAAGTGGTAGACGTATCTACGTATAGATCACTCGGAACAAATCTCGCAAGATTTATCAAAGGTATACAATAACATATAGTGCTTATTATTTCATATGTTATAATTCACACTTGTGAATTTTTCAATGACTTCTAACGAAGTACTTCAACATGAATCTCGTTTGTGTATTTCATCTCAATACACTCACTACTCTCTCGTGATGTGGTTACACATTTGATGTCTCGTCTTTGACTTTTAATCAATATAACAACTCTCAAGTTGTTCATGTCCAAATATTTTCATGTACTATCCGTTTTGACGTTATAATTATTTTTCACAAAATAATTTATAAGTCACAAAACATTACTGATTTATTTATTTGTAAAAAATTGTATGTGTTATCCGAAGATATTGAACACAAAACAATAATTACACTATAAACTAAATCATAAGTGCCAAACACTTTTGAAATTTAAACGGAAACATAGACGATATGGAAACATCAAATATAAAGTGTTTATATCTTTAACACTTTGTAATCCGACCGAAATCTTCTCAGCGGTATCGTCCCATGGCATGTCTTGAGGTACTCCCTCAATAAGACACCATGCAATAAGTACAAGTTCCTCATTTCATCTTGAAATTTTAAACCTAGACAATTCTTGCTCAAAACAACACCAAGTTGTTATAAAGACTACATTTAAGTAGTAAACTTGAACAATTAAATTTGTTCACAACAACATCAAGTTGTTTTCCACCAAATAATATCCACGAGAACGAACGTTTACATAAAACGTTTTCCAAGGATAAGTTTATAAAATAGATGATTTCTCATCATTTTTATTGCACACATAGGCAATTAAATGTTTACATAAAACATTTCCATTCATTATGGCTTATACAATATACAATCTCTAACATTGTATTTGTGATACACGTTTTCTAACATACGTGTTAGAAAAATTAAGTCATTTTATATGTATAAAACATGATCATTTAGATTTGGAAATCACAAATTAAAGTTGTTGATAAATCCCACACAACTACACCATCACTTTATGGTGATTTAATTCTTGTATTCTTACTCTTGTAGTATTCCAATCTCATCAAGTTAGGCACATAGCATACTTTTAATACAAGAGATATGGGGTGGAGAAAAGTCTCACTCAATTAGAGATTTTATTAGAGACATAAACTCTAATAAAAACTAATAAATTGACATAAAACTCTACTTAAGAGTTTATCTTCCGTACTCAGTTAGAGATTTTATTAGAGACATAAACTCTAATAAAAACTAATAAATTGACATAAAACTCTACTTAAGAGTTTAAAGTCTAGTAAATGATTTTAATGTCTTTAAAGTCATAGAACAACACCATCACTTCATGGTGATTTAATTATTGAAGCCAATCAACTTCAATGCACGACATTTTATTTCTAAACCATACAAAGCATAACATGAGTGTTTATATTCATTGAAATCAATGCTACAACAAATTACTTATATAAAATGTTTACATAAAACATTTCAAAGCATTTGACTTGTTAGAAATATTAACATTTCCACAAAATGTTCATTCGACTTGTTATAAACACATATATGGTTCAAATAAATAAGTCATTTCCAATACACACGTTAGTAAATAAACAATTAAATTGCGTCCAAACTAATGTTTTCCATGAACGTTTCTAACACACATGTTAGAAGACAAATGATTATAAAAATCATTTTATGTCTTACTTGTTCATATCAATCCATGGGTGGATGAAGAGTCTACTTTTAATAGAGACTTAAATAGAGACATAAAACTCTAATCAAGTAACATAAAACTCATATTTAAAGACATGAAATTCTACTCAAAAGAATTTAACGTTTACAAAAAGTATGGTTTACACCCATAATTCCGCTCTAACACACAAGTTAGAGAAATTTAAGGTTTACAAAAAAACGTATGGTTTACATAATAAACTCATTCTAACACACATGTTAAGAAAAAATAACGATTGTCTAACACACAAGTTAGAGGAATTTAACGTTTACAAAAAACGTATAGTTTACCCAATAAACCCATTCTAACACAAAGGTTAGAAAAAAATTAACGATTTCAAAATCGTGTCAAATCAAATGATTGAACCAAAACTATTCGTTTTGTACCACGATATAGGATTTAAGATTGTACCACAATCTTAATAAATCCAAACACACCAAGTTGTACTACATACATATTTCCCAAAGAAAAATATTTATAAGATCATAATCTCTAAAATATTTTTTATAATAAATCCTTTTGTGAACCCAAAATTCTTATAAAGTTTTAAGATTGTAGCAACAATCTCACAAAATCTATTTTAAGTTTGTAGGAACTAAGTTCACTTTTTATTAAAATTATATTGCGAAATATATAATAACGAGACTCTCGTTATTCATAGGAAATATGATAGTACAATCCGGTTACAAAACTATATGAAAATAAATGAAATACAAATGCATTGTACCAATCTTGATTTAAGTCGACGTCTTTGAAAAACTTCAACTGCACCTTTTTGTTCGAAACTCCGCTACAAAACAAACAAAAATTGTTGACGGTTTTGGTTGAGGCACGTGTTCAACACGCTTCCCTTAAAACAGATTTCACGCCTCTACTAAAGACGACGCGACTGTTTCCCAGGGTACAACAGCCGAAGCAGTATGTACTGTCGGAGATGGCCAAGGGCCCGAGGTTACACCGGATAAAATTATAGTGTTAGAACTCGTGGAAAATTATGATACGAAGGCGACTGAAATCGTATAGAGAAACATATCTCTCTAAGTACCCAACACATGGGTCTTCAAGTGTTTCATTTTTCCTAAGAACTCTTCATGTAGTCATGAATTATTCTTGTATGATTTCTCTTGTATTTCTCTAGTGTACTTTTTCATATGAGACACCATGTTCTAAATATCCAAGAGTCTTTTATCGAGTTAAGAGTCTTAATAATTATGTACTTAAACTCCAATAAAACTCATCAAATGTCATCAAGAGTTTCACCATATGAAGAGTTAAGAGTCACCATAATCATAGACTTAAACTCTATTAAAACTTATCAAATGTCATCATTAAAACTCTACTTAAGAGTTTTACCATATGAAGAGTTTACCTAGTAATTATAATTTTACTTAATTATAAATCAACTAGATATCCATTCACTAATTTTCCAACATGCTCATTACCCGAATTTTTATATTAAAACTCATATCAAATCTAACGTGAAACGTAAAATATTCAACTACACGTATAACAATTTCATAATTTTGATAATTTCAAGTTTCTAACAACTTAAGCATACTATGTATTTTATTTTTTAAGGACTATATGATATATACTAATATATATCCGGTTTTGATTCGGGTCAAACAATGTAATTGTTTGCACATCCTGTTACTTGTCTTGAATACAAAGTTTTGAGTTTGCTTGCCATTCATGAATAACGCGTAACATATATTATTTATTATATCAGGAAAATTATGGGGGAAAGGTAAAATAGGTTTACGATTGAGACTTTTATATAGACATGTGGTTTATGATTACGATTTTATTTAGACATGAGATTTATAAATACAAGTTTATTTAGACATGAGGTTTATGAATATGAGTTTTTGTTCACATGTTCATGTAGATATGTTTTGTTTATATGTATTTTACGATGTGGCGAAGCTTGAGATTTCCAATCGGGTGGTCGAAAACGTATATACTTTAAAAATTATAAAACCGGGGTTGAAAACGTATATACCTAAAAAATTCTATACGAAAATGACATACCCGACACTATGGAGCGAAAAGTTCGTGAGGTCAGACGCCCTGACCTCCCTCCAAGCTACGCCCCTGTTTACAATACATAACAAACGTTATAATTTTAAAACTGAGCATAATTTTGAATTATTTTAAAAATAATATGTTCCTACATGAAGTAGCGAAAATATGCTCATGAATGACTGCTAAACATGCATAGTATATGTAAAAGACTCGTCATGTTCACTCCATTATTATTTTATTTACAGTTTTCCAACTAAATAATTACTTTTATAAATTTATATGTTTAAATATTAGTTTTGTAGATATAAATCTAAAATCCCATAGAGGAAATTCATCTCTTCATATCCTTCAGAAGTTCATAGTCATCTCTTGCTTGTATAGTTGTATCTATGGTTCTTTTCAATGAATTTGTTGGTTAAGAAAAGAATCTTTTTTGCTTTTTTGACTTTCTTTCCAACTGAATAAAAGAAACTTTAAATATTGAAAAGTTATATAAAATATGTTATAATTTCATTTTACACAACCACCTTCACGCTTATTTTTATTTCAATTTGGGTATTCATCATGTAACATTAGAATTCTTATAGCAAATACAGCTAATAAAAAGAAAACTATAGGTACGTTACACTTATGATTTATCTCTTTGAGTCCATATTTAAAGAAAATATGAAAAAAAAAATATCTTTAATAACCGTGAGGACTCATCCTCATACCTCTAATGAAACCACCTTTAATAATCTACTCATTATATATTTGTGATAGACGATTAGTCTTGTTTGAAAGGAACTTAGCATGAATGCCAAATTCATACATGGGAGAAGTATATGCATATGGATAACTAACAATATGAGAAAAATAGTTAATATACATCTTTTATCAATCACAAAGCTTACACTTTCAACCTTACATCATGCCTTGATACCGCTACGTTACAACCCCATTCGGTTATTATTTCAATAAATTTATATAACCCTTAAAACAAAAAGTCGGTGGACCAAAACACAAAACAACCCTCAGGTTTCCAAGTTGACCAAAACAGTCCCTGACAAAATAGCAAAACAATCCCTAAAGTTTTTAACTTGACAAAAAACAGTCCTTAAACGAGTGCGGTCAAATATAATACGTTTTCATGCTTTTTTTTATGTATGTTTTCAGTTGGTCTACGTCTTGACATTTTAATGTACGTGTTAGTGTAAATTCACGTTTCAAAGACATAGATTTTTAAACAAGTCTGGTCAGATATAATACGTTTATATTTGACGGTATAAATTCGAGTTATTGTATGTTTTGACGCCCCTAAGTGTTGATGCAAACATAAGGGTGGTGTAGTGGTAAGGTGGAACGCTTACTAAACGAACCAACTCAGGTTCAATTCCGTTTCTTTTGTAACCGCCATACTTTAGATCAGATACATTGAAACACGTGTTTTTAGGGCTGCAAACGAACCGAACGAACACGAACAAGACCTTGTTCGTGTTTGTTTGTTAAGAAACATACGTGTTTGCGAACCGTTCACGAACACTTATCGAACGAGATTTTATGTTCGTGTTCGTTTGTTAAGGAAATGAACTTGTTCGTGTTCGTTTGTGTTTGTTTCTTAAGTTTAGGCAATGAACAAAAAACGAACGTTGACGAAGAAAAAAATGAGCACAAGCTAATGTTCATGAACACAAATGGAAACAAACGAACACAAACAATCGTTCATGAACAAAATATATAATACACTGACACTTATTAGATATTTTATTTGTCATAATTTTGAAGTATTTAAATAAATACAACAACTAGAAACACTAATAACTATCGAACACAAACGAACACGTTACCGAACGTTTACGAACATAAATGAACGAACACGACCTCTGTTCATGTTTGTTTATTTAACTAAACGAACGAAATTTCTTGTTCGTGTTCGTTTGTTTAATAAACGAACGGACATAAACGAACTTCTCGTTGAACGGTTCACGAACTGTTTGTCGAACGTTTGGTTCATTTGCAGCCCTACGTGTTTTCATATGATTAACGCATCACATAACTATAAACAACTTCGACGTCGCCATCACAACGTGCCGGTTAAAATGTGAAAATACAAAGTCGGTTAAAACATTACAAATTTCTCCTCTATAAATCATTCCCAAGAACAACTTCATACTCGAGTAATTCCATCTTTCTTCTCTCCCAATTCTCCCCTTATCTTTCATCACCACATATCAATCGCACACCAACACTTTTCAATTTCTCCATTTAATCAAACACCTGAAAACACACACAAAAAACCCTCACCGAAAACCCTCAAATCCACAATCGCTTGATTTCCGTAACCTTGATTCGATTCTGTCACTTCGATTACAATTCATGCTAATTGATTCTACCTAATACTATCCGTACGATCAACGAACCGATCGCTTGTGTTTTGTGCCTGCAATGCTATTTGTTCTGTTGATTTCAATATGAAGTTGCAAAGAAGGAGGCAATCAGAAGTGGTTAGTGCAGTTAATTCTGTTGATTCCACTGTTTTTTATTGTTAGTTGTTGATTGGAGTGTGGTGGATTAGGGTTTTGTTTATTGTTTTAGGGTTTTTTTTTAATTGTTAATTGTTGTTTATTTATTTGGATCGGTTATGATGTTTTAACTAATTTAATGTATGATCCAGTTGTATGATATTTTGAATCCGGCTGTAACTTTTTCTATTGATTTGTATGATTATGTGTTACTTATTATGGAATGCATGTTTGGTTGTGTTACATGTTAGTGCAGAAAGCCCTTCCTGCATCCTTTTAATGGAAGGTATGATCTTGACATGATAATTCGGTTCATCGGTGTTTGATGATGGATGATGGATGATGAATATGTAATAATATTTTATATACCATGCAGGCAATTGAATTGAACTAGAATGTAAGATGCTGATGGAAAAATAATATACCTTTCTTGACATGTTTATCTTTTTTATTCGAGTGTGTTAAATCATTTCGTTCTCCACTATTTTGCTTCCTGTATAAGAAATTATATGAAAAGGAGTTGGTATTTCTTTAGAAGTTAGAAACTTTAAACTTCATGCATAGGTTTGGCCCTTATGGGATAGAAGGAATAAACCTCATTGGAAAGTCTCATCCTTTGAAATGAACATGTGTACATTTCAATTCAGTTCAGTTTCTGAAGCAAACCATGCAAGACATATAGGGCAAATCTTCTTGCTGGTTGAACACCTTGGCTGCATGTTACAACTTGGGGTTTTTTTTTCTTCGAATCTCTTTACGATTAATGAATTTTGCTTGTATGGTTATCTTGGTGGTGGAACATTCAACTTCTAATGACTGGAAGTTTGGTGTGAATAGTTAAAGTCGTTCTAGTTGTTATGGATTAATCCTGCTTGAGTTGCTGCTACTATTTGACTTTCCGGTATTTCGTATCTTTGATCTCGTTAATCACCTGAGTGTAACGTTCATGCCATTTCTATTTTACAAATGTTCTTGGATTTCAGATCATGTTTACTTTTTTTCTTTTTTTTTATATAGTTTGATATGTTCAAAATTCGTTGACGCGTGTTATATATCTCTCTTGATTGTTCATCAGCCTCCTAAAATTAAGTCGTTCATCGATGGTGTAATTGCTGCTCCACTTGAAAATATTGAAGATCCCTTAAGAAGCTTCTTTTGGGACTTTGACAAGGTACCTCTACAATCCCATCTTATTTGAATCATAATATTGACTATATTCGAAACGATCGTGATTATTGTCGTCAATACAGGGGGATTTCCATCACTGGGTTGATCTGTTTAATCACTTTGATAGCTTTTTCGAGAAATACATAAAACCTAGGAAAGATTTGCAACTTGAAGATGATTTCTTGGAGTTCGACCCTCCTTTCCCTAGGGAGTCCGTCCTGCAGATTTTGCATGTTGTAAGAATAATCTTGGACAACTGCACAAATAAGCATTTATATAGCTCCTATGAGGTAAATTCTTTTTATAAGTTCTTGACTTATGTTATTTACAATGCTCTAGAAACCCTTCTTAGGAGCTGATCAGTTGAGGTCTCTTTATTGGCCTCTGAAGAGTTAATCATCCTCTTTAACACTTTGATAAGCAACTAGTAATTGAATTAAGCATTTTACATTAATTAGAAGAGATAAATATACATTTCTAAACTTGTCTTCATCAATCAGTTATTCTCAATCTGGAGTGTATTTACACATTCGTTAGAGAGGTAATTTACATAAAAGATTTTGTCACATACTTAAATATTTACATTTTTACATAATCCAAGACTTATATGATATAATGAGTAAAGTACACAATTGGTCCCTGTGGTTTACCGAAATTTTGGATTTGGTCCCTAGCTTTCCAAAAGTACACGGATGGTCCCTGTAGTTTGCATTTTGTAACACACATTAGTCCCTAACTTTTTCCAAAAGTACATGGATAGTCCTTATGGTTTGCACTTTGTAACTCATTTAGTCCTTAACTTGGACCTGCTGAAACATGTAGATTTGCTGGTTAGGGCCTAAATGCGTTACAAAGTGCAAACCACAGGGGCCATCCGTGCACTTTTGGAAAGTTAGGGACCAAATCTAAAATTTTGGTAAACCACAGGGACCATCCGTGTACTTTACTCTTATATTATTTTTTCAGTAACAAAATCAACTGCTTATGTTTTTTCTTTACTTAGTATTAAATTTGCCTAGTAAATTGTACACTTTAAAATTGCAATTAACAACCACTAATATTACAAGTTGATATGTATATTTTTAGAAATCAATCCTATGAACAATATTGCATGGTAGGTTATAGGTGGTTAGGTTATAATCTTACAAGAGAAATGTCTATGGTTTACCTCCTTTTATTCTATTTATAGAAATTTGAAGTTCTTTAAACTTAACCGTTGTCACTTCAATGCTTTACCTCCTTTTCTTTTTGTGTGAACTTTGCGCGTCTTATTTTTTGTTTCTCTGTCTATATTATATTGTGTATTTATTAATCCTGGGTTATTATCTTGCAGCATCATCTTTCTTCTCTACTGGCTTCCACTGATGCAGATGTGGTTGAAGCCTGTTTGCAAACTCTATCATCATTCTTAAGGAAATCAACTGGAAAACACATTATAAAAGATGCATCTCTAAATTCGAAGCTATTTGCTTTTGCACAAGGTTGGGGTGGGAAAGATGAAGGGCTAGGATTGGTTGCATGTGCTCTAGAGAATGTATCTGACCCAGTTGCTCACGAGTTGGGTAGCACTCTCCATTTTGAGTTCTATGAAAACTCGGCTGCTGAAAAGTCAACTCAAGGGTTGCAAATAATCCATTTACCGAAAATCAATACTTGTGAAAAATCCGATCTTGAACTTATGCATGAGTTAGTCCAAGAGTATAAAGTACCGAGTAATTTAAGGTTCTCACTTTTGACAAGATTGCGTTTCTCAAGGGCTTTTAGTTCCTTCACTGCTCGCCAACAGTACACGTGTATTCGTTTACAAGCATTTATAGTTCTTGTTCAAGCATGTGGTGATACTGATGATCTGGTTTCTTTTTTTAACACCGAGCCTGAATTCATCAACGAATTGGTGACACTTTTGAGCTATGAAGATGCAGTCCCCGAAAAAATTCGAATTTTAAGCCTGTTTTCATTGGTTGCTCTTAGTCAAGATCGTTCACGCCAGTCAACTGTGTTGACCGCTGTCACATCTGGTGGACATCGTGGGATATTATCAAGTCTCATGCAGAAGGCTATCGACTCTGCGGTTAGTAAAACTAAATCGTCTATTCTGTTTGCTGAGGCTCTACTCTCATTGGTTACGGTTTTAGTTTCGTTTTCTTCTGGATGTTCTGCAATGCGTGAAGCAGGGTTTATACCTACCCTTTTGCCTCTTCTTAAAAACACAGATCCCCAGCATTTGCATCTAGTCAGCACCGCTGTACATGTTCTAGAAGCTTTTATGGATTACAGTAATCCCGCTGCTGCTTTGTTTCGAGACCTCGGTGGATTAGATGACGCAATTTCCCGATTGAAAATAGAAGTTTCTTATGTTGAAAATGGTACATATGCTAGTACTTCATCTGAATCAGACAGTATGCAGCCTGTTTATTCTGAAGCTTTGGTATCATACCACAGGAGGTCGTTAATGAAAGCCTTACTGCGCGCTATATCGCTTGGAACATACGCACCTGGAACCACTGCTCGTATTTACGGCTCTGAAGAAAGTTTGCTACCGCAATGTTTACATGTGATTTTTAAAAAGGCGAAAGATTTCGGGGGTGGGATGTTTTCATTGTCGGCAGTTGTAATGAGTGATCTGATTCATAAAGACCCAACTTGTTATTCTATATTAGAACAAGCTGGACTTCCGTCTGCGTTTCTAGATGCTATAATGGATGGTGTGCTTTGTTCTGCTGAAGCTATAACATGCATACCCCAATGTTTGGATGCTTTGTGTCTTAACAATAACGGTCTCCAGGCTGTCAAAGATCGCAATGCGTTGAGGTGTTTCGTGAAGATATTTACTTCGCGAAGTTATCTTCGTGCCCTTATGGGTGATACTCCTAGTTCATTGTCTAGTGGCCTTGATGAGTTAATGAGACATGCTTCTTCGTTACGTGTGTATGGTGTTGATATGCTGATTGAGATCTTAAAATCTATTGAGAAGCTCGGTTCGGGACCTGAAGTTGCTGAAGCTTCTAGTTCTTCTTCTGTTCCAATGGAAACTGATGGGGAATCGCTTGCAGAACCTTCTGCTGATACGTCTTTGTTGAATGTCGAATCTTTTCTACCTGATTGTGTTAACAATTTAGCTCGTTTGCTTGAAACCATTCTTCAAAATTCTGACATGTGTCGTATATTTGTGGAGAAAAAAGGAATTGAAGCTGTTATGCAGTTATTTACCTTACCTTTGATGCGTTCATCTGTTTCTATTGGTCAGAGCATATCGATTGCATTTAAAAACTTCTCTCCTCATCATTCTGCATCTCTCGCTAGAACATTATGTTCATTCTTGAAAGATCATTTGAAAGTGACGAACGAGCTACTTGCATCTCTTGGAGGCATGCAACTTGTACAGATAGAAGATTCTAGAAGAACAAAGGTGTCAAGATGCCTCTCTAGTCTTGAAGGTATTTTGTCTCTTTCTAATTCTTTATCGAAAGGGACTACAAATCTGTGTCTGAGCTTGGGACTTCTGATGCTGACGTGTTGCGAGATCTTGGAGTTGCTTATCGGAAATACTCTGGCAAATTTCTTTAGATTGTGATTCTAAAGCAGATGAAAAACAGAGTAACAAAACAGAGACTGAAAATGTTGGTGTTAATGTCAATAACACTGAAGCTACCATCGCTGTAAATGACGATGATGCAAGCATGCCGATGGTGAGGTACATGAACCCGGTTTCGATTCGGAACAGTTCACACCCTCACTGGGGTCTAGAACGTGACTTTGTTTCGGTGGTTCGGTCTGGTGAAGGGTTCAGTCGGCGTAGCCGACACGGGCTAGCTCGTATATAGAGGAAGAACCAGCAGACATCTAGAAGCATTACACATTGATCCGGAAGCTTCCATAAGCAACACCGAGACAAGTTGTTCACAAGATATAAAGAAAAAAAGCCCCGAGGCTCTTGTTATGGAAAATCTTAACAAACTGGCTTCAGCTATACGTTCTTTTTTTACCACTTTAGTAAAAGGATTTCCTTCATCAAACCGCCGAAGGGCTGAAAGTGGATCACTAAGTACTTCTTCCAAGAACATTGGAACTGCATTAGCAAAGATCTATCTTGAAGCGCTTAGTTTCCCGGGGTACACCATGGGTTCGGGTATTGATAGTGTATTGTCGGTTAAGTGTCATTATCTTGGAAAAGTGGTGGAACACATGGCAGCGTTAACGATTTGATAATAGGCGGCGAATCTGTTATACGGTTATGATAAATAACTTCTATGTCCAGGGGACCTTTAAGGAGTTACTAAACACTTTTGAAGCTACAAGTCAGTTACTATGGACATTGCCGTATTCTGGTTCGACAGCCGGAAATGAAAATAACGACGGAAACAAATTGTCTCACAGTAAATGGTTACTTGACACATTACAGAGTTACTGTCGGCTTTTGGAGTTTTTCGTTAACTCTACTTTTGTTTTGCCGACAACCTCCACATCTCAAGCTCAGTTACTTGTACAACCGGTGGCTGTCGGGTTATCAATCGGGTTGTTTCCGGTTCCTCGAGATCCGGAAGCATTTGTTCGAATGCTGCAATCTCAAGTTCTTGATGTAATACTTCCTATCTGGAATCATCATATGTTTCCAAGTTGTAACCCGGGGTTCATTACTACGATTGTGACACTTGTCACTCATATATTCTGTGGTGTTGGTGATGCGAAACGACCTCGTGGCAGTGGTGCTGGCGGTGCTAACCAGCGGATCATGCCGCCACCGCCTGATGAATCCACTATTGCACCATTGTAGAGATGGGGTTTACTAGGGCTAGAGCAGAGGAAGCGTTAAGAAGGGTTGAAACAAATAGTGTTGAGATGGCGATGGAATGGTTGTTTACTCATGCTGATGATCCTGTACAGGATGATGATGAGCTGGCAAGAGCACTTGCTTTATCTTTAGGAAACTCATCAGAGACTCCTAAATCAGATAATAACACCGAAAAGTCAACCGATGGTCAAACAGAGACGGTGGAAGCCAAACCACCAACGCCTCCTATTGATGACATTCTTGCAGCTACTATGAAGTTGTTTCAGAGTAGTGATTCAATGGCTTTTCCCTTAACCGATCTGCTTGTTACTTTCTGCAGTAGAAATAAAGGAGAAGATCGCCCGAAAGTGATATCGTATCTTATCCAACAGCTAAAACTTTGCCCACTGGAAACTTCAAAGGAAACCAGTACACTCTGTATAGTATCGCACACATTAGCATTGATCGTTGCTGAAGATGTTACTGCTAGAGAAATTGCTGTGAATAACAGTGTTGTTTCAATAGCCATAGACATATTAATGAGGTTTTTGTCCGGAACCGAGTCACAAAACGAGCTACTTCTAGTACCAAAATGCATCAGCGCTTTGCTTCTTATTTTGGACAATTTGTTGCAATCCAAACCCAAACTATCATCTGATAGAAAAGAAGGAACAGAAGACGTTGATGATGGAAAGTGCAATAAGTTTGAAAAGATATTTGGTAAATCTACTGGCTATCTTACTGTTGAAGAGGGTAGCAGGGTGGTTAACGTTGCATGTGATCTGATTAAAAAACACGTCCCTGCTACGGTTATGCAAGCAGTTTTATTACTATGTGCTCGTTTGACAAAAACACACACTCTTGCTTTACAGTTTCTTGAAAACAGAGGCATGACTGATCTTTTCGGTATACCAAAGACGTGTTTCTTTCCTGGTTATGACACAGTAGCATCTGCTATCATTCGACATCTCATTGAAGATCCTCAGACACTACAAACAGCAATGGAGTTGGAGGTACGGCAGGCTTTAAGCGGCAGCCGCCATGGCGGTCGTGTTCTCCTCGTGTATTTTTGACATCGATGGCACCTCTGATTTCTCGAGATTGTGAGATCTTCATGAAAGCAGCAACATCTGTATGCCAGTTAGACACGACGGGTGGCAGAACCGTTGTTGTATTATCCAAAGAAAGAGAGAAAGAAAAAGATAAAGATAAAGATAAATCAAAAACTTCAGGTGTTGAAATTGGAGCATTGTCTGTACCTGAAAATAAATCTCAAGATGGGCCAATAAAGTGCGTCAAAGCCCAGAAAAAAATTCCTGCTAATCTCACGCAGGTGGTTGATCACTTGCTTGAAATTGTAACGAAATACCCTTCATTGAATCCCGAGAAAGACTGCGATAAATTCGATGATGCGATGGAGGTAGATGATTCTGCTGTAATTAAGGGTAAAATGAAGGTCAATGATACAAGGAAAGAATTCGACAGCTTGTCAGAAGCGAAAGTGACTTTTGTCCTCAAATTGCTAAGTGATATTCTTCTGATGTATGTACATGCAGCTGGGATACTTCTAAAACGTGATCTGGAAATGCACGGTGGGATTGTAAATCATATTATGCATCACCTTCTATATCCTTCTGTAGATAAGATATCCGGATCTGATGAATGGAGAGGGATGTTATCCGAAAATGCCTCTTGGTTTTTGGTGGTTTTGTGTGGTAGATCAAGCGAAGGGCGTAGGCGTGTCATAAATGTACTTGTGAAAGCTTTATCTTCATTTGCCATGTCAGCAAGCAGTTCATCTAAGAACTTTTATTACCTGACAAGAGGGTGCTTGCTTTTGTTGATTTGGTCTATTCGATTTTATCGAAAAATCCGTCAGCTAGTAATGTACTGGGATCTGGTTGTTCTCCGGATATTGCTAAAGGAATGATTGACGGAGGATTGATTCCTTGTTTATCGAGCATCCTTCAGGTGTTGGATTTAGACCATCCCGATGCCCCAAAAGTTGTAAATATTATTCTTAAATCATTAGAAGGCTTAACACGTGCCGCCAATGCAGTGGAGCAACTTGCTTTATCTGAATCGAAGAAAAAGTCTGTTAGTTTGGGTACAACGTATGATAATCAGACAGTTGATACTCCAGTCAATCAGATACCAGTGGTTGGTCAACATGAAATCACAGATACCGATGATGCTGAGCAACATCATGAAGAAACAGCTCAAGATGAAGGTGGTCATGAATCGAATTTAGACCAGCCTGCAGATCAGGAGTTGAGGATTGAAATGGATGAGATGGAAGATGGTGTGTTAAGAGATTCTGATCAAATCGAGATGACTTTTCATGTTGAGAGTAGGGGTGGTGGCGATAACACTGGTGACGAGGATGATGACATGGCTGAGGATGACGAGGATGATGACGAGGATGAAGATACAGCGGAGGATGGTGCTGCTTTGATGTCATTGGCTGACACAGACGTCGAAGATCATGATGAAACTGGATTAGGTGATGAATATAATGATGACATGGTTGATGAGGAGGATGATGATGATTACCATGAAAACCGTGTTATTGAGGTGAGATGGCGGGAGGCTCTTGATGGTGTACTTGGTCAAGCGGGACCTGATAGTGCACTTATCGACATTGCTGCAGAGCCATTTGAAGGTGTCAATGTTGATGACCTTTTTGGTCTTCGTAGGCCGGTAAGCGGCGGTTTTGACCATGGCCGCCGCCAGCAGAGTAGAACCTCGGGTACAGACGGGAATAACGGTCTGCAGCATCCTCTTCTATTGAGACCATCATCACAGTCTGGTGAATTAGGTTCAATGAGGTCATCAAGTGGTGCAGTGGCGGTTCATCTCGGGATTTGGAATCGTTATCCGGAGGGAGCTTTGATGTTTCTCATTTCTACATGTTTGATACTCCTGTTCTTCCATTCGATCATGCACAATCTACCGTGTTTGGTGACAGAGTTGGCGGTGGAGCTCCAACGCCACTGGCTGACTTTTCTGTTGGTTTGGAGTCGTTACGAGCACCTGCAAGAAGAGGACCAGGTGATGGCCGGTGGACCGATGATGGTCAAACACAAGCTGGTGGTCAAGCTGCTGCTATTGCACAGGCTGTAGAAGAACATTTCATGTCTCAGTTAAGCACAACCACTCCTTTAGCCAATGATATTCAGCAGGTAGCAGAGGCTGCCGATAACGTTGCTCAGCAGTCTGAAGGTCCAGATAATAATAACGATCAGAACGTTAATCAGATAGTCGGAGATGTTGAACAAACACAAGGACAGACAAGTGGATCCACAGATAGTCACGACAACATGGAAGTTGGTGAAGGAAATGAGCAGCAGGTAGAGTTCGATTATTACTTTGTTCAAATTTTTAATTGTAGAACTTTTTCTATGATTCCTTTTAATGTGATTATACATGACGTATAATTTCAGGAGTTGTCAGCAACCGTTGACGAGACAAGCACTAACGTTCCGAATTCTGGTGACTATAATACTGACGTGGATATGAACGTTGCTGGAGGGGACTTGTTACCTTCAGTTGGTGTCATTGAGGAGTCATTATCTGAACAGAACGCCAACATTGATGGCGGTCAAACTGGTCAACCAGATGAAACTGTTGCAAGTACAAACGGCATAGATCCAACATTCTTAGAGGCACTACCCGCAGAACTCAGGGCAGAAGTCTTAGCTTCACAACAATCTCAATCAGCTCCACTTCCGGTTTCTGCTCCTGCACCTATTCCCGCTACAGCTGAAGAAATAGATCCCGAGTTTTTAGCTGCACTTCCTCCAGATATCCAAGCCGAAGTTTTAGCTCAACAGCGTGCACAAAGGGTTGCACATCAAGCCGAAGGGCAACCTGTGGATATGGATAATGCTTCAATTATAGCTACTTTTCCAGCTGATCTGCGTGAAGAGGTTTGCATACTTGCATCTTGAAATTTAGAAACTTAATTATTTGCATACTGTTACTATATTATTTTTGTTTGTTTTTAGGTCTTATTGACATCATCGGAGGCTGTTCTTTCAGCATTGCCATCTCCGTTACTCGCGGAAGCGCAAATGCTCCGGGATAGAGCTATGAGTCACTATCAGGCTCGTAGTTTGTTTGGAAACCACCATAGGGTTATCAACAGGAGGAATGGGTTGGGATTCGATAGGCAGACAGTAATCGATAGGGGTGTTGGTGTTACAATAGGACGAAGGGCATCTTCTGCGTTTTTAGAAAGCTTGAAAGTGAAGGAGGTTGAAGGGGACCCGCTTTTAGATGCTGATGCTTTGAAAGCTTTAATCAGGCTTCTACAATTAGCACAGGTAATGATCATTTGATCACCCAAACACATAATGAAGTAAATGTGTTTTCTTAATTGTTATGACCGTTGAGCATTTCTATTCAGCCTCTTGGGAAAGGCCTTCTACAGAGACTCTTCTTGAACTTATGTGCTCATAGTTATACACGGGCGGTTCTTGTTTTCTTGCTACTGGGCATGATGAAGATGGAGATCCGAGGCCCGACAGGTGGATTGGCAATGACAACGGCTAACTCTCAGAGGCTTTACGGGTGTCCGTCTAATGTTGTTTATGGCCGATCACAGCTCTTAGACGGTACAGTTTTCTTTTAGTCCGAAACCCATTTAATTTTCCGAATTTAATATTTGTTGATGCTAGAGAGGGTTTGTTACAGGTCTCCCGCCACTAGTACTGCGCCGGGTGTTAGAGATTTTGACATATCTGGCTACAAATCATTCTTCTGTTGCTAATTTGTTGTTCTACTTTGATTCTTCGCTTGTTCCTGAGTCTTTGAATCTCGATAAAAAGGATGCTAAGGGGAAAGAAAAGGTTGTTGAAGGTGGAGAAATTCTCTTCCTGTTGGATCTGATGGTGATATTCCTATCTTATTATTCGTAAAACTCTTGAATCAACCGTTGTTCCTTCGCAGTATTTCCCATCTAGAACAGGTAGTTTAGAGTTTAGACTTTACTTTTGTTATTATTTGGGCTTTATTGTTGTTAGGTATGACATTTCTTATATTTTGTGGTACAGGTTATGGGTCTACTTAAAGTGGTTGTATACACTGCTGCTTCAAAGTTAGAAAGCCAATCTCATACTGAACAAGTTGAACCTGAACCCACTTCCCAACCGCTGCCCGACAATGAATCCGCTGATAATCCACAGGGAGTTTCTTCTTCAGCAGAACCTCGCCATGATGATAAACCTGCGGGTGATGAATTATCTACATCAGCTGACCAGAAAAGTGTCAACATGCATAACATCTTCATGAAGCTTCCACAATCTGATCTTCATAATCTATGCAGTCTTCTTGGCCACGAGGGGTAGTATTTGGTTTCCATTGATTATTTTGTTTTTTTCATTTTTTTTGGTGTTGCCTGAATTAATAATTTTTTTTGCTAGGCTATCGGATAAAGTATACATGCTTACTGGTGAAATTCTGAAGAAACTAGCCTCAGTTGCTCCATCACATAGAAAGTTCTTTATTGTAGAGCTTTCTGAGTTAGCTCACGGTCTTAGTGGGTCCGCCATTCAGGAACTCGTTACACTAAGAAACACACACATGTTGGGTCTTAGTGCGGGGTCCATGGCTGGTGCTGCTGTTTTACGAATCATGCAAACCCTTAGCACACTCAATGTACCTGATATCGATAAAAATGATGATAATCAGGAGCACGTTACCATGTGGAAATTAAATACTTCACTTGAACCTTTATGGCAAGAATTGAGTGAGTGTATAAGTGCAACAGAAACACAGCTCGTTTCTTCAGTTATTTCGAATTCTAATACAGTCGAGCATGTAAATGTCCCCGGGGCTTCATCTATATCTCTGCCACCTGGCACTCAGAGGCTTTTGCCTTTTATCGAGTCCTTTTTAGTCCTATGTGAAAAGCTCCAAGCCAATAATTCCAGCCTACAGCAAGACGATGCATATGCAACATCAACAGCACGGGAAGTGAAGGAGTTTTCTGGAAATTCGTCACCAAGTGGGACCGGAATCAATGGTGCTGTAACGTTTTCTAGGTTTGCTGAGAAACATAGGCGGCTATTAAATGCTTTTGTCAGACAAAATCCCGGGTTGTTGGAGAAGTCACTTTCTATGATGTTGAAAGCACCGAGGTTAATCGACTTCGACAACAAAAAGTCGTATTTCCGTTCTAGAATCAGGCACCAACATGATCAACACTTAACAGGCCCATTACGAATAAGTATTCGCCGGGCTTATGTTCTAGAAGATTCCTACAATCAGCTGCGCATGCGGCCTACTCAAGACTTAAAAGGCCGGTTAAATGTCCATTTTCAAGGTGAAGAAGGTATCGATGCTGGCGGTTTGACTAGAGAATGGTATCAATTGTTATCTAGAGTCATATTCGATAAGGGAGCTTTACTTTTCACAACCGGAGGAAACAACGCAACCTTCCAGCCAAACCCTAATTCCGTCTATCAGACCGAGCATCTTTCCTACTTCAAGTTTGTGGGCCGAGTGGTACTTTCTCGAAAAAACAAAACTTATCTTCTTCTGATAGAATTTATTTTTCTAATTGTTGTATAATGATGTTTTGTGTCGTAGGTTGCTAAAGCCTTGTTTGATGGACAACTTTTGGATGTTTACTTCACTCGGTCTTTCTATAAGCATATTCTTGGTGTGAAGGTAACATACCATGATATAGAAGCTGTTGATCCTGATTATTACAAGAACTTAAAGTGGTTGCTCGAGGTAAGTGCCTTTAAAATACGTCTTCTACTTTTTTTTTTCCTTTATACTTGCATTTTTGTTTTTTTAACACTACTGTTTTTTGTATCAGAATGATGTAAGTGACATACTGGACCTGACATTTAGCATGGATGCTGATGAAGAAAAACACATTCTTTACGAAAAGACAGAGGTGCGTATCTAAAAATGTGTAAAAATCTGATTCCACCAAGAAAATTAGCATTAAATTAAATGTTAACTTTTTTTTTTCTGATATGGAAAAGGTTACTGATTATGAGCTAAAACCGGGTGGACGAAACATAAGAGTAACAGAAGAAACAAAGCATGAATATGTGGATCTTGTTGCCGAACATATACTTACAAATGCAATACGTCCCCAAATTAATTCCTTTTTGGAGGGCTTTAACGAGTTAATACCACGTGACTCATTTCTATTTTCAACGATAAAGAGCTTGAGCTGCTAATAAGTGGGCTTCCAGAAATCGATTGTGAGTTATCTGTTATCCGACCTACTTGTTTAACAAAACTTTTCATAATTTGTATCTGAAGATCGTTAAGGTAACCAACCAACCTCTTGTTGTTGCAGTTGATGATCTGAAGGCCAACACTGAATATACAGGATACACCGTAGGTTCTAGTGTAGTTATGTGGTTTTGGGCGGTTGTCAAAGCGTTTAACAAAGAAGACATGGCTAGATTGCTTCAATTCGTCACTGGTACATCAAAGGTATTGTAAAGATTACTTCGATTATCATTATTTTGCTAGAAGTTAAATATAATCACCTAATGGCTAATACATGTATGTTTGTCCCAGGTGCCATTGGAAGGTTTTAAGGCATTGCAAGGCATATCGGGCCCACAAAGATTTCAAATTCACAAAGCTTACGGAGCTCCAGAGAGGCTGCCATCAGCACATACTTGGTTAGTTTTTTGCTTTTTTTTGTTTTTTTCTTTTTGATGCAATTTTATGCTTCTTTAACTCACTTGTACTTTCTTTTATCAGCTTCAACCAATTAGATCTTCCTGAATACATGTCGAAAGAACAGCTTCAGGAGCGGTTACTACTTGCTATCCACGAAGCTAGTGAAGGTTTCGGGTTTGGCTAGTGATGCTATGGTATAGGGAGTAGGGATAGGTAGTAGAGACCCCTAACATCCGCCATCACTGTGTTATGTATAGATGTTAGTTTCACTCCACTCTATTTTTACACAGTTTCTTTTCCAATATAAAAATGTAGTTCTATAAATATATTGACAGTTTGGTGCTTTTCAGATAAAGAAGGAACATTGATTATGCATCGCGATGCAATTTGAAAAACGCGAAAAGTCACTAATGAAGTCAAGCAAGTGGTTTTTGGGTGGCTCTATGGATATGCGGTCTTTTTTGGGTTGATTTCGCTTATGCAGACCGGAATAATATGAGAACATAAAAGATCCATAGGCTTCATGTAAATCCTAGCCCTTTTGGTTGGTTGGTTAGCTATATCTTGGTCAATTTGCTTTTGTGATTCATGTTACCAAGTATTTGAAGCATTGTGAAACCATGTTTGGTTCATTCTCTACCTTCCAAAAGGCTTCCACCATGTTAGTATTTTTTTGAAGCTCAACATCTGTTCGGGTCTGGTTCATTTTTTATTTTACATATATCGTTATTTTTCATGAATATAGCTTTTTAAACATAATGTAGTTTATATTTATATAAATAACAGCGCATTTAGGCCTCATAGAGAGGTAGAAAACCGTTTTTAGGCTGAACTAAATGTCTGAAAACCCGGTTATTTTTTTGCTAAACCGGATTTGTCTGAAAACCTGTTCAGACAAGTCAAAGCTGGTTAGACCAAATTTATCCGATTTATAATTGGAGCCGGATCAGGTTGGTTTTGACGGTTTCACTCAATCCGGTTTTCATAATTTTAAAATTTTCTTTTAATAACTTGAAGATTAATTTGAGTTTGAAATGTTCCTAAGAAAGTAATTGAAAATTTTTCTTTATATAATATATGAAAAATTTTGGTTAAATTTATATTTTGTACTTTTTGCAAAATTAAGGTCTTTGTCTAATGAAAAATCAAAGTTAAAATTTTAAAGTTTCAACCTCGTCTACATGTAAGGTTGGGTCTAATGCAGCAATCAGCATAAAAAATAATGACAAAAATCATTTCTTTAACATATTTTATAAACTTCATTTTCATCGGTTTTATCATTTTGGTAAGCATTTCGCTTGCCATTTCATACTCGTTTAGTTTTGAACACTTTGATATGTTATTACTTCCTATTATATGTTGTCACCATTTTCTTCTCTAGTTTGGTAGTTTCATAGGAATATATTTAGTATCTTTTACCTGATTATATGTCTATAACTGTTTTTTTTATTTGATTTGTCTGCCTACCTGGATATGAATTTGTAGCTGGGTGTCTTACCGAAAGCAGTCTCCCTCCCCGGACCCTACCAATAGCTTGACTATGATTAGTTTTGCACACTTTAAAAAGATTTTGTACTGAGCAATATAGGATGATAAGCTCCCGATATATAAGTGGTGGTTATTTATCGATAAGGTAATCATGAAACATTTGTAAGGCTTAATGCGTCTTTAAACATACTACAAGTCGAGTTTCATCTAGTAGGTGACGTCCCAATTCGGACCTAACCAAATGACATTCGCATCGAATCTGGTGAACCATGTGGAACCATCCAAACATCGCAACTTGTTTCGGTTTCTTCTATTTTTTCAAATTGAATAATCATTTCATTTTTAGCAACTTTCACATTTTAATGCAATCGAGTCAAAGGGTCATGCGACTTGCATGGGAATAATGTGGTTGAAGAGTTTTGTTATGAGCTGTGGTCATGATTCGGTCATCTTGAATCATGAACTTTGTCATCATATCCCGGACTGCATCTAGGTCAAATTCCACGAGTTGCAATCATTGACATTGTTGCTTGATCCCGAGCTGGAGCACGTTTAACCACCTCTGAGTACATATTTATATGGTTTATCATTGTCGTGTTTCCATATTTCTTGCATCGAGATTTTTAGACCGCTTGACATCTCATACAATTCAAAATGGTTCCACATTTCCTAGTTTATTTTTGTAGGTATAACCGCAACAAGCGTTAAGTTTCTTAACGATGAACCAACACCAACGAAAGATTGTAATTACCACACTCGGATGCCATAGATAACATTTTTGAGATATTAAAAAGCACTTTTGAGTTTTGAGAGATTTAAGTGTTTTTTGAGTGTCATGATTAAATAAACATATCAAATACTTAGATACTAGGTCATTGGTCCCAAGTTAACAACTACTTCTGTGTTTATAACACACTTATATAGTATTAGAGAATAGAGACGTTTGGAGAAGTCGATTAGTTGAGTTTGTCAAGTGTAACACCCGTACGAAAACCGAAAACCTGATTGTTGTTATATAAGAATATAATATGGGGCAAAAAGGTTTCTATTGTATAGTACAGGGCTTAAAAGAGGTACATGTGGAAAGTTGGAGGACTAAAAATGAAAATATTGAAATAATGTTCTTCACGGGCCGTGAAGGAATAGCATGGCAATGCTTAACGACCCGTGAAGTAGCCTATGTGGCTAAAAACCCTAGGTCGTAGCCACATGCGAATTGAGAAGATGATAGGTGGTCCGTAAATTGTCACACCCCAACCAATGGCGGAAACATCGGAGTGAGACGAACGAGATTGCTCAAAACATCATAACGACTAAAATGACAATAATTTATTAAACCATAATTCATTTCATTTCATACTGAAAGAAGTTACATTGTTTCAAAAGAGAAAGTAAAACAACTTACAATTTAACATGAGTAACATAAAGGAAATGCATAAAGTGACGTGTGGGTGTGTTTCTAGTCCACCCTAAGTAGATTTCTTGTAGTTTCATCATCAATTTCCTGAAACATGTATTAAAGTATCCGTTAACACAAAAAGGGTCGGTGAGCATACAAGTTTGGTCTACATAGCATATATATAAAGTCTCAATCCGACATGGCAATTTATATACTAAGTTACATATCATACTAGCATGCAAAAACTATATGTCAAACCAAAGTGTCCACTAGCGTAATCTTATCATTGCAATGAATAAGACCGTAAAGAATGATTACATAACAATGACCCGAACGGGCGGTGTGCTGCTCCTATAGCACTATACATGTTAAGGCAGGCTCGTGAAGTTAATGACAAGTAGGTTGCATGAAGTAATTCTAGCATGTATAGACATGTCTTAGTGGATTGAGTGTTTGCATAAGATTGATTGTGTGTGTTCTGTGAACTTAATAGATTATACATGTTACACCCAAAAGTTGTTTAAAACGAAAGAGGGTCAAGTATACTCACAGTTTGCAAATGCTTTCCACAAAGTGAGGCTTGATTGATTTGAAGGATGGAACACCAATACACAAGGATGTCTCGGATTGTCATGAATACGCATATAAGAATGAAATGTAAAACCTCTAATTCACCAAGCAACCAAGTAGGTTTAACTAAACGAGTGCTTCCAACATGGGAAATGGAGACTTGGTGTAGTTTGTCCATTTTGAAATACTTGGTGACTTAGATTGATAGAATAGGAGGTGTATATCCTCCAAGTTTCTGGGAATAATTATTTATGTGTTTAACTATTTATATTTGGAATAAAAAGAAAAAAGAAAAAGGTTAGCCAATCTAAGGGTGTCACTAAATAGGGTAGGAGATGGTAGTGGATGGTCTAAGTGACATGGCACAAGAAGATTGGTGGAACTTAGGAGAGGGGTTTAAGTGCCTCGGGGTTAGATCAAATAAAAGTTTGATTTTGCCTAAGTAGATAAAAAGTAATCTTGACGTTTGATTTTTCAGATCAATGGTTAAGATGAAAGTGTAGGAAAAAAGATGGGTATAAGGGTATTTTGTGATAGCTTATATGTGGACTTTCTATCTCCACATGCAAGGCATATAATATTCTCCCCATACTTTTTAAACGTTCATAACTTTTTCATACGACTTATTATTTTTTAAAAGTCACCATAAAATCGAGCATTTTTTTATGTTGATTTGAGTACCATATTGCTATATAAAATATGAGATCTAAAAAAACCCAAAAAATGCCTTAGATTTCTATATTGTATAACATTTTTTGTGCTGAATTTTTTGTATTGGAAAATTTTTTATGCTGAATTTTTTGGTGTTATATTTTTTTGCTGGATTTTTTCTGCTACATTTTTTGTACTAGATTTTTGTGTTAATTTTTTTGTACATTATATTATGAGAAAATAAAAGGGTGATATTTGTGTTTTGAGACCAAAATTCCCTTTCATCCTACCTATAACGAGTGTCACATGTCATGATGATCGTCTCCACAACACTTTGTGTAATGTATAGCCATATAAAGCAGTTTAACATAATTTACGATTATTCTGGAACTTCACAACCAGTACAATCTTCGTAAGGCTGTTGGGTGTGGGGACGACCTAGGCCCGTTGTGGCTCGTCCACACTGCCCCTCCCCTCCAGCTGCGTCCCGTCGATTTCGTCGGCCAAGAGACGAAGGCGACGATCCTCTCTTTCTTTTATCCAACACACACATATATCACTGTAGTTGAAAGAAAAAATAGAAGAGAAGAAGGCATCGTGACTGTAATACGTTTTCCGGTGGTGTATTGTAGTTCAGAAGTTGTTAGATTGGAAAGATGAAGACGGACTGAAAAATAAAAGGCACGCACTAAGTTTTTAGCTGAGCTTTTTCGAAGTTATTTTGTGGCCCAGTAAAAAATTGTTATGGTTTAACTTAAAAATCATACACAAGTGGAGAAAGTTTCAACTATTTATTTATTTATGGATTAACTTCTTTAATTAGTATTAAAAGTATATAAATATTTTTGTTTTATTATTGTTTATATTTTAGTTAACAAGTTCATCACCGTTCTATTTAATATGCTGTTTAATCTAATGTAGAGGTCTATTTTTTTATAAACTTTGGTAAAAAAAGGACTCAAAACAAATATAAATCAGTAACATTGTCTAGCTTACATTTAGCAACGAAACATTGTGGTTGTATTGTTTTAAGTTATAAGTTGTGTTTAATGTTTTTTTAAGTGATGTTTAAAAAATCCCGAATTTAAAAATAAAAATGAAACAAAAAAGAAGAGAGGCTCATCCTCCACACACTTGGCCCATCCCTTGAGACTCATCCCCCATCACCGATGACGTGGCAGCTGACATTGAGGGTCATCCCTTGAGGATGAGGTTCCTCCACACCCCATAGTCTAAGTATATTTCACTTATATGCTTGAGACTCGGTTACCATTTAACACAGATCCTCGTAAATACTTTTATGACGATAAAAAGAACACGAATGCTAGACGTGCTAGCAAATCATGAAAATCTTGTTACAAAAGTTAAAACATCACATCCCAATGTTTTTTTAAGGATATTAGATTAAAAAAATTCTAACTTTCATCATTTGGCCGATGATACCTCCAACTTACGAATTGTACTACGTTACTCTCAACTTTCAAACTTATCTTTCTTTGACACTTCCAAACAAACTCAACTCTAATCCAGTTAGTTTTTTTAATGTGTAGTGTTGTGGCATTTTTTGTTGACCTGACATTTTTGATGACGTAACATCTGATGTGACACTTGTTTAGTGACATGACATCTGACGTCAGCTAACTGAGTCAGGGTTCAGTTAGTTTGGGATTGCTAGAGAAAAATAAGTTGAAAGTTAAGAGTGACGTGATACAATTCGTAAGTTAGAAGTGTTATCTGCCATATAGTGAAAGTTGAGATTTTTTTTAATCCAATATCCTTTTTTATAACTTCATCGAAAAGTTTTTCATAAATTGCTAGCATTGCATGGATTCATGGTGCTTTTACCGACATAGATGTACTAGTGAGGATATTTGTTAAATAGGAATTGAGTTTGAGATGTGGGTGAAGTCGTGAAGGAAGGAAGGGTAGTTGTTCGAATTAGGCTAATTATACAAATCCCAAATATCTAGAACTTGGTTGTTACGATAATTGTTGATATCCTTGGCCTGAATATCTTAAATTTGGGTGTTGTGGGAAATGAGAATTAGAATGTGTTTGGTTCTCGTGCCTATATATCTAAACAATTGCGGGAAATGAGAATTAGAATGTGTTTGATTTTCATAAGGTGCCTATATATCTAAACAATTGCATGAACTTGGTTGAAGTCAGGGTTGAAGTCATGATTGATTGAGAATTATATTAGATTAAAAGAAATAAGCGTTGAAGGGCCAACGTCCTCTTGGCCTTAGTGGCATTGGTATTTATTTTTATAAAAGTGGTGCATATCTAAGCAATGTTTTAAAAACCGAACGTTGAACCGGTCTCTTTACCGGTTCACGGGTCCGACCAGTCGGATTGGTCAGACTGGACGTAAGAACCGGGAGGTATCGTTAATATTATAAAAGTTAATAGGGTTAAAGTGAAAAATATATAAAAAAAAACGGTTCAGCCCCTTTAAAAACCGGTTCGACCGGCCGGTTTCCCGGTCGAACCGTTGGGTCACCGGTTCAACTTCCGTTTCAATGTTATTTCAGCCCGATACCTTGACCCGAACCGGCCAAACCTCCAGTTTCCGGTCCGAACGGTCTGGTCGGCCGATCCGGTCCGGGTCTGAAAACACTGTATTTAAGTCTTACAAAGTGAACAATATATAGATTTTAGATGGTCTGAATGAGTTGTTTAAAAAACAAGGTGTTGAAGGTTTGAAGCACTGTTTTTATAGCCAGACCATACATCAAACCAGTCGTCTTACGGTTCACTGTCGGATCGGTCGAACCGCTCGAACCAGATTTAAGAACCGGATAACATCGTAATAATTCTAGAAAATGGTCAACTTGAGTAATAAAAAATCCAAAAGTTCAAAAATTTTGAAACATGGTCAATTTAAAAACACTAATCGTTGAATTTAACACCATAAAATGAAAAATAGTGTCACCACTGACTCCGTGTATGTATAATCGTTTGTGTTTTTTTTAATTGAGTTCGAAAATTTAGAAACTAGTTGTAAATTTATAAACCAACATTTACAACATACGGGGTTGTAGTATAGCTGGTAAACGACAATTCATTAATTCAACATTATTAGTTCGTGGGTTTGAATCTTAATACTAGTTATGAGTTAATTTTAAATTATCTTAAATCTTCAACTTGCTTTGTCCCATCGACAGTATATAACACTTGAGGGGTGTTTGTTTTTTGGGCAAAAGCTCTTTTGAGCACTTATGTCTGCGTCGTGTTTCCTGCAGCTTGTTTGGTTTCTTGAAGATCTGCAGACCTTTTACCTCTGCCTCACCTCTTCCCCAAGCAGACTTATACCCATGTCTTCAAACCTCTTCAAACCCTTTCTCTCCTCTCCTCTCCTCTTCAACCTCCACCACCCAAGCCTTATGTCTGCGTCGTGTTCCTGCAGCTTGTTGGTTTCTGAATCTGCAGACCTTTTACTCTGCCTCACCTCTTCCCAAGCAACTTATCCCATGTCTTCAACCTCTTCAACCCTTTCTCTCCTCTCCTCCTCTTCAACCTCACCACCCAGATCCTCACACATCACGGTCAATCCTCACACACCGTCACCACCACCACCACGTCACCGTCAATAGACAAAACCAGAAAATAGAACCACACCACACGCCACCTGATACATCACAACCACCATCATCATCGGAGCTACACAGTCCACCACCATCATCGGTGAGAGAGAGAGGGAAAGACCGTAGAGAGAGAGAGAAAGAAGAGAGAGAGATCTGTAAGAGAGAGAGAGAGAGACCGTAGAGAGAGAGAGGGAGCGGCAAGAGACGACGCGTGGTGGGTTGATGGCGGTGGTGCTATGGCGGAGGTGGTGCGGTGGTGGTGGGTTTGCGGTGGTGCTTGGCTTCACGGCAGGAGACAGGGGCGGTGGTGCTTGACGGTGTTGTTGGTTGTGATGGTGGCAGGTGGTAGATGAGGTGGTGGCGGTGGTTATGGTGGTGGTGGTAGATGAAGAGAGAGAGAGAGAGAGGAGGAGTGGTCTGTGTGTGTTTGTGTGTTGTGTGAGGGAAGTGAAGAGGTTTTTGTAGTAAACAAACACTCTTCTCCTTGCAGACTGCAGACCTTTGGTCCACCTCTTCTCCTGCAGATGTGGACTCAGACCTTTTACCTCTTCAAAAACAAACATCACCTTAACCATTTCATCTCTATTAAAAGTTGTATGTGTCCCACATCGCTAGCAAAACAAACTTTGAGCTCTTTTCTTATCTATAAAATAGAGATGGCTTCTAAGCTTTCTCTAACCCGGCCCAAGCTGCTTGACCAGTTCTAGTTCAACCCGGTTATAACAAAAACCGCCTGGTTCTTTGCAGGTATAGTTTGAATGGTCAAAACGAACCAGTAACCTTACTGGTTCTTAGTTAAACTGGTCTAACCTGCCAGTGCGGTTCCAGGTTTAAAAACCATGGTTTGAAGAAAAATGAAAATGGAGATTTTAAAACAAAAATGTGATTTTTTAAAAACTTGATAATAAATTATATATAACCTTATTCCATTAATGACAGTCCACATTAATCATATTGATATGAAAATTGGTAATTCAGGATAATAATATTTGGCTAAATGTTTTATTATTACAACAATTAATCTTCTTAAAACATTATATTTTTTCACGTTAAATAATACATAAAAAGTAAATATATTTGTGCATTTATCTTATTGGCCCAAAAGTAATAGTACATTCTAGACCATGTGTGATGATCACACCCAATGGCACCCCCACCCTCACTTTGGTCCTCTTTCTTTCGCTTGAACAAAATGAACACACAAATATGTCACGATTCAACAATGATGATTGTTACTCCACTCACAGAGGTGCCCTTGGCGCCCCTCAATGACCCCTACGACGTGGCACAGTGTTTGGTGCCCCCTTTATTGATTCGACATTGGGCATTAACACGCTACGCATGATCTTATACAAGTGACGCCAAAATACCTCAGTTTTAAAACTAATCCATGCGTCCAATATTGAATAAATAAATATGTTTAATCATATCAGTTAACATCTTTATCATCTTAATCCTGTGCCTACATTATTAAGATACATATGTTTTATAAATTTGCCTAGATCATATTTATACAAAAAGATACACAAAAATGTATGAAATGATTGTTCTTTATCACTTTAAAATCATCACTTATTATTATTTTGTAAAGGGGTCCACAATTTAGATCTTTTTCATACCTGGATAACTTTTCTTTTATATCTTCTTTATCTCTCAAAATCATCGATTAAAATTAGGGCTCCAAACTTCACAATCTCACACACCGTAATCCCAACTTTCGCTCTCTCTCTCTAAAACAACCTGCAAATTCATGTCGGTATGAATTCATCTGCTTCCTATTTTCCCCTAATCGAACTGTTATGATTTCATTTTCATATAATTTTTTCCATTTGTTCGTTACTGATTGCTATAAATAGATCGATCAATTGTATGTTTGTGTTGTTGATGTTACGGTAATTTCTTCAATTTGATTGTGTATCTGTGTGTTTTCGCTTGTTGATCATGATTTTGTACTGTTAAAACTAGTTAAATAGGTAATTTAGGGTTTTATCGACATCAGGTATCGATTATTTAAATTAATACCTAATTTGGAGCCATCATGCTTAAATTGATTGTTGATTTTTTGTATTTATTCCTTTGTTTACATTCATGATTAGAATTGAAATGATTATGGATGTATGGTAGGGCTATTGGTGGATTTTGAGGAAATTGTGTGATGCTTGATGTAAATTTTAATGATTTTATTGATTGTGATTCCTTTCAAACACACAGGTCACCCCTACGCCCCACCGACACGCACACACGAGGTACTTGAGAGGGTTTGGTACAATGGGGACAAGTGCCCTCTTTGATCACCATGTGTTTGTTTTGTATCAGTAAGTATATATTTGTGGATGTATTGGCATGGATGTATATATATTATATATGTTTTAGTGATTAACATGTACTGTTAAGTGTTTGTGCAATATGAATCGGAGATTGTTTTATGACAAAAAACCGAAGTTATTTGCTGATTTTTGTTTTGAGTTTGGTTTATAATGTCGTATGTGTTTGGCAGGAGGAGAAGGGTAGGCCGTTGCCGAAATTTGGGGATTGGGATGTAAATGATCCTGCTTCAGCTGAGGGTTTTACTGTGATTTTTAATAAAGCTCGAGATGAGAAGAAGACAGGTGGCAAGCCAGACTCGCCGTCAAATGTAGATCCTGGTAATAAGCATGCTGCTGCCCCTGTGAAGAAACCTCCAGCTGTAAGTGGCCCCTTGATATTTCTTGTTATAGCTGGATTTTGTTTTTTGATTATAATCATGATCAGACATTATGATTGCATGCCAAGAGTTCTTTGTCCTGATAGATGGAGTTGTATAATAATGCCTTTTATAAGTTTTTCCCGTTTGAACTTTTTATGCTGTCATTACTCATTACTTGTTTATTCATCAACTTTTCTCTATTGTGGATTAAGTATTAAGAGGGATTTTTTGAATGTAGACCTAAACTTTGTTTTTGATTTGACGGTTAAAGGTTTACTGCAAATTTAGCTTGACCCGTCTCAAGTAGACAGAAACTCTGAATAGTTTTGAAAAACAAATCCTTTTTGTCTGCTGTTTCTAACACGTTTTCAATTACAATTTACAAGGGTTATGTCTTCCTATTGCTTTGAAATAGTTCTGAACAAATTTCCGTGCTTTTGCTTAACAATCTCATGTTCTTGATTGTGTACATGACTTTATGAGTCACAATTCTTTTGTAACTATCAGCAAATTACAATTTTTGTATATCAAAAGTGAGTTATATTAACAACATAAAAATTATTGCGATTATAACAGCTTTCACCACTTTATTCACCCTTGTGAAATGCAGAAGAAATGGTTTTGCTGCATGCAAGCACCTTCTGCAGAATCCTGACATGGTTAAGCGGAGAGGTGTTCTAGTAGCGGTCCAACCATCCTTGACATTGATTCTGTGTGTTATAGAGTGAGTCTTGTTTATGGGTATGGGAAAAGGAAGATTATGAAATGTGTCTATATTACAGATTTTGGAGTTCCTGTGTGTGATTTGTATGTTATGAATCAAAACTCAAAAGCAAAGGTTATGTGTAGTTGTTACCCGTTGCCACTTTGGTTTTACTTTCAGAATTGTTAACCGAATTTCTTATGGTTATGGATGGTAATTGTTTGGTAGCAGCCTTAAGTCTTGTCATTAATATTATTACCTCATTTGTCATTAATATTATTACCTCATTTGAATATAATGGAATGCCTTGTAATTTAGTAAAAAGTTGGTCAAAGTCAAACAAAGTGTTACATGTTTTTTCATAAATAATAACTTGTAATAATCTGGTTTGGCACTTGTATTTATTTTAACACCAGTTTTTTTTTTTTGGAACGGCGTTTTAACACCAGTTAACACCTTACAATGAATTTGAACAGACAATACGACATCGTATTATCCGGGTCTATTGTTGGTAGGTCACACACACGTTTATTAAAGAATGAACTGTCGTCTCATTCAATTATTTAGAGTTAAATGCTTGGTTGGTCCCTGTGGTTTGCAAATATTGCAGACTTGGTCCCAATGGTTCACTAATTACACGCTTGGTCCCGGTGTTTGTAATTTTTGCACTCGTGTGGTCCTTACCACTAACCAATGTTAAAGTTCTGAGTTAAGTGAGTGCAAAATGATTAAATTACCCCTAAACAATTAAACACATAAAAAAAACAAAATAGATGGGCCCACCTTCTCATCTTCTTCTTCCCCACTCCTCTCTCTTCCTCAGTAAAACCCATCACCACCTCCATACCCCACCATCTCCCTTTTACCATCGTATAAAAAAACTACAACAGAATGGTACTAAAGATTTAAGATTTTATCCAAATTGATTTGTCTAGAGCAATCACTGTGCCGATGCCGTTCAACAACTCCAACACTTCCTCCTCATCTAACGGTTTCCCAACAATCTTCCTCTTCTCTTCTTCAACTTTCACCATATCCACCACCACCTACAACGGAACCTCCGTGCCGGTCCATTTCCGGTCAAGTCGACCCGGCCCGAAAGGTGAGAACTTGGGTGTTTCCCGGTACCCAATTGGGTCAACAGATGCGTTTGTTTCAGAGTATGACTCATACTGTATGAGTAACTGAAATCAAAGGGTAAGTTGGATTTTATAGGATATTTGTTGTTTGGTGAATCTTGTTTGAGTTTTTTTATTTGATTGTGGGGTTTTTGATTTTGGGGCTTACGGGTTTTGACGATTGGGGAGAAAGGTGGGTTGTCTTCAAAATGGGATTGGGTTAATTGGCGGGAAATGATGAAGGTGATTGTTTATGGTGGTGGGGTATGGAGGTGGTGGTGGGTTACAGAGGGAGAGAGAGGGGTGGGGAAGAAGATGAGAAGGTGGTTCATCGTTTGTTTTTTATGTGTTTAATTGTTTAGGGGCAATTTAGTCATTTTGCACTCACTTAACTCATAAATTTAACATTGGTTAGTGGTAAGGACCACACGAGAGCAAAAATTACAAACACCAGGACCAAGCGTGTAATTAGTGAACCACTGGGACCAAGTTTGCAATATTTGCAAACCACATGAACCAACCAAGCATTTAACTCAATTATTTATGTTTGTGAATGTTTGCTGCTTCTGATATTCAAAATTTTAAAAAAATATATACATATACAAATATTTTTAGAAGCAGCAAACAAGCATCGGTGATATGTATGTTTGCAACGTATGCTGCTTTTGATTATGCTAACATAAACAAGCAAAATAACAAACCACGTATCATTTATAAGTGAAGGGTAATCCAACACAAAATCAATTTTGAATAAACCATATATAGGGTTAAGATACAATAGAAAGTTTCTATCACTAGGAAGGAGAGGAAGTAATCTCGTTGTCAAATTGCACTATCAACGGCCATGATTAAAATTTAATAAAAACTCTCATTTAAACACGCGGTCCGGGCTTTGAAGGGTATTATCGTCAAATTCCAACTACAACCGCTTTGAATCTACAGAGAAAACTTCTCAAGAAGTTCATTATGTTTTACATCCGATTGAAAAAAACACACACAGATTGAAATTAGTGATAATCAAAATCTGTTGAAGTTCATGGCATCTTGGAGAGATAATTTGAAGGTTTACCTTCGAGTTACTGATAAGAAATACGTATCGCAAAACTCTAAATCATCAAAGAAGCAACGACAAACTTCAGATGATGAAAACAACGATCAACAACCAAAAAATACAGAAAAATTAACAACGAGAGAACACACTGGTAGAAAACGAAAATAGATTTCTGATAATGGTATATATTTATGCTTTTTAAACTTTAAACTGTATACATGTTACGTTTTATGAATTAGAAATAACCTACTACTAGTAAGGTTGTTAACTATTGCAACCGTTAACAATTACGTTTTAATTTACAACTGTTACCTATTTGCTTTTTATCTTACCATTGTATATGCATAGTAAGTTTTGCTGTTAAGTATTGCGTTTTATATTAAAACATTGAGCTACCCCTACTTTTTATCTTAAAATTGTTAACAATTGTGTTTTATATTAAACTGTAGCCTAATAATTTCAAGGGTGTTATAATTGTTATAATTTTAGTAAGGTTTGCTGTTAACTATTGCGTTTTAAATTAAAACTGTGAACTACCCCTACTTTTTATCTTAAAATTGTTAACAATTGCGTTTTATATTAAAACTGTAATCTAATAATTTCAAGGGTGTTATAATTGTTATAATTTTAGTAAGGTTTGCTGTTAACTATTGCGTTTTAAATTAAAACTGTGAACTACCCCTACTTTTTATCTTAAAATTGTTAACAATTGCGTTTTATATTAAAACTGTAACCTAATAATTTCAAGGGTGTTGTAATTGTTATAATTTTAGTAGGGTTTGCTGTTAACTATTGTTTTTTACTAACTTTTTGTATCATTATTATCTTTAAGATAAAACGCAACAAGAACAAATGAAAAGGAGAAGAAAGAAAGTGGTGATTTAAACTTTAGAAGAGGAAGATTCTGTTTCACAAGACGAAAATACTGAGAGAGCTATAGTTCTGCATAATTCTGAAGAACAACAAATAAATTCTGGTAACATAAATCACAGAAAACATTATTTTATAATCAAAATCTTTGTAGTTTTTAATACCCTACACTTGTATATATCAGATGATGATTTTGTTGATCCCCACCAAGAGTGAAAACAAGGAGATCATTGAGGATAGACAAAGCCCCAGAACAACCATATTACGAATACGATGGAAGTAAAATCACCATAAGATGTTCCATCAATAATCTCCCAACGTATATCAAAACTTTGTCAAAAGATCAAAAGAAAATTGTGAGAGAAATAGGCTTTGGCAGTGCACTATCCATGAACTTGCATTCAGTTCCTCGGAAATTCGGATATTGGCTTGTTAATAACTATGATGCTGAAAATGATATGATAAATACTGGAGAAGAAAAGATTAAGATAATTGCTGATTTGATTCAAAAGGTATTTCAAATACCAAATGGCAAAATAAAGATTGAGGAAAAAAAGAGGACCAAAGATAAAGACCTTATAATAAGGTTCTGGCAGGGCAATTCAGTAAGCAACTTCTGAAGAAAATGTATATTGGGAATCTGATTAAATTTTTAAAGACTAGAAATGAACTTGGAAGAATGTTCAAACTGAACTTCTTGGTTATATTTTGTACCGTCATGGCAGAGGCAATGCAAAGCAGTCATGTAAACAAAAGGTTTTTGCCTTCAATGAAAAGTAATATAAATGTCCAAGATTTTAGTTGGTGTGAATATATGCTGAATTGTTTACGGCGTACAAGAAAACGATGGCCTGGAGGTGACAAGACCTTCTGTAGACCTATTGGAATGCTAGCGGTATGAAATCTGATCTTAATTTTATCATAAAACGCAATTTATATTATCTCTTATCTAAATTCTGAATGCTTTGTATCATAAAACGCAATTTATAGTCATTGTCATGTTTTGTTAAATCCTAAATACTTTATCTCATAAAACGCAATATAGTCATTGTTATTTGTTATCTATCTTTATATCATAAAACACAATATATAGTCATTTTTAATGATATCTTTACTTCCTAACACGCAATAATTACTTAATGCCCATAATATAAAAGTTGAATAAGGGGTGAATAATATCTTTATAAAACGCAATTATTTATACAGATTCTATATGCTTACAAAAACAAGGATTATGTTAAATCAGAAATACTTTATCTCATAAAACGCGATATATAGTCATTGTTATTTGTTATCTATCTTGCCAATGACCTTGTGGTCCAGTGGTGGAAAGTGCTTGAGTTCTTGAAAGAGGCTCAAGTTCGATCCCCACTCACTGCAAGTGAGGTGGTAAGGTTTACCCACCTTGGTGGGGTTCCTGACCGGGGTCACGGGTTCAGCCTGGCAGTCGGGATTAAGTTTCCACGAGGTTCGAGGAAGGGTTTTGCACTGCACTCCCCCTCATTCGAACCCGGGTGGCTGTGCTTCCGATAAAAAGGGTTGAAGCGCAGTCGGTAGTGGGTTTCCAATCGATCTACACCTTTCAAAAAAAATTTGTTATCTATCTTTATATCATAAAACGCAATATATAGTCATTTTAATGATATCTTTACTCCCTAACATGCAATAATTACTTAATGCCCATAATATAAAAGTTGAATAAGGGGTGAATAATATCTTTATAAAACGCAATGATTTATACAGATTCTATATGCTTACAAAAACAAGGATTTGAGGATAATGAAGAAAAATTCTCTCTGGATATGGTTAACTCTACAACTTTACAAGAATTTGAAGATGAATTAGAAATCGCTGCACAAAATGAAGGTAGGGTACTTGTAAAACAGAAAAATGTGGCGAAGAAAAAATCAAAGAAGAAAGAAGAGGAAATGGAATATTATGTTTATCCATCTGAATCCGAAAATGAAAATGAAGAAATTTATGATGCTGAAGAAAACAATGATGATGATGATGATGATGATGATGATGATGATGATGAAGAACAGAATGAACGCAACCAAAACAGCCAACCAGAGTTTGTTGAAGCAGAAGAACAAAACATCTTACTAACTGCTGCTGTTAATTGGATTGCACTTGAAGATAGTAAAAAAAAACCCAACATAACCCCAATGAAAATGAAAAAAGCACCAACAGAAAGTGAAGGATCACGGGGACGTTTCTTTGAAAAACCTTCAGAGGGAAATAAAGAAAAACTGTGGGTTGACATTCAATGTCGGTTGCGTAATTTCATACCATCACAAATGTATATTGAAATAACAAAAAGTCTTTCTGAAATGAATTCAACAAAAAGTGGTGATGAAATTCTAATAAGCGAAGAAGGTGAAAAACGAAATGAGCAGCATATTGTGTCAACCTTAGATGATCATTTCAAAAGCTTCGAAGAATCATTCCGAACCATATATAGATGAAGTTATTGAACAATATCCAAACAATGAAATTGTTCATAACAAAGTTAATGAATGGTCATTATTAATGGAGAAATTGAACAACGTATCTAAAAAGCGTAACCAAGTTGCCTCTGATTCAAGAATGCTCGAAACTCAAAGTGATCAACAAACACCATCATGCTACTTAAATTTGAACGAAAGCCAAAATGAAGAAAGAGAACAAGATATGCTAAGCCCTACATCATCTGCAAAACGCAATGAAGATACTACAGTTGTGGTCCAAAGCTCATGTCCTGAAAAAACAAATGAGAATCCGTCAAGTATTGAAAAACGCAATGAAACATCACCATTTAGTGAAGAAACTCCATCAATCATGACGGAGATGATCCTGAAAACAGATGAAGCAGAGAGAAGATCAAAACAAAAATCAATTAAAAATTATGATGGACCATCATTTGATTTGAAAATTTCTCAAATTTCAAATGAGATAGAAACTGCAGTGGAAGATACTACTAATCCTGCAAATCAAAAGGATGCATCAAGCAAAGAAGTTGAAACAAGTATTCAAATTACAGGAATACAAACAATGTTTGATAGAATTGATGAGAATGTGAGTGAAAAGGAAATCAATGATGTTATTGGAAGCACATCATTCCTCAACCCATAAGAAGAAATTTACGAAACACCAGCAAAATCAATTGATGAAAAAGAACAAACGACGGAAATCAATAAAACAGAAGAGATAATTACAAAGATAGTATGACCAGAACGGCAGAAAAATGTAGGCAAAGCGTTATGTTCACCATACTATCAAAGAAAAGTAGAAATGAACGATGTTAGAACGAAGATTGAAAACAACATATCTGGATATGCATTCCATGTAGTAGGTGACATGATGTATGAAAACTTTTATATTTAAAAAGTCAAATGCAAAAGAAAAAATCATATATAATTCAATTGTTATAATTTTTTTTTTGCAGGGACACTCTCTTTATGATAACTGATCATGTATCTTTGCCAAGATGGGCTGTCGAAACAATAAGGCCAAGATTATACATAACAGGAGAAATAATAAATTCTTGGGCTTATATCTTGAACGAAGAAGAAAAAAGAAGATCAAAAGACAAATTAAAAGCAAGATTTTTCTGTAAAATTGTGATGTTGGTAAGATCTCTAAAACGCTATTACTCTGTTTTATTTTGTTCTTTGTTTTGTATGAAGTTATTAGATCTTTTGTTGGTTCATATAATCTAAATATTGATGTATAAAACGCAATAACTTCAACACTAATGTGTGTTGATATAATTTATCTAAAACGCAATAGAGTTTTAATTTGTTTATTTTAATGCAGGCTTACTCATTAGATAAAAGTGCAAAAGAGATGTTAGAAGAGTTCACAAAGAATATGACAAAAATTCTAAAAGGTTCAAAGATAAAAAGCATCGATGATTTTGATCTTATCCTTGTGCCAATACTCTATCAAGAGCATTTCTATGTGATGTCATTCAATCTTTATGATCAAGAAATAAATATCATTGACAACAGTGCAGCAGATGTTTTAAGTTCTGTGAAATATTGCAATGTGCCTCTGAAAACAGTAGGTTATGCTTTTAAAACGCAATATAAACAAACTAATGTTTATCAACCTGAAATTTAATTTATTTTTATGTAGAGAATGCTTTGGTTGCTTACCTTAAATCAGTTAAACATCCAAGAGCAAATAATTTGAAGAACATAAGGGCTAAAAGAATGGAGATGAGTTGGAGAACAAAGGATAACTCAATCGACTGTGGTATATTCTGTATGCGTCATATGGAAAGTTATGAGGGTGAAAGTGTGGATAAATGGAACTGTGGATTTAACGACGAATATGATGAAACCCAAGAAAATATCAAGAAACCAAGGGGACCTGTGAACAAACAGACCGCACAACTTGAGGATTTAAGGCGAAAGTATATCGCAAAGATACTATTGCACAATCTCAATGAATGCAGAGATTATATTATTGAAGATTCAAAGAAGTATTGCAGCCTAAGTCCACAACTTAAAAAAATAGATTATGACACTAGTTTAGAAAGGATTAAGAGCAGGCTTGCCAGTGCTGGTTTATAAACTTGATGTTCTAATAATTTGTTACAATATAATGCAATACATTATCTTGTTATTAATATTTGATGAAATAGCTTGTTATTTTAAAACACAATCTTTTGTTTATAATACTACCTTGTCTTGTACTTTGTTGTTATAAAACGCAATGGAATTTCTGTTATGTATTCATGTGCTAACTAATAAAACGCAATGATTATACAAAATTAATGATTATAAAACACAATGATTATTTTTTGATCCCTATAAAAAATAAAAAAACTAATAAAAAAGTAATTTAAAAATAAAACACAATAAGAAAGACAAACAACAATGTAGTTACAAAAAAAATGATTGTTATCAATGAAAACTAAAAAAAGCCTTTTAGATTCCTGACAAAGGGAATAAATATCATTACTACCTGTTTTATTCAATAAGGAAAACTACCTCATTACTACTACTACCTACTACTACAACTACCACATTTAATAACAGAATACCCATTATATAAGAACTAAAAACCCAAAATTATATTCACAGCCTTCACATACAAAAAAACCCCAACACAAACACACAAATGGCTAATCAGAATTGTCAGTTTGGTGGTTTCAAAGAGGAAATTTCATACTACAATATCTTGATGGCCACAAAATAAGATATCATTCCATAGCATCAGTACTAGAAAACTGCAACGAAAATGTATTGAGAAAAATAAATGAGCTAAGAATACCACCAGCATGTTACAGAGAAGAGACAAAACAACTATTCAAAATTTTGAACAAAAGGTATGGAAATCCAAATGAAATGGTGATTGAAGATCCAAAAGTTACATCTTGGGAGTTCATTGATGACAGTTTCAAGGTTGCAGTAAATTGGGATGATGGAAAAGTTGATCTATTCGACCCCAAAGACATATCTTCCTGTGATGATTTAATCTTTATAAAGCAATTATCTGAGATTCCAATCATCAACAACTTTTGGAAGCAAATTTGCAGAGTGACTTCAGAGTGCAGTGATTTCACAGGTGGAACTATGGACTCAATTTGAAAGTGATGAAGAAATCCCAAATGGAAGCTTAGGATTTTCATCTGAAGAAGAGACCAACTTTGATCCATAATGTTGATTATTGATTTCCAGTAATTGTGGTTTGTTAATTTATCTTTCTGTGGTTATTGTTTTTATTTGATGTTTTTATTTCTATGTTGAATGCTAATGGTGGTAGTATGGTACTATAATGAAGATGATAACAGTAATTTTGAGGTTTGTATGGATGGTGAACAGGTGTTGATGGTTGTTATGTTCATCATCTTTCATGTAACTTTTATCATCTATAATTATAATGTTTAAATAGTCTTTTGCTTTTCATAAAACACAATAAATACTATGCATTATTCATAAGTATCATTTAAAGTATTGATTCATACCTAAAACGCAATTGTACAAAATAAGCTGAAATAATTGAAGGTATAATAAAACGCAATAAATACTATGCATTGTTCATAAGGAACATTTCAAATATTGATTCATACCTAAAACGCAATCGTACAAAATAAGCTGAAAATAATTAAAGGTATAATAAAACACAATATAAAAACAAGACCTGCTTTATTAGAATTTGAATTTTTCAATACAAAATTTATTAAAAAAGAAAAAAAAAAAAAGATGGAAAGTTACATTGTTTTATTTGACCGAACCAAAGTAGAAGAAATAATCTCCTTACATGTACGACTGTTGTGTCCTTTACCACCACATACACGACACGACTTCTGGATCTTTGACGATTTCTGAATTGCAATTTCATGATTAGTCTTTAACCTTTTCTATACACCACATCCTTTTGTCCTTGTTTTGATCGGAACACGAATCGTAGAATTGGAATTTTCAATATTACCACCAATATCAGCAAACCTATCTTTACGACTAGGCGGTGGCGCAACAACCATAACCTCATCTGCTTTATCCTTATAACTTTTGATATATTCTCTGTACCGACACAATTCATCTAAATCACCAACCAATCTATTAACAACATATTCATTTGCTACAATGATTTCTCTAAAAACTCTATCAATTTCACTACTCCTACCGATCTCATCAAACCAAATATTACAGTCAATTGATCCGTTTGAAACAACCTCTCTCATCCATCTTCTGAGAACATATCTTCTTGGAAACTTATTAATACTATCAAACCTTACAACATAAAAGATATGGCGGCACAGTACTCCAAATTGTTCAAACCGTTTGCATGTACAACATACAGTTATACCATCTTCTTGTCTACTATATTCAACCTGTAATAAGATAATAAAAAAAGTATATAAAATGACAGAGATGTAATATAAAACGCAATAAATAGTCTCAAATATAATAACAAAATTTTAATCAAAAAATAATTTAATTTAAATTTAATAATGATAAAACGCAATAAACATAATGATATAATTATTTACTTAAAAAGTTTAGTTACTTTTAAAAGTTTTAATAAATAAACAATTTTACTTAATACATAAAACGCAATATTATTTTAGATTATACCTTGAATGACGAAGTGTATGGCTGATTAAAATCCTTTATCTAAAAAAATTGAACATCACCAACTGTATCATGAATCTTTGACATACATTTTGTAATGGCACCATCAATTTCCTTCTGGACATCTTTAAAAATTGTTTTAATATATATTTCCGAAGCTTGTTTCTCTAATATGAAGTCACTCCAAATCTTAGACTGAATATACCTGGTATCATGATCATTTCTCCTATGTTCATGCCTTTGAAATTCCATTGCAGTTTCAAAATGAGTGAAAAATTCAACAAGGGTACACCTTGGATTACAAAACTGTCCAAAAAAATAATTCTCACTTTCACATCTAGATGTAGTACGCATAAGACAAGCCAAATTCTCTCCACGGTAATAAGAGGGTATCCAATCAAATCGAAGATCATACATAGTCTTTAACCATTCATGATTTTCTAATCCAAAAGTAGACATTATTGAATGCCACTCACTTTCAAAATCTTCTGGAATAATATTATCATTCCAAACTACATGAGTCGTTATTGTATTGAAGTCAATGTTAGATGACAAAACAGGACCAACCTGAATAAAAAGCAATAAAATAATTTAATAAAAAAAGATAAAACGCATTATGTAAAACTGGTTCTGGAATGTAGTTTGTATAATATATAACGCAATAATACTTTAATTTATAAAATTTGTAGATTATTAGATAATATACTATAACGCAATAATATGCATTTGAATTAAAAAGGATTCTTCATAAAACGCAATGTAATACCTTTGTCTTCAATTTCTCCCATATATGCTACACACATAGCCCATGCCTAGTTCTTGGAAGAACATCGATAATAGCTCTCTTCATTGCAGCATCTTGATCAGTAATAACAACTTTAGGCTCATTTCCAAAAGCATTAACAAAAGAACTTAAAAGCCAACGATAAGAATCTGCAGTCTCGAACCAAGTAATGCACCACCAAATGTAACATTCCTAAAATGATTATCAATCCTAGTAAATGGTACAAAAACCAAATCATATCTACAAAAAAATAGGTAGTGCATTAGAAATCATTAAAAAAATTGATATAAAACGCAATAAAGTTAAAAAAGCTTACTTGTTGGATTTGTAAGTAGCATCACTATATCACCAAATACTGCATAATTTATTTTTGAATGCTCATCAGCCCAAAAAAGCCCTTTCATTTATTATCTTCACTAATAACATAATCACATGTATACCCAGGAGTAGATTCTTTCTTCCTAATAAGACGCCTAACTACCATTTCTGCATCATACTCACCAATGTAAAGATTCAAATCTCTTCTATAGTTCTTACAATCAACTTTAGTAGCACCAACTTGACCAAAACCACAACACATAGTTTTCATAATATTGAATGCTCTAACAGGGCCAACATTGATTGCAGGCAACCCAGATATAAAACTTTCTTTAATATAATCAATACTTCTGGCCGCAGGCAGGAAATTGACATCTTCATCATCAACAAAATGATGATTATGTTCTTCTTCAAAAAATGTAGATTTTAAACATATTATTGTCCTCTAAAATCAATTTCAAATGAGCATTGCATCCAACTCTTTTTGAACCTCTATTACGTCTAACAATCTTTTTACTATTTTCACCAACGGAACCATAGTCTATTGCTTTGCTAACATTAAATCCTTCTTTTGAACACACAATATACCTAATTTTTACAACTCCACCACTTTTCCAAGAGGTATTTTTTCTTGCAGAAAAACCAGCAGCAAGTGCATATCTCTGATAAAAAACAAAAGCCTCGTCAAAAGATTTAAAAAGAATTCCAACAGAAGGTCTAATGGGTTCACTGACTTTATGTTTGTAAAACTTTCTTCCACTCTTTAAACATACACGTTCTTCCTATTTGAATTGAAATCTGAAACATTCAATAAATAACTATAAAACGCAATACTTCTCATATAATCAACAAATTTTAATTAAAAAATTATAACGAAATAAAAATACATATTTATAAACTTCAAATAGAAAATTAATTCATTAGATAAAAAATAAAACGCAATAGATGTTTAATAAATAAAAATATTAAAAAAAACTAAATAAAACGCAATAGATGTTAATAAAACTTTATTATCATGTTGAAAGTGTTAATTCCAACATTATGTGATTTCTATCAATAAAGAAGTTAAAAAACCTAAAAAGCAACAAGTTCAGTATACGCAACGACTTATAAACATTTAGTTTTCAATAGAACAATATTAAAATGAATAAATTACTGTTAAATTATATAACATTAGTAGTTTATCATATAAAAAAGCAATAAATTAAAAGAAAAAAACCAATTGCAGAACGTAACTGAATAAATTTGGGCAAAATAACAGAGTCTGCTATGATTAAAGGTAGAATTGACGGTAAACTTACCAACAGAGTCTGCAAAAGCCATTAAAGATCTCGAATTCACGATCGAACCTAGTTAATTGCTTGAAAAAAGTTGAATTTATGATCGTTTTGATTTAGATTTATGAATCGCAATTCGATAAACTGAACCATGGTAACAATGGGTATCTACTGTTAATAATAGAAAGATTGTAGAACATATAAAATGACAAAAATACCCACGCCTGACAAATTTAAAAATTATAGATCGACGGCTGAGATGACTTCCTGTCCTTCATAGCCAAACAAAACTTCCTATTTGATCCCCACCCTATATTTGTATTCTTTTTTTAATTGTATACATAATATAATATAATTACGTAACTACTTATCTTTCTCCCCTATTAGCTTTTCATTATATTTGTAAAATACCATATAATTAATATCAACACCCGCTAGGTCAAATTAATATTAAAATACCCATTACTTAGTAAACACTAGCGGCACTAACCTATGCCATAACTTTTTCTTTAATTCATAAAAAGTCGAATGTTAGATAAACATTAAACTTCATTGAAATAAAATACATAATTCAAAGCAAATTAATAAAAAATTAAAAAAATGAAATAAAAAAACATACTACTCATCATTTTCCTCCTTGAGGTATTGTAGGTTTTGAGTTGCAAGATGGACGACAAGATCCTTTCTAAGTCGAAAATGCGTATCATTGTCCATCAACGCCCCAAGAATTATAGCGTCAAAAACGGGTTCGAGACTGGCTCTCTGATGTGCATCGGTGAGTACGCATGCCCGTCGTCCTTTAAGATCATATTGTGCAGTATCATGCACGTATACGACACGCTAATATTCTTGTCCACCACCATTGCAGACACGGGTCTCCTAAGTATGCCATATTATCCTTTTGGGGCACCAAAAGCCCGCTCCACATCTTTTCTTGCCCCTTTTTTTGCAATTTCTTGAACTTCATTTTATTCGGATCAACAGGATATTGATTTCGTTTAGAGAACCGAACGGTCCACAGTACGCATGCGAAAACCATAAGTCTTGTGACACGACCCCTTCCACCATGATCGTTGGGTATTCGGATCACCTCTCATATATTGGCCTCGTAACTATGTGGGACACATCTTTCCACACAAGATGCGTACAATCAATGCTACCTATCATCCCTGGAATGTGGTGTTATTCTGTCACACCCCTAAATTTCAACTTGCGTAGTTTTTCCACGAGGCGTGTGACGTAGCAGGATCTAGCCACTAATCATGTCGAACTATAGTAAATAATATAAAACAAGTCGTCATGTCCAACATGAAAAGTGAACTCCAAATTAAGCATTTAAAAATAGTATGTGTTTAGCGGAAGCAAATGTAAGTATCTCAAATAATTAAAAACCAAAATGATTTAAAATTATTTAATGTTTGCAATTATGTATCACGCCTCATGACACTTCAAGCTCCCCAGACTGCAAGTTCCCATGCAAGATATATCCAACAACCTGCAAGCATGTAGAAAAAAAATGTATCAGCGATTAAGCCGGCGAGTTCACAGTTTTGTTTAACGAAAACAGGTTGGTGTTTAGTTTAAAGACATGTTGATAATAACTCGATACCACAGTGACGTCAGTTTGTTTGCCCTTCCCCAATGCCTATCAACATTGAGATCATGTGGTTAAAGTCATTAGTTCACGCCGTCCAATCCAGGTACGGTGTGAGGTTGTCAAGCCTAATAGCGCTATCAACTAATACCCCGTTGCCTCCAAGCAACTAGTTCGGTAATAAGATGGGACTTCAGTGATAGAGGTGAGTAGATTATCCAACATCAAATTTAAACTATAACGTTTGCCAAAAGTATTCCTCCAAGGAATAGTTGTTTCGTAAATGTATTCCTCCAAGGAATAATAGTTTGTTTGTTTCCTCGAACGCATGCTTTAAAAGAGCATTGAACTCACCTTTGATTGCTCGGTTTAAAAGACAGAAAGTAAGTGCGGAGTGGAACGGGTCAATCACGTCCTAACACGATTACCGGTTAAAAGTTAGTAGGTGAACTCACACGGAGACGCCATCCTACACGTATCTAACACGTAGCACGTAAAATATTACAATATATATACACACATATGCATGCAAAGTGTCGCTATTCGAAATAGCGACCACCTTTTCGTCACAAATCACATAATAAACATTGTCACAAAAATTCAGCTTTTAAGTGCATTTTCGGACAATTTGCCGTAAGTTAATCGGGACCGCTCGGGCACCGGATAGTTCCCGAAGAATTACAGAGCGTGTCAATCGAACCAGAGACCATTGTATTAAAATTTTAGAGTCTAACTATTTACCAAAAATTTATAAAAAAATCTTTTACTAAGTAGCAATCAGATTCGTCACTTTCTGACTGCAGCTCACGGAAAAATTCATTTAAAAATCCTCGATTATCCGATTGACGTAATTCCAGTTGGAGGTTCATGATAACACCTAAGGCTATCTACAGTATAAATTTCATGGTCTAAATATGATTATACACCAAGTTATGACTCAAAATATAACACGTAAAATCTGCAGAAAAACGCAGCTTTACTTGCTGAAACGAAATAAAATATTTAAAATAGTAAACGACGTCCAAAAATCATGATTCCAGTGCCATTTGAATCGTATTTCGAAATAACACGATTTAGACTCAAGAGAATCCAGCTTCTTTTAAGTTATGGCCCGGTTACAGCCGATTAAAGTCAGCTGTAACTGTCGGACAGATTATGTTTTCGTTACCCGATTCTGCAACTAATTATCTAGTGAATCCAACGACATACAAACACTTATTAGAGCAGGTTATAAAGTTGTTTATATCAGATTTATCAACAAGTACATCAAGATCATCATGAATATCGAATCCTAATCCATGTATATATTTAGTTTGGGGTTGGGTCTGCTTCGGCCGAAACAAAGCACGGGAGGTGAGGTAGCTTTGGGATCTGTTAGAGGACAATTAATTATATGAAGGCCCACGGTTACTTATTAAATCTACATACATGTTACTTACAAGTTCAACGAATTTTGGCTGCACATAAAAACGAAAGGGTGGGGTGGAAGGTTGTTGTTGCTAATTTACATAATATATAATATATAATAATAATATAATAATAATAAATAATAATAATTATTATTATAATTAATTAAACAACTAACACAAATTGTCAACTAATACAAGTTATAAAGTACCCATGCTCAGGTTCGGGGCTCACATGTTTCGAGCTACGCGAGTTATGCCATGGTTCGAGCGGTTCAGGTCATTAGTTATGCGCAAAAGAACTATATGTAAATATATAGTTAGGTTGGACTTCAATTCAATGTAATTATATTAAACTATGACGCATAACGAAATGTAATTATAAACGAGAAACGAAAGGTGTTAACCTTAGATGTACGGGTTGTCACATATTCTTCGCGGTTTTTGTATAAATTCGCTACGTCAGTGCTTGTTGTCCTACGCATGAACTCATCGTCTACAATTGATTCACGACATTGCGAAAAAATTGTAGGGACTCTCTCGAAGTTCTTTCGGACATTTGTAAGTCCTCGTCGGGAGTATTACCACTCGCGAGTTGTTTAGTGGTGGATGTAACTTTTTGTATCACCGTAAAACTCTTTTTGTACTGTCCATCTAATCCCTATTGAAACCAAGGATATTGTGCTTCCACATTATCAACAATTTTTAGGAACAATTGTTTCGACATACGAAAATGGTAATGGAATGTTTCATGATCATACTTTGGTTCATTAACAAAATAATCATTCATAATATTTTCTTTACCTTGTAGGCGATCATGTTTGACGATTTTTTGGAACGCCCGCCGTGTGTCTCGCTTGGACTTCCTCAAGCTTCTCTACGAAATAAAGTAAGCTACTATCAGTTGAAAATCGTCTTCGCAATCGTTGGGCGGTAAGTAAATAACGAAGTCTTCGTATGAGTAAGTAGCCATTGTCACACCCCGATTTCCATGTGTAACCTCGTGGGCCTGGTTGGGGAATATCGTGACGTAAGTTGATATCATCATAACCAAACAAACACACAGCACATCGGAAGTCTTGGAGTTTAAATTACTATTACAAACCAAATGTCCAAATGTTCGAAAATAATAATTATGGACTTGCAAGATCCTTATTTAGCTACTACGCAGCTCCCAATCTATTCCGTGTTGCCACCTGTAACTTGGTCTTTTGAATATATGTCAGTTTTCACTGGTAAATACTAGTAAACGACTCATTTTGTAAACATTTATTAAAATGATTTTCGGTGCACTTGGCACATTTTATAAATAACTTGGGATAGTTCAAAATGACCTTGTTTATAGTTTTACATGTTTGTCAATACATATGGGGTCCAGTGCAGAAACTGAATAGCCTGATTAACCGACACGCCACTTTAAATTATCCACCAGCGGGATTTAATCATTTCATTAGCATTAGCGTCTGTCAGGTGTATGCCTACACCCCGCGCTTAAGGTCGTGGCCATTAATAACTTAAATGAGCCAAGGATATCCCAGACATGGTCTTGTTAACCCCCAATGTTTAAGTTATCAAACGATACAGAATAAAATGGGTTATGAAGATTTAGTAAATCACAATCCGATAACATGATCCCATACCCGACCAAGCGGTATTATTATACCGTATCCCAAGCCCGTATAGGGAAAATAAGTTAAAAGTATTTACCTGAGCAGTTCTTCAAATAAGATAATTAACTCAGTCGAATATTCAAAAGTAAGCTTAGATGGCAATCTACCGGAGGCTATTAGTCTGGAAAAGATGATATTTATAACCAATTAGAATGCTGAACGTGTCCTATCTACATCGTAGACTCGAACCGGGTAGCTTAAAGATGATAACGGTACTAAATGCTAGATTGAGCGATGACCGGAATAGGATGTAGTTTAAACCCGACAAGTATGGAGACTTGTTTAATATGGGTAAACATATTACATCCTGAATTTTTGAAGTAAAATGATAAGGTTAAACCCGTTTCGGTTAAATTACGTAAACTAGTTACATAGGCCAAACCATACGCATATAAGCGAAACCGGGTAACCAGGTGATTCCTATTCAAGTTCCATATGCCAATATACTGAAAATAAGTTACAAAATAGTAGGTTCTTAATATGTTGTCCCACTATGATTTTATAATCAATTATGCCTTTAAATGGGCAATTTGGTCATTTTATGACTTAATAAACGAGCTTATGAGCAAACTGATGATAAGGTCTTATTCTTGTTATAAAAATGGTTTAAGTTAGATGTTATATCAGTAGGATATCAAGTCCTGGTGTGGTTTTAAGTTTAAGACCAAATTATGTCCCGAAAGAGCATTTTGGTCATTTCACACATAGTTTGTTAAGCCATTTGGGAATCTGAGTTTAGGTTGTATACCTACTGAGTTTTCATGTAAAATAAGTTTAGGAAATAGTAGGTAACGAGCCTCGGGTCACAAATATGGTTTTGGACCATACTATGCGCCGAAATGGTGATTAAGATGCTAAATGATGGTTTAATCGATGTTTATGTGAAACTGAGATTTGAACCTGTTTTGTATGACAAATATATGTTACTTGACATAACATATCAGTGTTTAAAAGATTTGATTCATTAAAATGCTTTATATTTCATTTTAAGTGTCAAAAAGGGCGATTTAGTCATTTAGGAGCTTCATACCCGAACTCATGTATAAACTTAGTTTAAAATCTAAATTTATATCCCAAATAGTCCTAATAATAATAACACATCAGTAGGTACATGGTTTTATGTCAAAGTTATGTTTAAAATGTTTTTTATGTAAAAAGACCAATTAGTTGTTAAATACGTAATTTATGTAAACTAATCATCCTTTAAACTTGAATTCAGAAAATTGACCTTAACATAAGTTTATCAACTTAATACATCAGTTTATAATTCATAATTATGAGTATTTGCATTTAAATCTTGTTTTTAAGCTCATAAGGACCTTTTTGCAAAATTGGGTATGGAAACTTGCATAAACACTTCAATTCCTATGTGACCATATCCTACAACTCCAGAGGGCTTTCCTATAACTAATCATGGTCACATTGGAGCCAAATTTCAGTTTCATAGGTTGCTAATTTGGGTCAGAATCGAAAGTCAAAGTGTGAGTCAAATATCACGACTTTCGGTTGCGAACCGACTCAAAACTTGGAATTGTCGGGCCAAACTTGTTTAGACATGTTTTAATAACATTTATTAAGTTGTTAGGGTGTTAAAATAGATTTTATAACCTTTACTATGCTAATTATGCATTTGTTCATAATCTGACCCGTTGACTTTCTGTTGACTTTTCCTTTGACCCGACAATTGACCAAGTAAACGTGGTAATCAGTAGACACCCTTTTGAGGGATTAATACCTACATAATTACGGTCACGTAACCACATTCGTTGCATATAATGACTGAGCCGTTGTGGTTTTATGCTAAAGTCAAAGCATTTTTACGACAAAGCTTTGACTTAGACTTTAATCCTAATGAAACTGAAAAGAGGAGTTAAGAACACTTACTAGAGGTCCTAGCACGAAAATGTGGCTGATTAGAGAGCTCCTTGATGGCCAGGAACCTCTAGAGAATGAGATGGTGAAACTTGGAGCAAAAGAGCAAGGAATTCAAGTGAATCAAGACCCTATTTATAGTTGTGGAGCTTGAATTGGGATTAAGACAAGTGTTAAGGGTGTTGTAAGGGGTCTCCAAGTGTCCATGGTCGTGGCAATTTCTGCTAAGGAGTGGCAAAATGCGTGAAGGGTGGCAGGGGAGCTGGCAGTCTTGGCAAGCAAGCATGTGCTGAAAACTGCACGCCGTAGCGCCACGCGACGGAAGCCATGTGCGCTGGCGCGACACATGACAACCCTCAAATTTTGGTCCTTGGACTTTCCAAACTCCCATATTTTGACATAAAAGCAAGTTTTATTCAATATGACTCCTGTTTTGCACACTTGGGAGTATAACCGAACATTTCTAAGTTCCGAGTTCGTTAAAAGGTCACTCAGAGGCATAGTTTAAGCATGTTGACACTTTTAGTCCCTCAATTTTGTTGCGTGTCGTTCAAAGGTTATCAAAGTAACATAACGACATGATTAGTCCCTCTCGTCTAGCACATGGCATACGAGGATCAGCGGGACACGCGTCAAAATTTTATAGGACGTAAAAACACAGGTGTTACATCCTCACCCCCTTAAAAGAAATCTCGACCTCGAGATTTATTCGAAAAGATAGGGGTACTTTTGTCGCATAGTGGACTCAACCTCCCAAGTATACTCGGGGCCTCGGCGGGCATCCCACTTAACCTTCACAATTGGCACGTTCTTCCTACGAAGCTTCTTGACTTGGCAATCTTTGATCGCAATTAGTTTCTCCCACGAAACGCAGGTTTTCATAAATCTGAACGTCTTCGTGAGGCATTGCTAGCGACTCATCCGCTAGACATTTCTTTAGGTTGGAGATGTGAAATACATCATGTATTCCACTTAACTTTTCGGGTAACTTAAGCTTGTAAGCCACTGAACCGATACATTCAACAATCTCGAATGGTCCTATATATCTTGGGTTTAGCTTACCCTTTTTACCAAAACGCATTACATCTTTCGAAGGTGATACCTTTAGCATAACCTTGTCCCCTACTTGGAACTTCAAAGGTTTTCGCCTCTTGTCAGCGTAAATTTTCTGTCGATCCCGAGCGGCTTTTAAACGATCAAGGATTTGTCCAACTTTTTCCGTCGTTTCGAGAACAATATCTGGACCTGACAGTTGGGCTTCCCTAACTTCGGCCCAACAACTAGGCATCCGACATTTTCTCCCATATAAAGCCTCAAATGGTGCGGCTTGGATGCTCGAGTGATAGTTATTATTATAGGAGAATTCAATCAAGGGTAGGTGGTTGTCCCAACTACCACCTAAGTCGATCACACATGCTCGAAGCATGTCCTCAAGAGTTTGAATAGTTCGCTCACTTTGTCCGTCAGTCTGCGGATGATAAGCCGTACTAAAGTTCAGACGAGTACCCAAAGATTGCTGGAAGCTTTTCCAAAAATGAGAGGTGTATCTTGTATCTCTATTGGATACAATAGATACCGGCACTCCGTGTAAAGACACGATTTTGTCCACATACATCTTTGCCAATTTGTCTGAACTAGAAGTTTCCTTGATTGGCAAGAAATGTGCTGACTTAGTCAGCCTATCGACGATGACCCAAATGGTGTCCGTTTCCGCTTTTAGTCTTGGGTAGCTTGGCTATGAAATCCATCGTTATCAGTTCCCATTTCCATGTGGGACTCTCCAACTGTTGTAGGAGTCCTCACGGTCTTTGGTGTTCGGCTTTCACTTACGAACATGTTAGACACTCTGATACATAAGTGGCTATGGATTTCTTCAAATCCATCCACCAATAGTTAGGTTTCAAATCTTGGTACATCTTATGCCCCCAGGGTGAACATAATATCTGGAATTATGAGCTTCCTGAAGGATTAGTTCTCTAAGTCCTCCAAAGGCTGGAACCCAAATTCGCCCATTGATCATGAGGATTCCATCATCACCAGGTGTTAACTGTTCAACAGTTCCACCTAATCCCTCATTTGCAATATTAGCCTCCGTCAAGGATTGTTTCTGTGCATCAAGAAGCCTTTCATTCAAACTATTTCTGATTTCAATGCTTTTAGCATTAATCCTTAAATGTTTAATCCTTTCCTTGTGACTAAGCGCATCAGCGACCACATTTGCTTTGCCGGGATGGTATCAGATTTCACAATCATAGTCATTAAGGGTTTCCATCCAACGGCGTTGTCGCATATTCAAGTCCTTTTGATTGAACAAATATTGGAGGCTTTTATGATCGGTTTATATAATACATTTGGTTCCATATAAATAATGCCTCCATAGTTTAAGTGCAAATACAACGGCACCAAATTCCAAATCGTGGGTAGTGTAATTCTTTTCATGCACCTTAAGTTGTCGTGATGCGTAGGCGATCACCTTGCCTCTTTGCATAAGCACACATCCGAAGCCCGTGTGTCGACGCATCGCAGTACACTACAAATTCCTCAATGCCTTCTGGTAAGTTAATACCAGAGCATTGCTTAATTTCTGCTTCAAGGTCTCGAAATATTCTTGTTGTTTTGGGCCCTAATCAAATTTGATATTCTTACGAGTCAGAGCAGTTAGAGGAGTGGCTATTCTCGAAAAGTTTTCGATAAACCTCCTATAATAGCCAGCCAATCCTAAGAAACTGCGGAACTCAGAAGGGGTCTTTGGCGCTTCCCAGTTCATAATAGCTTCTATTTTAGCGGGATCCACCTGAATACCACGCTCACTAACTACATGCCTAAGAAATTGAACCTCACGAAGCCAGAATTCGCATTTAGAGAATTTAGCATACAACTTCTCTTTTTGTAGTAATTCTAGAATGCACCTAAGATGTTTCTCGTGATCGGATTGATTACGAGAATAGATAAGTATGTCGTCAATAAATACTATGACAAACTTATCTAAGTAAGGCTTGAAGACTCTATTCATGAGGTCCATGAATGCTGCCGGTGCATTTGTGAGCCCAAAAGGCATCACTAGGAATTCATAATGTCCATATCTCGTTCTGAATGCAGTCTTTGTGACATCTTCACTTCTGACTTTCAATTGATGGTACCCTGATCTTAAGTCTATCTTTGAGAAGTAACTTACTCCTTGAAGTTGATCGAACAAATCGTCGATCCTGGGTAATGGATAACGATTCTTGATCGTTATTTTATTGAGCTCACGGTAGTCAATGCACATACGCATTGAACCGTCCTTCTTTTTGACAAAGAAGATTGGAGCTCCCCACAGCGACGAACTAGGCTGAATAAAACCCTTTTTCAAGAGTTCATCAAGTTGGGTTCTCAATTCCTTCATTTCGGTTGGGGCTAAACGATAAGGTGCTCTCGCGATAGGTGCAGATCCAGGTAGGATGTCGATCATAAACTCGACTTGTCTATCTGTGGGTAGACTGGGTAATTCTTCAGGAAAGACCTCTGGGTAATCCGAGGTAACGGGTATATCTTCAATCTTAGGCTTGGGTTCCTCAATAGTTACTTGCGCCATGTAGACAACACAACCTCTTTTTAAACATCGAGAGGCCTTAAGCATAGAAGCTTTTTCGGGCAACCCGTAATGCGTATCTCCGCGAATGGTAAGTACATCATCGGATGGGGTTTTAATCTCGATTAGCTTTTTATCACAAGCAATACAGGCTCGGTTGCAAGATAACCAATCCATGCCTAAAACTACATCGAACCGCGCCAATTTCATTGGCAAAAGAGATATAGGGATTGAATGATTCTTGATGGATATAAAGCATCCATCTAGAACGGAGGAAGCGGTTTCTATGGATCCATCAGCGAGTTCTACCTCATATTATGTCTAGAGTTCTTACGGGTAAGTTTAATAGCTTACTAAACTTAAAATCCACAAATGATTTCTCTGCACCCGAATCAAACAGAACTCTAGCAAGGGTATCATTAATGAGGAATGTACCGGTAATGACATTGTCGTCGTTGACTGCTTCCCTTGCGTTCATTTGAAAGGCCCTTACATTACTTTTCTTTGCTTCACCCGATTTAACATTGCTATCTTTCGGGTTCTTGGTGTAGTTAGTCTTAATGTGGCCCTTTTCTCCACACTTAAAACAGGTAGCATCCTTGATATCTCTGCATTCCAAGGTTTTGTGCCCTATTTTCCTACATATCCCACAAGGCTTAGCCTTCGGGTCATATCTACACTGGCCTCCATGCCTTTTGTTGCAAATTTTACATACAGGTCTATCTTCGAACCTGTTATGGTTCTTATGGGATCCAAATTTCCCTTTCTTCTTGAACCTCTGGGAGTTGTCATCCTCCCGTCTCCTCTTACTATCAGTTTCTGATCTGACTGACATGCGCCTTACATGGTCTTGAGTGAGAGAAAGTGCCAATTCGACCGCAGACTTATAAGTGCTAGTCTGAACTGCCTTAACCAAACTCCTTATTTCTGGGGCTAATGCATTAATGAAGCGTGCAATACGCTTGGGTTCTGGAGTAACTAAATATGGTACCAGACGGGAGTAAGAGTCAAAATCGGTGACGAACTTGCGGCAAGCAAAGTTCTTCATAGTGAGGGCAAGAAAATCCATCTCAATCTTTTCTACCTCATGCGGAGGACAGTAGGTGTCCTTTACTAGGTCCACAAACTTGGACCATCCCAAATTATACAGGTGTACCTTCCCTGTTGACTGCATCAAAGTCTTCCACCAGATCAGGGCACTGCCCTTGAAAGACTGGGATGCAAATTTAACGATGTCCTTCTCCGCACAACCGCTGATATCCACTACGGTTTCCATCTCATCAAGCCATCTTAGGGTCTCAATAGCCCCTTTTTCTTCGTTAAAGTCTCGTGGCTTGCATGAGACGAAGTATTTATATGTGCAACCCTCTTTAGAAGCATTAGTCTTATCAAGAATTTCTTGCTTCTTAGGTTCGCCCCTTTTTTCTCGAGGAGTGAGCAGAACCCTCTTTTTTATTAGAGGTAGGAGGCTTCGAGTGCGGTTTCGATACAGACACAGAGTGTGTAGCACTTGACTTATTAAATTTTTCGAATGCTTTTTCAATGGCCTTACCTACGGCTGCATCTATGCGAGCCTGGAATTCATCTTCATTCATGACTATGTTGGTTTTATTGTGATCGTCATTGTTATGGTGGCTGCTTGCGCCGTCTGAGTGAGCCATTATATGCTTCGATACTATATGGTAAATTAGGGATCTTATGGGTTAGCCATGGTATGATTAAACCATTTAGGCTTTTTAGCATTACTACGAATGCTTTTCATATAATTTAGGTTCACAGGGACCATGAAAGAACCTTTGGAATTTATGGCGGAGCGATAAAATTCGAATTAAAATCGAGGCTCGCCAAAAGAGGTAACAAGATTGCATAAGCAAATCAAAATTTTGAAAATTTCATTAAAACGGTAGGGATTACATAATTGCCTCTAAAGAGGTCTTAGTACAAATTTAGTTCGCGCAGGGACTATAATAAGAAAAACATACCCACGCAGGGGTTTAAAAGAAATAACAATGTCCACGCAGGGACTTTATTGAAATTAAAATTACATAAACAGGAATACAAGATCTACTCATCCTTCCTCCCTTTTACGGCTTTATAAAGCTTCTTGATAAATTTGGTCGTTTTCTTCTCTGACTTCTTTACTTGTTGCCGCATTTCCCTTACTTGTTCCAAGGCCTCGTTAATGGCCTCGAGTTGTACTTATGGTTGGGGTTGAGGCTGAGGTGGAGGTGGTTGCGGTTGAAGCGTACCCGGGTGCGTGTACGTATATGGCGGATACCCGGTAGCCGCATAGGAAGGGTAAGAAGGTGGGTAATTAGGATAAGGAGAATGATAGAGGGCGTTGTGCATGGCTGCTTCAAGGTACGGATCGTATGAAGGAGCAGTAAAATCAGCACCATATCCAGATAAATCTGGATAGGTAGGAATTGGGTTACCCAAACCCGTTGAAGATGGCTGAACTGGCGGTTGGGGCATCGGATCAGCAGCAGGTTGTGGAATTGGAACCGCCACAGGTGAAGTGTTTGAGGGCCCGCCCATTTGTGGGTCCTCGGGGATGATAGGGTAAGATGGTGGCAAAGGTGGTAGCGAACCTGACCTTTGACCAGCACGTACAGACATACGCGCTCTATGCCTTCGACGTGATTGTGATGATGACTCCGAGGTGGTTGTGGTTGCTCCACCGGTTGCATAGGTTCATCCTCGATTTGAGGATGTGGTGATGGGGCATGATGTTGGGGAGTGCTGTGGTAGGAGGGTGTGTTGACGAACACGTATTGCACCCATCTTTGCTCATAATCATCAGGACCTCGAAACGGAGAACCTGCCAAGGAGTTCGAGCCACTAGACAACTCGATAGGGTGGTCGTATGATCCGGTTTGTGGAAACTCCTCCGGATCGGAATCTTCCTCCATATGCGTTGGCGAGTCGACTGGAGGGGTTTCAGGAGAGGGTTGGTTGACAGGGTTATCGAAATAAGAGTTGCAGTATTCCTGATGGGAATAGGAATGAGAATGGTGAGATTGGTGGGTATGGTGAGAATGGTAAGAATGTTGAGAATGTGATTGGGGTGGAGAATATTCATGTGAGATCGAATGTCTGTAAGGTTCAAAAAGAGACGAAGAATCTCCGGATCCTTTGTAAGGGTTATACTCAGGTAGGTTAGCTGCTCCAGCTAGAGAAGGTCTGTATGGTGGTCTAAAAGATGGTCCGGTGAAAGACGGTCCAGTCATTGAGGGTCCGCCCCTCATGGGACCCTTGCCCTTGCCTCCACGTCTGCATTTTGGCGGCATGTTTCCTGCTTTAATAACAAGTTAAAACAAAGTAAAACAATAATAATAACTTAATAATGAAATGAGTACTCTTAGGTCAAAGCCTAGACTCGAAAGTCTAAGGAATGTGCTATTGTGTATTTTCGAGATTAAAACACAAAAGGCTAGTGTTTAATTCACTCGAACGTTGGCTCTGATACCAACCTGTCACACCCCGATTTCCACGTGTAACCTGGTGGGCCCGGTTGGGGAATATCGTGACGTAAGTTGATATCATCATATCCAAACAAACACATAGCACAGTGGAAGTCTTGGAGTTTAAATTACTATTACAAACCAAATGTCCAAATGTTCAAAAATAATAATTACAGGCTTGTAATAACGAATCCACAGGCGGATCGAATAAATACTTACAAAGGAAATTGTTCTACAGACTTTGGCAGCTTATGGACCTGCAAGATCCTTATTTAGCTACTACGCAGCTCCCAATCTATTCCGCGTTGCCACCTGTAACTTGGTCTTTTGAAAATACGTCAGTTTTCACTGGTAAATACTAGTAACCGACTCATTTTGTAAACATTTATTAAAATGATTTTCGGTGCACTTGGCACATTTTATAAATAACTTGGGATAGTTCAAAATAACCTTGTTTACAGTTTTACATGTTTGTCAATACATATGGGGTCCGGTGCTGAAACCAAATAGCCTGATTAACCGACATGCCACTTTAAATTATCCACCAGTGGGATTTAATCATTTCATTAGCATTAGCGTCTGTCAGGTGTATGCCTACACCCCGCGCTTAAGGTCGTGGCCATTAATAACTTAAATGAGCCAAGGATATCCCAGACATGGTCGTGTTAACCCCCAATGTTTAAGTTATCAAACGATACAGAATAAAACGGGTTATGAAGATTTAGTAAATCACAATCCGATAACATGATCCCATACCCGACCAAGCGGTATTATTATACCGTATCCCAAGCCCGTATAGGGAAAATAAGTTAAAAGTATTTACCTGAACAGTTCTTCAAATAAGATAATTAACTCGGCCGAATATTCAAAAGTAAGCTTAGATGGCAATCTACCGAGAGGCTATTAGTCTGGAAAAGATGGTATTATAACCAATTAGAATGCTAACGGGTCCTATCTACATCGTAGACTCGAACCAGGTAGCTTAAAGATAATAACGGCACTAAACGCTAGATTGAGCGATGACCGGAATAGAATGTAGTTTAAACCCGACAAGTATGGAGACTTGTTTAATATGGGTAAACATATTACATCCTGAATTTTTGAAGTAAAATGATAAGGTTAAACCCGTTTCGGTTAAATTACGTAAACTAGTTACATAGGCCAAACCGTACGCATATAAGCGAAACCGGGTAACCGGGTGAGTCCTATTCAAGTTCCATATGCCAATATACTCAAAATAAGTTACAAAATCAGTAGGTTCTTAATATGTTGTCCCACTATGATTTTATAATCAATTATGCCTTTCAATGCGCAATTTGGTCATTTTATGACTTAATAAACGAGCTTATGAGCAAACTGATGTTAAGGTCTTATTCTTGTTGTAAAAATGGTTTAAGTTAGATGTTATATCAGTAGGATATCAAGTCTAGGTATGGTTTTAAGTTTAAGACCAAATTATGTCCCGAAAGGGTATTTTGGTCATTTCACACATAGTTTTGTTAAGCCATTTGGGAATCTGAGTTTAGGTTGTATACCTACTGAGTTTTCATGTAAAATAAGTTTAGGAAACAGTAGGTAACGAGCCTCGGGCTACAAATATGGTTTTGAACCATACTATGCGCCGAAATGACGATTAAGATGCTAAATGACGGTTTAATCGATGTTTATGTGAAACTGAGATTTGAACCTGTTTTGTATGACAAATATATGTTACTTGACATAACATATCAGTGTTTAAAAGATTTGATTCATTAAAATGCTTTATATTTCATTTTAAGTGTCAAAAAGGGCGATTTCGTCATTAGGAGCTTCATACCCGAACTCATGTATAAACTTAGTTTAAAATCTAAATTTATATCCCAAATAGTCCTAATAATATACATGGTTTTATGTCAAAGTTATGTTTAAAATGATTTTTTATGTAAAAAGACCAATTAGTCGTTAAATACGTAATTTATGTAAACTAATCATTCTTTAAACTTGAATTCAGAAAATTGACCTTAACATAAGTTTATCAACTTAATACATCAGTTTATAATTCATAATTATGGGTATTTGCATTTAAATCTTGTTTTTAAGCTCATAAGGACCTTTTTGCAAAATTGGGTATGGAAACTTGCATAAACACTTCAATTCATATGTGACCATATCCTACAACTCCAGAGGGCTTTCCTATAACTAATCATGGTCACATTGGAGCCAAATTTCAGTTTCATAGGTTGCTAATTTGGGTCAGAATCGAAAGTCAACGTGTGAGTCAAATATCACGACTTTCGGTTGCGAACCGACTCAAAACTTGGAATTGTCGGGCCAAACTTGTTTAGACATGTTTTAATAACATTTATTAAGTTGTTAGGGTGTTAAAATAGATTTTATAACCTTTACATTGCTAATATGCATTTGTTCATAATCTTCGTTGACTTTCTGTTGACTTTTCCTTTGACCCGACAATTGACCAAGTAAACGTCGTAACCAGTAGACACCCTTTTGAGGGATTAATACCTACATAATTACGGTTATGTAACCACATTCGTTGCATATAATGACTGAGCCGTTGTGGTTTTATGCTAAAGTCAAAGCATTTTTACGACAAAGCTTTGACTTTTAATCCTAATGAAACTGAAAAGAGGAGTTAAGAACACTTACTAGAGGTCCTAGCACGAAAATGTGGCTGATTAGAGAGCTCCTTGATGGCTAGGAACCTCCAGAGAATGAGATGGTAAAACTTGGAGCAAAAGAGCAAGGAATTCAATTGAATCAAGACCCTATTTATAGTTGTGGAGCTTGAATTGGGATTAAGACAAGTGTTAAGGGTGTTGTAAGGGGTCTCCAAGTGTCCATGGTCGTGGCAATTTCTGCTAAGGAGTGGCAAAATGCGTGAAAGGTGGCAGGAGAGCTGGCAGACTTAGCCAGTAAGCATGTGCTGAAAACTGCACGCCGTAGCGCCACGCGACGGAAGCCATGTGCGCTGGCGCGACACATGACAGCCCTCATTTTCCAAAAAATTTCAATTTCGGTCCCTGGACTTCCAAACTCCCATATTTTGACATAAAAGCAAGTTTTATTCAATATGACTCCTGTTTGGCACACTTGGGAGTATAACCGAACATTTCTAAGTTCCGAGTTCGTTAAAAGGTCACTCAGAGGCATAGTTTAAGCATGTAGACACTTTTAGTCCCTCAACTTTGTTGCGCGTCGTTCAGAGGTTATCAAAGTAACATAACGACATGATTACCCCTCTCGTCTAGCACATGGCATACGAGGATCAGCGGGACACGCGTCAAAATTTTACAGGACGTAAAAACACAGGGTGTTACAACCATTGAGAAAGAGATTGATTAGAGCGAAAATGGTATAAGATTAGAGTGAGAATGAGACGGTTAAGAGTGTAAATGGTTTAAGATTTGAGTGAGAATGAGATGGTTATTTATAAGATGAATAAAGAAATAAAACAATTTTGTTAGTTGGTAAACAGACATATAACTATTGGAAAGTCAACATCAGCATCGAAACCATAACATCTCACGCGACTTCCCCTGCTGGCTACCAAAACCCGCCAGCCATATCGCGAGGGTGGCGGCGGTGTTCTAGCGCGACTTTGAACCCAGTCGACCCTTACCTGCTAGTTCTCCGACCACCCTTAGCGCGATGACACCACTACCCTAAAGCACTCTAACCCCCCCTCGAATCTTGTAGTGCCACATCACTCACAATATCCACTATCCTAAAAAACCTGACACTTGCATTACTATCCTAAACTATCATACTCCTTTTTGTTTATATTTAAAAATAATAAGAATTTTAATTTAAACTATATAAAACACTTTAAATTAAAATAATTTAAAAATTATACTAAACTTTCAATAAAATAAATTAAAACATACATAAAATTTAACTAAAAGGATATAAAAATTACGATTAAGAAAATAAAAATAAAATAAACTATGATCAATCTTTCTAAGTTTCTCATTAACATTCCTAACCATATATCGTCCACAATTCCATTTTCATTGTACAATTACTTACAACATTTACTCCGGATTTCATTGTGCGATTTCGTAAACCCTCTAATTTTAAGTATTTTAAATGCTATATCTTTACTCTTCGGTCTTCTTGCTCGGCCCCTTTATCTGACCGCCTCACCCTAGTCCCAACTTTTTAAATTTCACAAATGCTTCGTCTTTTCCTGCTTTTGTGAGCTCTTTGCTTTTGGCCTTTTGCAACTTTACGATATTATTATTATTATTATTATTATTATTATTATTATTATTATTATAGAGGATACTCATTTCTTTATGTCATAAAATCAGAATAAAAAGTGAAATAAAACATACCTAAAAAGTCCAAAACAATACTAACTTTAAAAAGTCCAAAACAATACTAACTTTAATGACCATTTTCTCTAAAAGTTATAATATTGTTAAAGAATTTTTTAACTATTATGATGTCATAGAAAATCAACCACATTCAAAATTATCTACAATAAAAATTATTTAAATTTAGGTTTGTTGTCGACAAAGTAGTAAACCTTAAAAGTGATTACTTTCTATTCCAAGTCAAAACATGATTAATATCTATGATGCACTTTTAAGTATGATTCTCTTTTTGACTACGACTATTTAAACAAAAAAGTTTTTGATTTTCATAGAATTTTTACAATATGTCATCTATGAAATAAACAATTTATTCTTAATCCTCTGATCTTTTACTGATTATACAAACGTTCAGGCGATGTTTAATGTTTTATAGGTGTATTTAATGTAATTCTTGACTTTTTAGGCCAGTTTTCCGTTAGTTGTTTTTTTCTCGTTTATTCATATATTTTGTTAGCAGTTAAAAAAACTAAAAAGTACGATAATTACCAAAGGGCCAATGCTCTAGTGTACCCCAATGACTTTCTTTAGGGGAGGTCGCCCATTAAAGTATCGTTCGTGAGAAAATGTCATGCGCTAACCGGGGGTTTGATCACAGTACTTTTGGACGTGAGTTTCCTCTAGAACTGCCGACGTGCTAGGTCACTAGCGTTAGCTGCAATCATGGACATGGGTGACCCTTTGCCAATGAATGCATCCAGGTAACCGAACTTTGTTGAAAGTTAAAAAAAGGTGTTAATATTCACACGTACTCCCCTCTATCTCTTTCTCTATATACACAAATATATATATAGAGAGAGAGATAAAGTGAAAAGGGTGTGTGTGAAAAAGACTATACGGAGTGGGGGAGCTTTAAAAGCGGACGTTATGCAACATGTGGACGTCACGTCAGTAGTGGCAAAGCTTGAGATTTTCGACCAGGGGGTCGAAAACGTATATACCCAAATATTTCTCTAAGACCGGGGGTTCGAAAATGTATATACCAAAAAATTTCTATATGAAACTACATACTCTCCACTACTAAGCGAAAGTTCAGGGGACGGTCGCCCCCTCCGACCCCCACTGTGCTGCGCCCCTGCGCTTCAGAAAAGTGGCGTGATGCCAAAAAACGCGTAGTGGGATGGGGCATGAAAGGTTGGCGTTGTTGACACGTGTCACACACCTTTTGTATTTATGTTATAAAACAAATCTGCTAAAAAACAAATATCGAACCTTATCCAATCACCATCGCCCACATCAGCCACAATGCTACCTCCCCCTCCCCCACGTCAGCCACAATGCTGCCTCCGGAGTGGTGTTTCGGTGTGGTTGTGGCTTTCGCGCCACTTCCTCATCTCACTTCGTATGGTCTAAGATATATGGGTGTGAGAATAAGAGGGTGTTTGGGATTCCTCCTCTTTTCTCAATATAACTTCTCCTAACATTTTTGAGAAGTCACAAAAACTAACTTCTCCTTTTTAACTTCTCAACATTTGAACTTGTTATCAAAACACTCTAAAAACAACTTATTAACTTTTACAAATAAATACTTCAAAAGTTGTTCCAAAATAACCTAACCCAAACACTCTCTAAGATGACCCTAAAAACACCATAATTCAAATATGAGTAAACTGTCATTTTGGTCTCCGGGGTTTGAGCAGTTTTGCCACTTTAATCTAAAATATCAAATCTTTTGCATCTGGGTCCCTGTGATTTTAATTTTATTGCCATTTTGGTTCAAAAGTGATATTTGTCTTCTAAAATCCTGCTATTCTGTCATTTTCCTCTGGACAAAATGGTCATTTTAAGCATAGTATGAAGTTTATTTATATATATATTAATGCTTAAAATGACCATTTTGCTCATGAGGAATAGAACAGAATAGCAGAATTTTAGATGACAAATATCATTTTTGAACCAAAATGACAATAAAGTTAAAACCACAAAGACCCAGATACAAAAGATTTAAAATTTAAACTAGTAACAAAATTACTCGAACCTTAGAGACCAAAATGACAGTTTACTATTAAAAAATAGTCTCGTCGGTGACTGGCTTCTAGAATGAATAAATGCCTATGCTAAACCTCTAAAAGACCTATAGCTCTAGAAAAAAGCCATAACACTGTACAATCAATAATGCATATGGTACAACCCTTCTGTCATTATCCTATTCATTCAACTTGATTTCGCTCTCTCACTCTGACTTCATAAATTTTCTGTTTTCATTTTCCACTTTCCACTCTCAATTTCTATCTCTATTTATTCGAAATTTCACACACATTTTCCCCTGCTACCAAACCCTTGTTTTTTCGTCGGTAATCTCTCGACCCATTTGCATTTTCTCATCATTTACTTCATTGGGTAATTAAATATATCATCTTTTTGGTCATCTATCACTGCACAAATCGGTTTCGAACAATATTGCAAGCATTTGCTGTAATCTTGCGTTATTATATTTGGAATCAAAAGGGGTTTTTTTTATGTATAAGTTGATGATTGAACAATGGTTATGATCATGACAGTGTATACATTTATTTAACATTAAAGACTTCTTGGAATTCGTATTTCATCATCAGTCACACTCACACTCCTAGGGTTCATATAATTATATCATCTTTCTGTTTGCTTTAAGGGTTTTCAAGTTTTTGTTTTTTATGATGATTTGAAAAGTCTTTCTTAAAGTTTTTAAAGTTCACGTGGCTGGTTTCTTTTATGTAATAATGTTTACTTTTTTAAAGTATTTTTTTTAACATGTACGGTTGCTAATATGGTTTTTTTTTTCAGGGTGCTTGAGCTTGCTTGTCATTAACAGCTGATTTGACTGAAGATTATTCCTAATCAGGTAAAGGTTTTCCCATGGCTGTTTTTTGTATATATATTGTATATAACTCCAGTATTTTAGTAAAAAAAATGTTGATTTAATCCTGAATTTCTGGTGTTCATGACTGTTTTTTCTTTAATTTTTTTTAAATTTGGATTATTATGAGTTAATACTGCTTAAAGTTGTTTGAAAATTGGCTTGAAAAACACAAATTGTTGATGATTTACAGTTTCTTTTTTTGTTTTAATGAGAGGAATGAATGTATATAAGTTACAAGACAAAACTGATGCCAGATATTCAGTTATGTTTTATTAACATAGGACTAGCATAAACATCCTAGTACTTTTTACAATGTGTGGGCCCCATTGATGAAAAATTTAGATTTTGCTGTCTATTCTTACTTTGATCTTTGCTAGGACGTATAAACACACGAGGCGTTGTTTGGTTTGCCGGTTTTAACAGAAATTCTAGGCTTGATGGCTAATACAGTTTCGAAAAAACGGTTCAATTGGGGGTTTGAACCAGTTTTAAAAAATTTCAAATTTGTTAGTTTATGTTAAACTTCTATAAAGATAAAGATGGTTAGTTAAAATTATGCATATGAATGACTGCATATTTTGAAAAAGAAATAAAAAATAAAGGTATGGCTGCGATTCTGCGAAAGACCTTAAAAAGGTGATAAAGATGACTCTTGAAAGATATGTAGCTACTGCATATGTCGTTATTATTTTCAATATTATTTAAATGTAATTGTATTGCTGTTCTCATTTCAATTGAAAGATGTGTAGCTACTGCGAAAGACCTTAAACAGTATGGCTGCGGAAGGCCGTCAAAACAAAACCAATTCTCCAAAAGTGGAGGTTGGAGAGATTGACACGAGTTCACCAATCCGATCTGTCAAGGATGCTGTAAATCTTTTCGGTGAAGGTGCTTTTTCAGGTGAACGAATCACCATCAAGAAAAGAAGCCTCATTCTGCTGATGTAAGTAGTAGTTCTTTTCTAGATTTTTAATTTTTTTTTTTGTAATAAGGGGACATGTTGATCTGTGTTTTGAAACTGAATATCGGGATTATAGCGAATTGACTATACAATTATTATTTAGGGGGTCAAATAATCAATTTTAGATAAGTTGTTGCCTATTAGTTGCAACAACTAACAATACTTACTGAACCTCCTGAATTGAGATTTTGCATATATATATGTACGTATGGAAAAATATGGCTAGTTTTTTTAACAATTTTTTGTTTGTGAACATAGAGGGTGTTGAAGGAAACGAAGCTCCATTTGGCACAAAAAGAGATTTATAGGTTAAAGGAAAAGTTAAAGAGTGCTGAAAGTACAAAAAACGGTGCGCTAACTGAGCTCGAACAGGCTAAAAAAACAGTCGATGATCTGACAAAAAAGCTCGAGGTTACTAACAAGGCAAAAGAGGCGGCAATGAAGACCACAATGAATCAAGTAAAGCAATTTGAAAGCGGAGTAACAAACATTAATGACGGATTAAACCAAGATTTGGAAAACACCAAACAACAGTATGCTGCTGTGTTTACAGAACTCGATGCTGCCAAACAAGAGTTGAGAAGAATCCGTCATGATCATGAGACAGCCGTAAAAGAACAAAATGATGCTGTAAAACAAGAAACCGAATCCGAGCTAATGAAAAACGTGATTTTGGATCAAACTGGTGAGATTTCAAAGGAGACTATGTCGGTTCAAGAAACTAATGAGCAAGAACAAGAAAAGGCATTTGCGGAGAAAAACGTTCAAAAGTTGGCACATAAAGCTGCACTCAAAGAATCTGCAAAGAAATTACTTGCTTTACGGGAACAGGTCAACCCAGAAAAGTCAAATGATCTTGGAACCCAAAGGTTACAAAGGGGAATGGAAAATGCGAGGGCTTTAGATCTTGATTCTTTGAAAACTGTGACATTAGATCTTGACGGTGCTAAAGATTCATTGCAGAAAGTGTTTGAAGAAGAAAGTTCGTTAAAGAAGTTGTTGGAATCTTTAAAGACTGAGCTTGAGAACATTAAGAAAGAGCACAAAGTACTTAAGGAGAAAGAAACCAAAACGGAATCTGTTGTGGAAGAAGATAAAGTGACGGATGCTTCTGATGAATTGATGTTGACTTTTCAACAGATGATTTCGGAGAATGAAAATGCAAAACGGGAATCAGAAGAAATGAAGAAGAAAGCTGAAGAGTTGAAGAAAGAAGCAGAAGCCATGAGAGTTGATTTGGAAGAAGCTGAAAGTAAGCTTACGATTGCTTTAATGGAAGCTGATGAAGCCAAAAAAGCCGAATCCAAAGCACTTAACGACATAAAGGTAACTTCAGAATCAGGATCGAAAATCGTGATTTCCCGAGAAGAATTTGAGGCGTTGAGTAGGAAAGTGATAGAATCAGAGAAACGAGAAGCTACCCAAAAGGAGATTCTTGATTTAAAGGTGGCAACAGAGGCGGCACTGAAGCGTGCAGAGGCGGCAGAGACATGCAAGAAAGCGGCAGAAGGCGAGCTGAAAAGGTGGCGAGAGAGGGAACAGAACAAGGCTGCAGAAGCAGTGGCACTGATACTTCAAGAAACTCAATTGCAGCAAACACAATCTTTACCTTCAACCCCAAATCACAAGCAGAGTCCATCCCCGAGACAAAAGATGAAGAAGGTTCTCATCAGCAATCTCAGCGGCATATTTCACAGGAAGAAATCACAAGTCGACGCTGGCTCGTCTCCTTCATATCTGCCCGGCGAGAAGCCTGTCTAAACTATAGTATTTATGCGTGGTTGGTTGGTGTGTACAGTATATATGTCCAACCAAATCTGAGTTTATTTTCTTAAATAACCCGAAAACGACACCCAAGTGACTGAAGCTTTTCATAACTTGGTAGTCGGGATCATTAGGTTATGATATTACATATTATAATAAGTTTCTCGCGATGTTAAATCTTTTCGTTTTGTTCTGTCTTAAGAGTCGGTACAAACAACTAACAACTAATAACGAGATGTCATCGCGCTTTAACCGAATTCGGGCAAACATAACTAGAATTTAGAAAAAAGGTTTGAGTTCAATAAATTATTAAAATTAGTCATTAAAACTATATAATCATTCCAATTATTTGAACAAAAAAAATTGTTTTTTATACATTAAGATAGTGTTTGGTACGAAGGAATGGGAGGCAGAATGGAATGGATGATTATGAGGGAATGAAGGAAAGGATGTTTGGTTGGTCAATGGAATGGAATGACCCATTCCAAAAGACATTCCATTCATTCAAAATCATTCCATCCACCCCATGTTTTTTTTTTCATTCCTTCCCCTCTTGCACCATTCATCAACACAACAACCCACCACCTTCGCCACCACCCACCACCGACGCCATCACCGTCACCCGCCACCGCCTCCGTCACCACCCGCCACCGCCGCCACCCACCCGCCACCGCTGCCACCCACCGCCACGACCAACCACCAACGCCAATTTCCGCCGCCACCCACCACCACCGTCTACGCCACTGCCACCGCCGCCACCACCGCTTCCGCCACCCACCTCCATCTTTGTCGCCACCTACCACCAACGGCCGCCATCGCCACCGCCGCCATCGCACCGCACCGACACTCGCCGCCGCCATCCACCACCAACCACCACCGCCGCTGCCACGCACCACCAACGGCCGCCGTCGCCGCCACCCAACGTCACCGCCACTCGCCACCACCACCCACCACCTGTAACCACCCACAGTCACTACCATCGACCACCACCACCACTCACGCTGATTTTATCTTGCCTACCATACAATACACAATACTAATTCATTTCATTCACACATGGTAACCAAACAAGAAATGGAATGGTAATGATCATTGCATTCCCTCATCCATTCCATTACTTCGTTTATTCCATTAACACATACCAAACAGACCCTAAAACATGTAACAAGATATTTAAATCACAGTGAAGTAGTGAAGACCGAAGACAACATAAATAATAATAAAAGACGGAGTCATTTTCTTTGGGGAATTTCATCGAACACCTTGATGGCAAGTAACAGAGACGAGCCACTAACGTTCCTGAACGCATCAACGTCATCTTCCTTAGGTGAAGGAGACAGTTCTCAGATCGGCAGCGCTTCTGGAAGCTTCCAGAACGAAGGGTTTCTCGGCGGCTTCGACGGCGGCGATGAAGACTTCGGATTCTCTCGATCCGACTTCAAACAAAGTCCACTCGTAGGAACCGTCAAATACTACCAACGACACGTGTTCTTATGCTACAAGAAACCGCAAGTGTGGCCTCCTCGTATCGAAGCCGCTGAGTTTGATCGGTTGCCGAGGTTGTTGTCCGCTGCGCTTTCGTCTAGAAAGAGTGAATTGAAGCGGCAGGTCTGTTTCTAGGGTTTGTTATTGTGTGTTTTTAGGGTTTCTAGGGTTTTAGAACATGTTAATTATGTGTTTCTTGCTTACTGATGACTGATTATTATTTGGTCAAACATTGTTGTATAAGACTCGGTTGACTATATGTGAGGGACATGATGGAACTGAAACTTCAAATGGAGATGTGTTAATCTTTCCAGACATGATCAGATACAGGTGATTTGTCGTATACTATCATCGTGTAACTCGCGTTAAGCGTGATTAATGATCGGTTTTGACGGTTGGATTGGATGTTGTGATGCAGGAGGTTGACTCATTTTGATGTTGACACATTTGTGGAAGAAGTTCTTGTAAAAGACGGTGAATGGCTTCCAGGAAGTCCTGAGCCGCTAAGTGGATCGTATATATTTGTGTGTGCTCATGGTGCGAGGGACAAACGATGTGGCGTGTGTGGGCCGGCGCTGGTTTCTAGATTTAAGGATGAGATAGAGTTGCGTGGGTATCAAAGTAAAGTGTTTGTTCGTCCGTGTTCGCATATTGGTGGCCATAAGTATGCTGGAAATGTGATCATATTTGGGTCGAGTAACTGTCAGAAAGTCACGGGTCATTGGTAAAGTTTCTGTTTGCTCGTGCTCACACGCACTCGGTTTAAAATGTAATGGGTTGATAATCGTTTTACAGGTATGGATATGTTATGCCGGATGATGTACCCGTGTTGTTTGACCAACACATTGAGAAAGGTGAAATTGTAGACCGGCTTTGGAGGTAATTATGTTCTGTTTCGGTGTGTTTTGGAGTTACGGTTAGAATTAGTTATAGTTAGGTTGATAGCGATTTTATTAGTAATCAACTAATCATTCAATTGTGTACTATACATATGAACATGGGTAAATAGACAAAGAAATGTGATGACCATGTGAAGCGATACATATCTGGATTGCTGTTTCTTGTACTTTCTGTAGTAGGGTATAGATAGACAAACTGATGCATTTCAAGTGACAGATCGATGATTTATCGATCTTTTTAATGATTAAAATCATCGATGATTGTTAAAAGAGTTTATTTTCTCTAGGGGGCAAATGGGGTTATCGGAAGAAGACCAAATGAAAGCTCAAGAACAAAGGGTTATAGCAAACGGTGATGATAACATGGAAAGAAGCATAGAAGATGAATCACCGGTGGCGGATGGCAGTTGTTGTCAGGCAAACGGTGGTTCCTCCTGTTGTCGGGTTTCAAACCCGCCTGAAAATGCAGTGAATTTTAATCTCGAATCGAAGATTAATGGTGAAAAGAAAAAGGGTATCAAGAATCAAATTTCTATCAATGTCGGTAACAAAGGCGCACCTACGCCACACAAAGTTGTCACAATGCCAACATGGCTCGAGACATGGGAGAGAGAAGATGTGTATGCAGCTCTGGCTCTTATTGGTGCTGCAGTTTCGATTGCAGTGGCTTATAATTGCTACAGACAGTTAGGTTAATCGCTTATTGCGTGTTGTCATTTTGTTTTCCGAATGCTATCAGGACTCGGGTGTTTTGTTCCTGATTCCTTTGCTTGCTTGTGTCTTTTGCAATTTGAATAAACCTACTTGATCTGCGTGTATCAGAGCTTCAGTTTTGAACCGTAAACATGGACCATTATTATTTTGCTATGCGGTAAAAAGTCTGACCGATATTTGAGATATCGGTAATTTTAATATCATGCTGAAATTATTTATATATTGCAATTGAACACTAACAATTCAGTATATTTTCCTACCATTAACAAATTGACCTTTTGCAACTTGCAAAACACTAATTGTAGCAAGTAGGAACCGATTAAGACATAAACACTAACTATTAAGACTTAAAACATTAATAGCAGCAATAAGAAGAACGATGAACGGTAACTAAGAAGAAAGATACTGATATCAGGAAAATGGGTGATATATAGGTCCAATATCGCCGATAATATTGGTATCGATAATCTGACCGATATTTTGCACCAATATCTCACCAGGGGACAGATAACCGATATAGGCGATATTAACTGCATAGTTCTTTTGTTATATATGCATCACTAAACCAATTTTGAGTAAAGAAGTACCGAGAATCACATAATACACCGATACATTCCAGAAGTAAGCAATGGAGATGGTAAATGTTGATACTTTATTGTGCTTCATTGTTCAATGCTTTTGACACCAAAAAGACTACTTTCCTGTTTCTAACGCAACAGGTTTATAGTACTATAAATCGAAGTTACAAATATCTGAATAGTTATCATATATGTAAAGCACGCATCAGCTTCTACGCATTCGTTTCCTTTTGATGTTCATATCCATTTGCCTTGACTTCATTTTGTTCATCAGTAAACTGATTCTGGTTCTCCAGTTTATGGAACTCGTTTTCTATAGTTTGTACGATTTTACAGCCGGTAGGGTTGGGTTCAGGGAAACCCACATGAAATGATGCTTGTTTGAGCGGGGCTCGAGGCTTAATGCCAGCAGCTTGCTGATTTACGTAGTTGTAGAGATGCCGGTGAAACCCGTGATCCAGTGAGAAACAACAATCTTCATCCGTTGAGTTTCTAGAATAACGTGATGATCCGGACCCTTGTCTTCTACAAAAATGGGGTAGAGATTCGTAATCCATTATCTGTCCCGAACATATAAATGTAGATCTTGTTAAAACATTCCATAATTTATGGGTATCAAACCATACCCTCTATTCATTCATAGTTAAATATATAAACACGATCATATCAAACACGTACCTTCAACAAGTCATCTTTACCGCAGCCTGAAAGCACCTGAACCTTTTTTCTTGTTCTTTCTTGCAGTAGAGGTTTCACAACCTGCAAAGATTCAAAAGTTACGGTATACAGAAAAAAAAACGCGTAATCTTTTATCGATGGTGAAGAGAAATGGCTAACCTTCCAACATGCTGAAAATACGTACGGGGCGTTGACAATATAATAAGTGTCGGTTTTCTCTGGGTAGTTTAAGTCATCAATGCTAGATATAACTGTCAATAACTGAAACAAATTTCACAGGAAGATGTATCACTTTCATAACGGTTGCTTCAGTTGCTAATTGCTGGTTTGGTTTAGAAGACTACAAAATCTTACCTTGATCTGATTGAGATGTGAAAGTTTGAGACCGGTCATATCAAGAACTTTGACACATGTGCTTATGTGTCGCTCGAACTTTTTTGTTGCAGATGGCTAGAATAAAAAGAGAGTTAGCTTTTATATGAAAAGCTACCATAGATTATGTGGTCGAAACTTGAAACTATTATCATACTTTGAACGTACCAATATTACACGGTCTCTATATTCGTTTATCTGGATGTGCGATTGAACATAGTAATGAATCTAAAATATACACACCCAAGAAATACCATGATCAAATCAGAATAGTAATCACTAAATCGAAAACTCAAAACAAACACGCATTAAATTTCAAGAATCTAACACACATATTTTGCAAATTTTTAACTAAGACCAGCAGTATAAACATTTAATTGAGAGGAAAGAGGCATGATATCCTTACAGATGCTTTGTCGTATGTACTGAGCCCGACACCAACAGCAATAACCGGTCGCCCCTAAATAGTTTCAAAAGAAACCAAAAGAATCAGTTGAGATCACATTGATGCCTTTAGATCTAGAACTCACATAAATGGACTCAATGTAAACACATAGTTGATTAGTGTCAGCTGCAGACATACATCATTTGTGTAACCTGACATCCCAATAAGCTGCGAGTCCCTCACCGATCTATAAAACTCTGCGGGAATTATAGGTTTCTGTACATATAAACCGAAAGTTAGCCATGAAAACAACATTAGAAGTTAAAACAAGTAAAATCCTGTGAACAAAACTCACCGATAATATTTTGTCGATCTCGTTTTCAGTTCTCCAATTTAGACAATCAACAAGCTGTAAAGACAAGATGCATCAGCAGTCATCTAATGTGATAATGGGTTTCAAGTTTCAACCTGAATGAGTTTGATATAACCATGCTATGAGCTTTGGAGATGTTTCCGTCTCGCGCTTTAAGAAACCGGATCATAGTCTCGGTTGGATATCCTTGATGCAAGTTCTGCAGAATCAATTTAACATGCCCTATATTAACATTTATTCAACACCATGATTACGAAACGAATCGAGCTATGACTAGCAGACATTTCATCAAACACCTGGTGTCCCAAATATACCCCAAGCAAATTTAACATTTTAAACTTGACTTCAGATTTGAAATTAATGGATTTAGATTAAGAAAATCAACTGGAAATCAAAAGGGGATCTAATAATCTGATTCATCTCAGTCCAGATCAACAAATCTAAGATAAAGACAATAGAAATCAAACCTCAAATGTGATCTTGAGTGGCTCATCAGCTGCAACAAAAAATATGAACAAAATATTAAAAAAAAAAAGAAAAAAATACTAAATCAAAAACAAAAACTAGGGTTTTTGAAAAAGAAACACATACATGCTTCCATTAGATTCTGGAACTGCTGGATCATATCTTGGGTTATGATCACCATTTTCTTGGAGATTAATCTTGATATTAAAGATCAAAACTTTATTATTAAAACTGCAAATTTGATAAATATATTCTACCCTCCATCAACGCAGATGATGATGGGGGGTGTGAGTATGAATATTAAAGAGGTAGTTGACATGCGTTTGCACTTATACTTAGGAACTAATGGCGGAAAAATCAAGCTTTTTTAAATTTTCTTTTAACAGGATTTTTATTTAAGATGTCTTTTTCTATTCTGTTTTTAAATTTATTTGTTTAAAAATGGAATAGGTACAAATAATGGTAATCGGAATTTTGACTTATACTACTAATATATACTAGTTTTCTTTTACGTCACGCGTTGCGGCAAAACTAAGCAAATGATAATGTAAAACAAACGTGATTTAAAAATAAAGCATGTTATTTAGAAACCAAACAATTAGAACGGTTTAGTTTATCATCGTACCTTTTTATGATGCCAAATAAATACTTTATTCTGAGTTCAAATTCGTTTTTAACAAAACTTATAACAAAATGTTAAGGAAAAAATCAAGCACAACTACGTACTTAAGTTGTTAGAAATAAGTTATAAATATAAATTATTAAAGAAGTATCAAATTAATCGATAAATAAATATATGTTCTAAGAAAAGAAAAAATAATTGTTAAAATAATGGTAAAGGAAATATATTAGAAAAGGAAAAAAAATTAAAAAGATGTTACTAAAAGTAAATATATTAAATAAAAACCTATATAAATTATAAAAGCTATATATATTATAAAAGTACTATTCATCGTCCTTTATAAACTATATAGTTTTAAAAATGGGAAAAAATTAAAAATATGTTACTAAAAGTAAATATAATAATTACCTATAATAATATATTAAATAAATATAATAAAAAGCTATATATTATTTTAAATAAAGTTACTATTCATTCTCTTTTATCAACAATATATATAATAATAATTTGTTAGTTTATTCACTAAATCTAGTTTTGTTATATCGTAAAGTTGATAAGCTTGTAAAAGATAATTTTGGTATATTAAAGTAGTCTTTAAATTTGTCTGAAATACCGTACAAATAATGGTAAACAAGTTTTGACTTAATGGTTGTATAAATTTGTCTGAAATACCGTACAAATAATGGTAAACAAGTTTTGACTTAATGGTTGTATTATCTATTTGTCCATCAAATTTTAAAAATTAACAAATAAAAAGTTGAACTTTGTATAAATTTCTATTTTATTATTATATAAATTTCTATTTATTGTTAAAAAGAAAGTTAAAAAAATTAATCTGACTTTCTAAAAGGAAGAATAAACTAGAAAAAAAAGATCAAATCTTTATATTTTGTATACAAACTTTAAGGTTTTTTTTCTTTAAATAACTCTTAATTTGTATGTAAAATGTCAACTCCGATATTATTATAGATAATATAAGATACGAATAAATGTTAATTAGTGGTGTATAAATTATCGTATTTTAATTAAAAGATCGACCATTAACTTTCACAAATTAATCTACCATTAATTCTTAGATTCCATCTTAATCAAGGATTTAACATTTTTAAATTACGAACTATACATAAAAAATATATAATCATCTATAAAGGTAAAAATCAAATATATAGTTTTTTCTTTAATAATAACATGTCCCTCGTGTTTTTAAACTTTAAACTGAAATACAGGTTAAAAATATAAAACATTTTATTTCTTATATAATCCAATTTTTTGAATTAATATCATGTGACATACTCTTTTAAACCTTACAATTTTTACTTATACTTTGTTAAATTAATAGTTTTAATAATTTATAAAGAATACCGCTTACTGTAAATATATAAATAACTATTTCCTGTGTATAATAATGGATAACTAAATTTTTGGTAGGTAAGATATTCAATAATTATATAATTTAAATTCATACCCAAATTATTTTTAAACCAATTTCGTTGTTATTTATAATTTAAAATTTATGATTTAAAATCCTATCTAATCCTCATTTAATAACAAACTAAGTGAATTTATCTGCGCGATGCGACGGGAGTTCGGTTCGTATCTGTTGGGTTGTTACACAGGGGAATTCGGTCAAATTCAGCTCAGTTCGTTATGGTATTGGTATGTATTAACACTTGGTTTAAAGTTATAATATGTCCAAAAGGTTGTGTTTTACATTAAAAACTATGAGATCGGTGCCGCTTTCGGTAATTTAACTATACTGGTTATGATTTTAGTATCAATTCAATTCATCATGGTACTATTTGAAAAATAAACTCTTTTGTCAACAACTTTTAACAGGAGTAGTGAGAAAAAAAAATATTAACAAAGTAGGTATTCAACTTTATAAAAAATGATAATGAACGCGAGTTATCAAACGAAAATCAAATTAAATAAACTAAATGGTTACCGATACTGGTATGGTCATTGTTCGCTCGACGCCGATTTATTCATCACGGTACTACTATGACACCAACACTTGATCTAGCCTAGGATACAATATAAATACTTTGTTTCGAACATAACCCCGTTTTCAATAAAATTTATTCACATCGAAGAACAGCTACACACAGTTACGTATTTAGTGTTTTTAAGTCATAAACGCAAGTAATCGAAGAAAAACTAAATTAGTAAAACAATTAAATATATCAAATGTGTGTATCATATATACATACTTTAGGGATAAAATAAATTTATTTATAACGTATAGTAATATAATAATAATTATATTAAAATATCTATAGAAGACTCTATAATATTTATATACGAATATTTTTATTTATATACTACTGTTCATGAGTAGTTGCTATATATATATATATATATAAATTATACTATTAAATTTAATAATTTGTTTAGATTATATAAAAAACATACAACTTAAGAATAACTCAATTTAAAAAAATTAGTTTAATCAATTCAATAAATTACACGTATACTTTTCATTTTACACTGTATCATTTATCCAGCCTCAATGCAATACACAGGATCAAAAAAGACAGTTTTCTCCCACTGTGTATTTGCAATGACAATAAATAAAATTCAATAACAATCGCTATCCAAAGTTGGTTTGTTTTTAAACAACTAGTGTTTTAAATGAACTGTACAAGGATTTTTTTTACGAGTCAAAAGTATAAATAGACTTAAACTGTTAATCCTTGATAAAATTTGTAATCTTTCGAATAGGACATCTATTGTTAATTACAGAGGAGTTTTTAGATATTTGGAATTCATATTTATATATGTATTAGTAGATTTGTAAATTTAACATTGATTTGTAATTTTTTAGTATTACAATTATTATAAGCTAGATGTAAGCTTCCCTGCGTTACGGGGCGGGGGGGGGGGGGGGGGGGGGGGGGCTAAAAGCATGCCAAGCTGAGATATGGTGACTCACATTGAAAGGCACTTTAATTATGTGAATGTTTAACTTTATAATTTCTTTTTGCCAAAGATCAAGACAACACCCATCTCGCTCTGTTTCTCTCTCTCTAGAAACCCCATTGATGTTCCTTTCTCTACAAAAATACGACCACGTAAGGTGTTTTGGTCAAAAATTACTGAAGCAATTTAGTGATCAAATTAGTTTTCTGAGGTAGTGTGCTAGCAGTGTTTATGAAGCTTGTATTGGTTTGCTAGTTTGTAAAAACAGTTTTCAGGATACAGCTCAGGATATTGAGCTATATCAACAATCAAACAATGAGGAAAAATGTAAAGGTTGACACAAGATGTACGAGGAAAGCCCTTAATCAATCTAGATCTCTGGCATAAAACCTCGGGAGCTGACAATCGCCGCTGCCTTGTTCTTCTTATTGCTTAAAAATCAGGATACAGTGCAGGATAATTCCCAGATCGTTGCTAAGTGATACAAGAATTGCTAGTGTTGAGTGTTTGTGAAAGTAAATGATAGAATTCGAGTAGTGAGTGAATGTGTTGTGACCTATCGATCTGTTTATCCGGTATTTATAGTTACAAAGAAAAACAAATTCTCCTAAAATGGTGGGATCCCTTGGAATATTCGCCAGTGAACGTTGTTGACCAGGTATTGCGGCTTCAACGTCTTTCTTCCAACCATTAAGACCAAGTCTTCAGGTGAACAAGTCTCCATGAACGTTGTGATCCTGCAGCTATGACCTGCACATGTATAATTAGTAACTACCAGGATACTGCACCAGGATGTTACCAATATCCCGATCTGGTATCCTGATCGTAATCGGAAATAACAAAGTCAATATATAATCCAGGATATGGGCTTATAATTTCACCCATAACAATTGTCCCCAAAAATGTTACTGTTTGAGGATCCTGAGCCCTAACGGTTATATTTTTCACGAGTTTCAAGGCAATTAAGAGATAGGACTTTGATGCGACAACTTGCAACTGCTCAGGCTATAAACACTCATCACCCCTCTATATTCATTCATCTTAATGTTCATTTGCCTTCACCAAGAAATCCAGAGGTAACGTATTTCTCTCTTTCTTCATCCTCTTTCTTCTTCCTATTTTATGGTTTGGTGGAGATATGACAAGGCAGACAAGATCAAGCACCGGCGATTCCGCACCTTCGTTTACACCACAAAACCTTCTTCAAAATCCTGAAAAAGAAATCTGTTCGTTCGATGATGCTCACCTGTCAGGCCTCAGGACTTCGGGTATCTTCCCTGAAGGGACGGTATTCCGGCCATATGACCGGGAAATCCAGTCAGATATGGCGTCTGAAGAATGGCTCTGTTTTAACGCTTTTCCTTTCACATTGGGTCTTAAGTTCCCATTCTCTGATTTTATCATGGAATTTTTTCATGTCACCCGCTTAAGATTTTATCAAACCATGCCAATGCTCTGGAGGGTCCTGATGGTTCTTGATCGCATCAAGAACGAACATGTTTCTGAACTTTGTGTCAACGATCTTCCCCTCGCCTACCAGCTGAGATCTCATGGCTCCAGCAGGTTCCTGTTCTACTCCACCACCAAAAATCCGCTTGTTCTTCGAGTTACCAAAAACAAGGAGGAATGGAAATCTAAATTCTTCTTTATTAAAAGACGTTCCATCCCTAGAGGGAAGGAATTCCCAGTGATGTGGTTGACAAAGGGTAGGAACTAGGGTATCGGGGTTTTTACCCAAATATATCCTGTCTAAAATCCTATTATATATCCTGTCTTGACATTCTTATTTTCTTGTGTGCAGTGGACTTTAGGAAATCAGCACCTCCGCTTACTGAGTCAGCAGAGAGAATCGAAGCCGTTTACAAGTTACCTGAGACTGAAAGAAGTTTTATTCCGCTTCCATCATCCTCGACTCAACACTCAAGCTCTAACATGTCTGGTAAGGATCCTGTTTAATATCCTGCGTATATTCTGTTAGTCAAGATATTAAATTATTAAGTCTGAAATTACTTCCCTGTTATGCAGCATCAGCCAAGACCCCTGAGGTTTTCGATCTTGATGAGTTGGATAGCTACTCCGGACCTGCACCAGTGAAGAGAGAGCCAAGCTCCAAGCCTTCAGCCGCATCAAAGCCCTCTTCCAGCTCTAAGCCTACTGCTGTCCCCAAGCCTTCTTCAACTTCCAAGCCTCGAGCCACTAGTTCTTGAAAGAGAAAAGATACCGATTCCCCCGCCACTTCTGCAGAGGTTTCTCCTTTCGAGAGTCTTGGGTTCGCTGAATCAAGCAGCCTTATGACTTCTTTTATTAACCAGGTAGATACCTTCACTTTATATCCTGCGAGTATATGCTAGACTGATATTCTGGTTAGCTATAATGATACTCTTACCTTGCACTGTAGGGCCTAAACCATCTAATGGTCGCATATGAAGAGGCTTGTGGAACTACGGTCTTCAATGAGGTCAGAGCAAAGAAGGCAGAGGCCCTCATCGAACAGTTGCAAACAACCGCTGCCACCAGGACCCGACATTACGAGGATAAACTAAAGAAGGTCACCGAGGATGCCAAAGTCGCTTTGGAGAAGGCGGTCTCAAACGCTCGGATCAAATTGGATGCTGCGCATGCCCAACACGAGCAGCATATGGTCTCTTACCGTGATAACCTGAAAGGATCTGTGGTAATTTTCCTCCTTCAAGCTAGATTGAAGATGGCTTATGAGGCCAAAGCTGCGGGCTTCAAATGCCCTTCTTGGAACTCTGCCAAGTCAACGTTTGCAGAGTCTTCCAAGGCGGTTGAAGTAGCGGCAGAGGCTGGTGGTGAAGCTGGTGATGATCCTGGGGCTGATACCGGAGCGGATGCTGGTGAAGGAGTAGTTAATGATGCTTCCAAGGATGCTGCTGAAGGTGCTGCAGCATAAGGGCAGCAAAGTGGGCGATGATGGATATTATTGCTTAGGCCGGAGCCCACTTTTTTAGATTTGAATGGTCTGTACCCCCTTTAAACACTTTACTTTTCCTGCACTCAAACAATTTACATTTTCTGCATAATATGATGGCCAAAGGTGGAGGGATCCTGGGTTCCAGGATGAAGCCCTTGGTCATCAATGTTCATATGCTTTAGAACTTATCATACTCTTGGTGGATGGGTCTTGGTTTAAGACGAAACCAAGAGTGTGACATTTTGGGTTGCTAATAATAAACTAATCTTTTATCCTTATCTGTTGTTGTTATGTTTTTGTTTTTTGAGAGATATGTTTGAAATATTCTGATCAAACATCCTGGTCAGGATACTGATAAAATAGTCAATACTTCTATTATTTTTGAAAATATCAGACAAAATTCTGGTTGAACATTACTTTGTAGAAAACTTAGGTTATTTAGATAGGGCTTTCAAGTATTGTAAAATGGAACGTCATACCAGAAATACTTATGCAATAATTTCCAACTTCAACCTTTGAATCCTTCGCAATGTCCCCAGTCTCTGCAGGATCAGCTTATTGCATCAGGATATCATCTACTAAGTAATTTTCCAATTGATCTTTGAACTTAGTAATCTTCCTTCAAACTCGTTTAAGAGTATTCGTGGGAAAAATCCTGTATTTTACAGGGATTAAACCCATTTTCCACGCACAAGAACCTCAAGACTTGAAAAGGTGAAAACCTTTAAGCCTTTGAGTTTTACTGGGGATATTACCTACGTTTCGTGCGCTACAGGCGAGAGCGTATAAACTCCAAGACTTAGAAAGGTGAAAACCTTTAAACCTTATAGAGTATGAAAATACTCTATCGCGAGAGAGGGTGATCAATCCTCATATACCGTAAGGATCCGGGATATAGCCAACAATAAAGAAATTGTCAGCCACTTTTACATGAACTGGTCCCGCCATCTTGAACTATACCCGGATACTTGCGCTCCAGGCGGAGTGTTTAAACCCAATTCGGAAGAGAGCTGAATACCTTTAAACCTGTGAAGGGATCGGAATCCCTTAGACATGAGAGAGGGGGCCAATCCTCTAGTCTTTCGATCCGTCTTGAGCAAATATCTTGGAGTGACATCCTGAAGCGTAACTACAAAACATCCTTAGACTAAGGTGGGTGTTAGCTTGGCTAACACCCCTCCGATGCTTAAGTCAGTATCGGGTTTCAACATAATAACTCAAATTAAATATATATTTAAAAGAGGTAGAATTCATACCATCCTGAGTTAGAAATTAAATTCTAAACTCACTTGAAATAAGCTTTAAGATGTATAGAATTCCAGGATCTTGGCAACATATCTCCTTCCATGGTCTTGAGTCGGTATGCTCCCTTTTCTGATTCTGATTCAATTTCATATGGTCCTTCCCATTTTGGAGCTAACTTCCCATCAGCAGGATTAGTCGTATTCTGAAACGTCTTTCTCAATACCCACTCTCCAACTTGGAATCTCCTAGTCCTTATATTCTTGTTGTATGACTTGGCTATCCTCTGCTGGTATGCTGCCATCCTTAATTTTGCTGCGTCCCTTGGTTCGTCGATAGTATCTAAGTCTTGACATAAGGCTTCAGGATTTGCTTCAGGATTCCGAAGGCTCGATCTTGTTGTAGGTATCACCATTTCTGTTGGAATCACTGCTTCTGCCCCAAATACCAAAGAAAATGGAGTTTTCCCAGTAGCTTCTTCACAGTTGTTCTATCAGCCCATAGGACAAATGGTAGTTCATCTGCCCATTTTCCTTTCTTAGCACCTAGCCTCTTCTTCAAGTTGTTGACAATTATCTTATTGGAGGATTCTGCTTGTCCATTAGCCTGAGGATGCACTGGTGTTGATGTAATCATCTTGATCCCCTAACTTTTACAAAAATCAGTAGTCCTTTTGCTGATGAATTGGGAACCATTGTCACAAATTATCTCCGCTGGTATCCCGAATCTTGTCAGGATATTCCTCTTGATGAAAGATACCACTTCTCGATCCCTAACTTGGACAAACGCTTCTGCTTCAACCCACTTGGAGAAATAATCCGTCATTGCTAGCATGAAGACTTTTCCTCTCGGAGCTTTTGGGAGTTTTCCTACTATATCCATCCCCCATTTCATAAATGGCCAAGGAGATATGATAGGATATAATGGTTCTGCAGGCTGATGTAGTATATTGCTATGTCTCTGACATGCATCACATTTTCGAACATACTCCGCAGCATCCTTCCTCATGGTTGGCCAGTAGTATCCTGTTCTCAATACCTTAGAGAATAAAGATCTACCCCCAGTATGGTTGCCACAATCTCCTTCGTGTATATCATGAAGTACTTCCTTAGTTTCAGGATCTTCCAAGCACCTCAGGTATGGACCTGCAAGGGATTTCTTATACAAAACATCATTTACAATTGTAAAACGAGATACCTTCATTCTGAAAGCCTTGGGGTTTTCATCCTTCGGGATATCTCCTTTTTCAAGATACTTGACGATGGCGTCTTCCAGGATTCAGGATCCTTATCAGGATATGCTTTTCCAGGATCCTGAACACTTGTTACCTCCTTATCCTGAGACTTCAAAGTTCCGTACCAGGGTACAGGATATGTAATATTGGTATCTGAATTCCTTCCGGTATCCTGACAATAGATCCTAGATTTGCTAGAGCATCTGCTTCAACATTTTCTTCTCTCGGTACCTGCTCAAGTGTAAAATTTTCGAAATATCCTGCTATTTTTTTTAACAATTACAAGGTATTCAACTAACTTTTCACCCTTAACTGCATAAGATCCATTGAAATGGTCAGTAATCAACGTACACTTGTAAAATTTTAACATTCAATTTCTTAGCTAATTCTAATCCTGCTATCAGAGCTTCATACCCAGCTTCATTATTAGTAGCAGAAAATTCACATCTAATAGCCTGGGGTAATATGTCCCCCTGTGGCGATTTTAGTAGTATACCTAACCCTACACCTCTTATGTTAGATGCACCATCAATATACAATATCCAAGATCCTGAATTCTCACCTAATTGTTGTACTTCTAGGTCAGCCTCATTTTGAATATCACTACTAAAATCAGCCACAAAGTCTGCTAAGGGCCTGAGACTTTATAGCATTTCTAGGTTCATATACTAAATCATATGCACTTAGTTTTACGGACCACTTAGCCATTCTCCCGGACATTTCGGGTTTCCTAAGCACATTTTTAACAGGATAATTGGTTTTAACATGTATCCTATGTGTTTCAAAGTAATGTCTAAGCTTAGTTGACGCCATAACTAGAGCTAATATCAATTTTTCTAAGTGTGAGTATCTAGTTTCAGCATCTAACAAACTTTTACTAACATAATAAACAGGATACTGTTGACCTTCATGATCCTTTACCAAAACAGCACTTACTGCATTCCCTGATACTGCAAGATATAGGGATAAAAGTTCACCATCCTCAGGCTTCATCAGCAGGGGTGCACTTGAAAGATATTGCTTCAACTCTTGTAGCGCAGCTTCATGTCTTTCACCCCATTCAAACTTTTTGGTTTTCCTTAGGATATCATATAATTCCTTGCATTTTTCTGAGGATCTTGATATGAGCCTGTTTAATGCCGCTACTCTTCCCGTTAACCTCTAAACATCCTTCATATTGGATGGTGATTTAAGATTCAGGATAGCTTTAATTTGTTCCGGACTTGCTTCTATCCCGTTCTTGGTCACCAGGTATCCTAAAAACTTTCCTGCCCCCCTCCAAAATGGCACTTAGCAGGATTCAGTTTCATATTATATTGGTCCAAGATATTGAAGGCACACTCTAAATCCTGGAGATGATCCTCCGCTTTCTTGGATTTCACCACCATATCATCAATATATACCTCCATGGTGTCCCCCAGTTTGTCTTTAAACATCAAATTAACCAGCCTCTGGTACGTTGCACCTGCATTTTTTAAACCAAAGGGCATGGCAGTATAACAGTATATGCCTATGGGTGTCATGAATGCTGTATCCTCCTGGTCGGAAGGTTCCATTTAGATTTGTTGAAATCCTGAGGATGCATCCATGAAAGTCAGCATTTCATGTCCAGCAGTTGCATCCACCATGGAATCTATATGGGGTAGTGGAAATGGATCTTTTGGACAAGATTTGTTGAGGTCTGTGTAATCTACAAAAACTCTCCACTTCCCATTTTCTTTGGACCACCACCACGTTTGCTAGCCACCTAGGAAACTTGACTTCCCTAATCATCTTGGACTTCATCAATCTTTCAACTTCCTCTTGTATAATTGTATTTCTTTCATGAGCAAATTTCCTTCTTTTTTGTTGAACGGGCCTGAAAGATTTATCAATTCTAAGTTTGTGAGTTATAATATCTTTTGATATACCTGTCATGTCTTCGTGTTTCCATGCAAACGTAGACATCCTACATTTCAAAAAGTTAGTAAGTTGACTCTCAATATCCTGAGGGATATTGGTTCCTACAAGCACCGAGATATCTGGATTATGTAACATCCGTCAAAAAACGGATTTACCAAACCCGCTCCGTTTATCAACCGAACAGTCAGTTAAAATTTTCGTTGCGAATTAAATGCCCAAAATAATTTTAAACGATACATAATCAATTATTATACGGGATTATATAAGTTGTTTTTGAAAAACTGTTAAAAATCGCAAAATAAAAATATTTTGGTTCTGCCGGGTTTCGAACCCGGGTCAGTAACCGAGCCGGCAACAACTTAACACACAACACACAAACCACTGCGCCACTAATTTTCCTTGTGAAATATTGAAATCATTTAATTCATATCATGACTTTCTGAATTCAAAACCGGCGCCCAAAAGTTCAGTCGTCGGAAATCCCGCAATCTCGCAAGTTTTAACGACAACTTCCGTTATAACGTATACATTTACTAAGACATCGGTTATAACCGACGTCTGGGTCCGCGACCAAAGTTATAACCGCCGGAGTTTTCATAACCGACGAATCCAGTCGGAAATCAGACCAAGTTCATCGATAATTTGCCCTATAAATACCCCTCGAACCTCTGCAAACCTTTTCGCTCAAAACCACACCCTTTCTCGGCGAAAACCCACTCGCCGGAATTCTTCTGTTTGTCGCCGGAAAACCGGGTTCTCCATTTCCGAGCCTTATTGAACCCCCTAAGCTTATACCGAAGTCACCCATACCTTTTTCAAACTTTCTGAAGGCTCGCTGCTGCAAGACACCTGACGCCGGAGCCTATTGCTGTCGCCGGGTTCTGCCGGAAAACAGAGGAAAGCTAGTCGGTATACCTCACGCCTATTTTCCTTTCTTTTTACTTATACCTCATCTGTAATTAATCATAAAACGCTAAAGAAACCTGAATCAACACTTCGAACCAGTCAGTCGTCACTCTGGTTAAAATCCGACGAAGAAGACGATGAACCTGTAACTCATGAGTATAATTTAAATCAAGAAATAACTCGGGTTAGACACACAGTCCAGCGGTGGACTGTGTGCACAATAAACACACAAAGGTCTCGAGTTCGAATCCTGTTCCACACACGCTGCGTAAATAAAAATGTTTTTTTTTTGTTAACTGAACCGGATTCATTTGATATATATGTTAAGTATATTAATAATCGAATAATAACCAAGTTAGACACACAGTCCAGTGGTGGACTGTGTGTATGTTTAATCAAAGTGCACGAGTTCGAGTCCGGTCTTCTGCATCGACCCGGACAATTATTAAGCTTTTTAAATAAGTCAGAAATGAAAATAATTAATTTGTGTTTAAGTATAATAAAAATCAGTTAAGTTAACAAGTTGTACACACAGTCCAGCGGTGGACTGTGTGTTATCATAACCCACAGGTCCCGGGTTCGAGACCTGTGGAGTGCACCGTCCGAATCACTTAAATTGTTTTTAAAATAAAAGGATTTTCTGTTTAACATAATTAATATATAAATATAATTAAAAACGGATATATGACGGGTTAGACACGTAGCTCAGTTGGTAAGCTGCGTGCACGCGTACGGGAGGTCTCGGGTTCGAGCCTCACCTAGCGCACTTATATTCGCACTCGAACCGGTCAACGGTCAGTCAACGGTCAAAGTCAAAGTCAACGGTCAGAAAAAGTCAAAAATTTTTTATTATTTTTATTTAATTATTTTAATTAAAAATCAATTAAAAATACTTAAAAATAACATTTTTAAGGTTAGAAAATAGCCTTAAACTCACAAAAATACACCCAACAATCCTACTAAAATAGATTAATAAAATCGTTTACTTACCGAACCATAATGATACTTATCTAGGTTAATCTCACTCGTGGTTAAAACCACTTCGCGTGCATTCAACATCATCAACCGAACGCACCCACGGTGAGTGAATCATACAACTCCCCTTTTTAATTACACGTTTTGGGGTGTGTCATGTGTCTCAAATAATTAACTCGTTTATTTAAATTTGTGCCATACCATATCATGACCTAAACTTAGATTGTTTATATTGTTGTGATTACTTATTTCATTTTGTCAAATTATATGAAATTCATTCATTAAGCCCATCAGTTCCTCGCGGGAGACGATTTGAACAACGCGTGCCTCAAAACCAATTCTTTATTGTTCATGTGTGTATCATTGAGTTTATATTGTTTGTAGTTGTGTCATTCATATATTCATGTTTATGCAATTCATTCATTAGGCCCATCAGTTCCTCGTGAGAGACGAGTAGAGCAACGCGTGCCTCTAAATGTTCCATTATTGTTCATGTGTGATTTATTTAATATCTAATGATTGTTGAATAAGTTTACATCTATTTTTACTCATGTTTGGTTGTGCACATATTTCATAATCAATTTAATAAACTTGTTCAAATGTTTTTCCATAGGATTCACTTGCCAACTTTATGTTGATCAAAAAACCCTTTTACACATGATACAGGTGAACAGGTTGAAGCAAAGAAAACATAGGAAATGCCTTAGAAGAGAACAAAGATGCTTAGATTGATAGCTAGAACATGTTGTAACATTTATTGTAAATTTCCATTAAATTGTATTTAATGAATATGAAACGCATAATAAATGTCATGAGCTTTGATGATAACCCAATCATGCCCCGATCACCTTTTCCGCTGCGGATCGGGGTGTGACAGATTATCCTAAACCGGGATAACTTTCTTAACATCCTGCTCAGAGGCTTCCACGACATCCTCGGCTTGCATCCTTAATTGCTATCCTGCTTTAGATCTTGTTGAGGCCTCATCGAAGAGGAATAACATTCCTTCGCCTCCTGTTGATCGCTTTCCACCTTGACTACGCCCCAGGAGTAGGGATCTTGATACATTGAGATAGGTGGAATGTACAGCCTTCATATCATGAATCCATGGCCTGCCTAATATAATATTATAGCAGGATAATGATCCATGATACAAAAACGTTGCATTGAATTTACTCCTTCAATATATACAAGAAACTTTATTTCTCCAACAGTGTTCTTTGCTTCTCCACTGAACCCTACAAGCACGGTGGATTTCAAGGTAATCTCCATTTCTGGGATGTTCATCCTTTTCAAGGTCTCTAACTGGATAATGTTGACCGAGCTCCCGTTGTCCACCAATATCCTGCATACAAAATGGTTAGCGATATACAAGGTAATTACCAGACCATCATGATGACGATCCTGGATGTTATCCCGGTCGTCACTATCGAATGTTATGACTTTGTCATTCGTAAGCATCGTCATCCTCGTTGGCTTATCTCCTCTTTCTGCCTTTGCCTCTTTGGCATGCCTTTTAGCGGCAGAATAAGAGGTCCCGCATATATGAGATCCTCCGGATATGAAATTGATTATCTTGGCATCTGGGGGAGGCGATGCTGCTCGTTCAGGATCCTTGTCAGTATCCTGACCTTTATTCTTCTTCCTGCCAATAAGATCTTTCAAGTAGCCTTTGCTTAGCAGATAGCTTATCTCCTTTCTCAGGGCTATACAATCTTCCGTTACATGTCCGAAATCTTCATGGAAGGCACACCAATTGGATTTATCCTTCCAATCAGCCTTTTGTTGGTTCTTCCTAGGCCACCTTGCTTTATCTCCTAAACCCTGCATGGCATATATTAGTTCAGGAGTATTAACAGAAAAACAATATTCAGATAACTCAGGATACTCCTCAGGATCCTTGTCCTCAACAACATTCACTTTTTTGCTGTCATTCCTGCCATATGGCTTATAGCGATATGGCTTGGATGAGGATTCTGACTTCCTGTTAGTTGATTCATATGTTGAGGATGAATTCATCCTCTCTTGCATTTTCTTGTCGTCTTCAAGCCTGATATATCTTAGGGCTCTATTCGAGCTTCGTTCAAATTTTGCAGCAAGGATTCATCACAAGATCCTGATAAAATTAAGAATCCTTCTGTAATCCCATCTTGAATGCTTGTACTGCCGTAGCAACATCAAGGTTTGGGATATCCAGGGATTCCTTACTAAATTTGTTCACATAATCCCTAAGGGATTCTTGAGGTCCCTGTGTTATCCTGTAGAGGTCACTTGTTAGTTTTTTAAAGCTTCTACTACAAGAAAACTAACTGTTAAACAAATTAACCAAATGAGCAAATGATGTAATTGAATGAGGTGGAACGCTTAAGAGCCACTACAAGGCTGATCCTATCAGAGTAGAGCCGAAGCCCTTGCAGAGACATGCTTCTTTAAGATCCGGTGGAATAGGATTCACTTCCATCCTCTCCCTATACTGGGCAATATGTTCTTCAGGATCCGTCGTCCCATCATAAAGCTTCATGTTGGGAGTTTGGAATCTCTTTGGGATTTCAGCATCACAAATGTGGCGAACGAAGCGGGATATGTTGTGACTATCCTGGGACACTTCCGGTATGGGCTGCACTACCCCAGGTACACTTGATATCATATCTTTCAACTTCTGAAGCTCTCTGGAGAGTGCTGAGGTTACACTTGTATCCTGTGAAGATCCAACATTGTTAGTAGCAAGAGTATTAACATTATTATATAAGTTACCAGTCTGTTGATTCTGGCCATATTCTGGAGCGTATCCTGGGCTCCTCACAGTCGATATCAGGCTGATAAGGGTATTTCAGGAGCATTGCTCCGGGAATGGTTTGGTACGACATTGTCCTGATCATCTTCAGTATATATTGCCGAACTAAAATTCAGCATCCTGGGCTGCAAAGGGGTAACAATATCCTCAGCAGGTCTCTTGGAGTTGGACTTCAAGAGCTGTATTTCCTTCATCATGAGTTGGTTAGTTTCCTGTTGTTTCTTCATTTGATCCTGTATACTACCAAACAAAGATAAAATTTCATCATTAGAAGCAAAAATCAGAGTCCTTGCCGGAACTCAGGATCTGGAAGCATTTTGAGCAGCAGTAGCATCCCGAGCTATTTGGATTTCACTCCTTCTCTGAGAAGTCTGGACTGGAGGAAGTGGTAATGAACCAGTTATAGCAGAACTTGAGGCGGGCACCGAAGAAGAGCTCAAACCTGAATGAGAAGCTATCAAAAATAATCTTGCAGAAAGATTAGAGAATAAAAAACCGATTAGTGATTTTAGAAAACTTTTGATTAGAAATAGCACCACTTGCCCCACGTTGGGCGCCAAATTGTTTTGGTCAAAAATTACCGAAATAATTTAGGATCAAATTAGTTTTGTGAGGTAGTGTGCTAGCTGTGTTTATGAAGCTTGTATTGGTTTGCTAGTTTGTAAAAACACTTTTCAGGATACAACTCGGGATATTGAGCTATATCAACAATCAAACAATGAGCAAAAATGCAAAGGTTGACACGAGATGTACGAGGAAAGCCCTTGATCAATCTAGATCTCCGGCATAAAACCTCGGGAGCTGACAATCGCTACTGCCTTGTTCTTCTTATTGCTTAAAAATCCGGATACAATGCAGGATAATTCCCAGATCGTTGCTAAGTGTTACAAGATTTGCTAGTGTTGAGTGTTTGTGTGTAATTGTGAAAGTAAATGACAAAATTCGAGAGTAGTGAGTGAATGTGTTGTGACCTATCGATCTGTTTATCCGGTATTTATAGTTACAAAGAAAAACAAACTCTTGGGATCCCTTGGAATATTCGCTAGTGAACATTGTTGACTAGGTATTGCGGCTTCAACGTCGTTTCTTCCAACCATTAAGACCTAGTCTTTAGGTGAACAAGTCTACATGAACGTTGTGATCCTGCAGCTATGACCTGCACGTGTATAATTAGTAACTACCAGGATACTGCACCAGGATGTTACCAATATCCTGATCTGGTATCCTGATCGTAATCGGAAATAACAAAGTCAAGATATAATCCAGGATATGGGCTTAGAATTTCACCCATAACATAAGGTCCGTAAATGGTTAGACAAAAACTCATTGGAAAGTGTCTACAACTAAGAGAGAGAGTTTCAAAGAGAGAGAAAGAGATCAGAGAGAGATAGAGAGAGATAATGAAGAGATGTCTGAGTTTTAAAGAGCTAGAGAAACATATGTCAAACAAATACAAATATTGAATAGGAAACAAATACATGACCATTATTTTAAAAGCTTACATCAAATATAACCCATAATGCAAGAAATTGATACAGGAAAAAACACTAAAGTAAAGTGTAAAATATCCTTATGCCTTTAGATGTAGGATGAGTAAATGGTACCAGGTATCGATCACAAGGCTCTTAACCTTGTGGTCGTGGGTTCGAGCCCCACGGTGGATGCCGATGAAGAAACACCAGATCTAATTGACCGGAATCAGATCAGATCTGTGGTGAGGGTTTCCGCATAAAAGGTTAATACTCCGATTGTTCGCCGTATTGAAATGAATCTCCGATGAACGCTGCAAAATAAAACACTGTTTGTAACACCTCGAAAATTTCATCCAATAAAACTCCGACACGTGTCCCAAAAATTCTTGGTGGCCATGTGTGACCGAGAGGGACTAAAGAAGCCGTAATGTTATTTTAATAACCTCTGAATGGGCATCATGAAAAGTCGGAGGACCAAAGTGGTAAAAATGACAAATTTCTAACCTCTGAAGGTTCTTACGGACCGTAACCATATCTGGTTAAGGACTGTAAGATTAAACAAATCCTGGTTTCAGTAAGGCGGTTACGGACCGCAAGCCTTAATGGTTACGGTCCGTAACCATTCAAAATCTTTGGGCGCTAGAGGTCCTTACGGACCGCAAGGCTAAACCCTTACGGTCCGTAAGGGACTGCCAAAGGCAGAATGCTTGGCAGCTTGCTGCCCTGCCACCTACTCGCGAATGCCACCCTCTTGGTTGGTTGTGACATGTCCAAAAACACCTGGAGACTCCTTGTAGCACCCTTGGACAGTTGTCATGACCTCATGCTCCATCCTTTGCTATAAATAGCACCCTTGAGTGAAGCTCCAACTTGCTCACTTCTATTTTCATCTCCTCTCTTCATATCTGGAGGTTCCTGATCCTTGGGGACTTCTTAATTAGTCTTATTTCATGCTAAGGACCTTGTGTAAGTGTTCTTAGCCCTCCTTTTCAGTTTTATTAAGTTTTAGGCCAATGTCAAAGGGTTGACGTAAAAACGCTTTGACTTTGAGCTAAGACCATTATGGTCCAACCAATGTTCGTAACGAACATGGCTACGTGATCGTAATAAGGTAGGTGTTAATCCCTCAAGAGGGCATCTCCTAATTACCACGTTTGCTTGGTCAATTGACGGGTCAAAGTTTTAGTAATGAAAAGTTAAACGGGTCAGTTTTGAAATAAAATCATAACTAGCAATGTAGTTGTTATAAAATCCGTTTTGACACTCTAATAACTTGGCAATAATTATAAGAACATGTGGGAACATGTTCGGTTCGTCAATTCCAGGTCTAAGGTCGGTTCGCAACCGAAAGTCACAAAAGTTGACTTTTGCTTTGACTTTCAGTTCTGTCCCGATTTAGCAACCTTAGCATTTGTTTCCAAGTTGTATTAAGACCATGATATAGCATACTATAACCCTCTGGATTTATAGGACATGGTCATGTAGTAATCCGAGTTTTTACACAAGTATCCGTTATATATGCCTAAAACGCCCTTTTGACGTATAAAATAGTTTAAACCTAAACTTGACATCAAACTGAGTTTAAGCTATAGTTTGCATATTATGTCCTTAAATGACGATGTTGCCCTTTCGGCACTTAAAATGGGTTTTAAACATTCAAATGGACTAAAACCTTATACTTACTGATGTAGTATATATATTAACATATTTTGGTCATTCAAACCTGGTCACAACAACAGTTTTACTTAAATACTATTTAAATCGTCATTTAGTGACTTAATCGTTGTTTCGGCGCATAATATGGTTTAAACCATATTATAGCATTAAGGCTTGATACCTACTGATTTCAAAACATATTTTCAACTAATTAACAGTAGGTACATGTCCCAAACTCAGATTCCCAAATAAGTTATCAATTATATGTGAAATGACCAAATTGCCCTTTTCAGGACATAGTTTGGTCTTAATCTATAAACCACACATATAATTGATATCCTACTGATATAACATCATAAAATAAGTATTTTTACAGAATGTTTATGATATTAACATCAGTTTATATATAAGTTCATTTATTACATTATAAAATGACCAAATTGCCCTTTTACGACATAGTTTGATTTTAAAACCGTAACGGGCCAACATATTAATAACTTACTGATATAATGACATATTTTAAACGTAATGGCATATGGAACTTGTATAAGACTCACCCGGTAACCCAGTTTCGCTTATATGCGTACGGTTCAGCCCACGTAACTAGTTTACGTAACTTAACCGAAACGGGTTTAACCATATCAAAATATTCTCTAATTCAAGAATGTAAAATGGTAACCCATATTATACAAGTCCTAGTACTTGTCGGGTCCAAAATACATTCTTTTCCGGTAACCGTTTAATCTAGCGTTTCGTACCATTATCTTTATTTTAAGTTAGCCGGTCTAGGTTAAGGACTAAATAAAGACCCACTAGCTAACTAATCGGTTAATAAAACCCTCCTTTCCAGACTAGATACTTCTGGTAGATTGTCGCCAAGCTAGTTTAATTGAATACGGCTGTGCTTTGCTTATTTTCTTACTATACAGAGATTTTGCAAGCCAGGTAAATACTTTAACTTATTTTCCAGTTATACGGGCTTGGGATACAGTATACTAATATCGCATGGTTGGATATGGGATCAAAGACCAATGAGTCGGGAATTCAAATAATCCATTTTAATTCGTATTGCTTAATATTAAACATTTGAGGGTTAAAACGACCGTGTCCTGGATATCCACGACTCATTTAATTGCAAATGGACACGACCTAAGCACGAGGTGTAGTCATACACCCGTCAGATGCTAAATTAAATTATAACCCATTAGGGGTGCACCTATTTAAGTTGTTAAAGTGGTGTGTCGATTAATCATGTTCCGGCATAGTTCCGGGCTTTAAATGTATTATTGGCATGTAAAACTGATAACATGAAAATTATTTATCCCAAGTTATTTATTAAACAAAGTACCATTGTGTACACTAAATGTTTTTGAAATGTTTTCAAAATGAGTCGGTTAAATGTATTTAACAGTGAAAACTGACGTATTTTCAAAAGACTAAGCGCATGTGACAAGTATACGTATTTTCAAAAGACTAAGCGCATGTGACAAGTATACGTAATTAGGCTGGAAGTGCTCGGCGAAGCTTAAAAGGAATTGCAATCCTTTGCTTAGAAGGCCTTAGTCTGTTAAATTTCCTTTTGTAATCATTTCGATCTGCCTGTGGATCTAGTTACAAGCGTTGTATATTATTTTGAACTTTGAACATTCGAACGTTTGTAATAGTAATTATCCAGACTTCCGCTGTGTTTTATTGTATTGTTTGGTAATGATGATATCAACTTACGTCACAATACTCCCCACCGGGCCCACCGGGTTACACGTGGAAATTAGGGGTGTGACACTGTTAGACTCGCCACGGGGAGAATGGGGGTTCTCTCCATGACCACCCCCCGACGTGAGAATAAGTATAGGTTATCGGAATAGTTAAAGTCAAGTAAGAGAGAGATTAAGTGAGAGTGAATATCTTTACTTGTACCTGAAGTCTCTTATTTATAGCCGGGTTTTGGGCGCCAAAATGTGGATGGAGAGTTAACGGAATCTTTATCGTTCCGTTAGTTTGTTAAGTTATCATCCAAGCACACAGATCAAGGTCTTGATCAACGACTAGGGAATTACCACATGGTTTATGTCATCATCCAGATCTACTCATGAGAAATACCATCATCGTGATTTATGAGAGACCATCGGATTGTGTCACGTGTCATTCGGTTGTAACTGAATGTGGCCTTGCACGATTGAGCCTTTATTGGTTCTAGAACATTTTTACAGCTGTGATATCCTGATCTGTTGCCACGTGTCTTTTCTGTTACAACAGAAAAGATTCCTTTTGTCATTTATTCGAGCTCCTTGCGCGCAGAGGTCATTTGCTAAGAAATATATTTTCAGGCTTAACTGTTTCCTTGTGCGAGCCCGCGCAAGGTAGTTAAATGATTTAATATCCTTTTCAATGATCTGGCGCATGGATAACTGATGTTTGTCTCTTGTGATCTAGTCTACGCAAAGCTTGCTTTTGGATAATAATGGTATGGTCGCGTGTTTGGCGCGAGTTTTGGGACCATACCCCTTCAGTATCGAATTTATCAAAGTGGGTACATTTTCGGTATCAACTCGGTACCGATTTTTAACATTTTCGGTGCCGGTTTTTACCTTTAAATACCGGTACTGAACCGTACCGTACTAGGTATATTTGGTACCGGTATCCACTTTAAGGGATTTTCAATACTGGTCAATACCGAGCTCATCCCTATTTAGATGTTGAAAATTATACTACTATATGTATAAATATATAAATATAAATATACAAATTTGTTAGGCATTTATTTCGGTGCCGATTTTTAACATTTCCGGTATCGGTTTTTACCCTCAAATACCGGAACCGTACCGTATCGTACGAAATATATTCGGTACGGATACCAATACCCACTTTTGGGGATTTTCGATACCGGTCAATACCGAGCTAATCCCTATTTAGATATTGAAAATAATACTACTATATGTATAAATATATAAATATAAATATACAAATTTGTTAAGCATTTATGTTGCAAGTTGTATGTTTGTCTTTAGTGGATACAACCCACTAAGCATCTTGGTACAAACCATGATGCATAGATATGTTGCAAATTATGTGTATATATAATGGTTTTTGTTCTATTAATCTTTGTACCGACTTTTGCGTAGACACGAATCTATAACGGTTTTTTGTTCTATTATTTTTGTACCGACTTTTGCGTGGGCACGAATCTATAACCTGGTAATTATAATAAATGTTTAGGCTATGTAAATAATAGAAACATGAAAATAAGATTGTAATGATAATGGTATAAATATTCTTTACTTAAAAGCGAACACATTCTTTGTAAAAAAGAATGTATATATTATGTTATGAATAAACATGTTATAATTATGATACTAGATTCTTATATAATAATAATATATAATAATAATAATAATAATAATAATAATAATAATAATAATCTCGATCAAAATACAGCTGATGTACATTTAGCAAATTTAATCAACGTTTTTAATCGTGTAAATGACATTATTGCACTTCAAATCAAATTAAAAGTTAATATAAAAAATAACTCATCTCGCTCCACCTAAGTCGCCATTGTAAGCCCTCCTATATTGACGAGTGTGTCGTTGTCACACAACTCCAGCGAAACCCTTCCGGCGTCCATATCGACCTTGGGCGAGCAAAACATGAAACATTGAAGAAGGTTTTAGTATTTTGAATTTTTACTATAAGAAATCTGAAACTCTAGTTGTTGTACAAAGAAAGGATCTTTAGTTATTTTAATACTTTGGAAACCATCTTAAATTAGTGACTCTAGTCTTAAAATTCAATTGACTGGTAGCTGTAGACAGGGGCGGACCTAGTGCATGGTAAGGGGCAACGTCCGCTACCGCTTGGCGCTCCGGCGGTAGTGTAAATTTTGGAAAAATTTGACATTTTTTTGATTTCGTTACCACTTTTTTTATAAAACGTTACCGCTATGAACGAATCCTAGATCCGTCACTGGTTGTAGAAGGTAAATAATTGCTTTTTCATCTAATTTAACCTAACTTTTATTAATTTACATTGATTTCCATTGGTTCACTTAAAATCAGCTACTTTTGCCGATCTTCACACTTAGTTTTTTATACACATGTTATTTTTATGCAAACATAGTTGATGTGTTTTGTTTTAATCAAATCACCTAACATATTATAAAAGATTTATCGCAATGTATACAACCTATTTGTCTGTCAATATGTGCAATGCAAAAAACTACAATATCTTTCATGAATATTTTTTTTTAGCGTTGAACTTCATGTATAAGGTTACCACACTCTCTAAATCGGAGAGCCCCGTATTGGCCCACTTTGGCCATGTTATGTTGTCTTAACCGGGTCTACGCTAGCTTCAAAGTTTGGTGTTTTGGGTTATTCCCCCAGTAAACTATACTGCTGGTTGCCACTTGACAGTCGTTATGCCACCACAGTGGCAGAGCTCTTTGGCGTAACACACGGTGGGACGAAACCCGGTTGGACTTGGGAATCGAACTAATAACCTCACACAAGGCCTAGTTTAAATCCTTCATTATCTATATCCACCACAATATGACACCTGTTAAAATTTGATTTAGGATATTATTGATCAAATTTACTGTCATTATTACATTTAAATATAAGAGTAAATTTCTGTTTTGCTCCCTGTGGTTTGGTCACTTTAATGATTTTGCCCCAATCCTTTAAAAATAGCCAGTTTACTCCCTAATCTATTAAGCCCTTCATGATTTTACTCCCCGCCCCTAAACGTCATCCATTTTAATGGTTAAATGTTGTCACGTGCAAAGCACCTGATGGGCAATTATGTCTTTTCCCAGTCCTTATTAATGAATAACCTTCTAAAACCCTAACAAGCCAATCTATCTGCTTCCTCATTCCATCTTCTTCGTCATTTTCTAAAAAAACTCTAACAAGAGCCCTTATGTCTAATCATCTCTATTCACCATCCTCTTCACCTGCAAGTGCCTCGTCAATCCTCGCCACCAACTCTTCTCTTGCAAGTGCCGCCACCGGCAATTATCACCACCGCCAAGAATCACCATCCTAGCAAAAAAAAAAACACCGGAATCATCATTAGTTTCGCCGTGTTCCATCATTTCTGATATCCAAGCCAAACTTCGTTGGTACCGGAACTTAAACTACCATCACTGTTGGTTCAGATCTGGTTCAGACTCACCACCATCGCTTCCAGACGTTACTCTGGTTCAGATCCACCACCATTACTTACAAATTGGAGTTGAATCCTTTATTCAGGTCTGTCAATTTTAGCCTACAAAATATACGACAATTGGAAACATGTGAGATCTAAGAATTCAAAGCTCAGAAAAATACACGACAGCTGGAAACATGTGGGATCTGAGACTTGAAGAACTCGATCTCTGTTTATTTTCTTCTATTGTGAGCAGTAGTATTTCTCAAATACAACAATAAGAAAAATTAAATGTCGATTATTGGGTTATCTTGCCAGCTTCTGTCATTGTCAATGTTTAATTCTTGAAAAAAGGATCTCGCAGCTTCATATGTTGACCAACAGATGGCGACTGCTGGTGCAAGAAAAAGCATTCTTGGCATCCATCCTCTAAAAAGCCCTCTGTAACCGTCATATAATTTGTAGAGGATTCAACTTATAATATAAACATATATTTTGCTCTGGTTCAGATCCACCACAATCAGTTCACCATCACTTATAATCTAAACATATATTTTTTTATCAATTAAAAGATGTTAAAAATATCTAGGATGGGAAAAGACTAAAATACCCCTCATGTGAGAGCCATGTGACCAGGATTTAACAATTGAATTGGATGGCGTTAGGGACGGGGAGTAAAATAGAGATAAGCGTCATAGATCAGGGAGTAAAATGGCTATTTTTAAAAGATTGAGGCAAAACCGTTAAAACGACCAAACCACAGGGAGCAAAACGGAAGTTTACTCTAAATATAATGTAATTAGTTCTAAAAATGACAACAAATTTCATCCAAGTTATAAAAAAATAATATTATACGTTAGAGTATATCAGACGATCTTATCCTAATCGGCAAACTTTACGTTGGAGTGTAGATTTTGTTATGAGTATTGTATATCTTAAATCGATTTTGAGATGATTTTAAGATAGGATTTTAGGTAATCAGCAATTTAATGGATAATTTTAATCACATGACAGGCCGAGAGGGTATACTCGCAAGCCTGATAGCTATAGCTGTAAGAATGGATCTTAACATACAAAATTACTTAACTTGAGAAGTGAAGGAGAGAATCCTTTTTTTGTAAATTTGTTTCTCATCAAATTAAGCACATATTTTAATCATAAAATCTAAAAAAATCGTAATTTTACATCAGTTTTAAGTAATTATGTAATTAATGTAGAGTAAATATAATTACTCTACTAGTAGAGTAGAAAAAAGGGTTAAGAAAGGAACCTTGTCCATGCCTCCCTGGTACCCCATATGATACCCATCATCCCACCCCACAAGGGTTATGATGTAGACAAATTACCTCTGCACACCATCCACATGCACTACAAGGGTCGAACCCGCGCCACTACAGCTTCACATGTGGGCAATGAACTTCATTAGTAGTAGGTACCAATTACTCTATTAGTGTAAAGTCACGATTTTTTTGTTTACATTTTGAAATTAAACATCATACTTAAGTAGATAGAAATTTAAAAAAAAAACAACTTTCTTCACTTCTCATGTTAATTTCATTTTGTATGTTAAGACTCATTTCTATTTGATCCACACAACACATATCTAATACTCTAAGGCCATGCATAATGGGCCATTACACGTATGAAGGAGCTTGATAACACCTCTAACACCATACACCTTAGGCATTATTGGGACATAATTATAGGATAGTGTCAAATGAAGAGAAAACAAAATGGAAAGTAATGATTGAAAGGATATTAAGGTGTGTTAACCATTACATATTTTTAAAAGGGACGTTATAATACTGATGTGACCGAAAATACTCCTTAAAAACATTCACCATTACGAATGAGCTAATAGGTATAAAACCGGATATTTAACACAATTTAATAGCCGAATATCTTAGTAATAAAAGACAATTTCATTGTTATTTCCAATTGCATTGTTGTTCATTTTACATTTATATGTCATTGATTGGTGGGGTTGGAAAGGATTATTCCTTTACGTTGACGCAATAGATGCCTGTTCCATGCTGCCATGGTATGAGAAAGATGGTGATAGCACTCTAAATATAGAATTACATTTTTAAAAGAGTTACATGTCATTTTAGTTTTTGTGGTTTGTGTCATTTTATCAGTTTAGTCCAACAATTTCGTTTTTCATATGTGGGTCCAAAAAGGTTTCACCATTGCCATTTTAGTCAACCGGGTTAACTTCTATTAACGAGAAAAGCAATTCGGTCAATTTATATGGCCAAATTGCCCTTCTTGTTAACATAAAAATAGATGAAGTTAACCCAGTAGACTAAAATGGCAACGGTGAAATCTTTTTGGACCCACATGTGAAAAACTTTTTCACGAAACATTTAAACTAAACTAGTAAAATGACTCAAACTTTAGGGAAGAGATAATTACTGTTTTCATCCCTGTGGTTTGTCAAAAATCACTATTTCAGTCCATTAGTTTAAAAATTATGATTTCAGTCCCTGTGGTTGCACTTTCGTAACCATTTCAGTCCCTGTGGTTTCACTTTCGTAACCACTTCAATCCATTTATTATGTAAGTACAAGGACTGAAATGGTTGCGAGGTGGACTGAATGGTTACAAAGTGAAACCACAGGGACTGAAATCGCAATTTTTAAAGTAATGGACTAAAATAGTAATTTTTGACAAACCACATGGACGAAAACAGTAATTAACTCCTTTAGGGAAATAAAATAGCATTTACCTCTTTTTTTAAAACTATAACTGATTTGAAATATAACATTTTTAAATATTAGATTAAGGATGTTTTAATTTATGAAATCATTTTAAATTATGTAAAAGTTTTTAGATCCACACTCATTGTATATTATAATTATAAATATAACATGATTAGATCTGAAAGAGCAACTTATTAGGTGGATAAAGCACACCTCTTGTAATGTTTCCATTAGAGTCAAGATACATCCATAGTCTATACAATAGGACCCAAGAGGGTGCACATGGTCACACCGATTTACACATGTTTACACTATTTACCTAATTCAAAAGTCTTAAGGGTATGATTAGCTTATTACGGATTGACAAATTAATGAACTTTCATTAAGTGATATGATTGGATTACAAATCAAATTCAGTTAAATTTATATACTCGATTCATCTTTATGGTGTTCATCATTGTATTTAATAAATTTCACCAATAACAAAATTAAGGTATGGTCTGATGAAGGTAAGATGTAGACAACCATTCCCTCTACCCCGTTGGAATAGAGATGTTGCTTCCAATGAGACTTTGGCTCGATAGTAGTTTTGCATCAAGCTTGGACAAAAGGCTAGGCATGAGCAAATCCCGATCCCGTCCCGATCGAAAATCCCGATCCCAAATTTCTCCAAATGTGGATACCGATACCGATACCAAAATATGTCGGTACGGTACGGTATCGGTATTTGAGTGTAAAATTCGGTATTTTACCGCTACCGTACCGAACCCGTCCCGATCCCGAAAATCCCGATACCGAAAATGCCAAAAGGTGAGATTGGATACCGAAAAAATTCGGTACGGTATTATTGGGATCGGGACGGTATTTGATGTCCGGTTGCTCATCCCTACATAACGCATATAACACTCAGCAATTGAGACAAAGGCTGATTAGTGCATGTACCCCATTTTCTTTCAGCTATCAACGCCACCACATGATGCATGATTAACCGTCCCCCGCTTTTAATGTTATTATCACGAAATTAATAAAATAACGTTAAAATCAGTGCACTAGACATCTAGTACATTTAACAAATAAATTGGGTTTGTGTTCTTAGAAGTGATTAGACTATACATAATAATTCTACTATTGAGTGTTTTGAATCTTGATTCTGCTCATGATGCATAAGTTTCTACGCGTCTTACTATATATAAAGAAAGTTTATTAAAAGATAATTGGAGAATCAGTCTATTTAAAGAATCAACTAAACCTGATTATATTTTAAGAATTTAAAAGATAAGAATGTTTTTTTTACTCGATGAACCCCTTTATTCTTGTTCGAATAACACTTGGCTCCCAAACAAAATGATCACATGGACATAGATTATTGTATTACAAACGCATCAATGCCCAAATGCAAGTCTCAATCTTGATTTGAGTCATTCCCAATTGACATTTTATGGGATTTTCATTTTTCAACTTTAGAAAGAAGAAAAAGAGGGAATATGAATTTATCAAAAGCCTTATCGTTATGGCAATGGAGAATCTTGGTAACCACTTGAATTTTTTGGGAACACATGCCTCATGTCGGACTCATAAAAGCAAAAATGATTCTTTTCCCATTACAAGAATATGTTAATTCAACAATAATAACATCGTATAATCTTATAATAGTATAAATCATTTATTTGCGTTTAAGATACCAATATGTGTGATTATTCACTTAAAATCCGTCATATAACACCACACGGTGTGGAGAGGCTTGAAGGGAGGACACGTGGCAACCATGTCGGCATGGTGGCGTGAGAAAAAAAAAAACACAGGGTGGGAAAGTGGTGTGAAAAAAGAAAATAAAAAAATAAACGTCAACCATTCAAAATAAACCTAAAATACACCCATCAGTCAATAGCCTCCACCTCACTCACCCATTTGCCCCACGCAGGTGGAAATCCTCAACCCCCACCCACAACGCCGCCCTCCACGCCAAATGCAGGATGGTGTTCCCGGCGTGGAGGGGCTTCCACGCAGTGGCGAAGCTTGAGATTTATGACCTGAGGGCAAAAATGTATTGACCCAAAAAATATTATAAATTGGGGGGGGGGGGGGGAGTGGGCGAAAACGTACATACCCAAAAATTTCTATACGAAAGTACATACTCTCCGCTACTGAGCGAAAAATTCGGGGGGGGGGAGGGAGGGCACCTCCTCCCGCCCTTGTAACATGCGCCCTGCTTCCACACCCACACCGTATGATCTAAGGAATTCATTTTTCGTTAGTTGATGTTTCTTGCTTGTAGAACAGTTGAATGGTTGAAACGAAATAATAAAGTTACTTAGACCACACGTAATGGGCATTATAGGGGCGTGAACTTGTGAAGGGGCTTGATAACGCCCCCAACACCACCCCTTGAGCGTTTCTAGTATAGCGCCAAATCAGAAGGAAAAAATTGAAATTAATGATTGAAATGCCATAAATGAGCGTTAACTATTATACATTTTTAAAGGGGTGTTATAATACTAATGTGACGGAAAATACTCCTTATGGGGCGTTCACCTTACGGATGGTCTTATAGCCATCTTATAGCAATAAAAATATATTGAAATTTTTTTTATAAGAAAAACGTGTTTCCATGGTATTACTTGTACTCACAATTTCAAGTATCATGCACTAAATTTCAAACAATAATTTCAAGATTGAAATAGCACATATTCCTTTTTTCATTGGAAATAATCACCACATATTTCTTTTTCTAATGCAGAAAAGGACCACAAATTCTAAATAATTGGCTACACGAAGTTGAATTATGGGTGGCCACTAAAACCAGAAATGTTACAAGCATCACAATCCACATGTAGATTTAAATGGAAAAAAATTTGTCTTACGAAATGTGTTTTTAGTTTTTTATCCAATCAAATGTTACACAAAAAAAAAAAAAAACTCATGTCACTCCCAAAACAGATCAAATTCAAATTTATACTAAGAACCCAGGAATCCTTCCAACCGAAAGGTTTTACGCATTTCGGGTGGGCTTGTACAACATTTGATCCCTAATTAACGCCTTTAAAGAACTGATGATGTTTGATCTCAGTGGCTCGGTTTATGCACACGCCAATCTATGGCTATTTTCCGCGGTTCTTTTGCTAGCAGGTCTCTTATCAGATCCTGGCCTGCAAACAAAAGACCAGAAATACGCATTTAATGTGTATGCTTGTTAACGAACCAAACGAACACGAACAAGGCTTGTTCATGTTCGTTCATTAAGGAAATAATGTGTTCACGAATTGGTCATACGAACTGGTCATGAACACTTACCAAACGAGATTTTTTGTTCGTGTTCGTTCATTAAAAATTAGTGTGTTCATGAACGGTTCACAAACACAAATAAAATCGGTGAAGACGATAAAGGATAAAAAAGGATAGCCAAGGGAGCAACGCTAGAACTTGAACTCCTAATAGTGGACATCGATGTGAATAATGAGGAAGGAAGGGGGAACGGTGCAGAACAAAGTGGGAATGAGGTTTCCTATTTAATTGTTAGGGTAATAGATTAAAGAATATTAAATGTTTAGATATGATAAATAAATGTACAAAAATCTTTACGAACAACATAAACAAACGAATATGAACAAATGTTCATGAACACATCATCGAATGTTCACGAAAATGAACGAACTGGACCTCTGTTCATGTCCTTCATTTAACTAATCAAACGAAATTTCTTGTTCATGTTCCTTCATTTATTAAATGAACGAACATAAATGAACTTCCCGCCGAATGGTTCACAAATTGTTCGCTGAACCTTCAGTTCGTTTACAGCCCTATGTATGCCTTATGAAAGTATGATCTTAGAGAAAAAGAAACAGAATAATTTAAGGTAACAAACAACAACCATACCTCTTAAGCAGAATCCATAAATGAACACGAGAATTTTGTCCCGAAACGAGCATGTAACCCGACAAATCCACCCACTTCAAGAAAATGATGAAATTTATATTAATGCTAAACGGTCCTGATTGGGATCAGAAAAGCCAATGGCATGCCCTTTTGATGCAGGTAGCGCGGTTTGAAGCTTCTTAATAATCTGGTTAATGCTTTCTTAGCTTATCCTCGTCATTAATTTCTGTTAAATACCTTTCTAAAACACGAAAACTATTCTTACTTAAATGCCTCCCTTTTTCAAGAATTTGTACAGAGCACCCGAAAGCTTGTTCTACCCTTCCATGCGAGCACAAGCTTCTTAATAACACATCCGTTGCATGACTGTGTGGACAATACCCACCATCAATTAAGTAATTCCAAAAACCAAACGCCTCATCGAACTTACGCTTTTTGCAAAAGAACTTCATTAATATTACTACTGTTGGTGTTTTGGGCACAAAGTTTCTATCAATCATCTTGTTATAAAGCTCGAGAACACTATCGGTTCTATTTGATTTCATCAATCCCGAGAACATTGTATGAAATGTAACATCATCATGAAGAAGATTATTCTCTTCCATTTCGTCCATTAGTCTAGTTGCAGATTTCACATCACCTGATCTGATGTAAGCGGTCATTAAGGCGTTGTATGCGCCAGAATCCGGCAGTAACTTTCTCTTAGGAATTTCATCGAACAACTGACGTGCCTTGTTTGTGTTTTGAGCGATACCAGCTCCATGGATCAAAGTGGTTATCGTCTTTAACGTGGGAAAGCAGTTAGCTTGCTCCATTTCTTCAAGAAGCCGTAACCCGTCTAAGAAACGACCCCTCTTGCAGTAAGAGTCAATTCGGATATTATAAGTTACAATGTCGGGCTTGAAACCTCTTCGAATCATTTCATGGTAAAAAAGTTCTACAGAAGTAACATCACTGGATTCTTTAAATCCCAAGAGCAAAATATTCATCGTTTTGGTGGTCGGTGAGAATCGAAAATACAACTTATTGAATACCGATTTAGCTTCCTTCATTTGCCTCTGTGTGCAGAATGCTCGTAAAGAAGATTAAATTCATCGGTACCGAATTGTTTTCCAACGGATAATTTATCCTCCAACTTCTCAAATGCTTCAAGGGTTTCATCAAAAGACTGGAACTTTGCAATTCTTGATAGCATGATGCTCATTGATTTGAGGCTGATCAATGAAGGGTGCGTTTTCTGAATTTCATCTATTAAATCCCAAGCCTTGGTGAAATGACGCATTCGCGTTAATATATGAAGTGTCTTTTCGAATGCATCTGAAGTGGGGGTAAATTGGGGAAATTGGAGGGAGAATTTGAAGAACTCGAATGCTTTAAGGCCGTTAGAGTGGGTTGCAAAAAGGCGACCGAGAATATTTTCTACAAAAGAAGTCGAAATGGTTGCCGAAGGGATAACTTGGGCAAGTGTAGGATGAATTGGTTGGTCGGGAAAAGGGTGGTCGTTGATGATCTTGGTGATTTTCTTGATTTCAAACTCCAAATCAGACGAATAAAACCGGAAACCAATGTTGACGAACAATGTAAGTTGTTGAGGAGCTTGAAGAAGTTGATTGCATCTTCCTAGGAAGAGCATAATCTTAAACAAAATCAAGAAAAATATCAGCTACAAGTTCAAAAACATAACATGAAACAGAGATTGCAACTTTATTTTGATAGATGAAAGTCATGAAACTAAAATCCAGCTGAAAATCAACCTAAAATGCTACAACTTACAACGATTATAATACCCAAAATCAGTGGTGGAACCATAACTTTTTAGTTTGAGGGTCATAGTAGGTTCTCTTCTCTACTCGTTAGAACTAGGGGGTCAAACTCACGTTAATATAAATAAAAATATAAGAAAAAAGAACTCAGTCTACATTTAAATATCCAACAAATTCTGGTGACCAGAGGAGTCCTTGGTTTTTTTTTTTTTTAAAGCGAGAAGCGCACAAAAACGACAAGGTCTAAAACTGAGGCACGAAGCGCAAAATCGGCAGGCTCTTTGTACCCGAGGCGCCAAGTGATTGTATAATGTTTTTATATATCCCATAGGTTTTTAGCATCCATTATCCAAAATATAGCTACAGATAAGGTTTCATATATTATTTTACGAGTTAAATGTCATTTTAGTCCCTATGGTTTGGGTTGTTTGCCAGTTTAGTCCAAAGGTTTCATTTTTCGCCTGTGGATCCAAAAAAGTTTTACCATTGCCCTTTTAGTCCATTGGGTTAACTTCATCCATTTTTTCTGTTAACGAGAGGGGCATTTCGGTTTATATGGCCAAATTGCCCTTCTAGTTAACATAATTACATATAAAAATGCCCAAATGGTCCTTCTCGTTAGCAGAAAAATGGATGAAGTTAACCCAGTGGACTAAAATGGCAATGGTGAAACCTTTTTGGACCCATAGGCGAAAAATAAAACCTTTGGACTAAACTGGCAAAATGGCCCAAACCATAGGGACTAAAATGACATTAACTCTAATTTTACCTACATGTACAAGAACCTATTGGTGTAACAACAGTTTGATGCATAAAAACACCCAAAATACAAGAGGCGCACGCCTCGGCCTCAAAATTTCCCAAAAAAAACATGTGCTTTTCTTGCGCTTCTTGTTTTACGTGCGCATCGACCTACATAAGGCATGAGCAGCTGCGCCTCGCACCTCACGCCTCATACGCGCTTTTTACAAACCAAGCCGGAGTCAACGAACCCTCTTGACCCCCGGTCACCTGCCCAAAATGAGGAAGTTGCTTACAACTTCTTGTTAAACGATCGGTTTACAAAATCCCATAATCGAAAACCCCGGTTTACAAAATCCCATGATCAAAAAATCTTGGTTTCGGTTCGGTTAGGGCCCAAAACCAACCCATGCACACCCCTCCTTTGAAAAAAAAATTACTTTTTCAACATAAGCAATCAAATTACACAAAATGATAGATGAAAACTCAAACTTGCAATTTCTTAAACCCTAACAGAATGAAATACAGTAAGACATATAAGTTAAAAAACAAATTAGGGCTTGTGTAACAAGTTTGAATTAATAAGAACTAAGAAGCCCAATAATCAAAGCACACATCCCAAAAGTTCATGAAGAATAAGAAGCCAATAATCAAAGAACACATCCCTAAAGTTGATGAAGAATGTCAGTATCCTAAAGTTTTAGGGTTTTAGTTCCTCCAAATTGACCAATTTCACCACAAACACGAACAGTATCCTAGATTTAATAGTTAAATCAAACACCACACATCGTATTTCATTAAGCATGGAGACTAATTACAATGCAAGTTTTTGTATTACTGTACTATGATGACGAAATTTGAAACCCTAAATGAAGACTGACTGTACCTTTTATTGAATTGAAAATATTCTCCGTCGATCAAGAAGTTTCCGGCAGTGGTATATACGGAGAAACACCCGCCGACCAGCTAAGATACGGGCTTCATAGAAACCTTGTCCACGTAGGATTGAGAAATTGAGAGTCCGACACTGCTCATTGTTTGGCTATTTTATGATTTACACTGCTCTAACGACTAACGGTACCCGGTAATTGGTTAGAGTTTGGTTAAGTGGCAAAATTGCCATGCGAGGATGGGTTTGAATCAGACTTGGTTTTTGGGTGATAAGTTTCCTCCGGAGTTGGTGACAGGTCAAGTCATCAGCGCTGTCTATGATCGCGGGGGTGTATGACATTTTGATTAGAGTTTGGTTAGTGACAAAATGTTATGCGATGGGTTTTAATCACAATGGGTTATCGGATGATAGGTTTCCTCTGGAGTTGGTGACAAGTCGGGTCATCAGCACTGTCTGTGATCGCGGATGTGTGTGACGTTTTGGATTAGAGTTTAATTCTGGTGACCGAGTCATATACATGGTAAACGAATAAAACTAAATTATATATATAGTTAATGAAAGACGATGAATAGTATATATATATATATATAACAAAAATTGTATCATCAGGTCATTAATAGGGTGGCCAGAGAAGAAGGGTTATCGATTTCAATTAGTGGAAGGCTTTGGACAAAACCCTCGTTAAGCTCTGTATTTCTCTCTCTATTCCTGTCTTTATTCATTAAGAAAGATATAACTTCTTGTATAAGGTTTGAGTAAAGTTGGTTTACACATGGCATGTCAAGAGGACAAGAAGAAACATGTGGAAACCTTGAATTTTTGTTTTGACATAGATCAATGCCTTTGTGCCGGGCACCATTCCTTACGTTTGGTTATTAATTTATTGATAATGATAATGATAATGATAATTTATTGATAATGATAATTCTATAACCTTTTGCTGTACTTTACACTTGTCATGAAATTCTAATATTCGATTCAACAATTAGATTATGAATACGATTAGCAATAAGAGATGTGGTTGTTGTATAGTATTTAAGTGCTAAGTTCGTCGGCTTATATTACTACGCTTACAATCTACTGGTAAATATAGGTAAACCGACTCAATAGTTGCTTTGAGGGCTTGTAATACGAGACTCAATGTTTTTGTTAGGATCGGATTTGCTATTTAAAAGGGAGTTGTAGTTTATTGTATGTTTACCTGCTATAATGGAATATATAATATATATATACTGATATTTAGGGACCTTAAAAATACGAGATAAGTGTTTTTATTTATGAAAATACGTATACTTTACCCAAAAAAACATTGTTTCTACTTCATAACATATTTTAATAAACTTTATAAATTAAAACTTGAAAACACACTTCATATAATTTCATTTGGTAGGAAATCTGATAGGGAGATTATTGTTTACATAAAGAGCTTAAAATTGTACATCGCCTCATCATTTCACCTTATATTCAATAATCATTTGACACATCATCTTGTTCTATTATAGTTATCCGTTCGAAAAATCTTAAAACTTGTCGTAAAAAAGCATGACTGAGTCTCAGTCGTGCTTTTTTCTCAGTCGTGCTTTTTTACGACAAGTTTTTAAGGTTTTTCGAACGGACAAATGGACAATAAAAAGAGCAAATTAGAGCTTTGTGTGTTTACAGTTTGAACTTTGAAGAGATGTGCTGAACAATTTCATTTGAATATTTGCAACTTATTCATGGATGTACATTATAGCACGACCTTAGGGACTCGTAGTTTTTACTCCCACGAGTTATTCATGACGAAAATTCCCTTTGCATACTTTAAAAACCAAATTAATAATTACAACAAAACATCAAGGAAAGAACAATGGGTTTGTTAGGACGATCCTTCCTAAAACATAATGTATTAGGCATTTTACAACGTTAGATGAATCATCCGGTTAAATATAATCCAAATTTTAGCAAGCTTTCACAGTTTAATCATGGCCTCCAGCGAGATTGGACAAACTATTAAACGATTTGCCAGCACCAGTCATATTGTGGTTAGCATTACCATAAGTTCTATGATGGCGGCACCTAAAAGATCCTACGTGGGTGGTTGGAGAACAAAGGCAATTGATCTTTCCCTCAGAAGGGACCCTGATCATGCCACCACCCTCATTCTTTGCCAAATGTGGTAATTTGACAAAACCAACACCCTGACGTTGCGATTGTGGATCAAGATTTGTAGACATCTTGGTTTCTTCCATTATTGATTTTGAATGTTCCAACTTTGGTCGCTCTAGCTTTGCTTCCATTTAATCCGCACTCTGATCGATGGTCACAACATTTGATGTGTTAGTTGGCACCTATAATGTAATCATATGCAAATAATATATAATGCAGAAAAGCGAAAACAATTTTTGTTCTTTGAATCATTAGGCATTTTTATCAAACATTATCGATTTGTAAGAATCTTTTGTTTAATGTAAGGAATTAATTACCTTAAAAGAACCTTGTTATCGTGGCAATACCTTCGAATTTGGTGAGGCTGGTGTATAAATTATATAGAGAGGGAAAGTTGAGATTTATGTAGAATGAATGGACAAGGGAAAAGAAAATATAGTTGTGTTTCTAAGAATATCACAAACATACTAAATTTGTCAACGAATTTAATGGTCAAGTTATCACCCTATATGGAGCCAAGATATAGTTATATTGCGTCTAAGGGAGGAATGGGTACTTAAGGGTAAGTACCTTAACTCAACTAACAAACACCTGCCATGTCAAATTTGATTCAAAGTAGTCATTAACTAGTAAACACTGACGGCACCTACCCATGCTATAAACTATATATTTTAAAAAAAAAAGTCAAATGTTAGAAAAAAAGTAAACTTCATTGAATATAAATAAAAAATACATAATTCAAAGCTAACTAATAAATAAAATAACTAAAAAAAATGATAAAAAATCATACTACTCCTTGTTTTCCTCCTCGAGGTACGATAGATTTTGAGCTGCAAGATGGACGAGAAGATCATTTCTAAGTCGATAATGAGTATCACCATCCATCAATTCTTTAAGCACCGTATCATCAAAACGGGTTCGACGACTAAATCCCTAATGTGAATCGGTTAGAACACATGTTCGTCGTCCGTTAAGATCATATTGTGTAGTATCATGCACGTATATGTCACGCTAATAATTTTTGTCCACCGTCATAGACGCATGTAACAACTCGAAAATTCGTTGTTATCTTTTACTTTGTCATCGATTGTATCTATTCCTTGTAAATTCGAGATCCGCTTATTAATGAAGTTTATGTTAATTAGTTATGGTATTGTACGGTATTATCGCATCTAATCGCTTATTAAATCTCATCGCAATCGCAAAGCAATTACTTATTTAGTTTATTGGAATTATGTGGTGATATTAGTTAAGTGTTTATATGATAATTACGTGTTTGTGTGTGTGGTTATGATTACAATCGCTATCGCCTCGCTCTCGCACACTCGAATCGCTAAATCGCACTATTACATCAATTATAATGCTTAATATAACTAACTAATACGAACCGGATAGGCAAAGGAACACTTAACGCGAAATCGGAAAACGAAACTTGGTCACCATGCCAAGTTTGGCCGAACTTGACTACCCCAAGTTCGCCCGAACTTGCCTGATGACACAAGGATCCTTCATAATCCTCAAGTTCGGCCGAACTTGGCTATTATCCCTTGGAAATCTAGCAAGTTCGCCCGAACTTGAATGAATTTCATGCAAGTTCGACCGAAATTGGGTCCACCAGCTCACCTTTTTGCCTTCTCCTATAAATACCAGCTCATTTCTCTCATTTGAACTTGCTGTAAGTTCGCCCAGAGCTCTCAAAACCCGAAACCTTCGTGTTCTAAGTAAGAATCAACCCGATTTCAGCTACAACAACGTGTTATCAACGATTTACAAAGGTTTACAACGATTTTGGCACAAGGCATTGCCTTCGTTTTCATCAAATCTTCTCTGTTTATGAAAATCTTCATCTTTTTACATAAAACTTATGTTTTTCACTCAGATCTATGCTTAGATCTGAGCAAAAACCTTTTGAACATTGTTTTTTTACACAAAATACGGACTTTTGATGATGTTTTGTTCATTTTCTGATATGAAGCGAATCATTTATCATTCAAGATCCCAGATCTGGAAGCACAAGGACGTTTACGTTGGTTTACACAAGCCGGACTAACCCGAACGAACCCCGAGTTTGTCCGGATTAGCCCACGCTTTTGTAAAACGGCTAAAACCGCTCTAAAAGACCTCTCCGACCTAAGTTTGCTCAGTAACACAGGGTTGGAGGGATGAACACTCGATTTACTCAGCAAACGACGCGAAAACGCAAGATTTTGGACCCAAAAACATCCAGTTCACTCAAGAATCACCAACTCCCCAGGTCAAGTTCGACCGAACTTGCACCCAAATGGGGCAAGTTCGACCGAACTTGGGCTATTTTCACCAAATTCTTCACAAGTTCGACCGAACTTGTCTAGTTTCTTAGGAAACTATACAAGTTCGCCCGAACTTGTCATTTCAATAAGAAATTCTTACAAGTTCGCCCGAACTTGACAAGTTTCCTAAGAAACTTACCAAGTTTGACCGAACTTGACTCTAAACCCATCAAAACCTCACAAGTTCGCTCGAACTTGTATGTAAACATACAAGTTCGCCCGAACTTGTCTACTGCTCAACTCAAACTTCACCGTTTCAGCTTTTCGGAAGACTGATGCACTTCTGTTCGTTTACAGGCTGATCCGGCGCACTCCGCAACTCTCCTCAGAATCTCAAGTCTTACCAAAACGCACCCACAGTGAGTATACTTGACCCACTTCGCTCAAATGCACTTTTTGGGTGTTACATACGTTCCCATATCAAAATCACTTCACAAATCAAAACTGTTTATCGCACGCGAATAATCTGATTGTATATGCTCGATACGTGATACTAGAAACATGTGACTAGGACTTATTTTCGTTAACTTGCCTCCTTAGCTAGTATGGTACTATAGTTTGGCTAATACCCGACGGGGTCTAGTTAGGATGGTCGCGCAAGCCTTTTCACGGTAGTTAGTATGAGAAATGAGCCTATGTTATGTTAAGTGTTTTGGTGTATCATGATATGTAATTAGATTGTTTCGCAAACGCTTTCTCGACTATGCTAGTATTATTCAAACTCGTATGCTCACCTTTACTTAATTGTATTGACTTGTATTTTAACGTATGTAACAGGTTGAGGATTTAGCTTGGATTGCTTTGGAGTAGTTTTATTTAGCATTTTGTTCATCTTGTTTAGAACAGTTATAATAAATGTAACATCCGTCAAAAAACGGATTTTACCAAACCCGCTCCGTTTATTAACCGAACAATCAGTTTAAAATTTCGTGGCGTATTTAATGCCCAAATTAATTTTAAACGATACATAATTAATTATTATATTGGAATATATAATTTGTTTTTGAAAAATTTCTGAAAATAGTGAAATAAAAATAAAATGGCACTGCCGGGTTTCGAACCCGGGTCAGTCAGCCGGGTCAACAACGACTTAACACCCACACACTCAACCACTGCGCCACTTGTATTCCTTGTTAATTAATGGAAACAATTAATACATATTATAATTCTCGAATTCAAAATCGGCGCGCCCAAATGCAGTCGTCGGAAATCCCGGCGATCTCGCGAGATTGGACGGTTACTTCAGTTATAACGTAAACCTTAAACGCTGCATCGGTTATAACCGACGCCTGAGCCCGCGACACAAGCTATAACCGCCGGAGAATTTCTAACCGACGAATCAAGTCGGAAATCGGACCAAATTCATCGATGACCTGCCTTATAAATACCCCCTCAAACCTCTGCAAGTTTTTTCGCTGAAAACCGCACCTTTACCCGACGAAATTCCACTCGCCGGAAAAGTTCTGCACCTCGTCGGAAAACCGAGACCTTCGCTTCTGAGCCTTACTGAACCCCCTGAGCTTATACCGAAGTCACCCACATCCTTTTCAAGCTTGCTGAAGACTCTCTGCCGCAAGACACACGACGCCGGAATCTTTTGCTGTCACCGGAGTTCTGCCGGAGAAACAGAGAAGTCCAGTCGGTATACCTTACGCTTAAATCTTTCATTCTTTTTATATATCTCACATGTAATTAACCACCAGACACTAACGAACATGATTAAAAACTTCGAACCAGTCAGTCATCGTTTCTGGTTAAGACTGACGAAGAAGACGAAGTTTCGGTAACATATAAGTTTAATTTAAATCAAGAAATAACTCGGGTTAGACACACAGTCCAGTGGTGGACTGTGTGCACATTAAACACGCTTACGTCTCGAGTTCGAATCTTGTCCCACGCATGCTTGCCTTAATAAAAATGTCCTTTTTTTTTAACCGAACCGGAGTCAAGGCGCAAGATGTTAAGTTTAATAAAAACCGGAATAATAACCAAGATAGACACACAGTCCAGCGGTGGACTGTGTGCGCATTTAAAACACAGGTCACGAGTTCGAGTCCGGACTACCGCACCGGTCCGGACAATTATCAAAATTTTTATTTAAGCCAGAAATGAAAATACTTAGTTTGTATTTAAGTATAATAAAAATCAGTTTATTTAACAAGTTGGACACACAGTCCAGCGGTGGACTGTGTGTTAACATAAACCACAGGTCCCGGGTTCGAGACCTGTGGAGCGCACCGAGTCACTGATTAAAATCTTTTTAGAAATAAGTTGATTTTCGGATTAATCTAATTAATATATAAATATAATTAAAAACAGAAATATTTCGGGTTAGACACGTAGCTCAGTTGGTAGAGCTGCGTGCACGCGAACGGGAGGTCTCGGGTTCGAGCCTCACCCAGCGCACACATATACGCATACGAACCGGTCAACAGTCAAAGTCAACGGGCAACGGTCAACGGTCAACGGTCAAAAAAAGTCAACATTTTTTATTATTTTTATTTATTTATTTTATTTAAAAATCAATTAAAAATACTTAAAAATAACATTTTTAAGGTTAGAAAATAGCCTTAAACTCACAAAAATACATCCAACAATCCTACTAAAATGGATTAATAAAACCCGTTTACTTACCGAAACATTATGCCATTATCTAGGTTAATTTCACTCGTGGTTAAAACCACTTCGTGCGCATTCAACATCATCAACCGAACGCACCCAATGTGAGTGAATCTTACAACTCCCCTTTTTAATTACACGTTTTGGGGTGTGTCATGTGTCACAAAATAATTAACTCGTTTATTTAAACTTGTGCCATACCATATTGTGATCTAAACTCAGATTGTTTATATTGTTGTGGTTATGTATTTCATTTTGTCAACTTATATGAAAGTCATTCATTAAGCCCATCAGTTCCTCGTGGGAGACGAGTTGAGCAACGCGTGCCTCAAAACAAATCCATTATTGTTCATGTGTGTATTATTGAGTTTATATTGTTTGTAGTTATGTATTTTATATTGTCAAGTTTATGCAATTCATTCATTAGGCCCATCAGTTCCTCGTGAGAGACGAGTTGAGCAACGCGTGCCTCTAAACGATCCATTATTGTTCATGTGTGTATTGTTTATTATTAAATTGATTGGTGAATAAGTTTACATCTATTTTTACTCATGTGTGGTTGTGCACTTATTTTATAATCAATTAAATAAACTTGTTCAAATGTTTTCCATAGGATTCACTCGCCAACTTTTTGTTGATAAAAAAACCCTTTTTACACATGATACAGGTGACAGGGTGAAGCAAGGAAAACATAGGAAATGCCTTAGAAGAAAACAAAGAAGCTTAGATTGGTGTTTAGGTCATGATGTAATTATGATTGTAAATTTCCATTAAATTGTATTAATGAATATGAAACGTTAAAATAAATGTCATGAGCTTTGATGATAACCCAATCATGCCCCGATCACCTTTTCCGCTGCGGGTCGGGGTGTGACAATAAAAATTTAGGCGATATCGAACCATGTTGTTTTTATAAGAAAATCAGAATTTATGTAATGGTTGTTTGAAATGTTATGTTTAATAGTATGGGATGTTAAACGTTAAGTAATGTTGTTGGATAATTGTTATGGATTTTCTCGTGAGACAATCTGGTCGCCTAGTGCCACTAACCCTGATGTTTCCACCATCGGTTGGGGTGTGACAGATTGGTATCAGAGCTAATTCCTTAGGATAATAGGTAGAATTGCCATGTTCGCCCTAGTAGCATGTTTAAGTACCCGATTGACCTATCTTTGACTTAAATGTTAAACTACTTGCCATAAATGCTTAAATGTGCCTTTCCTAAGGCTAATACAATATACACACTTGGAAACGCTCGTATCACACAAAACAAGTGAACAAGTCGAGATTAGGTGTGAAAACCGAGAACTCTCGATGAGATCATCCACTCTGCGTAATCTCTATCGCACGAGATGCTTTCGTTGAGTTAGGAGTGATACCCGAACCTCGACGAACATCTTCCTTTCTATCTAGTGGAACGCCCGATGTGATCGGTGAGCGTGGCCACAACTAGGAATGATGTTGTTAAGTTAGGGGTGAAACCCGCATCTTATTAACAAATTCCGTGCTTCGATTTTCAATCTCACCAAAGTCTCGGTTATGCCGATGGTTTGAACACGTATTAACTGGAAGGGTAAACGTCGTTAGCCGCTTGCGGTGAGAACGTTTATCTATTAGGCCAAAGCGTGGGTCCAAATGCAAAGGGTAGTCGAATCACTTTGGGTAGTCAACGTCTCAAAACCCCGGACACTCCCAATTCATTTAAGCCTATATCGTCGATTTACACATCATCGAGTTTATTATTATTTATGTGTTTAAAGTTTTGAGAATTTTCACTTTATTCGATTTCTCGCTTAATTGTTTATTTCTCGCATCACCGATTTCTCGCTTTATTGCTTTACGCTCCCTAAACGCATGCACTACTCGCACAGCTCTCGTAATCTAAAACGCTGAATTAATACACCAACCAAACTACTCGCTTACGCCTATGAGGACATGTGGGTCTCATACGCGGTATTATCTCGCTTATCTCGCTACTATATATCGCATATATCTTGCTTATATCTCGCATCTCATAACGCGCTACGCATGATGGTTAATTAGAAGGTGAATAGGTGCAAAATGTGTGCTTACATGGATTATGTGCTTACGTGCTTATGTGCTTACGTGCTTATGTGCTTACGTGTTTACATGCCTACGTGTTTATGTGATTTTGTGCCTTGAATGAATAATAATAATAATAATAAATATTTAAACATAACTCTATTATAATCGAATCTCATCTAATCTAAATCCTTCGTGTAGATGTCTTCAATGGGATCGCACACCCGAAGTAATCTCCAGCGCAACAACGCCGACAAGCGTATTGCTACAATGGTAGCCAAGGAGATAGCTAAAGTCATTCCGCAAATCGTCTTGGAAATTCATGCCGTGAGCAGTAACTCATCAGTTGACTCGAAAACTGAGAATCCCAAGCCGCGATTTAGCTTCAAGAACTTCAAGGCTTGTGCACCTCTCGCCTTCACGGGCAATGACGGACCGACTTCTATGTTTCACTGGTTCGATGCTATTGAGGTCACTTTTACGAAAGTGGATGCCCCGATGACCTCCGCACCGTGAATGCTACCGGAGTCTTCCAGTCCCGTGCTCTCGACTGGTGGACAGCTGAAAGAAACAAGCGTGGAAATGATGAAGCCTACAATCTATCTTGGGAGGAACTCAATGAAGTAATGATGAAGGAGTTCTGTCCTCCGCATGAAATGCAAAAGCTCGAGAATGAGTTTTGGGGCATTAAGCAGGATGGTCCCGACAATGCTGGTTTTACTGCTCGGTTTAAGATTTTGAGCATCATCTGTCCCAGCCAGGTTGATACGACGGAGAAAGCTATCAACAAGTACATCTGTGGTTTACCTGAGTGTGTTGCAAGTTTCATGAAAGTTGCTCGTACTACAACTATCGAGGAAACCTACATGCTCGCCGCTGAGATCAACGATCAGCGAGTTCAGGATGTTATTTCAAGAACTCTGCTAAAGTCGCCAATCAAGCTGTTGTCGAACCAACCGCATCTACCGAATCATCGAGTGAACCAAAGGGAAAGCGTCATGGACGCAAAAGAGCAAACCGAGTAAGAACTATGCTCTCGCCGCTCCAGCGAACCCTCAGCCGCTTCAGTCAGCCGCTCCGAACGCACCTCCAGCTAAGCGTGCGTATACCGGACCTCACCCTCTGTGCCCTAAGTGCACTTATCATCATGCCGTTGGTGGCAACTGCCGTTTTTGCACAAACTGCAATATCTACGGCCACTTTACTGTGAGTTGCCGATCAGGTCCTCGTCAGCCAGCTCCTCAGGCTCCAGCAACTCCAGCTTTACCCGCTCCTCCTCAAGCCAATCAACAGCAAGCTCCAAAAGCACGTGTGTGCTATGTGTGTGGTGATCCGAATCATTTGCCAACGTCTGTCCGAATCGTCCTGTTAAGCAAGAGCAGCCAGCACCGCAGCCTCAGCAGCAGCCACAGCCGCCGCAGCAGCAACAACAACCACAAGCTGCGCGTGGCAGAGCCTTCAATCTCAACCACCGCCAGGCCCAGAATGACAACAATGTTGTCAATGGTATTTATGCTTCATGTTTATTTGATACTGGTGCCGATAACTATTTTGTATCGTTAGAATTCAAAAAGGTATTAAATTGTAAGTGCGCTAAACTCCAAAGACTTTCGATGTGGAAGTCGCCACCGGAAAATCCGTTACCGTCAATTCCGTCTTACGTGGTTTTTCCCTCGATCTCAACAGCCACATCTTCTAGATCAATCTCATACCTATGCAGTTAGGTAGCTTCGATATCATAGTAGGCATGGATTTTCTTTGTGAGAATCATGCTGAAGTTGTTTGCTTCGATAAAATGATCCGATTCCCTTTCCCAAACGGTGATCAACTTCATGTTTATGGTGAAACTCCCTCAAAGAAGTTGATGCTTTTGTCATGTACTCGAGCACACAAATGCTTGCAAAAGCGATGTGTTGCCTTCCTCGCCCACATCGTGAACCCGGAGAAAGAAAAGAAGACTTATAAAGATGTTCCCATTGTTTGTGAATTTCCTAAGGTCTTTCCCGACAATTTACCCGGTTTACCCCCTACTCGAGATGTCAAATTCTGTATCGATTTGATTCCAGGTGCTACTCCTGTTGCTAAAGCTCCTTATCGTCTCGCACCCTCATAAATGCGCGAGCTATCAAGCCAACTTCAAGAGCTTCTTGGTAGAGGTTTCATACGTCCGAGCACTTCGCCATGGGCGCACCTGTCCTTTTCGTGAAAAAGAAGGATGGATCGTTCCGAATGTGCATTGATTATCGTGAACTTAACAAACTCACGATAAAGAACCGTTACCCTCTTCCTCGTATCGACAACTTATTTGATCAGCTTCAAGGTGCTACTTGTTTTTCTAAGATCGACCTTCGTTCCGGTTATCATCAGTTACGCGTGTTGGAAGAAGACATTCCGAAAACCGCCTTTCGTACTCGCTATGGCCATTTTGAATTCGTGGTCATGCCTTTTGGTCTTACAAATGCGCCCGCGGTCTTCATGGATTTGATGAACCGTGTGTGTAAAGCTTTCTTAGATCGTTTCGTCATTATTTTCATTGATGATATCCTTATTTACTCGAAGTCGAGAGACGAACACGCTCGCCATCTTCGTTTAGTCCTCGAACTTCTTCAAGGTAATCGCCTTTACGCTAAGTTCTCCAAATGTGAATTCTGGCTTGAAGAAGTCCAATTTCTCGGCCACATCGTTAATAGTCAAGGAATTCACGTCGACCCTGCAAAGATCGAAGCCGTCAAGAGTTGGATAACACCAAAGAATGCTTCCGAAATCCGTTCATTTCTTGGATTGGCGGGTTATTACCGTCGATTCATCGCCGACTTCTCGAAAATCGCCATTCCGCTTACCGCTTTAACTCATAAAGATAAACCTTTTGTTTGGGATTCCAAGCAAGAGGAAGCTTTTCAAACTCTCAAGCGTATGCTATGCAACGCTCCCGTACTCGCTTTACCCGACGGAAACAACGATTTTATTGTTTATTGCGATGCCTCAAACCTTGGTCTTGGTTGTGTTCTCATGCAACGAGACAAGGTTATCGCGTATGCATCTCGACAACTCAAGATCCACGAGAAGAATTACACAACCCACGATCTCGAACTCGGTGCAGTTGTTTTTGCATTAAAGATATGGCGACACTACCTTTACGGTACAAAGTGTACGGTCTTCACCGACCATCAGAGCTTACAACATATCCTTAATCAAAAAGAACTAAACATGCGACAACGTCGATGGGTTGAACTTCTCAACGATTACGATTGCGAGATATGCTACCATCCCGGCAAAGCAAACGTCGTCGCCGATGCGCTAAGTCGACGAAGCTATGTGTATAGTGTTCGTGACTCTCAAGCTTTGAATGATCTCGAAATCAAGATTCGCTTCGCCCAATTCGCTTGTTTTAACGAGAATACCCTTCAAGACGAAATGAAATGTGGTGCCGAAACCCAGCTCGTAGCTAGGCCTAATCGTATTTATTACTATCTCAATCGTATTTGGATTCCCAGCTGTGATAATATTCGAAAGTTGCTAATGACCGAAGCTCATAAATCTCGATATTCCATTCACCCCGGTGCCGACAAAATGTACCAGGACCTTCGTCCTAAGTATTGGTGGCCGGGCATGAAAAAGGATATCGCCTTGTACGTCTCAAAATGTTTGACTTGTTCGAAAGTTAAAGCCGAACATCAAAGGCCCTCTGGCTTACTCGAGCAACCCGAAATCCCGATGTGGAAGTGGGAGAGTATAGCTATGGACTTCGTTACCAAACTTCCCCGCACTTCATCCGGTCACGATAGCATTTGGGTTATCGTGGATCGTCTTACCAAATCCGCGCACTTTATTGTTATACGAGAAGACTTTAAGGTCGAACGGTTAGCCCGAATCAATACCGACGAAGTTATATGTCGACACAGGACGCCTCGTGACATCATTTCTGACCACGACGGTCGCTTTACCTCGCGTCTCTGGGAGACCTTTCAATTCGCTCTCGGTACTACTCTCAATCTCAGTACCGCTTTTCACCCTCAAACCGACGGTCAGACTGAGCGCACGATCCGCACCCTCAAAGACATGCTTCGTGCGTGCATCATAGATTTCGGTGGTAACTGGGATACACATTTACCTTTAATCGAATTCTCGTACAATAATAGCTATCATACCAGCATTCAAATGGCTCCTTTTGAGACACTGTATGGAAGAAAATATCGATCGCCTATTGCATGGCACGAGATCGGAGAAGCACAAATCACCGGTCCCGAGCTAATTCAAGAAACGACAGACAAATCCTCCAGATCAGAGACAATCTCTTGAAAGCTCGGAGTCGTCAAAAGAGTTACGCCGATAAACGCCGCAAGCCCCTACAATTTGAAGTGGGAGATCATGTTCTCCTAAAGGTTGCACCTTGGCAGGGAGTGGTCCGCTTCGGCAAGAAAGGAAAGCTAGCGCCTTGATACGTAGGACCCTTTAAGATTCTAAAAAGAATCGGTAAAGTATCCTATCGACTCGAATTACCGGAGGAACCTAACAACGTACATCCGAGTTTCCACGTGTCTAACCTCAAGAAGTGCCTAGCCGAAGAAAATCTTCATGTACCTCTCGAAGATTTGCAAATCCATGAGACTCTCCATTTCATGGAAAAGCCTGTGGAAATCAAGGACCGAGAGACTAAGAAACTACGACGCTCTCGCATCCCTATCGTGAAAGTCCGATGGGAAGGAAAATGCGGCGCCGAGTTTACTTGGGAATTGGAAAGTGATATGAAGGCCAAGTACCCGCATTTATTTGTTACAGCTACTACTTGAATTTCGGGACGAAATTCCCTAAAGTAGGGGAGACTGTAACAACTCGGAAATTCATTGTTATCTTTATCTTTGTCATCGATTGTATCTATTCCTTGTAAATCCGAGATTCGCTTATTAATAAAGTTTATGTTAATTAATTATGGTATTATACGTTATTATCGCATCTAAATCGCTTATTAAATCTCATCGCTATCTCATCGCAATAGCAACGCAATTACTTATTTGGTTTATTGGAATTATGTGGTAATATTAGTTACGTGTTTATATGATAATTACGTGTTTGTGTGTGTGTGGTTATGATTACAATCGCTATCGCCTCGCTCTCGCACACTTGAGTCGCTAAATCGCACTATTACATCAATTATAACGCTTAATATAACTAACTAATATGAACCGGATAGGCAAACGAACACTTAACGCGAAATCGGCAAACGAAACTTGGTCACCAGGCCAAGTTCGGCCGAAATTGACTACCCCAAGTTCGCCCGAACTTGCCTGGACACAAGGATCCTTCATAATCCTCAAGTTCGCTCGAAATTGTACATACATGTACAGGTTCGGCCGAACTTGGCTATTATCCCTTGGAAATATAGCAAGTTCGCCCGAACTTGCATGAATTTCATGCAAGTTCGACCAAAATTGGCTCCAACAGCTCACCTTTTTGCCTTCTCCTATAAATACCAGCTCATTTCTCTCATTTGAACTTGCTGTAAGTTCGCCCAGAGCTCTCAAAACCTGAAACCTTCGTGTCAACCCGATTTCAGCTACAACAACGTTTATCAATGATTTACAAAGGTTTACAATGATTTTGGCACAAGGCATTGCCTTCGTTTTCATCAAATCTTCTCTGTTTATGAAAATCTTCATCTTTTTACATAAAACTTCTGTTTTTCACTCAGATCTATGCTTAGATCTGAGCAAAACCTTTTGAACATTGATTTTTTACACAAAATACGGACTTTTGATGATGTTTTGTTCATTTTCTGATATGAAACGAAGCATTTATCATTCAAGATCCCAGATTTGGAAGCACAAGGACGTTTATGTTGGTTTACACAAGCCGGACTAACCCGAACGAACCCCGAGTTCGTCTGGATTAGCCCACGCTTTTGTAAAACGGCTAAAACCGCTCTAAAAAACCTCTCCGACCTAAGTTTGCTCAGTAACACAGGGTTGGAGGGATGAACACTGATTTACTCAGCAAACGACGCGAAAACGCAAGATTTTGGACCCAAAAACATCAAGTTCGCTCAAGAATCACCAACTCCCCAGGTCAAGTTCGACCGAACTTGGGCTATTTTCACCAAATTCTTCACAAGTTCGACCGAACTTGTCTAGTTTCTTAGAAAACTATACAAGTTCGCCCGAACTTGTCATTTCAGTAAGATATTCTTACAAGTTCGCCCGAACTTGACAAGTTTCTTAAGAAACTTACCAAGTTCGACCGAACTTGACTCTAAGCCCATCAAAACCTCACAAGTTCGCTCGAACTTGTTGTTACATACAAGTTCGCTCGAACTTGTCTACTGCTCAACTCAACTCACGTTTCAGCTTTTCGGAAGACTGATGCACTTCTGTTCGTTTACAGGCTGATCCGCCGCACTCCGCAACTCTCCTCGGAATCTCAAGTCTTACAAAACCACCCACAATGAGTATACTTGACCCACTTTCGCTCAAATGCACTTTTTGGGTGTTACATACGTTCCCATATCAAAATCACTTCACAAATCAAAACTGTTTATCGCAACGCGAATAATCTGATTGTATATGCTCGATACGTGATACTAGAAACATGTGACTAGGACTTATTTTCTTAACTTGCCTCCTTAGCTAGTATGGTACTATAGTTTGGCTAACACCCGACGGGGTCTAGTTAGGATGGTCGCGCAAGCCTTTTCATGGTAGTTAGCTATGAGAAATGAGCCTATGTTATGTTAAATGTTTTGGTGTATCATGATATGTAATTAGATTGTTTCACAAACGTTTTCTCGACTATGCTAGTATTATTCAAACTCGTATGCTTACCTTTACTTAATTGTATTGACTTGTATTTTAATGTATGTAACAGGTTGAGGATTTAGCTTGGATTGCTTTGGAGTAGTTTTATTTAGTATTTTGTTCATTTGTTTAGAACAGTTGTAATAAAAATTCTAGGCGATATCGAACCATGTTGTTTTTATGAGAAAATCAGAATTTATGTAATGGTTGTTTGAAATGTTATGTTTAATAGTATGGATGTTAAACGTTAAGTAATGTTGTTGGATAATTGTTACGGAGTTTCTCGTGAGACAATCTGGTCGCCTAGTGCCACTAACCCCGATGTTTCCGCCATCGGTTGGGGTGTGACAACGCATGGGTCTCCTAAGTATGCCCCATTTTCATTTAGGACACCAAAAGTGTGCTCCCATCTTTTCTTCCCATTCTTGAACTATTTTCCTTCAGATCGACGAGATATGGAAACGTTTTCACATACGTTGACCAAGTATGTTAGATTATGTCGGTTAAATAGTACCCATGTTTCTATGTATGTCCCTTCACTTGAAATGGACACGTAGGTTTCGGTTTCCATTCCATTCTGATGTAACAACTCAACTTTTTGTTGTTATTTATTTCCGTTTATTTTGTTCATCTCAACCAATTGTACTCCGAGATTTGGATTATGAAAAGTGATGTTAATGGAATCATATTTTATTACCTCTATATCGCATTTAATCGCTAATTCAACGCAATAACAAGTAATTATGCTACTATATGAGCCGAGTGTGTTATTGTTTAATAAACACTTGTGCCATCACATCGCTTATCTCATCGCATCGCAAAACGCAGTTAATATGTGGAATTATGTTTTATGTGTGTTATATTTATTTATGTTATGGTTTAATATCGCTAAAACGCTCGCACACTCTCGTAACTCACACCCTCTCAAATCAATGGTAATATAACGCTTAACCTTCGCTAAAACGCTTAATATAACTAACTAGTACGAACCGAATCGCCGAACGAACTCGTAAAGCGAAATAGTCGAACAAAACTCGGCCAATAGGTCAAGTTCGGCCGAACTTGTGCATCACAAGTTCACCCGAACTTGTCTGAGCCATCATAACCCTTCTGAATCTAACAAGTCCGTCCGGACTTTTGTCTCATAAAGCAAGAAACACACAAGTTCGCTCGAACTTGTAACAAGTTCGCCGAACTTGATGATCCAGCTCACCTTTTTCACCTTCACCTATAAATACCCAGCTCCTCTTCTCATTTGAACTTGCTGCAAGTTCGCCCGGAGCTCCTCAAAACCGAAACCTTTTGTGTTCTAAGTAAGATTTCACCCGTTTTCAAGCTACAACAACGTTTTACAATGATTTTGCACAAGGCTTTGCCTTCGTTTTCATCAAATCTCTTCTGTTTACGAAAATCTTCATCTTTTTATGCAAAACTTCTGTTCTTCACTCAGATCTATGCTTACATCTGAGTAAAACCTTTAAAGCATTGATTTTTACACAATATTCGGACTAAACGACGTATGTTTCAGTTCACTTTGAAGTGGAACAAGGCATTGTCAAGCTAGACCTCAGATCCGGAAGCACAAGGACGAAAATGTCACTTTGCACAAACTGGACTAAACCTTCGAAGCTTCAACTTCGTCTGGATTAGTCAGAGTTTCTGTAAAATGGCTAAAACTTGCTCCAAAAGACCTATTCAGCCTTGGTTTTGCTAGTAGCCTAAGGTTGGAGGGATGGACACTCGATTTCCTCAGCAAACGACGCGAAAACACACGATTTGGATGCCAAAACAGTCAAGTTCGCTCGATAACAGTTTTCAAGTTCGCCCAAACTTGTCAATCCATAGATTTGACCAATTCCAATTGTTCACTCAATACACAAGTTCGCCCGAACTTGTATCCCACCTCAACAAATGGGACAAGTTCGCCCGAACTTGTTTAGTTTCTCAGGAAACTTGACAAGTTCGCCCAAACTTGTACTCACAGTAAGTCCAGGCATACAAGTTCGCTCCAACTTGTACCTTCAAGTACAAGTTCGCCCGTACTTTCTGTTGTTCTCTCAACCGTTAACTGTTTCAGCAATTCGGAAGACTGATGCACTTCTGTTCACTTACAGGCTGGTCGCACTCTCCGCAACTTCTCTCATATTCCGTCTCATCTCCTGATTCGCACCGACAGTGAGTATACTTGAACCCCTTTTCTCTTTACCTCACTTTTGGGTGTTACATACGTCTCTATATCAAAAACACGCTACACGCAACTCTAAACTGTTTTAAACGCTAACCTCTCGCATGTTATACGTGAATCGCTGAATGTTTGTTTGCTATGTGTGAATAATGTATACTTGTAGACCACCCCTAGCAACGATAGTACTATAGTTTGGACTCAGCCCCGATTGGTTCGGGGGTTGTTAAGGCTCACAAATTACTTTACGTGCGTGTTCGCTATTGTGAACACGTATCGAGCATACTCCACATCGCAGTCGTGTTGGTTAGCTTGTAACATTATTTATTAGCTGCTTATATTCACTTTCTCTACGTATTGCATGTCGGTTATGCGTAACGCTTTATCGCTATTATTATGCTATTAAACCTGTATGCTCACCTTTACTTTATTCTATGACTTGTATTTTAACGTATGTAACAGGTTGAGGACGTTATCGCTACAATCGGATTAGGTCTTATGCTTTAGAAACTTGTAATAAACTAGTCAGTGAACTTTGTTTTGTTTGAGAACTTGTTGGATTTGTAATGATTTTGAATGATGATGGGAAATTGACGTTTTAAGTATTGTCGTTTAAATTAGTCGTTATGGATTCTTTTGAGCAATCTGGTTCGCCTAGTGCCACGCCCCGATGATTCCGCCATCGGTTGGGGTTTGACCTCAGCGAGGTATATTAGAGACTGTTGGAGAATATTGATGTCGTTTTGTGAACCGGGTGGTCCACATACGCATGCCAAAACCATAAATCTTGTGACGCGACGTTTCGACCATGACCGTTGGGTATATGTGATCACCTCTCATATACTGGCATCATAACTCTATGGACACATTCTCCACACAAGATGCGTACAGTCAATGCTACCTAGCATCCTTGGAATGTGGTGTTTTTCCTGTGGTTTTTGTATAGTTGTTGCTACGTCGGTGCTCATCGGCCTACGCATGTCCTCATAGCCGTACAATTGATTAACGGCGGTGCAAAAAAAATTGTAGGCACCCTTCGCAACGTCCTTTCGGCCATTTGTAAGTACTCATCGTCTCGTCGGGAGTATCACCGCTCGCAAGCTGTTTAATGGAGGTTGTAACTTTTTGTATCGCCGTAAAACTCTTTTGTACCGCCCATCTAATCCTACTTGAAACCAAGGATATTGTGGTTCCACATCACCAACAACTTTTAGGAACAATCATTTCGACATAGGAAAACAATAACGTAATGTTTCATGATCATACTTTGGTTATCAACAAAATAGTCATTCATAAGATTTTTGTTACCTCGTACGCGATCACGTTTGACGATTTTTTTGGAACGTCCGACAACATTGTTGTGTCTCCCGCTTCGACTTCCTCTAGCTTCTCTATGAAATAAAGTAAGCTACTATCGGTTGAAAAATCGTCTTCAGTAATCGTTGGGCGGTGAGTAAATACCCAAGTCTTCGTATGAGTGATTAGTCTTTGAGAAAGAGATCGATTAGAGTGAAAATAGTATAAGATTTAAATGAGAATGAGATGTTTTAGAGTGTTAATAGTATAAGGTTTGAGTGAGAATGAGAAGGATATTTATAAGGTAAATAAAGAAATTAAAACATTTTTTTAATTTAATAATGGTCATATGACCGTTGCAAGGTAAACAATATGCCTCCAAACAACAACTCTCACGCGGCTTAACCCACTAGCTTCTAGAACTTGCCAGACATACCTGCAAGGGTGGTGGTGGCGTTCTAGCGCTGGTTCAAACCCGAAAAAGCCAACCCCCGAGTGCCCCGGCCTACCTAACAAGATAGATTTACAAATAATAATGATTCAAAGAGTGAATCGATACTTTTATTGTATGTGCACGAGCTGTATCACTAGGTTGAATTGATATATTGAGATTAGTTGTTAGTTCATTATATCATCTCTAATTTTCAAGACTTTAAATCAAAGAGGTTAAACGAGTTCATTATATCATCTCTAATTTTCAAGACTTTAAATCAAACAGGTTAAACGAATCGAAAACATCCAGAGTTTATTCATATCCACATCACTATTTATGTGTTTTCAATTTGTTACTATAACCCTATATGGAATATGTAAATTCATATTAGCTCGTATATTGAAGTTAATATTATAGGTGTGTTCATTCTAGAAATAAAATGAAATCCGGATGAAATAGTCAATTTCGTAAGATGAATACATTAAATTCCAAATCAAATTTCAATTCCTATGCAAGTTCTATTCAATGTTTTAAAAACCGGTTCAAACCAGCCGGTTGTACCGGTTGAACTGTCTGATAAAACCTGTTAAACCTCCCGGTATACCCGGTTGAACCGCCCGATACACCCGGTTAAACGTTTTTAAGCCAAATCCGGTACGGTATGAAAACCGGATTTTAAAACATTGGTTCTATTACATTCCACGCAAATAGGGCTGCAAACGAACCAAATGTTTGACGAACAATTCGTGAACGTTCGGCTGGACATTTGTTTGTGTTCGTTCGTTTATTAAAACAAACGAACACGAATAAGAAATTTTGTTCATTTAGTTAGAGAATGAGCATGAACAGAGGCCTTCATTTTTGTTCATGAACGTCCAGATATGTGTTCGATTGTGTTCATCAATGTTTTTAGTTTTTATATTTTATTTATGGATTGATAAAATACTTAATAAGTGACAGTGTTCATGAATGCTTGTTAGCGTTCATTTGTTTCCATTTGTGTTATTAAGTCATTAACATTAGTTTATGTTCATCAATCTTCGTTTCTTCCTTCGCCCGTTGCTTAAAATTAACAAACAAATACACACGAACATGAACACGTTCATTTCCTTAACAAACGAACACGAACATAAGATCTTGTTCGATAAGTGTTCGAAACACGTATATTTTTAACAAACGAACACAAGCAAAACATTACACGTACTCATTCGGTTCATTTGAAGCCCTCCACGCAACAAATGATACCTAAAAAACTTTTGAATTTTTTTTAACACATGTAATAAATAAAAAACATAACAAATCACAAAAAAAAAACCGAATTACAATTTTTTTCAAAAGTATAAATCGATATCTTGTAGAAGAGCAGCAGCCTCTCCTCTCTTTCCCAATCCTACGTGGACGGGGTCTCCATATCTTAGCCGGTCGGCGACGTGTTTCTCCGTCAATAACTCCGCCGGAAAGTTCTTTATCGACCGAGAATTCTCAATTCAATAAAAGGTACAATCACTCTTCATTTAGGGTTTCAATTTGTCATCATCATATCACAGTAATTCGAAGACGTACGTTGTAGTTATTATCCATGCTTATTGAAATACAAATGCTTTGTGTCTGAAATAATTGTTAAATTCAATTAAAGAACTCAAATTAGATGAGGCTATGGAGTTCTTGCATGTTATTGTTTCTGCATAATTATTCTGCAGTTTGTAGAATTTGAAAGCATGTGAGATTAGTCAATTTGGGAGAATTGAAACCCTAAAACTATAGGATTAGAATATTAGATGTATGGTTACACAAATTCCATATAGTTTAATCTCTTATCGGTTTAATTTAATCTGTTCTTTGTCTCTTTGGTTCCACAAAATTATGTATGATTTTATATGATTTCAGATTATAAAAGGTTTATGCCCTAATGTGAATAATGTTTCAGGTCAATATCTCAAGATGTTCTCATTTAGTGCAAGTGTGATTCCTAGCTCCACCTCCCAAATAGGTTTGAAGATTGTTCTGCTAAACTAGTTTAGGATAATGACGATTTCGTATGTGATATCGGATAGTTCTAATATGACTAGGGGTGTCACTCGTGTCGGGTTGCGGGTTGGTGGGTTGAAACGTGCAACCCTAGCACCAACCCATATTATTATTATGTGTCAAAGATTTTAACCCTAACCTGCACACACATAAATTCAGGTCAACCCGAATACGACCCTTTTAAGTTTTAACCCACTTTTTAAATGAGTCATACATGTTGACAAATATAAGCGGGTTATTGGGAAATGGGAACATGTTTAGTGTTGAGTATGAACGTGACAAGTAGATAATATGGTAGGACAAAATTAACATTACGATGACTAAACATGTAAATGGAGAACGCAAAAAAAAAAAATTATGACTATTTTTTTTTCTAAATACCTAAACGAGTTAACGGGTCAACCCGGTCCCAACCTGTTTTTAAACGGGTCAACCCAAACACGGCCTGTTTTTTAAACGGGTCATGTTAGTCTAAGTAAAACCATTTTTTTTCCGTGTCTGTTCGTGTCGTGTCAAGAGTTTCCATCTTATATATGGTAATACGACTGATTTTAGGGTTGTTGTTCATTGTTAAAATTTGCTTCACAGTCAGGTCAGAAGTACCAAAAGTTGGTCTTTGTTCATTGCCACTCAGGCCACTTACCACACAACCTGCAACATTTGGAGGACACATCCAGATTTCACCGGTGAATCTGCTGCTTTCGTCTGTGCTGCAGCTTTGGTTAGTTCAGTTTTCATCATCCTCACATGTTTTTGTTGTGTTTTTTATATTCAACCTTACGAGTTTTGAGGCGTTGGTGTAGAAAGGTTGAGAGCACTGCGTCTTTATCATTTATTAGCCTGAAATTATCATACCAGTTCTAGTTTCTAAACGTTTTAAAATCCCCTACCAATTAGGGATGCTCACGGCCTGGTTTAGCCGTATTGAGCAGAATTTTGGCCGAATCACTAACTACGGTTTCTGGGAACAACAAACTACATCGTCTGGGTTGGGTCGGCCGGCCGGTTTGGCAGTTTGGTGGTTTAAACATTTTCAAAACGTTAGTTTAAATAAAAAAATTTTAAATAGACGGGGCATGATTATAATACATATACATAAGTGCATATTCCAAATTGAAAAAAAATGTGTAAATAATAAAAGTTAAACGGCTGGTTCAGGTTACACAGCGGGTTCCAAGTTTCAAACCGGACTGAACAACTGTTAAATCGCCAAAACTGAACTGTTGGATCTTAAACCGGCCGACTTGTCTTGGTCCAGACATTTCTGTCAGTTTGAAGGGTTTATAAACACCCCAAACTATCAATATATGTAGTAAAATAAGTTCAATACTATCAGAAAGTTGTAGTAGTTATATTATATCATTGGCGGGATATTATGTTAATGTATTTGTTCCACGCAGAATGCTAGGATGGGTGCAGAGCAGACTCAAACGGTCACACGTCAGTCATCAACAATCACCATTGCTCCTGTTCAAGGTATTCTTGTTTCATTTATGTGAAAATCTATAAATGAAGGTTTGGAACCTAGGGTTGTATATGTAATAGAAACCATTTTTTGTTTAAAACTGTTTCTGACAATTAACTGGAAAATAGGGAAAGAGAAGTCTCCGGACCTCGATGATGGAGGTACTGGACTGCCACCACGTGATGATGATGGAGGTGGTGGTGGTGGGGGTGGTGGAGGTGGGTGGTCATCAGGCGGGTTCTTCTTTTTCGGGTTTCTTGCATTTCTAGGGTTTTTGAATGATCAAGATAAAGAGGGGACTTACAGGGATGACAGATGAAAATGTGACAGATTCTTTCAGGATAATTGAGGATGAAACTAGCAGGTCTGGTGATGGTTAAAACAAAAGTTTAGAGGTTAAAACCGTGGGAATTCTATTTGAAATTTAAGGAGATCACGACGCTGTGTACCTAGTGGTAAATTTGAATACTTTTACCTTTACAGTATGTTCTGTTTGGTTGGTTATAATAAAAGTTAAACATGTTTGTTTATTCAGATGTTAAGGACAAAAAGCTCCAACCGGACCAGCCATATTTTGTCCACCACATACTCGAACACCCTTCCAACCCATTTAAACAAAGCTTCATCCTCTGTCTTCTCCAAACAACCACCAACTCAAGACCTTTTCTCCTTTCTTCATCTCAGACGACTCAAAAACCATTCAAACAAATATCCATACGCTTTGTCTTCTCCGATTTACAACAAAGTCGACACACCTCCTTTCTTCATCTTTGATAGTTCAAAAACCGTTCAAACAGATATCATCTTTGTTCTTAAACCCAGTTTTTCAAATCAAACAATTAGTAGTGCACTTCTTCACTCAAAACAAACTTAATTACCCTATTCTTCAATTTTTTTTCATCTGGGTATTGAATTACTGTTTCCTCTAGTGATTCACGACACCAAAAACTGATAACTGATAACAATGAAATGTTTTAGCTGCGCTGTTAATCGAGTTCCCCCAATTTTCTTCATCTGGTTATCGCTTTAATCTGTGTTGTTGTTGATGTTGTTGATCAATGGTAGTAGCGCTGAATTCATTTTTCCAATTTCAATTGGTTTGATCTGCTTTATTGATCACAGCTATGTGATATTTCTTCCTTGTTGGAAGAAGATGGAGGAAAGAGATGACAGAGCTAGATTAAATTTCAGAACTGATAACTTTACAACAATTAAGTAACTGTAACGTGTGTTGATTGAAAAAAGGTAAAAACCAAAACAATAATAATACAATAAAAAACCAAACAATAACATGTATAATTATAACTTGTAATTTTCAAGAAGCAAAACCAAAGCAATGTTATTAAGACTGTCACGTCCCCTGCACACTCCACCTCCTTTGGCACCCGCGTTGGAGACAAGCCAATGATACAAACACCAACGGATCAAATTAGACTTGATCAGATTAGTTATTTATTTGCTTTTTTTTTTCTTTGAACAACTAAAATTTTATTAAAAAAAGAGGGGGCTAGCAAGTTTCTAAAACCCGGAGTACAGAAAGAAAAATTACAAGTGCTCAACTACAAACCAGTCGGGACTCCAAAGATACCAATCCGCCACCTTGTTCTTCATTTTACCCTTCACCTAAAGGTTAGCAAAAACCTAGATGTCCGTAAGATTTTGAAACTGAGGCAGCTTTCTGATTGAAAATAACATTGTTTCTCATGAGAAAAACTGAGATCAGCATGACCACATGCACCAGCCTAGGTTTTGAGCCAACGTCCAGAACCAACTTGTGTAGTTCTAAAAGAGAGAGCGAAATAGGGGGAATCTTGCACCAGTTCTACACTAAATTCCATGCAAGTTAGCAAAAGGATAGGAGATAAACAAATGCTCCACTGTTTCCTTCATGTTCTTTTTGCAAACGAAAGAGGTGAAGGATGTCCCCGTTGCAAACGGGAGAGGGAGTTGCGATGTTCCTTTGAACTAGGGCGCAGCAGATTAGTTGATTAGTTAAGTTAAAAAAAAAATCAACTCAAACTAAAATTTTAAATTTCTGCTGTACTAAACTAAATTAAGATGGTGGGAGTCTAGTCAATGAAAGCATAAACCAGATATATGATTAATATTCAAGAGTAGACATGAACAATGACACCCAACTACCGTGTCTTGATTAAAACATCCCTTGGATATCACAAAAAATAAAAGTCATGAAAATTAAAAACGTTTCAAACAAGCAACCAACCCCATGACTAAAGCAAAAAAATTAGTCAACCTCCTCCATCTTGCTCTCGGCATCTTCTCAGCATCTTCAAGAGCAGGCACGTCAGCATCCTCATCCGCATCCTCGTCAATGCTCAACCCAAGCTTCAACATCCTGTGAATCCTGTTGCCAAACGTGTTGGGCTCGTCAAGGCTGAACCCAGATGTCAACAACGCAGTCTCAAACAGCAACAGCACCAAGTCCTTGACAGACTTGTCGTTTTTGTCAGCATCAGCCCGCTTCCTCAATTCCTCCATGATCGCGTTCTCAGGGTTGATCTCCATGGTCTTCTTGCTAGACATGTAACCAGCCATGCTTGAATCCCTCAAAGCCTGTGCCTTCATGATTCTTTCCATGTTAGCTGTCCACCCGTATTCACCTGTAACCAAACAGCAAGGCGAATCCACCACACGATCTGAAACAACCACCTTTTCAACCTTGTCGCCCAACACATCCTTCATCACCTTGCATAGACCCTCGAATTTCTCCTTCAAAGCTTCCTGCTTTGCCTTCTCATCTTCGGTTTCTTCAAGCTTCAACCCCTCTTTGGTTGCAGAAACCAGTTTCTTACCCTCAAACTCCTTCAACTGACCAACTGAATACTCGTCAATGGCGTCCACCATGTACAACACCTCGTACCCCTTTTTCTTCAGTTTCTCCAAGAAAGGAGAGTTCTCAACTGCCTTCTTGCTCTCACCGGTGATGTAGTAAATGTCGTTTTGACCCTCTTTCATTCTAGTCACGTAGTCCTTCAAGCTGGTCATCTCATCACCGCTCTTGGTGGAATGATATCGAAGCAATTCAGCTAGCTTGGCTTTGTTCTGAGAATCCTCATGGATACCCAACTTAAGGTTCTTGGAGAACGCTTCATAGAACTTGTTGTAATCCTCCTTGTTCTCAGCAATCTCCTGGAACAGCTCGATACACTTCTTGACCAGATTCTTGCGAATCACCTTCAAAATCTTGTTCTGCTGCAACATTTCTCTTGAGATGTTAAGTGGAAGATCCTCAGAATCCACAATACCCTTTACAAAACTCAAGTATTCGGGAATGAGTTCTTCACAGTTATCCATGATAAACACACGACGAACGTATAGCTTGATGTTGTTCTGCTTCTTCTTCGTGTCAAAGAGATCGAACGGAGCCCGTTTGGGAACGAATAGAATGGCTTTGAATTCAAGTTGACCTTCAACCGAGAAGTGCTTCACGTTCAAGTGCTCTTCCCAGTCGTTGGTTAGACTCTTGTAGAAAGCAGCATATTCTTCTTTGGTGATTTCTTCAGGCTTCCTCATCCAAATGGGCTTTTGTTTGTTTACCAACTCCCATTCATTTGTCACTTCCTTGATCTTCTTCTTTTTCTTCTCTTCGGTCTCCTTCTCTTCATCAACTTCCTCTACTTTCCCTTCCTCTTCTTTCTTCTCCTCCTCGTCTTCGTCATCAGAGATTTCCTTTTCGGTGGTCTTTTCAACCCACAAAGAAATCGGATAGCTAATGAACTCTGAGTGTTTCTTGATCAAATCTTTAAGCCTGCGCTCTTCAAGATACTCTAGCTGATCCTCTTTTAGGTATAGTGTCATTTTGGTCCCTCTGCCAAGGGATTCACCAGATGTATCTCTAGTAACAGTGAAAGACCCGCCAGCTTGCGACTCCCAGACATACTGTTCGTCATCGTTGTGTTTGGTTGTCACCACAACCTTATCAGCAACCAAATAAGCAGAGTAGAAACCAACACCGAATTGTCCGATCATGCTGACATCAGCACCAGCAGTGATGGCTTCCATGAACTCTTTGGTGCCGGATCGAGCAATGGTACCCAAATTGTTCACCAAATCTGAAACGATGGAATATATGGATATATCAGAACATGGCTTCTATTTAACATTATAAATAACAGACGTCTTTCATTAAAAATAGCTTAATACTCACCAGCCTTGGTCATTCCGACTCCACTGTCGACAATGGTCAATGTGTTGTTGGTTTTATCAGGGATAATATGAATGAAAAGCTCAGGCTGTCCATCTAGCTTACTCTTGTCAGTCAAGCTCTCAAAACGGATCTTGTCCAAAGCCTATAATTAGAGTTAAAAAGATCAATGTCAATGATGATATGAAGTAATGGTCACATCAAAGAACATCAACATATAAGCACATATATAACATAAAACAAGATCATATAACATATAAGCATATATACACAGAACACAAAACATACAAAAGAATGCATGTATCAACCTACTGCCTATAAAATTCCTCAAATTAAAAAATAAATAAATAACCCTGTATATATGGGCTCGGTTCAGCAGAAACAATTTGACGTTTGATCCTTTATTAAAAGTTTTAATAAACTAGACTGGTTACCTATGCAGTTAATGCGGTAAAACATCAGATATCGGTCGAGGACCAATATTTGAAATATAGGTTATTTCGGTGAGATATCGGTAATTTTAATATAATGCAAAATTTTTGTATATAGCAATTTAACACTAATATTTCAGTGATATATTGGTTTATCGTCAAATATCGGTGATATATCGGTTAGATCGGTCAATATCGCTGATAATAACGCACAACCGATATATCAACGATATTAACTGCACAGCTGGTTACATATGTATCTATAACTAACTTGTTGCGCCACTGTCACAATAATGTAGACCTAAGGTTCTTTTTCATGCTTCTCTTATTTCACCTCTTAGTTTTATAGATTCTAAACATCCATTCATAACTAATTAACATTTTCTTTATTCAACTCTAATATCTGTCACAACAATTCCCCTTCGATTTATAACTCCTAAACCTTCGTTCCTAACTATTTAATATTTTCTTAAGTGAACTCTTTCTCATGGTTATGTGTACGATTGTAAACACATACAAGAATATACGTTTAAAAAAAATCATACACTACAAAAATAACATAGAGACTCATATATGTCTAATTAAACACATAAAAAAATACAAATAATACGATACATTCATAAATAAACCTATCATAGCCGTTATAATCAGATCACATAGTCTAAATCCCAATCAATAACAAGTAACCAACTTATAAAACCCTCGCATATCAAAATCACAACAATATCTAACGATCAACTAATCTAATCAACAAAACAAAACCGTAAAGTAAACTCACATCGGAGGAGTTGCTAATAAGCTCACGGAGAAAGATCTCCTTGTTGCTGTAAAACGTGTTGATGATGAGACTCAACAGCTGGTTGATCTCCGCTTGAAAAGCAAACGTCTCTGAGTCCGCCATTGATGAAATCACTTAACAGATGAAGATATTAACAGAGAATGATGGAATTAGAGAGACGTTAGGAGGATTTGAAGGATGAATAGATCGAGAATGGGGCGGAGTGTGTTTATATAATAATATTCAGTGGGGTTGGGGTTAGGGTTTGGTTATTCTAGATCCTTCTATTTGAGACGACTTGACTTTTGAATTGTTATTTATTTACATACGGACCCTCCTATAAACGGACGGTGTTCTAGATCCTTCTATTGTATGTTTACTAAAGGTCCTTCTACTTTGTTTATTTGCATATGGAGCTTCAAAGTATGTCACATCAAAAAGGGGCCGGAGCAAATAACGGAGTATGTAAAAGGATATCTAATGTTTATAAGTAAAACACGTGTCAGTATTTATTTGGTATAGATTAAAATTTTGGTTAATATTTTTTTAATTATGTAATACACATAATTTTTATTAAACCTTTTATGGTTTCTATATGAGCCAGTTTCGATATTCTTCGGCATATTTTAACTGCCGGTACCAAGCGGTATTGTATCGTAATGTAATTTTGTAACTCCAAACTTTATATTTGTAACTTTTATTTGAATAAGTTTGATATTATTGTAAATAATATTTTTGTTTTGAGTATTATATGGAGTATCGTCGCATCACAATAGGAATTTCACTGGATTGTAGTAATTCTTAACAATAATTTCTAAGGTGTCCACAATAACCCTTGACATCATTTAAGTACTTATTAATATTAGTTTAGTAAATGATCTCATTTTTTAGCTTGGTCTTTCAAAAAAAAAAGAATGAAATAAAAAGTAACAACAAGTATTTGTTATCAATATATAGGCATAAAAATTAATGAAAAATATTTTCTTTTTAAAGTTCAAGTAACCCGATTAATATTTGTTTGCTAGAATAAAAAGTGGTTGATAGTATCTAGTAGGTTTACTTAAAAAAACTTTGAAACTTAATTGTAAATTACATAAGGCCATAGGTTTTATATGAAACTATATGCTTTAAAGGTTGAATATCATGTGAATAAAGAAAACTGATTACATAACTTTATGTAACTAACTACAGGATAAGCTAGCTAACAACCAAACCGATAATTATTTAGATATTTGAATATCAAAACAATAAGCTAGAAAATAATAAAACCAAACTTATAATGATAAACGAAATAATAATAAACCAAAATAAGACCCAGAAACTTATAAGCTATTACTAAATTACAAGTATAGTTTTCAATAGAGGTATAATGGTTATATGTAGAAAGTTAATATATGCACATGGCTTTATAACCTGATGGTATTTTTGCGGTGAGATAAGTCTTTGGGACCAATAGGTCCTGAATTTGATTTTCACTAGAGGGTTTTTCCATATTTATTGGGTTTCCTTTTGAATTGGTGTATAGACATTATGCCTAGTGGAGATGGATATGATCGGGTGGTTCTACTGGTAGCACGATGATACTCCAATGGTCCGTAGTAATCAAAATTTGCCGTTCCAGAAAAAAAGTTAATATATATGTTAGATTTGGCAAACTTTAGTGATGGAATCATATGTTTATAAGCTTCGCAAGCTTCTTTATATGGGACCAATGGAATTGCTTCCCCCTCCAGCAAACTTGTCAAAAGTTATATACCCAATTTATTTTCATTCTAAGCCCTTGTACTATAGACAGTCACAAAAAAAGACACCCAACTTGAAAACAGTCATAACTAGCCTGATTTTCAGGACAAGTTCTGATAAAAAATAACACAACCAAAAAGAATATCTGGTTTATTAAACTTCTGTGTACCACACCCCAACCATGAAAGTAACAGAAATTTATAATCCAAATACTGCAACAAAAGTAAGTCCAACATACTTGTTTAAATCATGATAAAAAAAAAACCTACACAAAATTGACTAAAAGTACTGATCCGAAAACCCGCACTTTCGCTTAATCAACTTCCTCCATCTTGCTCTCTGCGTCGGCATCACCTTCCTCGAGAGCAGGCATGTCGATATCACCGTCACCACCATCATCATCAATGCTCAAGCCAAGCTTCAGCATTCTATGAATCCTGTTACCAAATGTATTCGGGTCATCCAAACTAAATCTGGAAGTCAACAATGATGTCTCAAACAGCAGCATCACCAAATCCTTGACTGACTTGTCATTCTTGTCAGCATCAGCTCGCTTCCTTAGTTCTTCCATGATCGCATTCTCAGGGTTGATCTCCATGGTCTTCTTGCTTGACATGTAGCCAGCCATGCTTGAATCCCTTAAGCCTGTGCCTTCATGATTCTTTCCATGTTGGCAGTCCACCCGTATTCACTTGTAACCAAACAGCAAGGCGAATCCACCACGCGGTCTGAAACAATCACCTTTTCAACCTTGTCACCCAACACATCTTTCATCACTTTGCACAGACCGTCGAATCTCTCCTTCAAGGCTTCTTTTTTCTTCTTTTCGTCTTCACTCTCGTCAAGTTTTAGACCTTTGGTTGCGGAAACCAGCTTCTTCCCTTCATATTCTTTTAGCTGACCGACTGCATACTCGTCAATCGCGTCCACCATGTACAACACCTCATACCCTTTTTTCTTCAGTTTCTCCAAGAACGGGGAGTTCTCTACGGCCCTCTTGCTCTCACCAGTGATGTAGTAAATGTCGGTTTGACCCTCTTTCATTCTAGTCACATAGTCGTTCAAGCTGGTCATCTCATCACCACTTTTGGTGGAGTGGTATCGAAGCAATTCCGCTAGTTTCGTCTTGTTTTGCGAATCCTCGTGGATTCCCAACTTAAGGTTTTTGGAAAAAGCTTCATAGAACTTGTTGTAATCCTCCTTGTTTCAGCAATCTCCTGAAACAGCTCGATACACTTCTTGACCAAATTCTTGCGAATCACTTTCAAAATTTTGTTCTGTTGCAGCATCTCACGAGAGATGTTAAGAGGGAGATCTTCAGAATCTACGATACCCTTAACAAAACTCAAATATTCAGGAATGAGCTCCTCACAGTTATCCATGATAAAAACTCGACGAACATAAAGCTTTATGTTGTTCGGCTTCTTCTTTGTGTCAAATAGATCAAAGGGTGCTCTCTTGGGAACAAAAAGAATAGCCTTGAATTCCAACTGACCTTCAACCGAGAAATGTTACATTCAAATGATCCTCCCAGTCGTTCGTTAGACTCTTGTAAAACGCAGCGTACTCTTCTTTGGTAATTTCTTCGGGCTTCCTCATCCAAATGGGCTTTTGTTTGTTTACTAAAGACCATTCATGAGACACTTCCTTGATCTTTTTCTTCTTCTTTTCTTCCTTCTCCTTCTCTTCATCAACTTCCTCTACTTTCCCTTCCTCTTCTTTCTTCTCTTCCTCGTCCTCATCATCCGAAACTTCCTTTTCAGTTGTTTTCTCAATCCACAAAGATATCGGATAGCTGATGAATTCAGAGTGTTTTTTAATCAGGTCTTTAAGCCTGCGTTCCTCGAGGTATTCTAACTGGTCCTCTTTTAGGTATAGTGTCATTTTGGTCCCCCTGCCAAGGGTTTCACCAGAAGTGTCTCTAGTAACAGTGAAAGACCCACCGGCTTGTGACTCCCAAACATACTGCTCATCGTCACTGTGTTTGGTTGTCACCACAACTTTATCAGCAACCAGATAGCAGAGTAGAAACCTACACCGAACTGTCCGATCATGCTAACATCAGCACCAGCAGCGATTGCTTCCATGAACTCTTTGGTGCCAGATCTTGCAATGGTGCCCAAATTGTTCACCAAGTCTGAAAAAAAAAAGTTTATCAAATATAGTTATAAGTCACAACATCTTTTGTGTAGTATAAACCTCACCAGCTTTGGTCATTCCAACTCCACTGTCAATAATGGTCAATGTGCTGTTGGTCTTGTCAGGAATAATGTGGATGAAAAGCTCTGGTTGTGCATCTAACTTGCTCTTGTCGGTCAAGTTTTCGAAACGTATTTTATCCAGAGCCTATAATGGTAGGCAAATATTCAAAGGACACGTTATTTAAAAAAAAATCCAATATGTATATGTAAAAAAATAAATTAATAGGGTATACCCATACAAAACCAACGTAAGCCCACTTACAAAACTATTTTTATGGTTTAGTTTAGTTATTAGCCCATTGGTATTAGGTTTAGACATTTAGTGAGCCCAATACCCAATTTAGTTCCACGTTTTTTCAAGGTCACACGAAGGCCGGCCCGGCTAGTTAACACACAGCAAGACATAGTTATATCGGTCCAATTTTTGTAGTTAACACACCACAATGTAGTTCAATTTTTCTATGTTATGTTTACTTTTTCGTTGTGCTGCTGCAAAACGCAGATCCGAAATACTAATTATAATCAAATGGCAAATAGAAGAAATGAAGTATAAACATACAACGTTTACTATTACATTATATATATAATCATTTAGCAAACAAAAGACTTACAATTATATGAAAGAAACGTTTTCAGTTATATGAATGAGGAACATGATGTAAAATTTGTAACGAGATTAACTAACTAGTACAGTGATTTCAGAACAGATCTATCTAGCCATAACGTAGAGCTAGAAATTATTTAAGAAGATCGACTTACATCGGAGGAGTTGCTAATGAGCTCACGGAGAAAGATCTCCTTGTTGCTGTAGAATGTGTTGATGATGAGACTCAACAGCTGGTTGATCTCTGCTTGAAACGCAAACGTCTCTGTGTCCGCCATTGATTAAATCGCTCAGCAGATCAAAGGAGGATGAAATATGGTGAATGACTGAATGCATGAGTATATAAGGGAACCGTAGGGTTTCTTCTAGATCCTCCTATGTCGATTTTGACCTTTTAAATTGTGGTGGACGGTTAAGATAATGTGAGAAGAAATTGGTAATGTTTGGTTAAGAATAAAATGTTTATGATATTTTTAAGAGTAAATTGCACAAAACGTCCTTTATGTATCACCAATCTTGCTGGTTCCAGCCTTAATGTTTAAAAGTTGCCAAAAACATCCTTTACGTTTATTTTTGTTGCGGGTTTCATCCTTTGTCACTAACCTAGTTATTAATCCTTGTTAAATGGCCTCACATGCATAGCATGTGAGGGTAAAACCGTCTTTTCTGCTAGTGAGGTTATAGAACCCAAATAAAATCCCAGACCCATGTCTTCATTGCTCCTCTTCTTCATTGCATTTGGAAGCAGCATAAGGCGATCTCGGATGAAACGGAGTATCCTCCCCTTGCGGTGGCGGAGTAGATCCAAACATCTCCGACGAACCTGCCTGATAATACTTCACATGAGTTCTACCAGTAGCCGTAATATGCGACCGTAACGCTTCTAACAACCGCAGCGCACCAGTAGCCACAACATCAGCAGTATAATCCGAATCTCAAACGAAACGGCGACGTGCGATTGCGCCGCGAGGTTATAGATCTCGTCAGGCGAGACCGTGTCGATCCAACGGCGGAGAGAAGAGGCGTCGGTTAGATCGGCGTAGTGGAGCTTCATACGCGCCTTGTGAGCGTTGTGTGGATCGATGTAGATGTGGTTGACGACCGTCGGATTAGACCGTGAACTTCGTAGCCTTTGTCTAACAGGAGTTCAGTGAGGTACGAGCCGTCTTGACCGGTGATTCTGGTGATTAGAGCTACTTTTGATTTAGGTGGAGATAGGGCGGTGCCGCCGTTAGCGGTGGCGGTGACGGTGGTTTCAGATCTGTCGGTGGTGGATGCCATTGTGGTTTTGACCGTGTGTGTTTTGGTGTGTGAGGGTTTTGACGGGGGAAGTGTAGCGGTTATTTATAAAGGGGGCGAGTGGAGTGACGTGGTTGGTAGGTTTTCGGGTGGGAGGCGAGGCGGTGAGAGGGAATTACCGGTGGTTTTTACGGAAATGGATGGTGAGGGGGAAATTGGGGGGATAAAGGATCTTCAATCAAGAAGGTTGAAGAAGAGGAGCAATGAAGATCTTCAATCAAGAAGGTTGAAGAAGAGGAGCAATGAAGAAGAGGGGTTGCAGGCGGTTGAAGCGGCGGTTAAGAAGTTTTATTATTCGTATAAGCAGTTGTTGGTGGTGGTGATGGGGAGTGTGGAGGCGAAAGGTAATTTGGCATCTGTGACGGTGGATTTGAATGATTCGTTGGGTCGGATATTTTTGGAACCGACTTATTATCCGAGTACTAGCAGAAAAGACGGTTTTACCCTCACATGCTATGCATGTGAGGCCATTTAACAAGGATTAATAACAAGGTTAGTGACAAAGGATGAAACCCGCAACAAAAATAAACGTAAAGGATGTTTTTGGCAACTTTTAAACATTAAGGCTGGAACCAGCAAGATTGGTGAAACTTAAAGGACGTTTTGTGCAATTTACTCTATTTTTAAATTTTAAAATCCGTTTTATTATTTTGATAAAGAAAATAAGTTTTGTATGACCATGTGTTAGCACCATCACCTATGAACTTGATGATTAAATAAATATGAAGCGGGGAGATAAAAACGCTTGCTTCATTCAATTGGTATGTTTTTTTTTAACTTATCTATATATGTTTTTTAAAACTGAAAACTATTGTTTTCTTTTATTTTTTAAAACCGAAAACTTTGTTTTTTTAATATTTTTTAAAACCGAAATCTATTTTTTTATTTTTTATAGACTGTAAACTGTTTTTTTGTATTTTTTTTGTAGACCGTAATGTAGACCTGAAATCCACAAAGCGGAGCGAATGAAGCGACTATCATAAAAAAACGCCTTAGAAGAGTATTGTCGGACATACAGGCATAAAAATTTTCCATACATGGCGGCATGGGAGGTTGCGAGACATCATCCCTAAGTGGGAGCCGGTTGACTTGGTCAACATGCATGGGCCGACGGCTGCAAGGAGAAGAGGAAGTCCCAAAAAATCAAAAACCACTGAGTCCGGGAACTACACTACTTCCGAGTCCGGTAACATACCCAAAATGAATTTGAACGACCAACCCGATGACGAACCCGATCAAGATGATACACCCACAAGGCCGCGCCACAAGAAAAGTGGTGATTCGTCAAGTCAAATAAAGGAAAGGAATCGGTGGCGGAGTCCATCACCGAATTCAAAGATGCTAAATTGGTGGAAATGGTTGAATCCAAAGAAATAGTATTATTACTATTCGTGTTCGTTCGGTTCGTTTACAGGCCTAGCCCCTACCCCACTTATCATTATTAGTAATAGTATTATTACTATTATTATCTTTGTAACATCCGCCAAAAAAAACCGGATTTACCAAACCCGCTCCGTTTATTAACCGAACAATCAGTTAAAAATTCCGTTGCGTATTTAATGCCCAAATTAATTTTAAAACGATACATAATTAATAATTATATTGGAATATATAATTTATATTTGAAAAAGTATTAAAATTAATGAAATAAAAATAAAACAATGCTGCCGGGTTTCGAACCCGGGTCAGCCAGGAATCCTCAAGCTTTAACTTCCACACGCTCAACCACTCCGCCACTTAGTGATGTTTGTGTTCATAATGAAACAATTAAATACATAACATGAATCCCGAGTTCAAACTGACGCGCCCAAATCGCAGTCGTCGGAAATCCCGACGAAGTCGCTTTTCTCTGTCGGTTTCTTGTATCTTAACGCAAATATTAACTATTGCATCGGTTATAACCGATGTCCAGTCCGCGACACAAGTCATAACCGCCGGAAAAATCATTGACTTTGAATCAAGACTGAAATCTGACCCCATGCGTCTCGATTCCTCCCTATAAATCCACCCACAACTCACTGGTAGCCCTTTCGCTCAAAATCGCACAAATTCTCGACGTATTTTCACTCGCCGGAGAATATCTGCAAGTCGCCGGAAAACCGAGACTCACATCCACACGGTAATTCCTTCGACTTTTTCTGTTCCAATCAATTGATTAGACTGTTACTAACACAAATCCACCATCAGAATCCATCCCAGGCGACATAGCCGGAATATTCAACCTTCGCCGGAAAATCTCTGAAATTTCTGATATCGCACTGTGAATCGGTATAACCCTTCAAACTCCTGTCAATCCTTGTTTAAGTACCTCAATTTCATAATTAATCGAGCAGAACTATTAACTGATCCTAACAGCCGAAGTTCACTATCGGAGCCGACGGACCTCTGCCGGAGTTCTGTGAAAGACACAGATCGGTACCTCCTTTCCCCCAAACCCTCTCCATACATTTCCTTTCAATTACTATTAATGTTTGAAAATCAAATTAGACATAAATCAGTCGAAACATTCGGACTTTGTTTTTCTGGGTAAAGTTAACGAAGAAGACGAAGGCAGGTTATAACATAAGTTTAATTAAAATCAGTTTATGAACAGGTTAGACACACAGTCCAGCGGTGGACTGTGTGCAAACAATTTCACATACGTCGCGCGTTCGATTCTTGTCCCAGCCTTACTCTCTTGTTATAAAAATGCCTTTTTAACTGAACCGGGTTAACTCTCAAAACCATATTAAGTATAATAAAAACCAGATTATTTACCAAGTTAGACACACAGTGCAGCGGTGGACTGTGTGCACGGTAACCCACAGGTCCCGGGTTCGAGACCTGTGGCGAGCACCGAGCGAGACATTAAAATCGTTTTTAAAATAAATGATTTTCGGATTAATTCAATTAGTATATAAATATAATTAAAAACAGAAATATTTCGGGTTATACACGTAGCTCAGTTGGTAGAGCTGCGTGCACGCATACGGGAGGTCACGAGTTCTAACCTCACTCAGCCACATAATAACACAATCAAACCGGTCAACAGGTCAACGGTCAACAAGTCAACGGTCAAAAAGTCAACGGTCAAAAGTCAACATTTTTTTATTATTTTTATTTATTTATTTTATTTAAAAATCAATTAAAAATACTTAAAAATAACATTTTTAAAGTTAGAAAATAGCCTTAAACTCACAAAAATATATCCAATAATCCTACAAAAATTGATTTAATAAAATCAACTTATTTACCGAACCATTATATTATTATCTAGGTTAGTTTCACTCGTGGTTAAATCAAACTTCGTGCGCATTCAACATCATCAACCGAACGCACCCAATGTGAGTGAATCTTACAACTCCCCTTTTTAATTACACGTTTTGGGGTGTGTCATGTGTCACTAAAATTAACTCGTTTATTTAAACTTGTGCCATACCATATTGTGATCTAAACTTAGAGTGTAAATATTGTTTGTAGTTATGTCTTTCATATTGTCAAGTTGTATGCAAATCATTCATTAGGCCCATCAGTTCGTAGAACAACGCGTGCCTCAAAACTCATTCATTAGGCCCATCAGTTCCTCGTGAGAGACGGGTTGAGCAACGCGTGCCTCAAAACAATTTATTATCGTATGTGTGTGCATTATCTGATATTAAGTGTTTTATGAATATGTTTACATCTATATTTACTCATATGTGGTTGTGCACTTTATTTTATAATCAATTCAATAAACTTGTTCAAATGCTTTTCATAGGATTCACTCGCCAACTTTTTGTTGATCCAAAAACCATTTTTACACATGATACAGGTGAACAGGATGAAGCAAGGAAAACATAGGAAATGCCTTAGAAGAAAACAATGAAGTCTAGAATGATGTTTAGAACATGATGAAATTAAGATTGTATGTTTCCCTTTAAATCGTAATAATGAATATGAAACGTTATAATAAATGTCATGAGCTTTGATGATAACCCAATCATGCCCCGATCACCTTTTCCGCTGCGGGTCGGGGTGTGACAGATTGGTATCAGAGCCATGACTATAGGGATATAGGATAGGTTATTAGACCCTTAGAGCCTATACTATAGTTGACTAGATTTTAATTGTTTATGAGGTTACATGCAAACTTATGTTATTTATTTGTTTCATATTTGTTTATACTTACAGTCAAACGTACATACTTACATACACATTCATGATACATATTTCAATGTTCACATATTCAAATCATCTTCATACTTTCGTTATTCAAAGATTTTGTCGCATTTTTCATTTTTTAAATCTCATCAAAGTGAGTTCTGCGACGGGCATGTAGTAACTGTAAGGGTACAAGTACCGGTAGTCGGAACGTCCTGTCTAGGTTGGCATTCGTATAAATCCAATATAACGGACCAGTTTGCCTACCTGGGGACTAACGATGAGAGTACAAAGGACCTATTAGGCCAAAGCATGCCACACCAAACGTCGTTTGAACTAACCCCACTTTGAGGTGTCACCGTGTCCACACCCGGATACATTCCAACTATCATACGTTATATACATATTTCTCGATTTTCTCCGGGTTTTAGTGTACATAACCAGGCTAACACATGCGAACCATATGAAAAACCCGGTATTCATGGGGGCCCACATGATTACGAAGGTGAAGTATGGCGGCATGCAATGCCCAATTACGAGCAAAGCCCAAGACATCCTATGGATGTAGTAGATTTATTATTTTATATTTATTTTATAAATGTTCATTCCTAAATACGACCCATAATCCCAAAAACATCCAACTCATACTCTTGATATGTATTCCTTGTAGATGTCTTCTAGCCTCGCTCGTAGGAAGATGAGAGCAGGAAAAGCCCGCGGGCGCATGGCTGCCCTAATCGCTCAACAAATGGCTGTCGTAATACCCAACATTGTAGTTCAAATCCAACAAGCCCTTACCGCTAATCCTGTCAACCAAGAAGATCAAAATGTTATCAACCCTCCCCCAAATACCACTAAATGCACCTACAAGCATTTCAAATCCTGCGACCCTCCAAAATACGAAGGGACTGAAGGTGTCACCGCTCTCCTCCATTGGTTTGAAGAAATGGAGAACACTTTTCTAAATTGCAATTGCCCAGATGATCGCAAAGTGCGACATGCTACTGGTCGTTTATTTGGAATAGCACTTACTTGGTGGAATACAGAGAAGGCCACACAAGGTGTTGAAGATGCTATGACTTTGACTTGGGAAGAGTTGAAGGAAATCATGACCAGACGGTTTTGCCCAAGGAGCGAAATCAAGAAATTAGAGGATGAGTTCTATTCGTTGAAGCAAAAGGAAGGCGACCACACCACATACAACAAAAGATTCCTCGAGTTAAATCAAATGGTTCCCAACTTATTCACTCCCCTCTACCGTTTGATCGAGCACTACATTCGAGGTCTTCCGTCAAAGATTCGGGACTCTGTAATAAGTACCACGCCTGCAACTTTGGAAGCAGCAATGGAGTTAGCTACAGAGCTCACCGAGAACCGCATCCGGAATAAAGACTTCAAGGAGGAGAAGAAGAAGGATAAAACATCAACTGAAACTTCAAACTCCACCCAAACCGAATCCCCTTCTCAACCCATTTTAAAGAGAAAACGAGATGGACAACTTTTCGTTGTCACCCAACGTAATCAACCAATTTCACAAGCCATACCCATCCAAGCTATCCCAATCACTCAAGTAGCACCCAAATCAACTTACCCAAATAAGAAACCATACATTGGACCTCACCCTCGATGTAACACCTGTTTTTATCACCATCCATCTACCTTACCTTGTCGACTATGTGCGAATTGTGGACGCTATGGTCATTTGAGCAAGGTTTGCCGCACCTCTCAAAACCAAATCTCTCCCCCTACTCAAAACATGATCCAAACCTATCAACAACCCCAATACCCCATGGTACCTTATGTTCGAGCTTGTTTTAATTGTGGCGACCCTACCCACTTTAGAAACACATGCCCTCGATTGGTTAACATCATAAATGCTCAAGCTCAATCAAACCCAGTTAACCAAGCAAATCAAGGAAACCTAATCGCTAGGCCACCAGCAAGAGGAAGAGTTTTCAACATCAACGCCAATCTTGTTGAAGATAATGACGGCCCAAACGAAACCACCCAACTGGTCCCCTTCACCAACAATCAAGATTTAACTCCAAACGCTTAGTTTTATGTTTTTCTTTATGTTATCTCAAGCTTTGTTTGATTGTGTTTGTTTATGTTTCAAAGTCACATAGAACCAATCATAACTTGCGGATAAAGCCAATGAAAATTTGACAAGAATATGGTGGATACGCCGCTGGTACTTCCTATATATAAGTATTCTTGCCAAAGGATCGGAGGCATTATCTGGCGGTTATGAGAAGTTCCATGTAGAATTTAGTATTGTCTTGATTGAAGTTTGTTTTGTACTCACTGATTTAGCATTTATAGCATCTCATCATTTAAAGAAATTGGATTGTGTTCCATTTCTACATAGACTAACTACTCCATCACAACAAACGAGAGATGTATTGTCATCATTCAAACATGTATACTATCAGAAGTAAGACTCAAGTTTTGGTTGTTGTGTTTATTTTAGAGTCACGTAGAACTAATCATAACTTGTGGATAAAGTCAATGAAAATTTGACAAGAATATGGTGGATACGCCGCTGGTACTTCCTATATAAAGTATTCTTGTCAAAGGATCAGAGGCATTATCAGGCGGTTATGAGAAGTTCAATGTAGGATTTAGTAATGTTTTGGTCGAAGTTTGTTCATCATACATTTCAACGTATTTCAATTTCATCATTTAAAGAAGTTGAGCTATGTCTCACTTCCACAAGGACTAACCTCTCCATCATAACAAACGAGAGAGGTACTGTCACCATTCAAACATGTATACTATCAGAATTAAGACCAAGCTTTGGTTGATTGTGTTTAATTATGTATTAGAGTCACATAGAACTAATCATAACTTGCGGATAAAACCAATGAAAATTTGACAAGAATATGGTGGATACGCCGCTGGTACTTCCTATATATAAGTATTATTGCCAAAGGATCAGAGGCATTATCAGACGGTTATGAGAAGTTCCATGTAGGATTTAGTATTGTTTTGGTTGAAGTTTGTGTTATACTCACTGATTTAACATTCATATCATCTCATTATTTGAAGAAATTGGATTGTGTTCCATTTTCTACATCGACTAACCTCTCCATCATAACAAACGAGAGAGGTACTGTCATCATTCAAACATGTATACTATCAGAATTAAGACTCAAGCTTTGGTTGTTGTGTTTGTTTCTGTTTTAGAGTCACATAGGATTAATCATAACTTACTGATAAAACCAATGAAAATTTGACGAGAATATGGTGGATACGCCGCTGGTACTTCCTATATATAAGTATTCTTGCCAAAGGATCAGAGGCATTATCAGACGGTTATGAGAAGTTCCATGTAGGATTTAGTATTGTCTTGGTTGAAATTTGTGTTACATTCACTGATTTAACATTCATATCACCTCATCATTGGACTCAGATATTGGTTGTTGTGTTTATTTATGTTCTAGAGTCATATCATAGAACCAATCATAATTTACTGATAAAACCAATGAAAATTTGACAAGAATATGGTGGATACGCCGCTGGTACTTCCTATATATAAGTATTCTTGCTAAAGGATCAGAGGCATTGTCAGGCGGTTATGAGAAGTTCCATGTAGGATTTAGTAATTTCTTGGTTGAAGTTCGTTTTATACTCACTGATCTAGCATTTATATCATCTCATTATTTAAAGAAATGGGATTATGTCATCAATCAAACATGTATACTATCAGAATTAGGACTCAGACATTGGTTGTGGTGTTTATTTATGTTCTAGAGTCACATCATAGAACCAATCATAACTTACTGATAAAACCAATGAAAATTTGACAAGAATATGGTGGATACGCCGCTGGTACTTCCTATATATAAGTATTCTTGCCAAAGGATCAGAGGCATTGTCAGGTGGTTATGAGAAGTTCCATGTAGGTTGTAGTATTAGAAGTTTTGTTTTAGGATATAACCTTATCTTTCCAAACATATCAAAACTCTTGCGCATGAAATCATACTTAGTGAATCAACTCCGCTTATCAATAATTTTACCGTAGGCAACAAAAAGCGATTCCTGTAGCAGGTTACTCAACCCTTACAAGGAACGTTACCGTCTCAAACAAAAAAAAATTAAACTCTTACTCTTTTTCTAAGTATGTAACTGTCAAATTAAACACCATCCTTTTTAGACAAATATGCCATTACTTAAATTTCGGGACGAAATTTCTAAAAAGTAGGGGATACTTTAACATCCGCCAAAAAAAAAACCGGATTTACCAAACCCGCTCCGTTTATTAACCGAACAATCAGTTAAAAATTCCGTTGCGTATTTAATGCCCAAATTAATTTTAAAACGATACATAATTAATAATTATATTGGAATATATAATTTATATTTGAAAAAGTATTAAAATTAATGAAATAAAAATAAAACAATGCTGCCGGGTTTCGAAACCGGGTCAGCCAGGAATCCTCAAGCTTTAACTTCCACACGCTCAACCACTCCGTCACTTGTGATGTTTGTGTTCATAATGAAACAATTAAATACATAACATGAATCCCGAGTTCAAACTGACGCGCCCAAATCGCAGTCGTCGGAAATCCCGACGAAGTCGCTTTTCTCTGTTGGTTTCTTGTATCTTAACGCAAATATTAACTATTGCATCGGTTATAACCGATGTCCAGTCCGCGACACAAGTCATAACCGCCGGAAAAATCATTGACTTTGAATCAAGACTGAAATCCGACCCCATGCGTCTCGATTCCTCCCTATAAATCCACCCACAACTCACTGGTAGCCCTTTCGCTCAAAATCGCACAAATTCTCGACGTATTTTCACTCGCCGGAGAATATCTGCAAGTTGCCGGAAAACCGAGACTCACATACACACGGTAATTCCTTTGACTTTTTCTGTTCCAATCAATTGATTAGACTGTTACTATCAGAATCCATCCTAGGCGACATAGCCGGAATATTCAACCTTCGCCGGAAAATCTCTGAAATTTCTGATATCGCACTGTGAATTGGTATAACCCTTCAAACTCCTGTCAATCCTTGTTTAAGTACCTCAATTTCATAATTAATCGAGCAGAACTATTAATTGATCCTAACAGCCGAAGTTCACTATCGGAGCCGACGGACCTCTGCCGGAGTTCTGTGAAAGACACAGATCGGTACCTCCTTTCCCCCAAACCCTCTCCATACATTTCCTTTCAATTACTATTAATGTTTGAAAATCAAATTAGACATAAATCAGTCGAAACATTCGGACTTTGTTTTTCTGGGTAAAGTTAACGAAGAAGACGAAGGCAGGTTATAACATAAGTTTAATTAAAATCAGTTTATGAACGGGTTAGACACACAGTCCAGCGGTGGACTGTATGCAAACAATTTCACATACGTCGCGCGCTCGATTCTTGTCCCAGCCTTACTCTCTTGTTATAAAAATGCCTTTTTAACTGAACCGGGTTAACTCTCAAAACCATGTTAAGTATAATAAAAACCAGAGTATTTACCAAGTTAGACACACAGTCCAGCGGTGGACTGTGTGCACGGTAACCCACAGGTCCCGGGTTCGAGACCTGTGGCGAGCACCGAGCGAGACATTAAAATCGTTTTTAAAATAAATGATTTTCGGATTAATTCAATTAGTATATAAATATAATTAAAAACAGAAATATTTCGGGTTAGACACGTAGCTCAGTTGGTAGAGCCGCGTGCACGCATACGGGAGGTCACGAGTTCGAACCTCACTCAGCGCACATAATAGCACAATCAAACCGGTCAACAGGTCAACGGTCAACAAGTCAACGGTCAAAAAGTCAACATTTTTTTATTATTTTTATTTATTTATTTTATTTAAAATTCAATTAAAAATACTTAAAAATAACATTTTTAAAGTTAGAAAATAGCCTTAAACTCACAAAAATATATCCAATAATCCTACAAAAATTGATTTAATAAAATCCACTTATTTACCGAACCATTATGTTATTATCTAGGTTAGTTTCACTCGTGGTTAAATCAAACTTCGTGCGCATTCAACATCATCAACCGAACGCACCCAATGTGAGTGAATCTTACAACTCCCCTTTTTAATTACACGTTTTGGGGTGTGTCATGTGTCACTAAAATTAACTCGTTTATTTAAACTTGTGCCATACCATATTGTGATCTAAACTTAGAGTGTAAATATTGTTTGTAGTTATGTCTTTCATATTGTCAAGTTGTATGCAAATCATTCATTAGGCCCATCAGTTCGTAGAACAACGCGTGCCTCAAAACTCATTCATTAGGCCCATCAGTTCCTCGTGAGAGACGGGTTGAGCAACGCGTGCCTCAAAACAATTTATTATTGTATGTGTGTGCATTATCTGATATTAAGTGTTTTATGAATATGTTTACATCTATATTTACTCATATGTGGTTGTGCACTTTATTTTATAATCAATTCAATAAACTTGTTCAAATGCTTTTCATAGGATTCACTCGCCAACTTTTTGTTGATTCAAAAACCATTTTTACAAATAATACAGGTGAACAGGATGAAGCAAGGAAAACATAGGAATGCCTTAGAAGAAAACAATGAAGTCTAGAATGATGTTTAGGACATGATGAAATTAAGTTTGTATGTTTCCCTTTAAATTGTAATAATGAATATGAAACGTTATAATAAATGTCATGAGCTTTGATGATAACCCAATCATGCCCCGATCACCTTTTCCGCTGCGGGTCGGGGTGTGACAATCTTTAGGGGTATTCAGAAAAAAACCATAACCAAATAAAAACCGTAAACCGAACCGTAACCTTAACAAAATAAACCGACCCGAATAACGATTTCGGTTTTTGTTTGGTTTCTAAACGAAACCGAATTGTGAATATGGTTTTTGGTTCGGTTTATGGATCCACGTTTTATTTTATTTGGTTTATTCGGTTTACTTGGATAACCGAATAAACAGTTTAACTTAATTAATTATTAAATAAAAATAATAATATTTTATAAATCATATACAATTTATTAGCCCAAAATAGTTATTTTTTTATGCAGCCAAAAATACCAAATGTAAATTTAAAAGTCCAGCTCAAACCCACTCATTTCTAAAATAATAGAACTTCAGACCTTCAGTATAGATCTATGTTTTAAAGCTTTAACATTGTGGTTCTGTCTACGACTACTTTATGGATGTGTTTGTTTTATTTCGCAATGAAACTTTCTTATATTCATATATTGTTAGGTGTAAATTAGCTACGATGTTCGGAAGTTGGAACACAAACATAAAAATAAATTAGGAAAAAAAGTACTTAGGTGCAATTTTGTTAGATTTGGTTTATTTGGTTTCTAACCGAAACCAAACCGTATTGAATTTGGTTTAGTTTGGATAGGTTTGCAAAATCCTTATTTGGTTTTGTTTGGTTTTTGGTTTAGGGTACAAAATTTTGAAAACCGAATAAACCAAATAAACTATAAACCGAACTGATGAACTCCCCTAATTATCTTATATTGATTTTCTGTTTTATGTTTTGAAAAAATCAAAAAATTAATAAACGAGAATTTTATATAATATTTTTGTCAAATAATAAATTCACGACAAAAAAACACGAAGTGGTTTGGAATAGAAATGAAACGAAACCGGTCAAAAATCAACGCTCAAACCGACCAAGCTGGTTGAAACTGTACTAAAACCGCCATACAGACCGGTTTGTAAACCCATAAAAAAACGATTTTGGCGACCTCTACATAGGGATGAGCATTTGGTACCGATACCGAACCGTACCGGGTATATTCGGTACCGGTACCGGTTCCCATTTTTCTCATTTTTTGATACCGGTATTTACGGGTAAAACACCGGTAAGTACGGTACCGAACCGGTGTAACCGGTACCGGTACCACTTTTCTCCGTTTTTCGGTACCGGTACTTTCGGTACCGAACGGGTACCGAGCTCATCCTTATCTCTACATAGGCGTTTGTGGAGCAAATGAGTTGTTAGCATATTTTTAGAAAACTTTAACTCATTAGCATCTACATATAGTGGTGCACAAAAAACCTGAATGCGGACCCGAAAAAACCGGAACGAGTATTATAAAACACGGGTTTTTTTATACCCGGGTTTTTTATACCTGAACCCGACCCTACCCATAGGGTAGGGGTCGGGTACGCACTTATGTTATAAAACTCGAACCCGGAACCGGGTTTTTTATACCCGTTTTCAACCCAGGTTTTACGAATATCCGGTTTCAACCCGAACACGGAACCGGGTTTTTTTCAATACCCGGTCCGTGTTTTCCAATACCCTGTTCCGGTTTTTTTCGGTTTTTTTTTTGTGTTTTTTCGAGTTTTTTACCTTGGTAACGGCTATATAGCCGTTAGAAATGTATTTTGACCACGTTTTTTTATTTATATTGTATCTCTATACCTTATAAAAGGGGTCTTTGATGTTTGGTTTAACCACAAGTGTTATCCTCGAGACGAACAATAAACGAAGACGATCAAGTTATTCAAAGTTATCAATGTCCATCATCTTATTCGACTCGGTTTTGCATTTTATATTTCTATGTTTTATGCAAAAAAAAATGAATATGTTAGACCCAAACACGTTCTAACCGAAAAGACACAGCGGAATTACACACCCAAAAATTCCTTTCCTTATTAACTGTTTGACATACTTGAAGGTTCATTTATAAAATATCAAACGCCTTATTGAAAAGAATTACAACACTCATTCTTGATTTAAGTTATAGCATGTGATAATAATTACAACAACGTGACCACCATTCCCGTACAATCCTTGCTCTTTGACTCGATCTACACCCACTCGTCCTTGATAGTGATAAGAAAATATGTGCAAATCCTGCGGTCACCATATACAGTCATCTCTTTAGTAATTTGATAACATCATACAAAATGAAATACATATATTTAAAGACCGTATAACATTCTAGTTACACAATTCTATTTCATTCGATTATCCTCTCGAATCCACTTGCTCCAAATTCAACATCAATTCCTCGAGAGCCCAAAGTTCTCATATCTGCATTATATATCTTTCTCAATGGAACGCGATCAGTAACACATTAAAATTTACATCTTCTCATGGACACGTATCATTAGAATGCATTCATTCAATTACAACTCGTGTTTGCACCTTCCTAAACCAATTACATGCCAACCAGTTCTCAACATATATCGCTTATGTAAGTTAACGTAACTTATGTCCACTATGATTGCATTTCTACAACACACATACAAGTTTATTTTGCCTTTTTCACATTCAGTTATCATGCTTATTCACGCATATAACTATCCACCTATAAGCTTTTATTAGTTTTTATCATCTTTCAGGGTTCTAGTGGAGTCACGGAACAATTTTAAGAGATACGGGACTTACGGTATGAACAACCAACAAAAACAGCGATTCCGACCTGCAGGCGGCGTCGGCGACGCCCCGTGCATTATCGCGTCGTCAGAAAGTGGCGTAAACAGCAATTTAAGGCGTCGGAACTTAGGGGCAGCCTCGGCGACGCCACAAGGGGTCGTCGGCGACGCCCCCTCTGTGTTACAAACGCTGTTCTTCTTTGTTTCAACTCATAAGACTTATTTCCAAGCTTTGATCCAACCTGAACTAACCCATAACGTCCCGTAATATACCGTAACATTCCATAATATTCCGTTTCAATATCTGTTGTGCAAAACTCTTAAAATTTAAATGTACTAACTTGCTTTGTGTTTCAAAGCGAGCACACACTATGCATGAGTTTATTCATTCTACTCACTAACCGAGTATTTCGGGGGTTCTAAGACGTGAAATAATCATCAATTAAACTCTTAATTCATTCCATACTATTTCCAACCCAATCCCCATATTCTTTGTCTAAATCTTTCAACTAAAGTTTCGACCCGTTTGCCTTTATGATGAAGTTTCGCCGGGTTGACATCGTACGACCATTACAACCATTCACACCCTAGCATTTACTTAATTTCAATTACTCATATGTAAATAACATATACATAACTTCACTTAAACAATATAAGAAGTGATATTGGAAATCACTTACCTTAAGTGTCCGAATTCGTGCATGTCCCCTTGTATCCTATTGACCCGTTAGCTTTCCATGCTTGAGTCCATGGTGGTGTGGTTCCTATCCTTTCATGCCATCATGCCCATAATAATGTTAGTATTCATGCTCATTCATATCATCATACATTTTCCAATTCTTATCTACGATGACTTTCACTAACACGCATATGACATGAATTATTAACCACATTGTTCAATATCTTCGAAAACCCAATTCGTTATCACACATAGCACATAATTGGACAAACATATATCTCATGATCTCTCAACTCTTACATTCATGTCAAAATGTCTAACCATCCTATTAATACTTGGTTGACTTTCAGAAGTCAACCTTCTAGCATATAACTTCCAACTGTTGATCACACATTCATGTTGATATGGTAGACCATAATACTGTCATCATATTTATTTCATACATGATCACTTAGTTACATACACAATATACACATAATTAATTTACACATACTTATGCTTTCATGATTTTTACAATTAACAACATAGTTCAATCTTAGTTAACACGCATAGCTTCCCAACCTTACTCCTTACTAATATACGCATTTTCTACACACTTAACACCAAATCACTTTTGATTTCATCTAAACATTAGTAAATCAACACATAATGTGCATCATATTACCCAAGCATAAAGTACAACTTCTAATGCATACTTTTACCAAACCATATTATTAACTAGAATCCTACATATATTCCATTCAAAACATATTTCTCATGTTTAATTATCACCCAATTACATCATTTCTACACATTATACACTTTCATCCATTATTTGCATACCATTTCATCTAATAATCTCTCCTAGGCATTTCAACAAGCACCTGATGTACGTACTACTTCCTAAGTACACTGTACAAGCATCTTTTGCTCATCTTCCTACTTCTTGCCTTCATCAATCAAATATAACTAAATCAATCTAATTCCATACCATACTCAACCTATCTAACAAGTATTTCATCACATACAACATACTACATAAATTTTGAACAAGGATTGGACATGGGTGTTATACCCATGTCGCCATTTTTACTAACCCAAGTGGGTTTCACCTTCAAACATCAAATTACTTAATATCCTACATAAAACAAGTTTTATTTGGTCATTCTAACATATATCCATGCTCAATTTCAACAAATTTCAGGATTGAATCACAAACCCACTTCATACAAATCATCAAATTAGATTCTACAACATACCATGTGTTTGTTAGGACTTGATGAAGCAAATTCTTCATCCATGCACAAGGTTTGGGCTCAATCTCACTTCCAATTTCTGCATTCTTGGTTGTTTGAGAACTCTCTTTTCTCTTTCTCTCATGTCTCGACACACACACATACACACCACGTTCTGCACTTTGATTTTTATTATAACATCTCATTCAAATCTTTCATTTTCAGCCCCTAACCTTTTTGAACATATCACTTTGACATTCCAAATATTAACTAGATTACCCTTCTCTTAGTTAACTTGGTTCATGCTAAACTATTAACTTACTAGCATATAACCGACTTTTGTTATGGTAAAAGTCTATGATTACCATTTTTCTATTAAGATATAATACATATAGTGTCATAATATAACATATGGAATTTGGTGTGTTAAAGAATACATGAGGCATACCCGAACCAAACCCGATCCATACCTGAGGTATACCCGAACCCAACCCGATCCTATCCGAACCCGAAAATCGGGTATTATAATACCCGGGTATTAGAAAACCCGACCCGGCCCTATCCGAACCCGGGTATATAGGGTATGCATTTTTCGTATAAAACCCGGACCCGACCCGGGTATTGTCAATACCCGATTTTATAAAACCTGGCCGTACCCGAACCCGGTTCCATACCCGAAACCAGGCATTCAAAAAACCCGATTTGTGCACCAGTATCTACATAGGCGTTTGTGGAGCAGATGAGTTGTTAGCATATTTCTAGAAAACTTGAACTCATTAGCATAATATATTTGTTTCATCTACTTTGGCCCACAGAGTCCACACGATCTAGTTTTCACTTCTTTGGCCCACACCATATAAGTCCACATAATCTAGACACACACCATCAATAATACATGAGAAGGGGGAGCTAACTAGACAATAACAATAACAACAATAATAATACATTTGACTTTCAAACTGGGGCCTCAAATACATACAATGTCTACAAAATAATCACGTGATGTTCATGTTCATTGCTTTAAGTTTATGTATCATACTTTGAAACACTCAAATCTTTAAAACAACAACTCTGATAATAACTTGTGACACTCACATTTCAAAACTATTATTATAAAATTATTTCAATAATAAACATCAATTTTTGAATTTTCAA